>CM024590.1:41399911-41999911 GCA_014182565.1 Eucalyptus marginata | reverse complement strand
ATTATTCTTATTTTTTTCATCCTGATGAATGTTGTGTGAATTCACTGAACCATGATAATTAATACTACATAAAACCTCACTCCATATTATTAGTCTCTAATTATGAGTTTACAAATGATTGATAATCCCCATAAAGTGAAAATCAGCGAGAAAATAGCCGATCAATACAGTCTATGCTCTCTTGTCAATGTCATCAATCAGTAATCACCCAAAGCGAAAAAGCAAGAAGGAAAAAAAAAAACAAACACTAGGCCAGCTGGTGCAACGTCATCGCCACGTCAAAGGCCGACCCTCCTCTGAGGACGCCTCCGTGCTCTGCCACGTGTCCTCACCCCGCACATGTCGCGCCTTGTCTCCCGCTTTTTGCCCGATCGGAGGGCCCCACGGGGTAGGGGAAAGGGAGTCACGTGTCGCGCACGAGGGCCGGTTGACCTGTCAACGAGCCGACCGGTAGCATGATTGGATGGTAAAGACCCCCAGCAACAGTTGACTGACACCCCCCCGGTAAGAAATTATTTTTATTATTGATAATTTTCGAAAAATAAGAGGGGGAGGTGGGCCCCACCCCTCCCCATTTGCTTTGGTGAGGGCGGGTGCACCGAGGCCGCAGGTAGGCCCGCGCCCAAGTTGAGCGCGCGTCGTGCTTGGGGTGGCTTGA
Organism: Eucalyptus marginata; assembly: GCA_014182565.1. Classification (NCBI taxonomy): domain Eukaryota; kingdom Viridiplantae; phylum Streptophyta; class Magnoliopsida; order Myrtales; family Myrtaceae; genus Eucalyptus; species Eucalyptus marginata. The sequence goes on along the minus strand of CM024590.1, from coordinate 41,999,253 downwards.
GAGAGAGAGAGAGAGAGAGAGAGTGGCCATGGAGAATGATTTTTTAATTAACGAGAGACCCCGAAATAGATACCCAAAAAATTAATAATAAGAAAAGCATAAGAGAGCGTTGACCAGTTTTGAATCTCACGAATATTAGTGTCTCTAGCATTCAGAATATCTCATGCCATAATTTTCGCGATATTTTTGATATCAATGTGACTGGACTTATAGAAAATCAACGAATTTGGTAGCATATGTAATGCAAATAACGAACAAAACTTAGGATCTAACATGATATGGTAAAAGAATTGTAGTCTTGCTCAACTGTTGAGTAAGCCCGGACCTAATTATCTAGATTTTTCTTGGGTGTGGCACACCAATTGAAGTGTTATTTGGTTGACATGATCAAACTTTGAAGGGCATTGTCATATCCATTCATGTAGCGTACTAAAAGAAAGCACCTTCTCACGGTGGGTTCTCCGTTAAGGAACGACGTTGACAACATATTTCTAGTTTGATTCTAGATCAATTGGATCTTAAAGTTCTCTATAGAAACTTTGAAAGGGCATCGTCGTATTCATTCACGTAGCGCACTAAAGAAAAAACCTTCTCACATGGTGGGTTCTCTGCTAAGGAATGGCGTCGACAACATATTTCTAGTTTACTTCACGAGAATCAATGCATTTGATTCTAAATCAATTGGATCTCAAAGTTCTTTAAAGAAATCGGATTATTTCAGAATTATTCCCGAAACTCTGAAGATGTTGCAAGGAGAAAACACGCAAACATTCCAAACATATCTCTTGTGATATTTCTAATTGCATCATGGAGGATACGATATAGGAGCCGTATCGAGCGTCTGCAGACATTTCTTTTTTCATTCTGGCAAAAGCAAATTACTTCGTGCGGGCCTCGAATGGAAAGAGGGGCGCATATGGACGAGGGAGGGTGTGGTGTCTGTGGGAGACAGAGACAGTAATGCAAATCTTTGACCGCTGACTTGCGGGTCGCAGATATTCTATTCTATTCCCCATTCCCATTTCATTTAACATCTCGAGGAAAATGGTGTGTGAGTGTACGTGCAAAGGGGGCAAATAAACATATCCGAAACGCCTTCCATTAGGTTAAAAAAATACACGAGAAAAAAAAAAGACCCCCTCGAATCGCTGCTATACTTTCCTTTGTCCCCCGTTACTCCAGCTTCTCTTGTCCCTTTCTTCGTGCCCCGCTTTCTTTTCTGCTCCCTTCTTGGACATGTTGCGAAGGACTACGGTGGGCGAACCAATGAACACAACAAGCGTGCGTGGTTCTTCGAGCCTAGAACGAGACTCCATGATTAACGTCAGCGACAAGGTTCGATCGAGCCCGTGAAGTATTCCGAGGTCCTTAGTTTTGGTCCTGCTTCTAATGCAGGATCGCGGGGTGGTGGTGGTGGTGGAGGATATCTTTCTTCTGAGGGCCTGGACGACGTTAAATTTTTTTGTATTTCCTAGGAGAGGTAGCTATTGGTGCATAATGGGGGATTACGGGAGGAAGATTGGCTCGTCAAGTTATGGGTTGTTGAATCGACCAAAAAAAAGTTATGGGTTGTTGGTGCTGTTATTTTAACTGATGGGACCGAAGAGGGTTCGCTTTCTTCATGGGATGATGATAAGCTTTTGACCTTGCGACATCAACATCTGTGCGCGACCCCACTGTAGACTTATTACTAGCTGCCTAGAATTAAGGTTCAACTGATGGATAAGCTCAAAATGATAGGCGAATGAGATAAGAGTAATGTGGGATAAGTCTCGGCAAATGATACACACGCGTCCCGGGCGCATCGAAATTATGAATAAAACTATGGTCGTAATGCCATGTTGCTTTAACAAATGAAGGAGTAAACTTCACTCGATAGAAAGAAGCTAGTTAAAACCTTTGAAACCAAGAGTGAAGGAATACCTTCACGGGGAAAATCGTGTTTAGAGGGGGGGAAGCAGGTAATTTTTATAAATATCAAAATCAATAGGGTCTTTTTTATCACAATTATGAAAGGCTCTAAAATACGAGGAACTGATAAATTCCTATGCTTCAACATTGTTTGCTAATTTGAATGTACAATTGATTATGTCGAAAGAGTAATAGTAAGATTGCTTATAAAATCATTTTAGCATCTTCATGAGGACATATATAGTTAACCCAACTCGTAATTATTTTTTCCAACTTGAAGAAGGCCAGAAGACCAATGTGACAGCTATGGCTGCCCTTTTTAGCGGCGTGTTCTTCACTTTACATGCACATTCCTTTTCGTATACGTTCAGTTGTCAAGAATGTACAAACACTGTTTGAATCAAACTCATAGCCGTTAAAAAAGGGAAATCTTTTTTGGAAAATCAGATTCAGCTGGACGATAATTAAACTGCAGAATGGGAGATACCCCCTTTCCCCCGCGATATATTAACAGTTGTGCCTGTCAGAATAAATGTCCTCCGCATCAGATTTCTGGGAAAGAGAATTGAAACGACTTTAATTAAGGGAGACAATTTCTCAAGAACTGTGCACTTCGACAGCATTATGTGGTGGTGGCCTAGGACCATTCGACAGAAACACCAGTATTCAATCCTCGAAGATCTACAAAATCTGAGCCAAGTGTCGATTCTTTTTATCTCCTCTTTACCAGAGACCGGTGCAGTAATGATGGCACAGTGACTTCTGTGAGTCGAGAGCTTTTTCTTCCGTTTTAATAAGAACCTTTATACTAGGGTTTTTATTAAACTCCTCCATGCAGATATGAATCTACGTAAAGAAAATTAATGCACGAGGAAAGGTCAGCAATATAGATCGGTTTATGAGTTAAAAAGACACTGGTTCTCCTTCACGTTGCTCAGGATTCCGTAACATCATGATACCACAACGTGTGAGATTACATCTTTAGCAAGTAGATCCTGGCTTTGCCAACTTGCCTCGGAGAATTTTCCTCTGCCTCCTTTTTTCTTCTTCTTTATTTTTTCACATTTAAATAGTTTATGGAAGATAATTAATTCAACCACAGTCAAAAGAAACAAGATTTTATTTTCCTTTTTCACACGAGTTTCTTTAAGAACAGTGAACACCCATGGTGTGGTCCCAAATCACATGTGAACTTCGGGTATTAGTAGGGAAGAGAGAGATGTGTGCAAGTAATATGATGACCTTTATCGAATTCATAAAAGGAAGAATCTTCATGAGATCGTTAAGCCGGGATCTTGCTTAATGTGACATTAGGGTCATTATTACCATTGACTAAACGGCGTGACTGGAACCCTATTGGCTAATTAGGAGATCTGATGTGAACACATTCGTTAAAAGTAAAGTACAACTTGGCGCAAAACACATACTAACTCCTTTTTCATTTTGAAGTTTTCGAAATAATTGCTCTGTCCACCATCGCCAATGGGAACTTTTGATTTCACATGAAATTATCGGGATATTATGATGTGTTCGACTAATATACCAATTCACCACATGAATATACAACCGAATCATCGTTTCGTTGACATGTGCATAAACGGTTTTCTGTATCGACACTGGACATGATAATTAAAGGTCATTCTTTCTTTAATAATGACATTGAAATTAATGCACTAATGAGCTGAAATTGACACTTCAAAAGGGTCTTTGGATCTTGTGTTATGTCGAGGAGTCGTCGCTCCCTTGGGGTGCAATATCATGGTTTTTCATGCCCTTTTCTTAGGCAGTAGATACTTTACTGCCCACAGGAAGGGAAAAGCTACCTCGCTTTTTACATGTCTTTCCATGCAAATAACAGTAACAACTGGGTGCATGCAACTGTGCGGCAACATATGTATTCACCTTTTTGATCAGTAAAAGTAATCTCGCTTCATTATTATTGCTGGATTTTTCATCCTCCTCTAGTGAAAAAGAATAGAAAATAAAAAAGCAACGAGTCGAAAAGTATCGTCTGTATGAAGCATGTCAAACTAATGGGGTATCTTAAGGGCACGTGGTTTTTCGTCCATATATTTATATAAATAGTTAGTTTGATCATGTCCCTCCGTTTAAATAATAAGTAAAAGTACTGAAAACATACATCATTTTTTTCATCCAATAACCACTTATGTATCTCTACTTTTGAAAATATCGAATACCTACATGAGTTTGATCTTTAGAGACTAGTTTGCTCTCACTTCTCAATTACTCTTGTATCTATAAAAACACCATTTTCTTTATTAAAAAACAGCTTATCCCCAAACCTGAAATCCGTACACACCCAAAAGACTAATTAAAAAGCAAACCACCCATATAATAAGCAAGATATTAAAATGGGTTTGTAAGGAGCGGTGATCTGGCTTTTTGAATATGGAATTTTGTTTAGAGGTATGTAAGTGGTATTTTTAAAAATAGAAATATATAAGTAGTGAGGCGTGTTTTAGGCATTTTCCCTTAATGCATGCATTTAGTTCTCATAGATTAAAATACACAAAATGCGAAAAATATTCTAACTTATAGACCGGACTGATTCGCTAGCGCATCGGTTGTGAAAAAGTTTGTGTGCGCAATATGTTTCCTTCTGTGGCCCTTGGGCACACAATATTTCTCCGGGAGATAATCTCATGTAGCGTAGGCAATTATTTTTGCATGTGGCCGTGTCTCTATTATACATAAAACAATCTCACTAAGACATTTCTAACTTTAAACTTATAATCAAAACTCCGTAAGAGTCCATGCCGATGGTTAAGATAAGTTCCACACATGCCAAAGAAACTCTTAATATATTTTTTGTTTTTATTTACATTTTAGTCACGGGGTCTTGACGTGCTGAAAACAGCATGTTTATGACGTAGGTATGTCATGGCATTTCTTTAAAAATCTTTGCTTTCACTAAGAGGATCTTTCCACCATCTTAGGCATAGGAAACTCCACATCCTTGTTATGATTTTGTTATTGAAAATCAAGATCGAAAGATCGGGAGCACCTTGTTGCATTATTACGGCCTCATCCCACCATAACTTCTCCTTCAACGAATGCCCTAGCACGACAGTAAGGATCGACCATCCGATATCCGATTCAGCTTTTGTTCCTCCAAAGGGTGTACAAAAGAAAAGGCCAGAAATATTCTGCAGTATTTTGCTTTTTCCTGCATATGCATTCCCTCTTTTCCATGGCAGCGATATAACGGTGCAGCACTGTGCGTTATCCAGAACTTGACAGCGCATACTGTGTGCATGAAATGGAGAAAAGCAATGCATTATGCGTTTGCAGTGAAAAGGAAAAGTATACCGCGGTCGTCTCTTCGTAAAAGATAATTGTTTAGGGTTCTTTTATTGGGAAGCATATGTAAGGACACGTACCAGGAGACGGTACAGACCGAGTACTTGGTTCTTTTATTTCTTTTTTTCCCTCTGTTTGTCTTCTTTTTTGGGTTGGGGGTTCTTGGAGACCTTTGAACAGTATGTGTCATTTCAGTTCATAAATCTCTGACAAGTTGTAGTGGGACATCCTGTCGGCAAAGAAAGGAAAATGCATGGCCAAGCTCTTGTCGAGATGAATAAGACTTATCACTGTTAAAGTGGACAATATTATTGAAGACAGAACCCTCAAAAGAGGGGGCGAGTAAACAAGACGAAATGCGGAAGGTGCAATGTTTGTCTTTATAGATGATATAATCTCCTAAGATCACGAGGAGCACGTAAACGATGCGTGCTTAGAAATTAGCCATGTTATTCTAATATTGTGCAACACTTTCTTAACAAAATATTTAGAGTAGAATTCTCGAGAAATTTTTAAGATTAATTGGCTCAACTACGGGTATCCTTAGAATAGCTGCAACTAAAAGTTAGATGAGACAAAATTCTAAATATCGAATTCATTTAATCCCATGAGAGTAGGGTACAGTGGCTGAAAATGTGCGGTCGAATAAGGTTATGACGCATATTTGATTTCCCACAATACTAATTGCCAAGAAAATCTTATGTTCCGATCTTTGAGCCGCGTTTAGGTTCGCACTTTTCTTGGTCGATGAGGTTAAGGATATGTATCATGTGCCTAGGGCTTACCTTTTTGTGTCATGAAAAACATATTACTTTAGTCAAAGTTAGGTTATATTCCCTCATGATTAAGAAGATATATTAACCTTGCTAGATGAAGCCAAAAGTCGGAAAAAAAAAAAATCACTACTCAGCCAAATGTTAGAGCATACATGCCAAACGCTTGGAATTATTGATATTTGTTAATACTCATTCTATTAGATAAAGTCAATTATATATCATAGGATGGTAATGCTAAGGATTTAAAAGACACTGGTTTGATAAGTGACAACACAAACTTTCCTTGGAGCTGGATATTGACTGATTTATCAAGCTAAACACTCATAATATCCTAAACTAACTTTATAAATAATTGGATGCCCCCGGCAGGACGTTTTCAACGAACACCGAGTCCCACTAGAGGTTCCATGTCTTCCCCACGATTTTCCGATTAGTTCCATCGATCCATCAATCTACAGAATGTAAGAACTTGTTCCCCCGAACATCCCTCAAAATCTGTGACGGATGTGGATGTTTCCGTTAACTTTGGCCTTTTGGAGGTGCTTTCTCTCCTTTTCCTTCTATCCTCTCATCTTTCATGGGCAGCGATCTCACCCGCATTCGACACTTTCACGGCCATTATAATTCTCCTTTTCTTCTTATGTCTTGTGATGGAGCTTGCTGTTCTAAGGTCTCCATCCTGCTGGTTTAACTAGCACTCTCTTCTCTCTCTCTCTCTCTCTCTCTCTCTCTAGAATGCATGACCTAGGGACACTATTCATGCTCTCGACAATAGTCGTGAAAGTCAATTTTGCACATCTTGTGGAAGAATCTAGAGAAGTTTCATGTATCTATGTATGTGCCGACGGCTAACAATTCGAGTTTCCTCATTATTGTGTCACATTCCATCATTGCAATCCATACCAAACAACAAAAAAAATATCCGGCTTTATCTTTTACCATGTGTTGGAGAAGTAGATGATGTTTCCTTGAACAGTATGGTCACTATTGTAGAACAAGAAGAATTAGAACCCTTAGGTTTTGCATGTGATCGGGACCCTAAAGTCAATCCATACAAAATTACGCGTGCTAGCATGACGTCGTTTTCATGCTGCATTAAATCATGATAAATTAATGAAGAGATATGTAACTTGATATCGGGTGCATTCATGGTGGATGTGACCTGGGTGTGTAGATGCTGTTGACAAAATTCGATATGTTTCCTAAAGGTTTCAAGCACCTTTCATCTGTTCTTATCTACGCTGTCCCGGAATTATATTTGTTATAGAACCAAAGCAATAAGATGTCGCCATGCATCATCCAAGAGGCGAAGACTCTTACTAAAATACATATTTTATTTTGGTGGACAAAGTCCGCCTCCAAATAATTACTTTGGATCGCTTGCTTATCGAAAAATATATTAGAGACCACGTTGTTGTGCAGAAGATAATATGTGATCTATCTATGTGTCAATGTAAACTGTAGCTATATTTTCGCTCTAGTTAGTGGAATTTTACATGGAGTAAAATGGGTACTTGAAAAGAAAACAAGAATAAATAAATGCGAAATTTATATGTTTTCCCATAATAAGATGAGTTCTTATATTATGACGTAACAAATCAATCATAGTATAAGAAAAAAGTCTTTCGCATGCCCCATGAAAAAAACTAAAAATCAAATTTGTCTTACTATTCAGGGCACCACTACTTATCGCAATCAGAATCCAAATAGAGATTTGCAAGAAAGGGAGGGGGAAGAAAGAAAAGAGAGAAGCTGGACTCAGCTTCCTTCTTCTAGATGTTGTCTTCAACTAGTGACAACAATCAAACATGTTGCCAAATGTGTCTGTACTGAGCAACATCATTACGAACAAAACTAAGCCTAGGTTAATAATACTCTGTGTCAGGTTTGTAGCGAGCTACAGCATGATTCATGTACGACTTCTCATTAAACAAAATAGGAGTGCCAAATGCCTCCATGGCCCATTTTGGATTCCTTATAAGGAAATGCTTCCTGAAATGGGAGAAGGGAACTGTTTTGAACAGTATCATTCCATGCCTAAACAATAGTTTTTGATCACTGTAGAGAGGAAAGAGGGGAAATCATAGAATTTAATGACCAACCCAAATGGATGGCTCTTTGGTGTTGGCCATAGATCACGTGGCAGTACCCATAGAATGAGTTTGTCGGCTCACTTTTCAAGGCGAGGATTGAGAGACGTGTTTTGTGTTGAGGCACGGACATTGAATATGGTCGAGCATGTAGATGAAGATAAACATGTATATGCGATTATGCATCGCAAGTACGTTGAATTGGAGATGACAAGATTTGATGCAAGGAAAAGGAAAAGATGACTAGATGGATAGAAAAGGAAGAGGAACAAGACATAACATTTAGAATATGAGCCCAACACCCACAAACGGTGGGTTTGCACGGGGATGAATTCAGATTCCCTTGAGCCGGTTTGTGTTTTGTCCTTTTGGTATTCTTTTTAATAATGAATGCTCATTCATATTAATCGAGAAGAAACCAAATTTTCTGCATCAAGTGGGGCTGATCTAGGGCGTGGAGTTCATGACCAATCCTCATTGACTTGATTTGCATAGGTTAGCACTTTAAGACCCATCTTTTCATGTCCCCTTCTGCCTATGTAAGTGGGTCACTAACTCACCAACACCCGCTTGACCACAAGAAGTAGCCAACATAACAACTGTATATATCTCTCTTTTAGCTGATGATTGAAGTCATATGGCGAGAGGAACAAGGGGCATACTCAGAGAGAGAGAGAGAGAGAGAGAGAGAGGAGAGAGAGAGAGCTCAACTTTTTATGTTTCTCTTTCTTGGCTTTTGATAGCTTTCCATGTGTTCTTGAAAAGAAATTGTGTGTGAATATTTTACAAATGGGGTGACAAAGAGATAAGAGATTTAGATTCAGTGAGTTTTTGGAAAGGGATGTTTGAGACCAACTAAGGTGGGGAACAGATTTATGTCAAAGTTGAAAAGAGAAAGAAAATTTACAATAGGCACATAGGTATTATAACAGTGTTTGTTGCTTTAAATAGAGTAGGGATAACACTGTTATCCAATGAAAATAGCTTTAAGAGGGGCATTGTGGACCCATGATTGTTGCTGATAATTGCTAGCTTGTCTAGATAGTGCTATTGCAAGATGGAAATATAATCACTTGTTTATTAATCTATGTCTAATTTTCCTCTCGAATAATTCAATTTCTTTGACTGGCCTTGTTCTTGCTGGTAAAGTGGTGCTGAAAGATAGGGGGAGGGGGTCATCGATTTAGTGAAGAGAGATGGTCCCAATGACAAAATGCAACTAAACGCAAGAGGTTTTTCTTTTTTCTAGCGGTGGTGTGTCTTGTCTCCTAATACAAATTGAAATCGACCCCCATGAAGAATGGAACGTGAAATTCATGATTATGTCTTGCTTTGAAGTCCTCTCTCTCTGTTATGGCCCCCCCCTCTCTTTGCCTTGCCTTCATTCTCATGAAAGGGAAGTGGGATGGACTCAGTTCATGCTCCCTTTGGTTATTCCCTCAACCCTCCCCCCCCACCGGGGCCTTTTGCCCCACATGAACTCTCTTCAATCAATCCAACATGTGTCTCGTTATGGTAGGTACGAGTTAGGAGTACCTAACTTTAGAAGACACATGTTATTTCCATTATTTGAACCTTTGGGATGCTCTCTTTCTTCTTTTATTCCGTGTCTCCTACGTGTTTACAAGGAAAAAGAAAGTGACACCACGTCGAATTCATGAGATGCGAGGGGGAAGACAATGAACTTTCGCAGAAACATAGGGTTCGCCCTATTTATGTCTCACGGATGGCGATGGCAATGGCATGTGCATGCTATTGTCTAGTTTCATCCGATTGGGGAGGCTTGTGGAAATGAACCTTTTCCACAGTCCGTATTACTTGAAGTCCTCTTTGTTTTCGGCTTGCGTAGACCTTTCTCACGGTGTCGATTATGGAACCAAAAGTCTCCGCATCTTTCCATCACTTCACTTGGCCTTTCCAGTTATTCAATTCCTTTATCTCCAGTTCTCGCGATGTAGGTTTAAAGGAAATTGTCAAACATGAATTTTTTCTTCATGGGTCTTTCTCATGAAAATTTGGGTCAGAAAATAGGATCGGTAGCTCTGGTTTGCCTGTGAAGCACCCATGTAACAAGCAACGTGAGGGATATTAAAGCCCACTGACCAGAATAAGAGACTTCATCTTGGGCCAGGCCCTACACCAGGTGAGATTTTCCTATCTTTGCGTTCCATGTATTTTGAAATATCGAAAATGGATCCACAAAATCGAAAATTCTTCACCAATAACAGGCCAACGGCAAGTCCAATTACTCCGGTCCGAATACCCAGAAATTACTTTAATATAAAACTGGTACACCTGCACGGGGAAAAATCTCAATTTGATTCTGCCATTTGATGTCCACTTTCAGTGGATGTCCTTGCTCTCGGAGACCGATAAAATGGATTTACCACCTATCATTATGAAAAAGGTTACCCTTGACACTGACTGTTCGTCTCCACTATTAATCACCAACATGTTGCACGGGTGCAACTTGACTATATTTCAGATGGCAACTCATTAGTCATTTTGCCTCCTGCCTCAGACCATATCATGTCAGATCCGAATGTGGCAAACCTCATTAGTGTGGTCCACATAATTTCAGATCATATCATATCAGATCCATATGTGGCAAACTTCACAACTGCACTCCACATTATGCTTCTTAAATTTGGAAAGGCAACAGCTTGATGAAATATCTGCATTTTTGTGGCAAGCAAGCAAGTCGTCGTAATAGTTCCTTAAGAGAGAAAACAAACTTCTTCCCACAAATTTCAAAGAATTCCAGATTGGATGTTGAGAATTACATGATAAATGAGGGAAAAACCAAAATCGATAGTTTTGGGCGTCTATTAGCAACCACATGCAGTTAGTAGCGGTACCTTCTCCTTTTACTGCTGAAAATGGGGGAAAAAACACATTGTCTATGAACTTGTGTGAGTCTGAATTACAGCAAAGCTACTCGAACACTGATATATCTCCAGCCCAACTGCAGACTGCAATAAAATTTGACATAGTAGGGTGGAAAGCCACGTCCACACATGGTGATGTGTACGCCTTAGTTTTCCCAATAAGATCGGATGACCCATACTTGTAAAAGTATATGGAACCCTCTGAGGAGCCCGTCGCAAGCATCTCACCATCTAAGCTGAAGTTGCACTTGATGGGGAACCCAGAGACTCCATGACCCTCGTACCTTTTATACTTGTCAAGCCGGAAAGGGGGGTTTGAAGAGAAAAGGGCAATATAATTTCCATTTGACTGGGCAACAAAACAAGGCTCAGTTGGATGATGCCTAATACAGGTGCAGGTATAGGCCTCTCCATAAACCTGTGAGAGAGACACAGGGATTTACCGTTCTAGATAAGTAGATATGCATAAAGAACTTCGTAGAACTATTGTCAATAAGATCCACCATTTAAACCAATATTATTATCGGTCAAGGTAACATGTAGCTAATGCTCGAAGCATGAGATGACCAGAATATTTTCTTAGGTAAAAAGCAATTCCAATATTTTATGCCATCTTCTAATGCTGGCGTGACAAATTTTGTTTCCAAATTAGAAGATAGGTTATAAATCAACTTCTCCAGTTGATTGGGAACATCCCTTCAATCAATTCCACATACAAATCTGTCTGGTCATTTTTCATCAAAGACAGGTAGATAGACTTGGGATTGACCTGAAGGTAAACTTTGCAAGAGTTTTCACTATTTTCCTTCCTATTATTTCCCTCTTCTTTGCTTGGTTGTAATTAATTTCCTTAGACCTAACTCTACCTGCTTCTTTTATCAATACATCTATGCTTAATAAAGGGGGAAAACTTAGGGCTTCAACACGAGCAAGCAAGTATTAGGTCCTCCAGGAGCAAATGTTGTAGGTACTTCAGGACCAGGAGCCAAGTGGGGCCAGCATAAGAATGGGTTGGTAATTATGTTGGTCCTGGATTAAGAAAAATATCTACTCAGGCAGTCCTAAAATATTGTCTACGTGTCATGACTCCAAGAACTTGACTTGAGGAAAGAGACCTCTAGGGGCATAAAGTACAGAAGCTCTAGATAGATTTCTCTAAGACTAGCAAAGAGACCATGAGAGACTGAGTTCTAGAACGAACTTATTGACTCATGTGGCCAAGGACTGCATGATGATTATGATGCAGAGTCCCCTCAAACAGTCTAATTTAATGGATGTTAGAGGCTGCATCTATCACTATGGTCCAGGAAATGACATTGAATTGGGCAATGCTTTGGACACTAAATCCCTTTTTGGTAACCAGCCAATTCTTGGCTATTTCTGTTTTTTTTTTTTTTTTTTTTTTTCAAGGAACAAAAAAAGAACAAAAATCTATTTGGTAATGTTTACTAATTTTTCTATTCTCAGAATAGATCAATAGCTAGAGAATAGATTTAGAACAGAATCAAAAAGTAGAAAAAAGTTACTCCTTTATTCCCGGGAACAATTTCTGAAATAAAGCCATATTCTTTTTTTTCTTTTCTTCTTCTTTCTCCTCTACTTGGTTGCCGGGCTTGATGATGGCCGACAACCGGCCAAAGACTAAGTTAAGTGACCTCATTGGAGCCTTGCCTAGATTTGGTGAGGTTGAGCCTCATTGGTGGCTGGGTGAGATCGACCTCGCCAGGGCCAACGAGGTCCCCCGCCTCCAAGGTTGGTGAGGTCACCGGCTCTTGTCTCTAGCCAGTTGGCCCATCGCCTAGGCCCGACAACCTGGGCTAGAGGAGGAACAAGAAGATAAAGGAAAAAAGAAAAAAAAAAGAAGAGAAATCTCATAAAATTATAAAAAAATTAAAATAATTTCTACGTCATAAAAAAATTTGAGGTTCGTGTTAAACGCATTCCTATTCTTTTTCTATTTTTGGAATATAAATTTTGTGCAGTTATCAAATATGTTTGAATGCTCAGAAACTCATCTAGGAATAGAATCAGAAAAAACCATTTCTACGCAAAAATTATTCCCGGGAACAAAATGGTTACTAAACTATTTTTGTAGTGGCTATTTAAGTCCATTTAAGCATCCAACAGGAATCTGACACATCACTTAGTAAGCAAACATAGTAGAAGAATCTTAACATGTTCAGTATCATTTTATTGACGTATTATCATTTGCCCAAAATATCAGTCTGGTTTTCTAATATGCAATATTCATCATTTAAAGTGACAATAGATCTGGCTTGCCATATACATAAATAATTGTATCCCAATGCCAAAAGACAAGTATTAGGTTTGATTCTTGACAACAATCTTCAGCATGCTCTGCTCTGGCTTGCAGTTGCTTAAGTTAAACACTATAAATTCTCAATAAATGCGCATACCACTTCAAAAGCCCAAACTTATGAGAGCATTACAAGCAAGTTGCACATCCAAATAAGACTTGCTCTCTAAAAGAAAAACTGAAACAACTATGGCAAATCGGTCATAATAAGTGAATGCTGACCTGATTGGAAAGAGGAACCTGCCGGGAAACATCCCAAACTATTATTGCATTTTCACTGATATTGCTAAAGGAGACATCACTGGAAGAGATGAATTGCTTGCCATCTAGGGAAAACTCCAAATCAAGGATTGGACCAAGTTGACGTATATACTGATGTGTTGCTTTGCCAGTTCTGACATCCCATATCCTAAGCTGGCCTTTTGCTCCTCCCGAAAGGAAAAGGTTGAAGTTGTCTGGGTGGAATTTCACAACATTAACAACTTGGTCCTCCTTGAATACCTGAGTCTCTATCCCCTTTTCAATATCAACCAACCTTGATGTGCAGTCATATCCACAAGAAAGTACATGCCAACCAAGCTTTGACCACTTCACATCCTTCACTGCAGCATTGTGGTGGCTCAGAATGCGTGCTTTCTTGTGATTTTTACTCCACACGTTCCATATGAAGACTTTATGGTCCATGCTAGCCGATGCAAGAAGATGAGCTGTAAACTAACTCTAGTAAACAGATTAATTGGGAGATCATGAGTACAAAGCAATTGCCATCATATAAATGGAGGCAAAACAGAACAGGAATGAATAAATCATTTGGTGCATACACATGAGATGAGAGGGGCCATCAATATGTAGGTGTTTCACATTTGGTTTTATATTGAGACCACCTAAGAATGCAAGTTACAAACTTAAAATCATGCATTGACCTTAAAAAGAAATAATGCAAATTTCATCATGCAATAATTACGACAGATTCTTTTAGTAGGGCAGAGCAGGTCTCTTGATTTTTTTTTTTTTTTTTGCCAACACGCACCACATGGATCCTGCATTTGCAAATTCCCTCTAATTTGCCGTATTCACACAGAAATTTAGACATGAATCAATTGTCCCAGATTGAAACCACAGTTGATCATAGGGAATGTCAAGAGAAAACAAGGATAAGTTCATCATCAGAGAACCAAATTTCCTCAATTGCATTTTGTTCTTCACGCTATTCACATGCTAACTCTAAGTTTGTATTTCAGGTTCAACAGCTGATCCTTGGAGCCACTAACACAACAGCTCAAGGAAATAGTGGACAAAATGGAATAAGCAAATCAGAAGTTTCCTATTTTTTGATATACGTCCAAGCTGTGGCTGAAGGAAATCACAATTGAAGATGCTTCTGGGATTGAGTTCAGGTAACATGTCCCCACAAGTCAGCTCGTGAAGCATGGTTAATTGATAAGTGCATCCTGAAGTAAGCTCAAAATATTATAGTGCCCAGACCAACCATCTTCTAGAGAAATAACAAAGATTGAATCCTACGATGTAATGATTGAAGCAACAAAATATAGGACAGGTAGCAACCACAATAGAAGCACGTGAGGCAGAAACACTGACATAGCCAGATCTTACCATGACTTTCTGACCATTGGATCGTGTTGACAGCCTTTGTATGGCCCTTCAGAGCTACAGATAGCCTTTCTTGTATGTGACCAAGATGTCCATGACCTTTTGTTTGATGCCTCAACAGCGATAGAACATCAGATGGAAGGTCTGAATCCAATAAACTTCCCATACATGAAACTAACGGCAGAAAAGCATAATGTCAGGATCTCATATTTCCATTAGTGAGATAGATAATATTCACACAAACTAGAGATGCAACATCAGAAAGTGATATTCATGTATGCAGATATGATGCGGAATTACTGCCAAAGAAAGAACAACACATCAAGAATTGGTTTACATTCATCTCAAACCTCCATGTTGCCATTCAAGGGGAGTAATTTCGAAAAATCCACACATAAGATGAACACTGAAAAATCATCTTAGACAATTTTAAAGCTCGACTTTGTAAAATCAGCGATCTATCAAAATGAACAGTATGTGAAGTTTGCCAAGTGCATTCCGCATGAAAGCATTTAAAGATGTCCTTTATTTCTCGGATATGTGTATCTCATATGCCTTTCTGATCCAAACTCCTCTACAAACATTTCCAAGGAAGCCCGTCGCACGCTCTCTTCGAATCTAGAATTAACCGTATCTCTTTACTTAATTCTGATAAATAAATAGGACATTGACAACTACGAAACCAAATTGACTCTCAGCGAAATGAGCCTCTTCCCGTTAACCTATGCTCAATTACTCGTTGGGATAGCTTCGTGGCATGACAGGGGAGCTTAAGCCTTCTGGACAAGCATCATCTTCAAATGTGAAGTTTTGATAGCTGGACAATGCAGAACGAACCCGGGTTTTGCTCATTAAATCACTGGAAACGGGAATTATCCAATTACTCAAACAATCCATCGTCATTCCCGGCGCTTAAACAACTAAAACGTCGTGCCCAAGCAGGCTCGACCAGACAGACACTATCACGAAAACGTAACCAAGAACAGGAGAGGCGCGGAGACAAAGTCACGACCTTTACCGGCGGCGGAAGTCGAAGCTGAAGGAGCAGTGGTTTCTGGGTGGTCGGGAACCGTAGCGGATGAACCCGAACCCAGGAGGGCTCGCTCCCTCTTGGACACGTACCTGCCATGGATGGGAGCTTCGGTCGGAGGAGGACGCGAGCAATTGGATTTGGTGGGAATGGAGATCGTACGGTTTTCGGGTCTGGGTCGCTTCGGAGGAGGAGGGTGGAAGCCGAAGGGACGCGCGGGCGCGGGCGCGGGTGCGGGTGCGGGTGTGGGTGCGGGTTCGGGTTCTTCGTCGGAGGAATTTGAGTAGGCGCTGCGCAGCAGGTCCATCGCCTGAGCCTGTCGTCGTCGCCGCCGGTCGGTTTCGTTCGGGTTCGGTCACCTTGAGAGATCGCAATGTTTCTTGTCCGCGCGCTTGACAGAGTAATTTATTTCTAGGTTCCTTTTTTTTTGCTGTATTTTATGATGATTTATTGACCGTGATCAATAAATTATCTCATAAATTTTATCCCCTTTTTTCTTGGTAATTATAATACAGAAGCACATGTACCAAACAAGATGTTAGATTTCTAAGCACTCGAAATTGAGATCTATACCTAAGAAGAGAGTTGGGTAGAACAAAATTTGGTGATCAAATCACATGATCAAAGAGTGATGAATTAAAAAGAGCGGTACTCATCTCATTGAATCTAATCTAATGCTTTTTGGACAATGTAACGGCGTCCATTTGCTTTACTTATCAATCTCGAGTAATTTAATATATAAGTTAATAAATGTAAATTCATCAATTGAGAATCTTTTTTCCCTTATATATTACCAAGGTATAATGTTTCCCTCAATTATTGAACATAAGAGTTATGACAATGGTCTAACCATACGAACGTATATAAGTAAAGTAAGTGGGTTTTTAGGTTCATGGTAGATATGTTTTGGTCAATGATGATGATGATGAGTTTTTTAGCTGAAGATTGCATTAAACAAAACTATATTAGTGCTTCTCTATTTAATGAGGAATGTAAAGTTGCCGGTTTGGAAAACGAAGGGCCCATGATTTTCCATTTTCATGCCAATCGATTCTAAACTTCCATTATATATATAGGTGCTCGAGTGTCCATTAAATTTGAATAAACTTTTTATAATACATGTTCTTTCTAAACTTTTTATAATACATGTTTCATAAAATCGATATTCTTTCTTAAAAGAATTTTGGTTAAAAGAATTTTGGTTCAGCATAAATTGATTGCAAATTTCATCAACTCCATAAGCAGCAATCTCTATCTCACACGCACACATTTGAATAGCTTGGTCATTGTTTTGGGCATTCCCACTAAATATCTACCATGGTCAAGTATATAAAACTCTCTCTCTCTCTCTCTCTCTCTCTTCCATGTAATACTGGTTAGGCATGCGTAAAGATGCTGCAAAGTCGAGCGATAATGCACTTCAACAACGAGTGCTTCTTTTGGGCCCAACAACAAGAAATGAGTAAAGGCCCATCTCGACATCATTTCAAGCCCAAGCCCAGAAAATAATATGTTCCACTTCCTCTCATTCCCCCATCCTTCAGTCTTTCCTGAGGTCGCTCTTTGTTTTTCCTTAAGAGAGCCATTCGTTGGATCGAAATTGCCTCGCGTTGCAATTCCAAACACTCACTTTTGTTTTTTCCAGCTCTAATTATTTGATCCCCGACTAAAATCATACTATTCAATTACGTTGTCAATCGGATACTTTTTTAGTGTCGTATCTTAGAAAACATTTACATTTACATCTTCAGTTTTCATTTTCTTGTCCAAACTCAACAAAAACGAAAATCAACACTTAACCCACATGTCAAGAATGAATTCTAATTCCTAAAAGCAAAGAGCCATGACAAAAGAGCCACCAAGGGATTCAAAAGATACTCTCTTCTTCTTGTTATCTGATTTCCCAGTTGATTAGAAAATTGTCAACAATTGATTAGGGACTTATCTCATTCGTAATAGCTCGAGCTTGCAACAGGTTGCTCACCTATTTTAGAAAAGGAAACAGATCAAAGTTGCCTTCAGTCGGTGCTAACTCCAAATCATCAAGTCATGCAAAATTTTCCTCAAACTTTCCCCAACTCAAGCAAGACTCGATCACAAAACGGAAGCAAGATCATATCTTTGGTCTAGGGTTCATGCCGCCATTAAACTAGAAATCAACCAGATCAATCGAGGAGAAAATATCTTGTACGATGGCATGAAGTTAAAGTGCGGTTGAGTTATGAAGGTTTAAGATGGGTAAGTCCTATTAGACGAAACGGATTAATTTTTCTTTTCATCATACCACAATAGGAAAAGTGGTTGACAATCACCAAATATACGATATCTTATCGCCTTCACTTTGTAAGGTAAAGCTTTACTAAACTCAGCTAAAGGTATTTTTCTCATTTAGAAATATGAAGAGTGAATCATGATAAATGTGGAAACGAAGCTCACATATATCCAAGTAGGCCCCTTCCCTTTCTCTTTCCATTGTTCTTGCTACAATGATGAAACCCTAAACTATCTCTCGCAGGCACGATACCGTAGGGTCACCGTCCCCAAATTCTTCTTCAACCTTCAAATAATATAAACCCTGGACTATGCGTGTGTACGCACATACTCAATGATGATGCAGGTCTTAGGTCACGTCTTCTTGTGCATGAACCATCACGTGCCCTCGACGTATAGATTATAGATGTATGTACATGATCTCATTCCATCGCCGACCGGCTCGGCACGCTTCTCGCACATGCAAACTCAGCAGCCACACGTCTCGACGTTTTGCGGAGAAAGAGACGGAGAGAAAGAAACCCCTCCTATGTAGCCAAATTGTACACCTTTTCTGAGAATATTATCACAGCATTCTCGAGCGTGCGTGGGCGCGTAGTGGAAGTTTGCGTCACCTTCCAATTCCTGATGCGGAAAAAGAGGAGGAGACGAAACCCCAACAAGTGGACGAAGCAGATTCAACCCTACTGATTTGTATAAGTTCTAAAATCGTACTGACAGCTTGACTTTGCTGGAGAGAACAAAAAAGAGGAGGTCAACGTTAAAAGAAAAACAAAGAAGAAGGAAGAGGAGGAGGAGCCTGTAACCCTATAGAATCGGATCGGTGACACGAACATGCTTTTGAATTTTTGAAGAGCTCAGAATTTTTATCTATTAAGAGGGCTTTCTGCTCGTTTTGTGCAAAACAGCAAGCCGGCAGATGGGGACAAGCGATGGGAACAGCTTTCGAATTTTCAACCGCGACCAAGGTCTGCAGCATGCGTGTGGGATTTAGTAACGAAGGGGAGGTGATGAGAGTGGGGGCCAAACGATGACCACAGGAATGTTGCATCAACGAGAGTCAAAATTCATGTCAACCCACTAAGGTCGGATGACTAATTTGGTGACACAGCATATGAACGCACTAGTCAACTTGTTTATTCAATCTAATCATCCATTGGAAGAAGGGTTTCTCTCTTTGTCAGAGATTAATATAAATTATTTCTAGGAAAGAGAGAAGGATTCAGACAGAAGTCAATGAAAGGAGTGACGGATCCTGGTTCCTACTTGACATAGATTGTCTAGGTTAAATATCTGGTTTATTAAAGTTGCAGAGTCGTGATGCGTGCGTTTTCCATATTCATGAAAGTCAAGGGGTTGTAATCATTAGAGCATATGAAAGGTTGAAATTTTAGATGACAATAATATCAATTTCACACGGTATTGAAGCAACGAAGTTTGATCATGCACGTGTTCGAATCTCTTTACTAAAGATCTACCTCTCTACTCATTCTTGATTTTCCATGTTTTAGTCTTTAACCGGATCCAAATGGATATAAAGGTGATGACCTTTATATTAAATTATCATGTCCTCGTGATCGTTTATATTCGATGCTTCATTATCACCAAGAAATTGATAACGTATGCCATGATATGAATAATAGATTGTATAATGGTAATTACTCTATTTTCTTGCATTAGGGGTAAATCCCCACAAATAGAACGTGTACATACCGGGTTTTGCGTTCTTGACGATACTGTCTTATCACCAAAATGTCTCCTCTTTTATGCTATTTCAATTGACACCGCATATGAGGCCTCAAAATTTCGTTCATACACTCCATTGTCTGTCCCTCTTGCAGCCCACTTTTTGGAAAGCTAAGAAACAACTGGTTTATTGCTTTTTCTTTTTTTTGAAAATATTATTTCTTGACTCATCTATAATAAAAATAATAGCTTGGTCCAGCTGAACAAAGTGGAAGTCTTAGCTGGGTTTCATTGCTAACCTATATGGACTATATATAATCTACCAGAAAGTGGGGCGGTAGGGCAAATAATAATAGCAATTTTTTGTTTTTCTGATGAATGAGCGGCGATATTCTACTCATCATCAAGTAGCTTGATCTAGATATTATACTTTATTTTACCAGCTGAATACAGTACGGACGCGTGTGCACGTCACAATAACATCCTAGGCACCAGTTGAGATTATCAAACAGGAGGTGATCCTGGGCATTTCTCTTGATATCTTAGTTCTTAGCAAATTATTTTTAGTCAAGATAATGGTCAATTAATCTTACAAATCTCACCTTCTGGAATTGAAAGTTTTACCCACATCGAATTTGCAAGGCTTCAAGGCTTGAGAAGCTTGCCGCACCGTGTCGACATAGACAAAGATGGGCGATTAGAATGACCAAAGCACTCAACTTGTCGAAAATCCAAGCGACAAAACGGGGAAGTCGAATGAGTACTCCCAAGATCCAATTGGTTAAAATCTCAATTTGGACCCGAGAGAAGGCTCGCTTTGAGCCACTCAAAGTGCTCGCGATGCTGGCTCATCCCCTGCTCAAAGTCAATCTCCAAAATCATGTGAGTCGACTTCTCTCAAATTAATGGTGAGGATGTTTTGACTTTTGGGGGAGGGGAGAACACGTCATCCCTCGGCAGATCAATCTTTCAAATCAACCTCAGGTGGGTCAACGAGGTTTCATTCGCCTGGCAAGAAAAATAAGAAAAAGAATTGGGGTAGTCTCCCTAAGACTAACTTCATACGATCGAAACACCCTCCGCTAAGTCCTGTCGTGTTGTCTATAGCCACTGACTGCGTTTTGCTACAGCTGCATGCATTGCTAAAGCCTTAGCATTGTTAGGGTCTCTTTGGTTCAAAAACTTGGGTTTCCAAGCTTGATAATACAAACCCTAATAAGTCTCATCCGTCACCTACGATCTTGTGGGTTTTTGCGTCTCTTGCAACACTCATTTATAATGCGTGTAAGGAGAGATTTACATGAGAGAAAGTAGCCATGGTGAAATTATCATTCAATAATTAAGATAGTTACTTAAGATGTATTTATCAAAATTATGATGTTTTAGACCGACCAATTGATCACAAGCGCTAGCACTATACACAGGATTTGGATAGTATACATGCGAATCAATTTGGGTTGACCCCATTCTATTTTTTCAATAAAAAAAGCATAAAATATACACTTTATTTTCGAATTCGAAATGACCGAGAACACGTGGCTTTAAACGTGGGCTGCTCTCTATCCCATGACCTCATTCCCTTTCAGGGGGGTCAGCTTGTCCTTCATTCTGCCCAAAGAACGAAATCTCTCTCTCTCTCTCTCTCTCACACACACACACACACACTTACACACTCACACACACACACATTCACACGTGTTGTGCAGAGAAAAGGACGGGGTTTATTCTGCTTTAGCTTGCTTACAACATGCTAACATTATCATGACATCAACTTCTTCATTCTTTTCTCGGGGCT
This sequence comes from Eucalyptus marginata, assembly GCA_014182565.1. Lineage (NCBI taxonomy): Eukaryota > Viridiplantae > Streptophyta > Magnoliopsida > Myrtales > Myrtaceae > Eucalyptus > Eucalyptus marginata. Next base: position 41,977,557 of record CM024590.1, on the reverse strand, counting down.
CTCACCACCATCTCATTTTAAAAATGAGACCTGTAGTTGCACACTGGAATGTCAGTTGTATATAGAAGATCGGGTCTGTAAACGAGAAGCATATGATACATTAATGATCTTCAAGCTCAAATTTGCAAGTTTAATCTCATTGAAATGGTTAAAATAATAAGATGATCTCGATCAAATTTTAACACGATTTAACCTATATTAGGTTGCTAACCATTGCTTATGATTAGGGTATTAATATGTTATCAATTAAAAATTGACGATACATTTGATCGGGTAGAAAATTCGGATACTCTATGTAATAAAGAAACAAAAACAGTTCAGAATAATAGATGATTGCTTCGAACATTAGATGTGACCTCATCAAATCGCCGATTAATCGGCCGATGACTGCACATGCTTTTATGTATGCATGCTACCTAGATGATCCACATTTGATTTAGTGCATTTTTATACTTGGATTTCGTCCAATTCCAGGTCCATATGTGGCATCCTTGGATATTTATTCATGGTTTTCAACATGTCACTAATAGGGTTGAAAAGAAAAAAAAAGGAGTAATTAGTAGTTTCAGTGCTGTATGAGGTACGAATGTCTATACAAACAATCTCAGGCGATAATCATGCACGAATTATTTCTCACGGGCAATAAATGGAGGGAGTGAATTAGATGTCTCAGTGCTCTCGTCAATCTAATCTATACTACATGTGAACCCTAATCATTGATGGATGAGTCCCACCAAATGTCGCACCCTTCGTCCATGATTTCATCATGAGAACACATGAATTGAGACATGGGTAGAAGATGTGGAAAATCTACAGGAGCGAGAGCCTTGTTGGATACTTTAAGGCTAAGATCTTATTCTGGACGTAAGTTATGTGGGGTTGCGATTATGTTTTCGACACCATGAGCAAAAATTGTTGTACCTTGTTGATTTTGAGGTCTGGTTTTATGCTTTCCGAATTAAGATCCTTGGAATAGGTTTAAAGGTAAATTGATCTCAAATCCCCTTTTGCTTCCTATTAATTTCTCCTCCCCCCTTTCCTTCTTTCTCTTCGATGGCAGCCGCCTGAGATCTGAGGCTACCACCTCAAATTCAAGGTGCCTAGCCGCAGGTGATTTGGGATCCGAGTTAGGTTGAGGCTGGGCACAACATCTCAACGTAATGTACTTGATGTATAGTCCGCTTTAGTCCATCCAATATCGAGGTTCACCCTTTCGTGCTGTTGAGATAATTGAAGTTTTATGCATATAATGCGGGAATGCTCTCCCCCATATTCAGTTTATGATTCAGTTCATTATTATCCTTTCTACTACTCTAAAATAAGCCAGTTAGGAGCAACACCTTATTCGGGCCACCTAACTGCAATATCGCTCTTCGTCCTTGTTGGACCGGGGTTGTTACATGTCCATCAACTTCGAATCACACATTTTTCAGAGGGCATTTTGCTTTGATGCCAAAGTATGACATCATAATTTAAGTTATTGGGGGGTATTGTGTGCTTTGACCCAATTTATACTAAGCTTGATGATTTTATCCTTTGGGGTACATGTGAGAGCACTATAGAGATGGATGGCCTTCTAAACAATCTTTATTACATGTATGATAAAAGAAAAATAAAACCATGAGATTTGGTGTGGAAGTAACCAAATGCTAACAATACCTTAAGTGAGTGAAGTTAGTATGACAGTAGGCGCAATGGAAGCGATCTATACGATCTTAATCACCACAAGCGGGCCTTGCTTCAGAGAGAGGCGGAGCGATAGACATTATGGTGTGATGGCTATTAAGTTGCACGTGTGAGTTGTGTAAGAAAAATCTCACATTAGAGAATTGATGCATTGTGGATCAGTTAATATATCTTAACTGGGTCATAACTCATTGGCTTAAACTTTTGAATGAAAGTAGGTCCACTCGAATATGTTGACGGGCTTAGACTTTGATTTTCTCAAGTAAAGGTACTAAACTTCTACTGCACGTTTCTAATAATTGGTATTAGTGTTGATGGCTCAATTTGTTTCGATTTTTGGTGAATATCTCAAGGAATGAATTTGGCGACCGACCCAGTTTTTAGGCGGCGGGTGTTGTGGTGTAGCAATGCGGGTCCAATGACAGACTTCATGGTTTAGATTGGGAAAAAAAGACCACGATGAAGGTGGGCGTTAATGGAGATTCAAGTTGAGATGTGTCGTTGCAGAAGGATACTTGAATTAAAAAGATGTCGACCTTACATTCTTGGATCTAATAGGAAATGTCGACGAGCTTGAATTTGGGTTTTCTCTTAACGATCTTTCGGAGCAAAGGTGTCAAACTTTTACTGTACACACACATGGTCGATAATGTGACGCGCCCGCCGGAATATACGACAATCGACCTGCGAAAAGCCGCGTTGACGAAGCGGGAAGCGCGCGAGCCTCAATTGGATGTGAAGAGATGGGGAAAGGGTGGAAGCGCAGACGGGGGCTCACTGGATCCGGGACAAAGCTAAGCATGTCTCGCGTGTGGGGGAGAGAGGGTAGGCCAGAATGATGAGCGCAGTTGAAAGAATGGAGGATGGGGAAAAACATCGGAATTGGACGGACGATATTATTGTCATTATCATTATTATTTATTATAGGAGCAGAGAAGGGAAGGGAAGGGAAACTTCGTAATAATCAAATCCATCAAATCCCCAAAGCCGAGGTCGTTTTCTGGGTTCTGACTCTGAGGAGAGAGAGAGAGAGAGAGAGAGAGAGGGGGGTGGGCTCCACATGTCTTCCCACGCGTGCACGCCGCGTGGACCCCACCCGTTTGACTCCTGTCAAAGCTTTCTCTCTCTCTCTCTCTCTCTCTAAGCATGACGCCACCTCCAAAGTCCGACTTGTCACCCCCCTCCCTCCCTCCCTCTCCCTGCCTCGCTCTTCCTTCTGCCGCCTTCTCTCCCTCCCTATAAGTCAAAACCTAATCGCCCTCCATCCTTTTCTTGTTTTCTTCATCTCTTCTTCGTCCACCCAAATTGTTCTTGTATTATAAGTTAAAAAATTAATAATATTAAAGCAAGAAAGCCCAAGAAAAAAGAAGGAAACGATGAAAAATCTTATGTCACCAAGCTAAGAAAAATTTTATGTTACCAATTAATATTCAATCCTTTTTGAAATATATCTGTGAATTAGATTGATTATTGATTTATCTGAATACATAATTCCCTATTTTACTTTATAGGGAATTTCTATTCGGCCTATGGGCTTGTCCCCATCTATACTTTTTCGAGAGTCGTTATACCTTTTGGATTATTCGAGATAAGAAAATCACGTGATTTTCTTAAAAGTCAGATTATCTTATATGATTAGCGACGCTTCGTATTAGAAATGCTATTGACTTCTCTTGATAAGAAGAGAAAATGGGCGATCTCTCTACGGCGTCTTCATCAGCAAAGTTTGGTTACGTATACGATGGAGTAAGTGAGTTTCAATGTGTCTTCCAATAACATCCGATTTTTCTTGACTTATGCCGAATGTCAACGGGGGCTTATCCTCGGAGGGGGGTGTTGATTAACTTAAACCATACGCAGCCGGTCAAGTTTAACATAATTAATCGAAGTGAATCTAGGACAACGAAAAAATCGTTTTTTTTTCTTTTGTTTTTGTTGTTTAATCCCCTCACGCCATCGATACACCTTTTGACTCTCGAATAGCTGATTCATCCCCCCAGTCAACCTCGCCTTTGTCAAATTCCACTTCTCACTCGATGATATGAGGTCAGTTTGTCCACTCCCTTAGTCAATCTTGCATGAACCATGGTGTAGAATTTCTTGAATTTTAATCGCAGTCAACTAGGCGGTCTAAAGCGGGCCGGAAAATATACCTTCGATTTTATTTTATTTTGTTTTGGTCTAATTTTGTTCTGTGGGATCACATTTTTAATATGTAGCAACGTGATTCTTTTTTACCATGGGTCTGGAGCTCTTGGGTATGGATGAAGAAAGATCAGGGTGCATAAGCGGCCTATGCATGAAGAAGGTTGAGGGCGTCGATTTATTCTTTATTGATCAAATTAGATCTTAAAATTAAAGAGAAATCTTTGAAATTTCTCTAAGTTGGGAAACTTGTCGCTAGAGAATCCATAGTTACCAAGGTTCTATGATCTCGGTAGGTCGAGAGAGGGAGGTTCGACGAATCATACATTTATACAAGTGCCGAAGATTAATGATTTTTTGGTTTTGAATTTCACGAGTTCCGCATCATTCAAATGTGGAGATTCGATTGCCCAGGAGTTCCGACTCACATTTGCTGTGCTTCTTTTGAAGTTATCCTTATAGATACTCATTAATCGCCTACAAATTATCCTCATCTTTGTATTCCATGACGGTCTTATCTCGATAGTCTTTAGATAACTTATGCATAAAAGGTGTTAGAAATGATCTTTATTGGATCTCATCACCAGGTTTTCTTTCCTTCCTAACTGAAACTTTAAACTTTCTCATATAATTCCGCTTCCATCTGTCAAGCAAGTACTTCGATGATCATATTGCAGCTAGTTATCACCCACCCTTCTGAATGAAAGCAACATAGGTTTGCATGTAGCCAATTTCCACTCTCTAATCTGGCTTAAGATTTTCGAGCTTTCTCGAGACAACTAGCATGTTAATCTGTGGAGTTCAAGAAATCGAGTAAGGACATGTTGAGAGGAGCCTCACCTTTCTCTCCTGCTTTTGTACCTGCAAGTGGCGCAAATGTCCTTCCTTATGCAGCTGTTAATGATTCCTCCCCTCGCAGAGCGGCGCAAAGAATGAATTATTTTAAGAAGGAAACAGAAGAATCCAAAAGCTCATCATTAGCAAGAGAAAAAAAAATTACCAGAGAAAAACAAATTCTTCAAAGGGACAAAGAAAAAAAAAAAAAAAAGGATGGACAGGGAAGGGAATAACACGCAGCATCAAACAAAAGAGAAATTCAATTTCAAATTGACCTTTGCCTCAATGTCTAATCAGCCCCTCAAATGTCAACCGCATTTTTCTCACCTTTGAGCTCCTCCTCCATCACCACTGATGCTGATGCTCCACACACGCGCACACGCACACGCACACAGTCTCTTGCTGAATTATATATAAGTACTGAAATCTTCCATCGCTTTTTATCATTTTATGCGACCAAAACAATCCACTGGAAGACAAAGCCAAGCCATCGAGAGAAGGTCAAGATTCATTTCGGTGGGGAAGTAACCACAAAGATAGCAACAAAAGAAAGGCAGCGAGAGGCTTTTTTATCCTCTTGCCATCGAAGCTATATTAGACATGGCGGATGATCAATTCCATGCAAGTGGGAACTGGTGGGACGCGTCGAGGAATCGGTACGAGAGCGGGACCTCGTCGTCCTCATCGTCGGGGCTGAGCTCTCTGGGGAGCTTTGGTGGGTGGCTCACAGACTTGGGCGGCGACATGAAAGCTGCAAGGTCTTCAATGGAGTCTCCAGGCGGTTCCTCGGTAGTTTTTCATGATACCCAGAAGCTGCAACCCCACAACTCTGCTGTCTTGGGCGACTCTGGTGGATCTTTGGTTGACCCCAATTTGCATATGATGAATTTGGGCCTCTCTTCTCAAGCCATGGATTGGAACAACCAAAACTTATTGTAAGTCTCTAAGTCTCTGAAGTCCCCAACTTTTCCCCTTTTTTTTTTTCCAGAAAGTAGAAATTTTTTCCCCTTAATCTCGATATGATTTATCGTGCTTTCAATCTTTAAAGTAGGAGTGATTCTCAGGAAAACATTTCTTCTGCGAGTAATTTTATCATAGCTCGAGCTTATGAATTAGCATGAATTTCAGCAACTTTTGGCACATGGTTTGGTCTTAAGACAAAAGATTCTCTTCACTTACAAGTGTGCTCTTTTTGGGAATTTATCTAGAAGAGGAGATCACAAGGGGACTGAGAGCAGCTTTAGGTCGATAATTCAGGAGAACCTGAACATGAACGCAAGCTTTCAGAGCACAAACACAGGTGATCACAGTAGTACGGTGACATGCCAAGGTTTTCATCACCAGATTGCTGATTCATCACCCTCCTCCTTGTACGGTAGTCCTGCCACTTTCTTGCAAGGAATTTTGACTGGATCATCAGAAAACAGTCAACAGCAACAGCAAAATGTGAATTATCCTGGCTATAACCCAACGAGCTACAATGCTCCGAGCTCTAGTGAGCTCTTGACTTCTAATTGGTCCAGCAAAGTGCCTCAGTTCTTGAAAATCTCTCCGCCTAAGCACCACCCGCCGCCGCCGCTGCCGCCTCCTCACCACCATAGCCAGTTGCACTTCTCCAACAACGCGCCGTTCTGGACTGCGTCCGCTACGGCGATGAATGACGTCAGGTCCACGACAACCACCACCTACTTCCCACAGTCCCAAGCCCAATTCGCGCCTCCGGGCTTTGACGAGAAACCAAAGGTAATCAAGACATCTTTAATCGAGAGCATACAAAAAGAGAGAACGAGAGAGAGAGACATCATTGCACAGGCGTGTCCAATTGCTATGCATGGTCATGATTAGGGTTTCGAGCGTTTGTTGCGGGAAAATCCGATTTTCGTATCATTGATTGTGCGGTGCAGAATTTAACGGATGTTGCCAATCCGGGCGCTGCGATGAAGAAAAGCGGCGGCGAGCCTGCGGGGAAAAGGCCGCGGAGCGAGACCCCCTCGCCATTGCCAGCTTTTAAGGTACTTGAATTTCCAGTGAATAGATTTAACAAATCTTTTGGAAGATAAGAAAGAGACGTCTTTAGCTTTTTCTTTATTCCTTTCTCTTTGCCTCTAAGCTTTATAACTTGCATAGACAATGAAAAAGAGAGGGTTGTGAACTAAATATAGGTGAGGAAAGAGAAGATGGGGGACAGAATCACTGCGCTCCAACAATTGGTTTCGCCTTTCGGAAAGGTAAATGAGTTCATTTCGTTGAGATCTCTCTTTTGCCTTCACATATGAGTACCCAAAGATATGGTATCATTCTCTGTTTTGAAACATTATTGAAGAGACCATTGAAGATTACAATGGAGATTTTGTTGCTAATTTTTCCTTTCTTTTGTCGTCAGACCGATACAGCCTCCGTGCTCACTGAAGCCATTGAGTACATCAAGTTCCTCCACGACCAAATCAGTGTAAGTGCCAACATACATTGCTTAGAAGAACAAGGCCATTTGAGATTAATGTAACCTAACCTAACCCAAGCTTTTATTGCCATGTGGGACCATACTTATGGAGAACTCAATTGAATCCTCTTCTGAGAAAAAACATGTTTTTGCCTTGTCAGGTTCTAAGTACCCCATACATGAAAAATGGAGGTGCCATGCAACATCAGCAGGTATGCACCTTTTTAACCCTTCTCTGAAAGATCTATTTATTGTTTCAGCTGTATATCTTAGATGTGATTAATTGGACAGTCTCTATGGTCTATGGATTAGAATTTCTATGATTTTTCTTGGAATACGAATTCCTAAGTCTTGATCTATGTGGAATTCTCTGCTAGGGACGACATTATTTAAAAACCACCGTGGGCTTAGTCGTAACCATGCTTTGGTATGCCAAATTTCACTTAGGTTGAAACATGGCATGCAATCTAAAATGGAAAAGAAAATGAAAGAGCACGGTTCACAATCTACTCTACTCATATGTCATTTGCACATATTGAAACTCGTATAGTTGCCACGAAAAAAGGGTTGCTTATAGGAACATTAAGTGAAAATTCACCTTATGTCACTACATCTGATAAATGCATTGTTTAACAATCTGATTTGAGAATGTATTGAATTGCGAAAAAACACTAAATGATGCAGACTCCTGATAAATCTGAAGACTCAGATGGGCCTAGACCAGATCTTAGAAGCCGAGGTCTATGTCTCGTACCGGTCTCAAGCACCTACCCAGTTACGCACGAGACGACCGTTGATTTTTGGACTCCTACATTTGGAGGAACATTCAGATAACTCAAATCGACAGCTCCTCCCCCAAAAGAAAGACACAATTCCGACACCCGCTCGATGAGAGGGGCTAGTGGTTTTCCACACCACGGTGTTGATGACGATGGCGATGCGAAAGAGGAGAATCAGAACACCCGGATGTGGCCCCCGGTTATGTAATTTTTATATAGTTTGAAGTGTAAAGAAATAACCCAGAACAAGAATGGAGGAAAGAGGGATGAAAAGGAATGGCAATCCAAAGGAGAGGCCATCGTTGGGCCAGCCGAGGGCATAAGAAACAAAAAAAAAAAAAAAGCAACATTTGTACTAATAATTGAGGAATTATTATGATTTGGGGGTTGGTTTAGTAGGGGATGAGAACAGGTGCTAATTTGTAGGGCAGGGGTTACCTTTATAGGAACATTTTGTTGTCATTAGCCGAGTTTAGTACAAGAAAAAGAAAGCAAGGAAAGGAGCTTCTTTTAATTATTCCTGTTGTTTCCTTGCACTATACAGTGAATAGAGCTGGCATTACCTTTATTTTATCACAATGTTTGTGTGTGTGTATGTGAGAGAGAGAGAGAGAGAGAGAGAGAGAGAGAGAGGGAGAAAAGCCATGGAAGGAATAATTGAAGTCTCGCAATACAAAAGAAGATGAGTGATCGTGGTGGAGATGTCGTTCGATCGGAAAATCTCGCTTTTCATTTGTTTACGTTTTTGGAATATGATAGTGGAGGTCAGAGCCTACCCCACCCCCGCTCTTCCTTTCGGATTTCAGCACTCGATTATCCTTCCCCTCCTCTCTTTTTGCTAACGAGTTTTTAAAGGGAGAGAGGCCCCAGTGGTCACATCGGTTGGTAACGTTTGGGAGGCGGAGAGAAATCGATATACATACCGAATTCAAGAGGAAAAAGTAGGGCAGAGAGAACACCTCTAGGAATATACTAAATCTTCTAGAGTTGGTTTAGTGATCGAAGATCGAGAGCACATGTGGGTTTCAGATGTATTCTCGTTGTGTCATGTATAGCGTGCATTTCAGGTTGTTTACTCTGATTCCGTCTCTTAATTCACGCGGCTGTTCGCTCCTTACTCGGATCGTGAGATTGGCACAATAGCTAATGTGATAAGATCTTTTACTCATTTAAAACAGGCTTTACTTAGTAAAAGAGAAAAAAAATAATGGTGCACTTGGTTCTCAAATAAATTTTCTATTGGCTTAAAGGTTAGGATTACGATATAAACCTAACAACTGACACCAAAATTTAAAGATACAAAAGAATGTCAATTGAGTTACGCACATTCATTTTTTTGGGTTGAACACGACCATATACAGACTTGTAAAAGCTCCCATCTATTATTCGCATCGGATCATGATATATTTTTCATTATAATAAAATTGGCTAATGATTGTGACATAAGAATCCTGAAAATCAACCCTATGTAAAGTAGCTAGCCTACGGCATACCGACGCTAAATTATGCTTTGAACTGCAACGTGCAGTCCGTAATATCCCACTCGAACTAAACCCCACTTTCATTTGAAAATTGATCACATCCCCGGTTCAGACCAAGAGACTGAAACTTGAGTTTCACAGGAGGTTCAAGGGCCAACTTGACCGGTAGGCATAAACTGTGAGGACAAACCCCGATTAATCCGCTCTTCATTTCTCCAAATTATCATTACACTAACTATCGATGTCGCTGCCGCCATAGATTTGTCGACGATTCTCCTTTTCTTTATCTTCCGACTCCGGTCATCATTATTTTCACAATCATTAGGAGCCATTACCTGACAAAAATGAAACCATCGTATCATAGTCATCTTCATCATCATCATCATTGCAACCTTAACACTAACGAAAGAGGAGGGGAAAATAAACTTTAAAGGAAAGAATGGTGGCGGGGAGGTGATGGTGGTGGCAATGGAGGGAGGTGGCGGTGGCGTCGGCAACCGCAATTAAAAGCGGTGGTCATGGACGATCCCCATCTTCCCAAACTCGGAACTCGGTATTCTTTGCCTTGAATTCTGCTTTTTATTTTGTTGAACGCAACTTGAACAATGGTGTTCTGTAATCACTATCATGAAATCATGTATTCATAAACTTAGAACATCTTTGCATGATTTCAAAAATTTCTCACCTCTTTATCGTAACATTGTGATTAGTCAGTTTAAGACTTGTAGGTGTTCAATTGAATGGAAAAAGCAATAATTAGATATCAACTCACCATCGAGTGTGATAGCCTAGTGATAAAAATGTCACATTAATTTTCATGAGGTGATAAGTTCAAATAATGTCGTGATTAAAACTCTGACCAGCTTCTACTTTTGCCATTTGAAATCTCATGACATGGGTATTCGCTACCTTATTTAAAGCGACTTTTTGAATTCTATCACACCAGTAGGGTTATGGTAATGGGCTCACATACCAATGAATGAGTTAGTAATTGTGGCTTAAATTGAACATTTGGTAAGGAAAAACCTAGAAGAATAACAATACTCGTCACCCTTCCCCACTTTTATTTTACCAATCATGAACAAAAACAAGGAGGAGGTGTACATCAAGTGGATCTGGTTTGATTCCTCCTTTGAAACATTTTAGCTAAATTTGCACGCAATGTAAGTATAAAGCAATACTTAATTCTTGAAAAATAACGGGAGAGAATTGACTGAACATAATCAACTTTATGCGATTCTACGCCTCTGAATATATGTATACCAAGATAAAGAGGGCAACGAATATAAAACCGAAAAGCTATGAAAGAATCGAGGAAAAGAACAATCCTAAAAGCTGAAGGTCTTTTTTATTTCATAGGAGAAATCCTAGTCGATTTGTATATTTATGGGGGGGATGGATTTGAGCTCTTGTTCTCGTCCCCTTCTGTACGGTTCCAATCCGTGGAAAAGCAAAGCGTACGTGCTATGTAATATGTAACCCCAGACGGGCCCTGGAAAAGATGAGAGAATCAGAACCCTCCCGCTCATCGGTCCTCTCGGTGACCTCACCCCAGGAATTTTCCCTGCGTTATCAAGCAACAAGGACCTTTGACCAAAGCTCTACCCATCAAGAATAATAACTGAAAGTAACGGCATCTACTTTATCAGCAAGAATGGAGTATTGTGATTCTTTTCCGCACAGGTTCTCTACTATTACATTGCTTCCTGATAGGCGACTTCAGTCCAGTAAGCAGTTCAACAAGAGCCTTTTCAAAGCGCTCATTTGGGCTCGGGCTCGGGCTCGCATCTCGTGGGGTTCCTTAAATCGTTGAGATGAGTTATTTCATGAGCAAGCCTATCAACCTTAGAGAGACTTCCTCAACAATTAGGAAAGAGGGAAAAGAATCATGGGCCTGTGCCATATTGAATTATACGTATAGGCATGCAAGGGATGAGAGATCAAGGGTGTTCATTTGCAGTGATGTTTTCGAAGCAATTCCTCTCTGTAAAGTTTAATAAGCAAATCATTTGACCAGCACAATGGTCCAAAGTTCAATATTTGATTCCTCGAGTAGGACAGACGCCCGACAACTCGAACGAAGAACAACGTGACTCCGGATGATATGGTGTAATTAACTGGAAGAGTGCTATTCGACAGATCAAGCAACTAAAAACTTCAATATCAAGAAAGGAAAAACAAACACTGTACTTCGCGATACGAGTACGAAGAATATGCTTCACACAACAGAATTATTGACCGGAATGAGTTTTAAGGTAGGATCTGAAATCGTTTGTAAAAAGAATCGAGATATAGGACGAGCACATTGATTTGGCAAATCATTCGGGTCACTTCAGGCAGCTCCCTTGAGCTTCTTTGTGATGGTAGCGATGTACTTCCCTTGATGAAAAGCTTGCTCCAGCTCGATCTCAGAGGGTTGTCTTGAGCCATCACCGGCAAAAGTCCCTGCGCCATATGGACTACCACCTTTTACCTTCTCCATCTCAAACATGCCGGCCCCAAAGGTGTATCCTATGGGGACAAAAATCATCCCATGGTGGACCAACTGTGTGATAGCAGTCAACCTGCAGCACGATTTCAAGTTTTCAGAACACAACATTCTCCCACCTGAAAGTCAATTCTTTCACTAGAAAAGATGCTGGCTGCTTACGCTGTAGTCTCCTGCCCACCTCCTTGAGATCCGGTGCTATAGAATAGTCCAGCAGGCTTGCCTGCAAGCTTTTGTGTCCTCCACAAACCTCCAGTTGCATCGAGGAAGGCTTTAAATTGAGCAGCCATCATACCAAATCTTGTTGGGAAACCAAAAACGAATCCATCGGCCTCAGCAAGATCGTTCGGTGTAATGATTGGTACATCACTCTTGGGAGGTGCACTCATCTTTGCAAGCACCTCCTCTGGCAGCGTCTCAGCCACCTATTCTCCACCCCCAAATCAATACATCAGCAAATTGCCTCATTTCACACAGAAATGAAAGTGGTCTATCGATAAGCGAGCATATTATATACAAGAATCTTTCCAACTAATGACAGTTAATGATACCGGAAGTTTAAGCGCATTGTTAATTTTTGATGTATCATGAAGCAGTTAAGCCAAATTTACATCATGTTTTGTAACTCAAAGACTTATTCTGTCAAACAGCTAATTGATGCATATGCGGAATGGAAAAAACAATGGCATTTCATCCAGTCTCTAAACTCATCATAACAAAGCATGGTAACATGGTTGAAGCACATGCATACAAAACCCTCAACAAAAAGCTCTAAATGTGAAACCTAGAATAAGCCATGATTCAGGAGATGACAGAAGTTTTTTTTTAATATAAATTTTCAGGCAGGAGCCTACCTAAAGTTAATGGCCAAATTCATAAAAAAAAGTAAGAATCGAGCAATATATAATAAGAAACATGAAGAAATAGAAAGTAAAACGAAATTACCTGCCATAATTGTGCTTCAACTCCTTCAACAGAGGCAGCCCCCTTCTTTATCTCTTCAGCCAGCCTCTCCACATGTCCATACATGGAGTAGTACCTATAAAATCACCAGACCAATTCACACACGAGAACCACATACCACCTAGTGAAAATCAATTCACAAGCCAGAGAAAAGATACAAATGTCCTGTCTCCCCATTTTCTGGACAAAAAATTCCAGTAACATGACACTTGTGATGGCTTCAGAAAAACATCAGATTAGTATCACATGTGAGAATCGCACTCTATCATCTCTCTGTTTCAAGACAATTAGAGTCCACTGCATAATCGCCAAGTCAGCATTTTAGAATTATAAGAGCCTACACAAGAGGGAGAATAGTAGAGATACTCGGTCTACTTAGTTTGCTCGCTTCTGGCTAAATGTTCAACATGTGAATGTTTCACCCTGAATCATTGGAATGAGACCAATAAATACAGAGTTCAATTGATAGGACTTTGACTGCATTGAACTTGGATATAAAAATTAATCTTGGCAACAGGGGGTAAAGTTAAAAAATACAAACTAGATTAAGAGTGTGTTTGTTTTAGGGAAAATTTCATGATAAAGGAAAAATGCTTTCTGGTTTTAGATTAGGAAATTCATTTTCTTAATTTTATACATGCATATTTTCTTTGACCATAAATGGTTTCCGTTGACCAATCATTTTCAACAAACCAAACATGTGAAAGTCGGGAAAATCAATTTGCGGAAGTTTCTTTCACTCAAACAAACACACCCTAGGACAAAATTTACCCAAAGATTATAACACGTACACAGGACTGGCTCAAAAAGCACCACTACCAACACCCAGGCCCTTCAATCATATGGATAGGATAGTGTCTACCAGATAGCCCTCCCCAAATTAGGCAATGCAGGTTTCAACTCATGCAGAAGTTATGGATCCAATCAATAAGCATGAAACTAGATATACATGGCTCACAAAAAGACTAGCATCGTATACCCGAAACTATCCTAATATAGCAGCCACTTATACAAGTAACATAGCCACTATACAAAAGACAGTTCCACTCATGGTTGGGTGCCCCTGAACTCCATGAACTCTGCCTGTTCATGGGCATCACAGTTGGTTGAATTTGCAACCAAAACAAAATCACTTCTTCCATCAAAGCTAAATGACGGATGCAGTCAACAACATGAAAACATTAATCTACGTTCATCATATGTGTTTTCAGAAGACTAATCTGAACAAATTGATGGATGGGATTTAAAAAGTATCTCTATCAATTAATTGCACATCCGAGTGAATGCCAAAATGATCGATGATCACCAATGTGGCTTAGCATCTGATCGAAATAATTTACTCCTCGACTATTAAACCTCCTTAGCATAGTTAAAAAATAAATTGTTGATTACTACAAGTCAAACGAGCTTTTAATAATTTACTTTGATGTTTTTTCTTTTCAAACAGGCTTTTACATTTAATATTTTAATTTGGATCTTCAAAAGTCAATTTCTAAATGTGGGAGTATGAACAACTCGACTGTATGTCTATGAACATGATTTCTGAGCTTTCTTGTGGATCAGGCGTCTAATTTAGTAGAACTGACAACAACATATACCCCCAAACTTCTGGCTAAACTCAAATATCAGTATTAGACAGAGTATCTGTATCATCTTAAAATGGAAGACGCACACTAACAAAATGCGAGCTAGGGAATGCGATGACGCGATCCAAAACCAGAATAATCTGACACCATTAATTTCAGCAAAGATCATCCAGTAGAAGCCCAACACAGCACTTAGAGTCGAGCAACATCGGAACCCTAGCCTCAAACGTTGGCGAAATTATCACTTCCACCATCTGTATTAACTCGTCAAATATCGCGAATTCATAAAAAAAAGTCAAACCAACAGTAACGAAGCGTGGCCTATGTTCATCACACAGCGAACAGAGTAAGATCATCACAAATCAAAAACACAACCGCATCGCATCGCATCGAAACAGACGATATCTAACAAATAAGCGCCCACTCAGATCTCTGCAACAGATCTCTGCACGATCGCACTCAACCCGAACCAAGCGCCCACTCATCGTTCGAGCAATCAAATCCACCGACCGATATCCAATGCCACGCGAACAGACTGGACAAAGCAAATCACGCGCACGAGGACGCAACCGCCGATGCGAAGCACCCTAAACCAGACACCACAGAACCGGAAAACGACTTCCGCGGCCACGAATCGAGCCCGGACGGCGTCGCGTCGAAACGATCGAACGGCCGAAGCGATCGCCAAAACCGGTCGACCGGTCCGTCCGATCGAATCCAAAATGCCGGACGCGAGCGCACGCGACTCGGAGAAGCCACAAGAGCCGGCGGAAGAAAAAAGAGAGGACATCGAACGGTGGGAAAACGATCGGCAACCGAATCGATCGGCGAAGGAGAGAAACGAGAGGGGGGGAAAACGTACACGATGTAGACTTTGGTGATCGCCGCCATGGAAATGAGTACTCAGAGAGTCGCTCAACCGCTTCGCTTCTGCGCTGTCGCTGGCCGGGGACTGTGGGGGCAGTGGGAAGGGGTCGATGCGAGCACGTTGAGAAGAACGGGGGGAGGGGAGGAGCCTCCATTTATACAGTTGGCGATCCACTTCAAAGGAGGAAAAAAAAGCCGAGGCAAGGTGGTGGGGGGACTGCTCTTAGTGGGGAGGTTTTGATTGATTTAATTAAATTAATTAAGTGGGGATTAATTAGTCGGCTAATCGCGACGGGATCAGGCCCGGCGTCGTTTCGGGGTCCTGCGGGGGATTGGGCGGGATGGGGTTGGATTAATGATGGCGTGTTGTTGTCACGCCCCTCATCATCATCATCATCGTCGCGGCGGTCGCTGGGACTTGCGAGCTCCTCCTTCATTCCTCTAGAAGATGCCCACCTTTTCTTTTATTCATTTTTCCTCTTTTCTCGCGCTGGATATTGAATCGCGAGTTCAAAGAAGTACAGAGAGGGGCCGCTGCCGGAAAGGAATTTTTTCCAAATGGTACGAATGTGATGACTGTCTGATGAGCCAGGCGTGATGTTCTTTTCACGTCTTAAAAGATGCTGTCCAAAATGATTTACCCTGTTTAGTCACCGAGGTCTTGGCTACTTTTTACTCCTGTGCTTTTCGTACACACGGCATTCGATGGAGCCGAGAAAATGTTCATGACAAGCGAGTCGGAACATGAATTTGAGGATGTCTATTAACTTACAGAAAAACACATGAATTTGAGGATGTGTTTGCTTCGCATCAAATTTTTACAATAAGGGAAAATATTTATTTGTGGAATTTTAATTTGTTTTGGCGATATTCTAAAGAAGTGCAGCTAAAAAAAGTTGGAGAGATTTGAATTTCGTCTGAAGTAATGAGTATTGAAGAAGATAAGAAGTGAGTGTTTTTTCGTGAGATCTGATCTGTTTGGGAAAATGATTTTATTTTTCGAGAAATGCGAGTATTTTTTCGATTTTTAGCAAACTAAACATGCGGAATTTCATGCGAGCACCGGACTGTAAATTTACAATCTATTGCGCAACGAACCACTTCAAACCAATGAGGACCATGTACAAAGTCGGGGGTGTTTAGCTTGAGCACGGAAGTTTCGATCCTAACAACACGTCCGATCCCTCTTCTTTCGATCGACAGCGATGGTATGGGACACGTGGACACGGCGTTGACGCTCGGTGGGTCAAAATCTGGGGAAGGTGGAGGGCGAATCGACGGCGCGCGAGGGCGGTGGATCCACTTGGAATCCTCATGCTCTTATCACCACCGTCCGATCCTTCCGAGCGAGTTACGCCAAATCAGGGCACCTTCCTTCTTGGGGTCTAATCGATCGGGCGGGATCTAATCAGCTTTCGACGTGTTCTGCGGTTCGGTGGGGATCCAGCGCCTAATCAATGACGTATCGCCGACGTCATGCTGATCGAACCGCCCGAAGTTCTTGAAATTGTTATCGCAATTTTTTTGTCTTTTCTTTCGGGAGGCTTACCGAGATCTTTTGGGACTTGATGTCCCACGGGTCAATAAATGTGGTCAGCAGTTGTGGGTCGGATTTGGTTCATTGAGAAAGTTGGGGGGCATGTGATGGTCCCTTTTTCGCTGTACAAAAGAGCCGCCACGTTTCGGGACCTGAGTAGGACAACGGTGTTGAAGTCAAAGGATGCCGATTGGGTAATGACACGATTTGGTCGTCCCCTTCCTCGAGTCCCCTCTCTCCCTCCCTCCCACTCCACCGCGACCCCCGTGAAGGTGAGAGCTTTGTCCTTTGTACAGTGGCAGCTGTCGAGCCACGTCGGAGAGGGACAGAGAGGAGAGTTTTCGAATGCGTCTTGGCATAACATTTACCCATTTTGACCATTTGGACTTTTTATTTTATAACCTATTATGACTAGACATCTCAAATTTGAGGTGACCCATTTATGATATATCTTAATAACTTTGGGTTAGTAAATGGGCTCGAGACCCCCTTTTGACATGTTTAGATACGAGTGTCGTTTTATCAGTGATTATCATGTCTTGTACTTTTCGCTTAAGTTAAAAAATACGACAATCTGTGACAAGGCCATGCATAGAGGTGAGCAACTGGGCTAGTTTAATCCAAGAATTGACTTTACCAGCTAGTTCATAAGGAAGCTAGTCTGGTTTCCCATTCTAAAAACTAGGAATTGGCCTGGACCGGTTTGATTTTGCAAACCTATTTTCCAATTCAGCTGGTTCTGTTTGATTACCTAAAACTTGCAAGGTCAATTCCAAGGTAAAACTTGGAATCGATATCATAAGTTCTTTTGCTTTGTTTTTTTTTTAAATATAAATATTTGGTGAAATTGAATATGTTTGATGTATTATTCTTCAGCAGAAAAAAAAAATTATATTTGTACTTGACATATGCACTTTGCATATATATTGAAATGAAACAAAAAAAAAAAAAAAAAAAAGCTTTGCCAGTTTCCAGTTCCAAAATCTTCCATCCGGAACCCATCTACTAAGAAATCAAGCACCCCTAGTCATCCATGCCCAAACATGATGGCATTTCAAGTTTTTGGTTTGTTAGAACCAATCGAAGGCAGATTATATTCTATATGGACCAAGTTTTCCGGTTCGCTTGCGATGCTAGTACTGTCAATCTTGGTTTCTGTTCGAATTCAAACAGATCCTACGAAGATTATAAAAAAAAAGGGTGCCTTAAATTTGACGTGAACTTTTAAAGTTTTCGGCTAAATCAATGTGCCCACTCTCCATAATAAGATAACTTTCTTCTGGGTCCAAAAGATCCAACGGTCCACGTCTCCTTTTGGTGGTATAAACTAGAAAATGGGCGCATTAGGAGCAGGAAGGTCCCATATTTTTAAGCGTTCCTCGACCATGATTTGACACAACTCTTGCAATTGTTCCCAATCTCCGCTTTCCACCTAACACCAAGCCATCAATAATAGCCCCATTCGAGATCTAAAAATGGATCTCAGATCTGACGTTTTCTCGAAGTCCTCACTAATCCCCATTAATCTCGATTCTTAAAAGATCTTACCTTTTCCCATGTCTATAATCTATTGCTTAAGAGGGGTTTGCTTTTCTCTTTCTCATCAGTAATCAGGAGAGAGAAGCATCATCATCATCATCATCATCATCATCATCATCCCACATCAAGATTTCCTTGAACAAGACCCGAACAAATGCATGAGAAGTTGAAAGAAGCTTTTGCTTCACTGAGTCCAACATCCTATCATTCCATTTCATCATTTCCAATCCCTTTTTTTTGCTTGTTTGGAAAGATTAGCATTTTCCTGGCCAGATCTTCACTAGCCCTAACTTCACTTCTAATTGATTCCACAAGCATCATGAGAAAAGAAGAGGCGCACAGTTTGGGTAGTGTAGCCAAATTTTCTTGGAGGGAACTTACAATCATGGCTCCACAGTACCTTCCTGTCATCCTCATTGGCGACATAATCAGATCCTACTGATTTTGAGAAGAGGACATTTGATCATCGTGGCCCGCGAAAAATTTGAAAGCCTTCCCATCACCATTGATCAATGCAAAGCCTCTAGGACAAACCGTTACAGATTGTATGGTATTTGATTAAGCTCAAATGCTAATTAAGCTCAAATGCTAATTGATCTCTCAGCAAGTTAGTTGCTCAGAAAGGTTAATTTCATTGGCGTCCTAACGATGAACAGTTGCACCAAAAAGGGAAAAAAAACAATGAATAATTGCAGAATTCAATGGGGAGTATTCTATCTTGCTTCCACCAGTGTGACGGTGATTTCATTGACCGAGTTCAGCTCTTGCTTGCTTGACGAAGAGTCTCCTTCGAAAGGGTTCTTGTCTATCAGGAAGCCCGGCTGTTTGGGCGGAGGCAGAGGGCCTTCGCTTCCCAGCATCACGACCACCGACGCCATGCTCGGTCTGTCCTCGGGATGATGTTGTAGACAAAGGAAACTCAGGTGGATGCATCGCAGTACTTCTGATAGGATGCACGATCCGTCTAAGCATGGATCAATGAGATCTAGAGGCCTCCCTTCTGCATATACTCTCCAGGCCTGAACCATTGCAATCACATCATCAAATTCAAGAGATTATTATTATGTGGATTGCTGATCCTAGCAAAACTCAGTCGATCACAATTTGAAACGGATGAGACCACCATGGAAGGCGCTCACAGAAGTACGGATCAAATGCCATGTGAAATTTGTGCTCGAATTGAAACTTACGTGTCCGATGAGATTCTGGTTTGAATGAAATACACCCCGGTTTCTCTTTCCACTGATGATTTCCAGGACTAGTATTCCGAAACTAAAGACATCGGACTTCACTGAAAATAGTCCGTCAATGGCGTATTCTGGTGCCATGTAGCCACTGCAAATCATCATTTTAATCAGGCACTCATGTCTCAATTCAAACTTGTCAAAAGTAATCGGGCAGGATACTTACTAAGTTCCAACCACTCTGTTTGTATTCCCTTCACTCTGATCTCCTCCAAAAGTCCTGGCCATGCCAAAGTCTGATATTTTCGGGTTCATTTCCTCATCAAGCAGGACATTGCTTGCTTTTAGATCTCTGTGTATTATCCTTAATCTTGAATCTTGATGAAGATAGAGAAGGCCCCGAGCGATCCCGCAAATAATGTTGAATCTATTTTGCCAGTCTAGTAGTTTACCTCTCGTGCCATCTGCAAATTTGCTTACAGGTCAATTAAATATATAGATCATAATTTATTTTGACGAGACTTGAAAGCTATAGAATGGTTCAGGGAAGGGGGGGAAAAAGAACCCTTATCAGACCAAAAATGAAGGCGTCCAAGCTTCGGTTAGGCATGTATTCGTAGATCAGCATTTTCTCCTCTCCTTCACAACAGCCCAGAAGTTTTACAAGATTTCGGTGCTGAAGTTTGGCGATCAGTTTTACTTCGTTCTTGAATTCCCTCGCTCCTTGTCGAGAGATGGCTGAGAGCCTCTTCACTGCGATTTGCCGTCCATCTGGTAGCGTACCCTGAATATTGAGTGGCATCTTTTTATGGCATCTGAACTATGGGGAAATCTCTACTTTGCTTCTACAGTCCTGGAATTAGCACATTAAAAATGTACCTTATATACTGGTCCAAACCCTCCTTCTCCGAGCTTCTGGTTAAATGAAAAATTGTCGGTCGCATCCGTAATTGCGGCCAGGTCAAATGATGGTAACTCTGAGTCCTCCTTGGAGCTTTCATTTTTGGGTTCCTTTTCTCCTTCGTCGATCTTTGCCTCTGCGGTAATTGAAAGTGAGGGTTGGTGGGTAATCACATGATTGAAATATACTCTGAACAAGACCTTAAATTATATTCTGCAGGACAAAAATAGTAGGTGAATTTATCAGCATGCATATTTTTCTGTCAGGAACTCCACGTCTAGCGTGAATTTTATTCCTTAGCCTTTCTAATTCCGTTAGGTTTCTACTTCCAATTCACGCTGGAGATCAAGACATAGGTCAGAATTTGAGATGTTTTTCTAAATTCACGAGCTTTCTACTACCTAGCATCACAGCAACATAAGAGCTGAGGCAATTCGAAAAGAGCTGAAATTACACCAAGTAAATTATTTGTGGCAACAAAGGATATATTACTGTAACTACTGCATATATCATAGTTGAATGAGATTTAATTTACTTTCGAAGTTTGGTCAAGCGACAAACTTGCTAGTATGCCTGGTCTAAGCCAATTATGCAATCAACCAAGTCTCTCTGATTATGATAGACGAGAAAGAGCCACTAGACAGTGCAGGGGCATCAAGTTTACCTTTGGGTTTCTTCCTCCATCTGCGGATATAGTAGCAGGTTAGGAGTAACACCGAAGCTGTGACTATCACAGCTATGACTATGGCCGCTATTTCCAACCAATGTCTGCTTTTCAACTCTTCAAATTGTCAATGAAGTGAAAACGACAAGTTAGATTATAGAAGTATTGTTCTACGTCAACAGGTCCCCAGAAAATAGCAAAACCTTGGAAATTAAGCGAATTACCTAGTGCGGACCGGGGCATTCGGATGTAGAGATCTTGCCCGCCTTCCTCAAAGTGCCTAATATCCACAAGATCACCAAACCACATGGCACAGCCGCTGCCAGGCCCGCTGATATCTGAATGTGTGTAGGCCATACAAGAACAGTTGCGCAAGCACTTAGCCCTGCATTCTTTCAGATCGAAAGTCCTGTTTACCCAAGAGAATGTGGTGTCCGGCAATTTCAATCCACCAAATTTGATAAATCCATCTCCGTTTCCACAATCAAGGGGCTTATTCCTCGTACATCCCCCAGACCAATCCATTGAGTTCCATTTCTCAGGTGACTTAGGGCTGAACCCTGGTAAGCACTGACAAATGGGCAGATCAGTCACATCGCAATTGCTATATGCACCGCAAAGGCCATATTTGTCGCAGTAGTCTTTTGGAACCGTCGTGAAGAGCTTCCACGCCAGAGTGGCTTCGCTCCAAACATACCGCTCCCACGCGTAATTTGATTGGTTGAGGACAGTCCTGGTGAGGACAGATTTGTTCTTGAGGTGGATAGTGAGGTAAAGTTCATCCTCATCGTTAACAAAATCGAATGAGAAAAGGGAATTGGGCCTCTGCTCTGGCGCACCACTGTACCTCAGGCCATTCCACGGGCCGCTGCGGAAATATTCCTGATTTCCCTTCCAGGCAACTGCTTCAGGGTAGTTGTGGAGCTCCAATCCCCACGAGAAGTCACCTGGAGAAGGGTCATCCGGACTCTTCCATGCTGTTAACCGGCGATCAAGACGCCTTCTTAAGTCCCATCCGATCTTCATTTCTGGCAAGACCGTGTCTGTCGGATAGTCAAAGCTCTGCCACAAGTAAGTCGTGCCTGAATCCCCGTCATTCCTGTCTCTCAGGACAAGGTTTCCAGTATCAAGAAGCTGCACTACCGGATCTCGTGCAGTCCCAGTTGAGTTTGCAGACCAAACGACGGCGCTCTTGCTGCTGAGGATGACAAGCTTTCCTAAGGCATCAATCTTCAGAACCCCGAACGAGTCATTGATCGGATTGAGCCTATTCGCAACCCAGACAACATTTTTTGCTGGGATGCTCTTGTACCAAATTCCCAAGAAACGTTTCTGGGAATTTCCTGGGCTGAAGAAGCCCATTTCAAAGGTTCCATCTCGGGAAGATAAGGTGCTTCCGTTGACATCTCTGAGTGACTGAGATGGGGTGATTGTGTCCCCTGCAGTGCAGAAACCTGGGAGGTGGCGAAGGGTAATGATGCTGAAAAACAGGAACAGGTAAGGAGCATCCATTGATTAATTCTCTTGTCTGAATTGAGGTAATTATTTATGAGATTATGTACCCAAGATGAAGACCTAATAAGACCAAACTAATACAGTGGAAAATGACCCGTCACCTAATCCAAAAGAAAGGTCTTGCAACAAGCCATAAAATACGAGGGCAGTGCAAACTTTTTTCAGAGAGAATAGAACAAACATTGACTCGTAAGGAAAGGTGGATGACAGTGACACTGACTGGATTTGTGGGAATGGAAACCCATTCAAGTTAAGAAACATCGATATTGGTTCGTCGAAAAAGATAGGCATAAAAGCATTTCACATTGAGAACTGGAAAACTTTTGCTGGGCATATTAACTACTCCCAACTACCTTTTTATTGAAACCATATGATTGATCCTGGTGGCCGCTGGGGATGTAAGGTTCAAATTAAAAGCGGGACTGCAAGTGGAACCGTGTCAAAATTTGCATCAGATTTGGGTTTTGCTGGCATCATGTACTGCGACGAAAAAGACAGTGCATCTTCAATTCTTCCCTTGGTATGTATCTTTTGCCCACGACACAAGCACCTTGTATTTTGTACCAGCAGAGTGCACAAGGCCATCTATTCAGTCATGAAATCAACAGTCTGGTCCTTCCTTCGAACTTAGATCATTCAGGAGATCGGTCCATTTATGAGCCGATTCCGCAAATACCCAAAGTTGACTTGGCATCAGCCCTCATGTCTTTTGTCCAGATGAAATAAGTCAAGACGATTGAGAACAAAGAGATTAAAAAAGTGCCTGTTTTGCTTAGCGGTAAGCAACACATGCTGCACAGCACACATTTTCAATCCACGTGAAATTAGGGCGAAAATCAGTCCACACATCCACGCCGCGTTGTTCGTGCGCCATGAGCTGGTCCTCGTGAAGTTTTCATTTGACAAGAATTTTCTACCCCTTTTGCATGCGACTCCTTTTAGTTCTTTATTCGGTCTCTAGGATCAATCAAGAAGTCTTTGATAAGGCATGAAATGGACATCAATTAGGGGATCGCATTCGAGATGGTGTCAGCTGTCAAAAAGGCGATTATAATGACCAGTACTTTTCAATCTTTCTGTTGCTTGAATTGGACATAGAATCCCGGGGAACCGGTCAAGATCAACGCCAAGTCCACACCCCTCAACACGTGAAGCCAAAGTTTCATCCTGTATGCGTCCTGTGTAGACCAGAGAGGTCTGGACACAAGAGCCCAGGACAGGACCTCATGGGACCCTGGTTCATGAAGTTCATTAAAGTTTGAACAGCCGGCCAACAATTACTTCGTCACTTAGGATACGTGTTTCCTTTTCATGCATTTTCATATTGATCATGTTCATTACGTTCAGGTAAAACTAATGCAGATTTCCTTTCGTTCGACCTTAGCTGCGCATCCGGGTTGATTATAATCAGAAGCCCGGTGACGAGCGGCCCCCGTCGCTATGCTTGACTAAGGCCTAAGCTACATGTTCGGCTGAGATCCGGGGGTGTTCCGGTATCAGATTTTTCGATGGCCATTTACAAGATCAAACTTACCTCGGCGCTCTACCGAGCAACACGTTTGATCCAAGCAATGGTTCCCCATGGGTGGTTGTCCGAGATGTACTACTTAGTTCTTGACATGTTCGTGCCTGGTTCATTACAAAGATAACGATAAATCTTAGAAGCTTCCGTCTGTCTTTGACGAAAACGAAGACTCTCTCTCTCTCTCTATTTTTTTATTTTTAATTATTACTTTTATTTTTATTATTGTTTGTCGCCTTCTCTTTTTGCCCAACCAATAACGTCACCTTTCAAAGACAAAGCAAGTTTGGTTTCGCGGAAGGAATTGGGTCATCCATTTTTGTAAGGACCTTGGGCTTGTACATATATTGTCCGCTTTGGACACTAAATCCTCACAGTTTTTTTTTTTTTTAGGGCAGCTCATACTATTCAAGAAAATGCATATATATATATATATAATTAGAGGGACTCAAATCTTATAAGTTGACCGATTTTGTTCTTTTTTTAGGCGCCCATACTATTCAAGAAAATGCATATATATATATAGTTAGAGGGACTCAAATCTTATAAGTTGACCTAGAGCATATGGTGCTTGCTGTGGCCCCACATATGTTCAGGAGTTGGCTCTGATACAACCTATAAGAACCCCGACTCACCATTGTACATATATTGTCCACTTTGGACACTAAGTTCTCACGGTTTTGTTCTTGTTAAGATAACTCATATTATTTCAAGAAAATGCGTATATACAATTAGAAGGATTCAAACATATAAGTTAGCCTAGAACTCCCTCTCTAGATAATGTGGGACAAGAGACGCCTCCCTCCCTGCGCATGTCCAGGGATTGAAGCATGGATGCACTGCCATCTGTTCTCCCCGTGCACCGTCGCATGGCCCATCACAATTTCCATTTGGTTATTCCCGCTCCAAGTAATTTCCTCCTTCGGCCCAACCGAGTATACTTTTTATTTTTATTTTTTTGGGTTCAGAAACCGAGTATACTTTGCGAAGGACTAAATCTTGTATCCTCACGATGAGCCCGACAAAATTTAGGACTTTGGAACAAAATGTTTTCAGAATAACTGTCAAATTCCAAAACTCACAGTAAAAGGATTTTCAGAATCCAATGCTTTTTAAAATTTTCTTGAATTCTCTCACAATATGTATGTGTGTATATATAGTCGCTTTCTTTTTTCTTTTCTTCCTTTTTTTTTTTTTTTTTTATACTTTTGGCTAAAGCAAAGTATCTTTTTTTTTTCTTCCTTTTTTTTTAACCTTACCAAAAAAAAAAGTATATGTTTTTAATTGGTGAAAAAGGGCGAGGAAAGACGTCCAATGGAGCTCCTCCTCTCAGCGTTCTCATAAGTTCTTACATATTTTATTCATAGGTATACGAGTCTATTATCAATTCTCTATATGTGTGTTAGAAGTTGGGAAGCCTCTCAACATGAGGTAGCAAGTGCCTAAGTCACAAGCTATTTAGAAGTTTGCTCATAACATTACTCGAACTTATGAGTTGTGATCTTTAAAGGATAATGGGGATAATTAATAGTTCTAAATCTTTCAATTTAACCAATTTTATCATAAATCTATTGACAATTTGCCAATATGATTTATTCAACCAATTTTGATTGGGTATCATTGATGTATATGCTAACTATCTTATATGGTACGGTTAATACTGATGTAGATAATTTTTACAATTTTTAAATAATCTTTCTATTTTTCTTTTTCTTTTCTCATTTGTCCTTTTCTTTTTATTTTTTCAAATGAGGTTTCCAATGGATTCTCGCTGGCACTGGGCGAGGGGATCGCGGCTCTCACTGACCATTGTTGAGGCTGTGGGTTAATGGAGGGAAACAAGAGAAAAGGCAAAAAAAAGGAAAAGGAAAAAAAAAGAAATATTCAGAACAATTATTAAAATTTGCGAATATCGTTTATGCCAACTTTGATCGTGCCACAACGTACACGTCTGTGATTTTTGATTAAAATTGCCCAAAAAAAATATACAGACAAATTGTCAAAAGATTTTAGACTAAATTGATCAAATTAAAAATACGTTGAGTTAAATCTCAGCTTGAACCTTCTCAATTGATCAAATGATTTTGTCAAGACTACTTCAATGTGGTACCAAAATCGTCAATTATTTGATTGCTAGGCTATCAGACTGTGTCCAAATGAATAAGTCAAGAAGATTGAGGACAAAGAGATAAAAAAAAAAAAAAAAGTGCCTGTTTTGGTAAGCGGTAAGCAGCACATGCTTCCACAGCACACATTTTCACTCCACGTGGAATTAGCGGTAAGCAACACATGCTTCTACTGAGCAACGTGTTTGGTCTCAGCTATGAATCCCCCTGGGTGGTTTGTCCGAGGACGTTCGTGCCTGGTTCCTTAACAAGACAACGTTAGAAGCTTCCGTCTGTCCTTCTCGACGAAAAGTCGAAAACGAAGACTCTCTCTCTCTCTTTTAAATTTTAAAATTATTGTTGGTCTTCTTTTCTTTTTGCCTAAGCGATAACGTCACCTTTAGAAGACCAAAGGCGACTATGATTTCGCAGAAGGACTTAGGTCCTCCATCTCCATTTGGTTTTTTCTGCTCCGGGTAATTTCCTCCTTCGGCCACAACCGAGTATGCTTTTTTATTTATTTAATCAGAAACCGAGTTTGCAAAGGACTGAATCTTGGATCCTCATGATGAGCCCGATAAAATTTAGGAATGCGATTTTGGATTCTTGATGAGAATAGGCGAGCGACTGCTTTGGAGTTTGGAATAGAAAGTTTCAGAATCATTGTCAAATTCCAAAACTCACAGTAAAAGGATTTTCAGAATCCAATGCTTTTAAAAATTCTCTTGAATTCTCTCATAATATGTGTGTATATATATAGTGGGTTTTTTTTTTTTTTTTGGTTAAAGCAAAGTATCCTTTTTTAATTGGTGAAAAATGGCGAGAAGAGATATCCGATAGAGCTATTTCTCTTAGTGTTATCATAAGTTTTCACACATTATATGCAAGTTTCGGTTTTTGAGCCATCACTAATCATCCACCCATAGGTTTACGAGTCTATTATTATATCTCTATATGTGTGCAAAAAGTTGGGAAATGCTTATTAAGTCATAAGCTATTTTGAGGTTCGCTCATAAGGTAATTCGAATTTGTGACTTATAATCTTATAAAAGATGATGGGGATAATTACCAGTTCTAAATCTTTTAATTTAATCGAATTTTTCTTAAACCTTTTGATAATTTATCAATATAATCTATTCGGTTAATTTTGGTTGGGAATGTGCATACTAGCCGTCTTACGTGGTACGGTCAGTATTGATGTGGATAATTTTTACAATTTTTAAATAATCTGTCTGTTTTTTCTTTTTTTCCTCATTTGTCCTTTTCTTTTTATTTTTTTAAATGAGGTTTCCAATGGATTCTTGGGCGAGGGCTGCGACCCTCGTTAGCCACCATTGAGGCTGTGGGTTGGTAGAGGGAAATAAGAGAAAAGCCACCATTGAGGCTGTGGGTTGGTAGAGGGAAATAAGAGAAAAGGAGAAAAAAAGAAAAGAGAGAATGGAAAAAGGAAATATTTAGAATAATTATCAAAGATTGGAATATTGTTTATGCTAGCTTCGACGATGCTACCTAGGACAATCGATTTCCAATTAAAATTGGTCGAAAGGAATATACTAGCAAATTGTCAAAAGACTTTAGACTAAATTGATCAAATTAAAAAAATTTAGGATTGAGTTGGTATAAATGTAATAGGTTTATAACTTTTTTTTTTTCCGAAATTTCCCCGAAGATAATGAAACCAATCTACCATTAAATTACTACGTTTGGTATAATTCACGCTTCTTGTTTTATTTTTTTGGATCCATGTAATTAGCAGCTCTTAAAAGAGCATACTAAGTACTCTTTGCATGGGATTAGAATCTTCGTCTTCACAATTTTAAGTTTCAAAACATTATTTGTGTTCTTTAAAATGTTCCGCTCATTCCGTTACCTTTTCTTTTACCGGCCGATTTTTCCTAACATGGACCGTCGAATTGTTGATACGAACGTCGGAGTACGCACTTCTTGATTTGATTTGCTCGAAAATATTTTGTGTCGCCTTCGAACGGCAAAATATCTAAAGAAAAATTATTTTAGAAAGAGGGAATCCACCATTGATGCAAAGGGCGCAAGCTCTGCCCCCGGGCAGCCATGACATGATCAACCCTCGAGTCTTAACCTCAGAGAAAGGAAAAAAGAAGAAGAGAAAGAAGAGGGATAGAGAACATCATCGTCCAAAGGCCTTGAGTTCCTGTTCAAGAGCATCTCCCAAGAACGACTCCGCGTCCTCCATGAGCTCCGGGCTCAGCCTGAACATCAGGACGCAGAACTCCATCTGGCTCAGCGCCCCGTCGCCGTCGAAGTCGCCTTCCCTCAACATGGACCGCAGGTCGTCGTCGCCAAGGCCTTGCAGCCCAAGGAGGGCGGCGTTCCTCTTGAGCGAGTCGAACGTGATGACCCCCTTGTCCCCGTCCATCAAGAGGCGGAATCCTTTGCACAGCTCCCCGATCAGGCCGTTCCCGCCGAGCTTCTCGGCCATGCCCGGCAAGTAGTCGTGGAAGCTCGGAGCCGGAGATGGCCCGCGCGACGCTGGTGAAGACCCCATCGGCAGAAGATTCAAGAACAGAGGAGAAAGCAGAGAGGGTTTGAGATGGGGAAGCCAGAGGGCGAGAGGATATATAAGCTGGGTTAGTGGGGGTTTCCAAGAAAGGGAGGCCATGGGAAGACAAAAAGCGATGGAGGTCCAGGCAGAAGGAAGAGAGCAAAATCCAGGTCAATCATGGCGAGACTCCCTGCGAATAAAGCAAATTGCAAGAGGTTTCGGGTAAGGAGGAGAGACCCACGATCAAAAGGGACATAATTGTACATTCAACATCGGAAGGTGCTTCTGAAGCATTTTCTTTTTTTTATATAACTGGACGATGATTCTATTTACTTTCCTTTTCCGCATATTTATGATTCTTTTTACTTTCCTTTTCCAACATATTATCTTTTTCCCCGGCTGAACCTTCCTTTCAACGTCGGATAGAAATTAACTGGTTGTTTCAAGGTCCGTGCCCCTTAGCTATGAGCTTGTTAGGCTGTTTCCTTCGCCGGTTGAGCTCTATTGGAGATACGGTAGTCTCGGGTTCTCACCGCCGTCGCGTTGCCGTCACCGTGAGCCTACCGCCATCCTAATCCGGTGAGTTAACTCCCTAATCCTGGATTAGGTTGTTAATTATGCTTAGAGGGTTAGATGAGGGTTAATTAGGATTAGTGGTTAATCCTAGTTAATGTAACTAGAATGGTTAGGTAGTTAGTTTGGTTAGTTAGATTAGTTTGGTTAGATTAGTTAGTTAGTTAGGTTAGCCTACCCTAGTTAAGTTAGTTTACTTGGGTTAGATTAGATAACCGTGGTTAGGTTAGTTAACCATGGTTAGGTTAATTAACCGTTGTTAGATTAATTAAGTTGGATTAATTTAATTAATGGTAATTTATTTAATTAATAGTAATTAGCGTAATTAGTGACGGGATAGTCGATTCGTGAAATTTTATGCTCATTCTCGTGGATGAATTTATATGTGAATTGGATGGCTTATATGTGCAATTGAGTGCTTGATGGTAGTTGTCAATTATTATTGGAAAACCCGATTTTATGGTATTTAATTAGAAAAATATCGGTGTCGGTTTTTGACGCTATAATTTTATATACTATGGAATTTTAAACTGAGAGTGTACTGTGTTTAATGGTTCGATTTAAATACGTAACCACACATGATTATTTTTACCGGGATTTTTAATACGAAGAAAATTGGCTAAGTCCATTATTTGAAATTTAGGTATTTGAGTGGAAACATGGTGTTCTTGGCCAAGTATGTGTGTGTGTGGTCACTATCGGAACCCGTCACCCGACGAGAATTGGGGTGGCGATGCCTGATTAAGTTCGGATGCCCCACGTCAACGAATGCTGGTCACGGTGGAGGTCGGGCCGATGCTTTTTTATGGAATGCTGTCTGGGCGTGTAGTGCTAAACGTTGTCGTGCCCGACGGAACGGGACGACGCCCGGTTATGTCGGATGACCGCCGACTGTTGAGTTGGCCGTGGCCGATGGGTCGTAATAACTAGAACACTCCTAAGTGGTTGTGATAGCTGCGCCTGATTATGGGATAAAATTGTGTGGCATGGTATGGGACATGTCATAACGGTTTTATCTTATAAATCGGGACCCATGTGATTGTTTGCAAGATGAAATGATGTGTTTCGGTTATTAAATACGCTTGTTGTATTCATATGGTATATGTGCAGCACTAATATGCAGGGATGTGCCGAGGCGAGGTAAGTTTGTTTGTGACGCCTGTTTAGGCTGCCTCTAGGCGAATTTGTGTCCTAATCGGGGTTTAGGGTTTTGACTCACTGAGATTTATCTCACTCCGTTGTGACTAACCTCTTTCAGGTCCCTAGGATGGAGATACATCTCGTTCGTTTTGGGGTTCCGTGGGAGATGGACTACGAGCCCTCCTTTTTCCCTATTCCTGGGGCCACCCAGACCCGTGAGTTAGTGGTGACCACGATTTGGGTCGATGAGGGCTTTGCTCACTTGGTGCCTCATCGCTTCAAGGCATGGTTCATTAGAGAGCGTAACGGGGCACGGGTGGGCCCCTTGTAGGATTTTGACGGACCTCCCATCAGAACCGAGGATGGGGAGGTAGCTCACCCCATGGACATCGACATCCCAAATGGTGTCGTGGAGAATCTGGAGCCTGAGGCTGAAGGGTCTGGAGCGTAGGTGGCCTAGGGCTTTCTTTTTGGATATAGACTTGTAAATATGAACCCTTACGTTAACCTAGTATGTTAATAAAGTGTGGTTTGGGAAAAAGCGTTAGCATGGTTTTACTATCCTTGTGTTTGATTGTTGGCCGGGTGTTTATTTAATTCGCTTCCGCATGTGCTTAATTGAAAGATACAAAGAAAGGGTCGGCGACGCGTCCTGGGACGTCGCATTTTTAATCGACCGTCGAAAGATGTGTGCGTACCCGGGGTTCGGGGCGTGACACTTCTCAACCCATGTTCATGACATGTTATTCAAAGGGTGAAAGTCTTTAATTAGTGGGTCTATAACCACATTATCTGTGGAAATATGCTTTACTATTGTGTCACCATTATGTATTGTTTCTTTATGGTAAAAAACTTGACCACCACATATCTAGACCCCTCGAGATCTTTATTGTTGTTGATAAACAACATTGAAAAGTTATTGTCTCGATACAACCGTGTGGGTCTATTCATAAAATCAAATATGGTTAAGTCCTTAATGAGGTTATGAAGTTAAATATCATGAGTAACAACTGAAAAACATGCTACAAACTCCATTTATATGGTAGAGGATGATATAGATTTATGTTTATCGCTTCGTCATAATACTGCACTTTCTGCTGATATAAAGATATATTCTATTGTCAACTTCTTGTCATCCTTATGGCTAGTAAAATCTGCATTTGAATACCCTATTAGCTCCACATCCTGAACATGTTTTTCAGCATACAGTTTTCTTGTCCTTTCTAATATCTCAAAACCTTATTGGCAGCAATCCAATTATCATGTCCTAAACTTGACTGATATCTGCCTAAAAGTCTTGCAGCAAAAGTAATATCTAGCCTGATGTGGACTTGAGCATACATGATACTTCGAAGTGCACTAACATAAGTTATATCATTCATTTGGGTTTTCCCAAGATTTGAACAAGGACAATGCTAAAGATTCAATCTATCAGCCCTAACGATAGGAGCAACTCCTGACTTGTTGAATCTTTTCAAAATGCAATCAAGATATGCAATATGAGATAAACCTTGACATATGCAGAGAACGATCCTTATAAATCTTAATGCCAAAGCAAAAAGATACCTGACGAAGGTCTTTCAAGCCAAAATTTATTGACAACATCTGCTTTGTCTTATGCAGTATTCCAATATTGTTACTCGTAAGCAAGATATCATTTACATAGAATGTGAGAAAATTAAATTTTTTCCCATTGACCTTGCAGTATATATACTGATCTACTTTATTCTCAACAAAATTGAATGAATTGACAATACTATGAAACTCCAAGCACCATTGTCTACAAACTTGCTTAAGACCATAAATAAGGCTTTTCAGTTTACACATAAACTTACCTGAATCATTTGCTGCAAAACCTTTGGGTTATATCATATAGACTTATTTATCAAGGTATCTATTGAGAAATGGAGTTTTAACATTCATCTAGCACAACTCCATGTCAAAAATGAGCTACTAATACCATATTCACTCTGAAATAGTCTTTAGAAAAGACTAAACTTTTCTCTGAGTGAAACCTTTCTCTACTTGTCAGAGTTTAAATTTCTCAATATTTCCTTTGGAATTTCATTTAGTCTTGTACACCCATTTGCAGTGGATGAGCTTGTGACCCTTAGCCAATTTAACAGGCTCCCAAACACTATCACGTTTTATAAATTACATATCGTCTTTCATCGCATTTAACCACAAATCTGACTAAAGACAAGAAACAACTTTTATACATAAGTCACTAGATCGACCATGCAGTAGATATCGTAGTCGTACTCTCACCAGATAGACTATATAGTCTGGTTGTATAACTGAACGGCTTTCCCTAATAAATCTCTTAAGTGGAGTTACTGCAACCATTTCATCCTGTATCTGAGAGGCTTGACAAACTTTATTAGGAATTCTATTAATACTAGTATCCTGAACCTCAAGAGGCTTAGTTTGTGGTGTAAAAGACTCCATAATTATATGTATAGGCAAAGGCAAAGACTCGATGGTTCCCACAATACTATTATTTTTAATAATCTAAGAGCAGCCATCCTCTGCAGTTACGTCGAATTCCGGAAATTCCGCAGCCTGTAATTTCACAATTCTTGTACCTCCATTGAGATCATAAAATCGATATCCCTTCGAATGACCTGGGTAAGATACGAAATAACACCGAGGGGTTCTACAGTTCAACTTACTTAATGTTGGATCATATAACCTCACTTTTGCAAGACACTTCAAACATTCAGACTGTTCAAGTTAGGTTTATGTCCAGCCCATGACTAAAAACGAGTCAACGTAACATCTTTGGTAGAGATTTGATTTAATGCATATTGGGCCGTTTCACCCCACAAAAAACCTGATAAATTAGTCCTAGTAATCATACTCACTATTAGGTCCATTATGGTGCAATGCTTTCTCGGCGAAAAGATGAACATTGCCTAGATAGAAATTGAATTTCTTGGTATGCACCTCAACAATGGTACATACTATCTAGGGCCACATATTGCTCAAGAATTGTTAAAATTTCCTGAAGAGAATTTCACATAGAAAGAAGTTCAGCAATTTCTTGGGATAATTAATTATCTCGGGATTTTGTCCCAAATATTGCAAACCGTTGATTCCACCTGCACCATGCTAAAGAAGAATCTCCCACCTTGGGGAAAGTCTCAGACTAAAGCAGTTGCTGAACTTAAGGAGGTTATGCAGAATCTCCCACCATTGAAGATACCATCAATAGGTAAAAGAATTCTCCAAATAGATGCCAGTGATGAATACTGGGCAGCCATCCTGCTTGAAGAACTTGATGGTAAAAGACATCTCTGTGCCTACAAAAGTGGAAAGTTTTCTTAGGCTGAATTGCATTATCACTCCACCTTCAAAGAAATCTTGGCGGTAAAAAATGGAATAAAAAAGTTTGAATTCCATCTCATCGACCATCATTTCTTGGTAGAACTAGACATGGCATCTTTCCCTCAGATGATCAAGTTCAAGCAGAAGCAGATTCCTAACTCTCAACTGCTTTGATGGGCTGAATGGTTTTCAAAATACTCTTTTGAAACCAAACACATTCCTGGTAAGAAGAACGTGCTTGCCGACTTTTGTCAAGACCTAAAGCACCAACTGAGATCAATATGTACATCAAAAGACTTGCTTTCCATATGCTCAACCATGGAGAAAAATACAAGATCGAGAAGATCAAAGATTTGCCAAGTTGGAAATATCCTCAACGCCCTTTCGGTACTTTCTCTTTATTTTAAAAAAATGTTTGGCAAGCAGCTTGAATTAATTTTAATTTGCTTCCCTAACATGTGAGGTGTTCATGCAGTGTGTGCAAACCACCAATTTAACACCTAGATAAAGCAGTGAATAAATTGCAGGATTTACCTCATAGCAACGAAAGCATCTCGTAGTGTTAGATCGAATTCACACGACAAACCCTAGATATGATTTCTAATTGACACGCAATTTCTTTTTTGTTTTCACTTATTTAATGAGAATTATGCAATGCATGCTACTAATCTAACATGAAATGATGTGACATGGCAATATGACCTAACTATATGACATAAATAAAATGCAGTCTATACTAAAGAATGCAATTGATTTATTCTAAAGGCAATTTTTTTGGCATTTTCCCTGAAATTCGAAATTACAAAAATGCGAAAATTATCTACCTAGATTAAGATATCATCTAATTTGTATTAGGAATGAGGTTAATCCAAATCCTAATTTGAACTAGAATGTTACCTAACTTAGAAATCTCTAACTAAAATGAAATCTATCTAAAAAAATTATCTAAACTTATAATAAATTAAAAACTATTATCTAGAATTAAACTATGTGTAATTTTACCCTAATATGCAATGACGTGCAAAGAATGCCCTAATTCTACATGACATATGCATGATGATTTTTGTGTTTTTTATAAAAATTCGTAATTAAAAATTGCTAAAAATCAAAATCTAACTAAAATGAGATATTATCTATTTTAAGTTAGGAATAGACTAATCTGAATCCTATCTCAACTTAGAAAATTATCTCATCATGCAATTTAATTCTAAAGATATTATCTAGACTAGATACCATCTAAACATGCATTTTTTTTTTTTTTTTTTAAACTAACCTTTCTATCATGTAATCAATTCTAATCTACATGGAATGCAAATGCAATTTTTTTTTTTGTATTTTTGGGATAAATAAAGCAAATAAAAGATAAGCACCAAATCACTCAAGATCATATGTCATCCAATCAATGCGAGTAACGAAATAATATCCAACATTCTTGAAATTTCTCAAATAAAACCGATGGGTTGATCTTAAGCCTTAAAGATCAAAACATCAATTTTAAAGATTCCCACGGAATCAATAATTCAATCTAAAGCCTTATAGATGGAATCAAAGATTATATGCGGTTGCGAATTAGGAAAAATATCCCAATCAATATTACCTCTTACCCAAAAGGTTTAAATTAGATATCAATCTCATCAACCTAGGCAATATGATGTTTAAATCAAATTAAGATGAGATTTTTCTACCTAATTGCCAAATATACTTCCAAATTCGAATTGGTTGATGGATGGCTTGCGAACGGTGACTGGTGGTGATTGGTGGGATTCTTGGTGTGTGGGCGATCACCGGAAAACCTACAAAAAGAAAAGCACAATGAACCTCATGAATTGAAGTGTGCCGAGAAACAAAGAAGGAACAATTTGCTAGCTTTTGCTGAGGAGCTTGCGGGGTTGCTTGTTGAATCTACAGTGATTGGCCTCGAGGCTTCATGATATGCTTTTCTACTTTTTTTTTTCTTTTTTATGCTGATTTCTTCAAACGAACGACAGGAAAACCTCCCAAAAACCCTAAAAACAAAGGAAGACAATTTTCTCTTTTACTTTGAATTTTTAACCTAGAAACCCGAGAGAAAAAGTCCCCTTGTGCAGCCGTGTATTCAATGTGTGGCCCCCAAAACCCTATGCATTTAACCTATTTATAGGCCACGAGTTAGGGTTTTAATTTTTCCAAATCCATATCCAGACGCAATATTCGCAATATTTGATTTTCACATCTAGCCTTATCCAAAAAATTCGTCATATCCCGGAAAAATTTCAAATTCCTATTTTTCACGAGATAATTTTTTTATCATTAATTTTTGGGCCAATTTGCTCGCTTCATGGGCTTAGTCCAAAGATGCCAAGTTAAAGATCGTAACCACTAATTCGAACTCACCCGTCACCGGTCCAATGAAAAAATGCAAATTAAAAACAAATGCACCTAAATCTATATGCTATCTAATTAATATTTTTTCAGGGATAAAACTAACCCCTAATTTTATGCAATAAATAAATGATCGGATTGCCAAAATTTAGGTGTCAACACCTATCACCATCGAAATCACTTTCCTTTAAGAATGATGGCATGGAGTCGGCACATGAACCTGGTCTATGTCATTTTCATATCAAAATTTGCGGAACCACGATCTTTGAACTAAATGGGGTCCTAATTCACACTAAATAGAAATAGGGGAATAATCACCCGGAAGTAGTTTGGGCTGGGGTTGTGCACGACCAAGTTGGTCGTTTGCATGCTAGAATCTTGAACTAAGCCTGATTTTAAACTTGGAATTGGGAGCTCAGACACCTTGGCTTTAAAACTGGTCAACTCGAAAACTAACCAGTTTGGTTCTATTAATGACTGTCGATGAAAAACATAATATGTGCACATGGAAACCAAACTTTTCATTAGTTGGTAATACAATGAACATTCTTAGAGACCTGGGAAACTCGCCGGTATGAAAATAAGTTGTTTTGAGGTTTGGGAAGAGTTAACATCAACTTAGGATTATTAGATTATGATTGAGGAGCTACTTTGAGATGAGCCAACTTCACCATAGTTTAATATGGGGAAAATTACAAAAAAGGTCCTAAATCCATTGTGCTTGTGCCAATTCAATTTTAAATAATTCCTTTTTTTTTTTTTTTTGCCAAATGTGTACTAAACTTTTTGCAATTGTATTAATTTAGTTAATTAGGCCAAATTTTGGCAGCCGACACTGACATGGGCACCGGCCGTCTTACACATGGCGCCAATCCGCACTAACGCACTGGATAAATTTTAATAATATTTTAATTTTTTTGAATTTTTTATTTTTAAATTTTTTCCTCTTTTTTTCTTTTCTTTCTTTTCTTTCTCTTTCTTTTTCCCCCCTTCCATTCCTTCTTCCTCCAGTTATCGCCAGCTTTGTGACTGACCAAAGACAGGGAAGTAGTGGATTTTTCCAATGACTTGAAACAATCGATAATGACATTGGGATATCCAGTACTTTAAAAAAAGTTAAAAACACTTAAAAGAGTCCTTCGCTCTTCCGCATCCTCTCGTCCTTTTGGTCTCCATCAGCTATTCAGGGAACAAATATGAGAGCATCAGCAATATTTTTCATGTGTCGTCTTCTTTCCTCTTTGTTGTATACTGCTCCTATTTTCAATGTAAACGAGGTACCATGACTACAAATCAGTCTAGACAAGATGGCGATGGCTTAATTTACGCCTGTGAGACATTCGAATTAGGATTCTTCAGTCCTGTTGAACCCCTGAAGCAATATCGCGTTATACTGTACAAAAGAACCGACAAGGACGGTAGTATGGGTTGCCAATGGAGCCGCTCCTCACATCGGGTACCTTAAAGTTTCCGTCTGGACAGAAATAGAAGCGAAATTTGGTCCTCAACTCATCCGTACATACCCATGATCCAGTTGCAAAGCTCTTGGATTTGGGAAATCTCATGGTGAGAGATGTGGATGGAAGTGTTCTGCGGCAGAGTTTTGATTATCTTACAAATACACTTTTAGTATCGCACCGTGAAATCAACAAGAAGGTAAAAATGCAGCAGTCCTTTCATCCAAAAGACACAATCCCTAATGAAAACCAATAAAAGAATATATACATCTACAACTCACTACTAAACCCAGCAAACTCAGACATAAACAACTCATATGAAAAAATCCCACTATCAAAATGTTTGGAAGAAAAACACTAGAAGTGTCATAAGTTGTGTACGGCACTTATTTTAGTGCAATAAATTTTTGCCGGATCACTTAAGTGCCAAATCAGGAAAAAAAAATCACTTAACTGCTAACGGCGAAAAATTCCTACCAAAATTACCACATGGCTTTTTTAATTAAAATTTTAATATGAGTTGGATCTCTGAAATTCGAACCACTAATTACGTATAATGATTATAATCAATCGCATCAACGGGGATCCACCCTTCTCAAAGGAACCGTACGTGACACTCTCGTGTCATACGGCTCCGTCCCGAAATCAGGACCGCCCCCTTCCTTTGACCAAGGGGACCTCGAACCAACCTGTCCCCGATCAGGGGTCTGAGTAGGAAAAAATGCACTAAGAATAAGAAGTAGGGCACGAAAAGGCCAGAAGGATGCTGGTGAGGGTTCGAGCCACCGGGTGGGTTTCTTTCTTGTTCCAGTTTTGAGTGTCTTCTTGGATAGTTATAGCGGCCCATAGGCACAAGTATATTATCGGCACAATTTTAAGTTTCAAAACATTATTCGTGTTCTTTAAAATGTTCCGCTCATTCCGTTACCTTTTCTTTTACCGGCCGATTTTTCCTAACATGGACCGTCGAATTGTTGATACGAACGTCGGAGTACGCACTTCTTGATTTGATTTGCTCGAAAATATTTTGTGTCGCCTTCGAACGGCAAAATTGCTAAAGAAAAATTATTTTAGAAAGAGGGAATCCACCATTGATCCAAAGGGCGCAAGCTCTGCCCCCGGGCAGCCATGACATGATCAACCCTCGAGTCTTAACCTCAGAGAAAGGAAAAAAGAAGAAGAGAAAGAAGAGAGAGAAAGAACATCATCGTCCAAAGGCCTTGAGTTCCTGTTCAAGAGCATCTCCCAAGAACGACTCCGCGTCCTCCATGAGCTCCGGGCTCAGCCTGAACATCAGGACGCAGAACTCCATCTGGCTCAGCGCCCCGTCGCCGTCGAAGTCGCCTTCCCTCAACATGGACCGCAGGTCGTCGTCGCCCAGGCCGTGCAGCCCCAGGAGGGCGGCGTTCCTCTTGAGCGAGTCGAACGTGATGACCCCCTTGTCCCCGTCCATCAAGAGGCGGAATCCTTTGCACAGCTCCCCGATCAGGCCGTCCCCGCCGAGCTTCTCGGCCATGCCCGGCAAGTAGTCGTGGAAGCTCGGAGCCGGAGCCGGCCCGCGCGACGCTGGTGAAGACCCCATCGGCAGAAGATTCAAGAACAGAGGAGAAAGCAGAGGGGGTTTGAGATGGGGAAGCCAGAGGGCGAGAGGATATATAAGCTGGGTCAGTGGGGGTTTCCAAGAAAGGGAGGCCATGGGAAGACAAAAAGCGATGGAGGTCCAGGCAGAAGGAAGAGAGCAAAATCCAGGTCAATCATGGCGAGACTCCCTGCGAATAAAGCAACTTGCAAGAGGTTTCGGGGAAGGAGGAGAGACCCACGATCGAAAGGGACATAATTGTACATTCAACATCGGAAGGTGCTTCTGAAGCTTTTTTTTTTTATATAACTCGACAATGATTCTATTTACTTTCCTTTTCCGCATATTTATGATTCTTTTTACTTTCCTTTTCTGCGTATTCTATTCAAACATATTATATTTTTTCCCGGGTGAACCTTCCTTTCAACATCGGATAGAAATTAACTGGTTGTTTCGAGGATCGTCCCCATATTTAATAAGAGACAATTGGACTTATGATGACAGAGAGTGGCTAAATTGTTAGGATAATTTATTGCCCTGAGTATCATAACGAAAATCATAAGAGATTATTATAGTATTTATGGACAGTAATCCTAATAAAAGTTAATCGTGGTGACGAGGATTTGGACATGAAGTATGGGATTCATGTTTATTTCAGAGGATAATCAAAAGAAAAAAGAGAGAAAGAAACTGTAATTTTCCCCATAGGGCGAGGAGGCATTTTTTATGGGCGACCTAATTGGGAATTTGTCCTATTTTGGAGCATTATTTTGTCCTGGTTTCAGTACCTCGTGGCTGGAATAAATTTCACCTGTCAATGCGGTGGCCCAGTATTGGATGTGGACTCGGGGGAGCGATTGACCATTTATGAGAAATTTTCATTTATACTTGACAACGAAGGCTATATTGACTCAAAACGTTCGCCAACACAGGGTTCTCCCTTTTTAACACTTTTCTTTTTTTTGGGATAAGTCAGTGACCTCCCATTAATTTTGGGAAAGTTATCCGAAAATTCTTAAATATATTACAATTTTTCAATTTTATTATTTTTTTTTATCAATTTAGTCCATTTACCAATTTTAACTTGAAATCGCTAAAAACAGACAAGCAAATTTCTAGTGGTAGTGGTGCAATTAGCATTAATGTGAAAAAATTTTAATAATTTTTTCGAATTTTTCAATTTTTTCCTTTGCTTCCCTTTGCTTCCTTTTTTTTTTTTTTTTTTTTTAAACAATTCTAGCTAATGAGGACTTATAGTGACCCTCACCATTCACGAACAAGGGTCGCCGGGCCCTTGTTGGCCTTCGATGGGGCCATTGCGGCTGCAAGTGAGCCAGCCTTGCCCATAGTCGTGATGATGATTTGGGCAAGGACCATGAAGTATTCACTGGTTGCGGCCCTTGCCTAGACTTGGTGAGGGCTCAGTGACTGTCCCCGACTATAGTAACATAAAAGAAACAAAGAAAAGAGAAGACAAAGAAAAAAATAAAAAAAATTCAAGTCAGTGTTGATCGTGTCAGGTAGGATGGTTGGGATATGCATTGGCAATTTTAGGATAAAATTGGTTGGATGGACTCACTTGAAAAAATGAAAATGTTTAGGATTTAATTGACAAAACAATATATTTATGACTTTTGGATAATTTACTCTTTTGTTTTCTATAGCTTTTAAACTGACCATATACTACTTGAGATGTTTGTTATTTATGTGCTAAATCTATAAATTAATGTCCTAGTTGCATCAGTCAAAAAGTCCTAAACATATGTTTAGCTTGGATCCCCTTCTTAATGAAGGGGATCCAAAAAAGTCAAACCGGTGTGAGATAATACTAAGAGTCGCAACAACATTTCCATAACGTTTGAGATAATATCGTGAGAGCACAAATTCTGATTGAATGTTCTCGACTTATGATTTTATGTAGACTTATTACACGACAATTAGCTATTATTGTTATTGGCTCCTAATCAGTCCGGCCAGGCTGCCTTTCGGGGGATGCATCAGCAAGGCTTCCGGCAGAAGCAGCGGTGCCGGAAGCCTCTGCACTAACCGTCGTCGAAGCCCTCTTCCTTGTAGACCACCACACAGGTGCGGTCGCTCATGCACAGTCCATGGAATTTGTGGCTCTGCGACTCGCACATCCTTCCTTCAACTCGCCACACCACCTCTTCTGCACCAACATATATATGCAAAGAAGAGTATTCGAGTTAAAACCCGATCAAGGGGCGACAGCAGCCCTATAATTTAAGGAAGACAAGTTCTTTTTCAAAAAGATTAAAATAACGTTTATAGATATAATTTTTGTTGGGTTAAATAGAAAAACCCTACTCATCCCCGCTTATAGATTAAAAAAGATTATTACATTTTATTTTGTAGAATTGACATGTCTTTGATGGACTGATTTTCTCCGTCTCTTCTCTTTTTTAATTATCGTGTGGTGTTTTGAATCGGCCTTGTGACCTAAGTAGGAAACTTGAGGCCCTATACATCTTGAGGTATAAGACTCAGTCATTTTACCACTTGCCAATCCGTTAGGTCTTTTTGGATAACCGATCAAAAGAAGGAAGTTATTGATCTAAATTCACCCATTTAAAAAAAAAAAAAAAAAAAAGGGTTTTAAGTTGACTTGATAGACGGAAAGTGATTAACTTGATCAACAATATAATGAGTAGCCCGTCGGATCCTTCGAGTCACAAAAAGCATAATCAGTCTGGTTTATATTGTGATCTTACCTTTTTATATGACACAAGTCCAAATTGATCATTACATAGTTACGAGTTGTATGTTATAACTCGCTGATTTCTTTGTAGTTGGCCAGTGTGTTAAGTCTATTAAAAATTGATCCTGGATGGACTATCAGATCCAATGTGGGTTGTGCTCCTAACGGTTCAGATGCATTTAGATACATGTAACATGAACCACAGGCTTACTCATTTGTAGTGGCACATGCACAAATTGAACATTGGAGAGTCGCAAGTTGTATGTTACATCCTATTGCACATTTTTTTTTTTTTGGGGGGGGGGGTTTCTCCTGGTGTAGAGATTATTTAGTAAAAGGAAAAAATTAACACAAGATGAATACCAGGAGAGTGAGGATGGTGGGTAGGGTCTTGCGAGGAGCAAGGAGGAGGAGCAACAGCAGGACCAGCGCCATGCATCTCTTCTCCACGTCTACTTCTCCTTCCAGAATCGACACCGACCGATGCTCCTGATGATGACAATCTCTGGCTGAATTAGCAAATGAGGTCCGATTGCCAGCTTCTAAAGGAGTGAGATAGCGAGAAGTTTGTTTAGCAGAAATTAATTACAAGAGTAACTGTCGTGATTAGTCAATTTTCCAAGTGTAGTGACACACCTCTTTCCTCGATGCCTAGTGAAACCGCATGCTTAATCCATTTGTACGATAAACCCTATTTTGAGGCGTATTTTCGTGAAAATCCAATCCCCCCGATCCACTAGGTGGATCTCCACAATTAATGCCGTGACCTGAAATTTCCACACCATTTGAACATCAAAAGCAACAAATAGTTTGACCTCACAATGATGTGCACAATTCTTTTTCTTTTACTATACAGAATCAAAACTTCCCAATATAGAAGACATACTCCTACTTTTGTTGTGCACTCTAATCTAATCCTTGAAGAGGTTGCTTATTTGAATGTCCCTGAATTCTGAATTGGACCAATCTAAAATATATTTTGGTTGAAGACTGAGGCTTAAAGTAGGAGATCATCCTGCCACTTGATTCGATATTAAACAAAACAACATGAACTCAAGACGAGTGCATAATAGTTTTATATACAAAATGAATATGGTAAATGCACCTGCTTTTCTATCGTGACTTGCAAATGAAAATTACGGGTCAATGTGGCATAGAATTATTCATTGAAGTGCAAGTAGATGACATATTATTTCACGATGCACAAGTAGCTCCCCAATATACAAAGCGAGTACCTAGCCCTCTTGTCTCTAAGT
Organism: Eucalyptus marginata; assembly: GCA_014182565.1. Classification (NCBI taxonomy): domain Eukaryota; kingdom Viridiplantae; phylum Streptophyta; class Magnoliopsida; order Myrtales; family Myrtaceae; genus Eucalyptus; species Eucalyptus marginata. The sequence goes on along the minus strand of CM024590.1, from coordinate 41,934,388 downwards.
AGGACTCATCTCAACTAACGAGATATCGTCATTACCAATCTATAGGGGTAGAATCATAAATGTCTTAACCCATCCATCATGAATGTGCTCTAGATTAGCGAGGATAAATATACCATGATACAATTGCATGATGATAATTATTTTATACTTATTCTCATAACAGGTTACTCAAGTCATATTAAACCATACATGCCATATTATCTTGTGTATAATCACAAGACTTCACGACCTCTCAATCTTGTAAAGACTTATCGTAGATGGTAGAACATCTATTTTTTCCTAGAGCCTTATATACATGCTCAAACAAGGGAATCACTCTCTGGCGAATAGGTCGTGGCAAAGATATCCCTCACATGGCCTCTCCAACATGCAAATCGTTATAAGATAACAATTCCAATATACAATTTTATCATCACAATCTCTTGGCATTTCTCACATGGACAATGGAAACCAAATATCCATTTATCATCATTTACAAAGCCACAAACTCTTATTCATCTCATCACAAGCAACATCACTACATAACAATTACCATGTAATTATTGTGCAAATAATAACACACCAATCTTTGGGCATTTCTTGTGTAAACCGTAGCAAAGAATTAAATATCGAAGGCCATTCATTTGTTATCTAAAACATATGAATACTTTACTTATGCTATGGACATGTCATGGACTTCATAAAATTACCAAAGCAGCCCACTTTTAAACTAATTATGCAATTAAGTCCAATTATATCCAGTTAAATAAATTGTTAAAATTATCATCCATGTAAATTATTTATGGATCTTTACATCCTAAGTATTATCAACTAATTTAGAAAATTCTGGATGTCACAATTAAAGTAATGGACTTCACATCGTTTTGACTATTGTGATTGGTATATGCTCCATAAACGTGGGTTCGATTGAGCAATTCTCTTGTAATAACTAGCAAATAATATCGTCATCTTTCTTGGAACACCCATTCTTATTCATTTAAAATGGAGAATTTTTGGACTTTAAGAACTCTTTCGATAATGCAGCAAATTGCATTTTCTTATCTTCAACTAATCCAGCGGGTAAAAATTAGTGCCCCAACTAGTAAACAAAAGTTTTGGACTTTAAGAACACTGCTCATGAGCTCAATCTGGTTCTTGCATCTCTAGCAATATGCTAACAAAGGAAAAAAAATTCAAGTGTGAACTTTGGACTATCTTCGGTGTAAACTTTCCTTAATTGATAATGTTTTCGCAGGGCGTGTCATATTTATCGTTATTTGTCTTTTATAATTTGAATGCATTTCGGCCTAAATACATTGTCATCTTTCTTGCCTTTCTTGCCGATTTAAAAATTTGCGGTGCAAAAAATATTACTACTCCTATGTCTTAGGAATCATTTCAAAAGGAGACAGAATCACAAGCATCGTCGTACAATATCAGAAAGTGGGTAGGCATTCTTGCCCTTTTTGATTCTCAAGAGGTTTTAGGTGCTTTCGAAATATTGCAGATACATCTCCACTCTCGAATTATGGAACGATGAAACTCGTGTTTTTAAGTAGAACTAAAAACAACGAAATCATCTCGGCCTTGAGTGTCGGCTCTTACTAGTAATCGACCTTTTATTTTCTTTAGCATATAGACTTACCATATATTATATCAGGCGCTTGTTATCTATGCACTAAATCTGGAAATTAATGTCCCTAATTGCATCGGCATTATCTTCATTCTTTGAAGGGGACCCAAGCAAAAACTCTAACAAGTCATGCATTCCACCGATACCATCGTCTAACATGTCAATATATTGAGATATCGTTTGTGATAGGGCATTTTCTCTCCGAACATGTTCGGCATATGATTTTACAGACTTATTACATGATAATTAGCTACTGCAGTTATCGATTCCTAATGAACCCGGGCTGTCCCCACCAGGTGGTCGCTCTCCATATGGTGGTGGTTGCTCTCCATATGGTGGTTCCTCTCCACCAGACTTCAAGCAAAAGCAGCGGTGCCGGAGGCCTTTGCACTTGCCGCCTTCGAAGCCCTCGTCCCTGCAGACCAGGCCAAAGTGGCGGCTGCTTATGCACATTCCTTTGAATTTTAGGCTCTTTGACTCGCACTTCGGTCCGTCATATGAACTCACAACATCCTCTGCACAAATATCCTTGTTAGACCCAACATATGCATGCAAGAGTATACAAGTTAGACCCAATGCAGAGCGGGACGGGGCCACCGCTGGCTCCCTAGGTCCAGCGCCATCAACGGCCATCTTGGATTGAGCTCACACGAGAAGGTTCGACAGCTCAATCTTACTGTCTTGGGTTAAAAAAATTAGTGAACTTTCTTTTGTAAAACTGACATGGCATTGGTGGATTGCTTTACTCCGATCTCTTATGGACTATCAGATTTGATGGATCTCATGTGGATCATAATAACTTTGACTTTCCATATACATTTTAGAATATACACACACACAAAAGTAGTCTCGCCTTATGATTGTGGCTTTTGGCAGCCCCTTTAATACTTCTTTCTTTAGGTATGTTATCAAATTTGTATGTATTGATTTCACAAAAAGAAAAAACAAAAAAGTTGTCACGTCCCGATCCTCGGGCACGCGCCCATCCCTCCTTGGTCGATTTAATTGCAACATCTCAGGATACGTCGCCGACCCATTCATTTTAATGCGCATGCGGAAGCGACAATATAAATCCCCAGACAACAATCGGATGGGATAGAAAAGTAGGACCAATTTTTCAAACCAAAACAAATCTTTTATAACAACCAGGTTTATTTACAAGACCAGACTATTTACAAAAGGTGGGCTCATTCCAAAAGGAACGGTCTTATGACCTACTAGTCAGACCCGCTCGCCGATTCTGGTCTATCCACCTTTCCTAACTCCGGGGCTTCCGATTCTCCACCAATATCATTTAAGGACTTGAAAATGGTTATACAATAACTAGTGAGACAATGTCTTAACAAGTTCAACCCCCTTAGACTCGATTAGGAAGAAAATTACGCCCTAAGGGCTACCTAAGCACAATCAGGCGTCGAGGGCTTACCTTGGCCTCGCTTCCTTCCCCGCAAGTCGTTTAATTCATATATACTACAATTATATCACTCAATCAAATCCGATCGAATCATCGATCAATCGACCCGCGATTACATGTCATTACGACCATCTCTTGGTCGGCCCATTCGACTATCTATGAATCCGATCAAAATCTAGGATTCCTCATTCAAAGTGAAATATAGACAGTACTATCCTATCTCTAGATGACATATAGAGTCATCGAGTGGGTATGCATAATGTTCTATTTCCAAGATGACATATAGAGTCATCGAGCTGTTATAACATACCTGTGCATAACGTTCTATCTCCAAGACGATATATAGAGTCATCGAACCGTTATAACACACCATTGGATCATACCGTCCTATCTCCAAGATGACATATAGAGTCACCGAGCCAGTATACAAGCAATTCCTTCTCAAGATGACATGAGAGTCATCGAGCTGTTAAATCATACCGTCCTATCTCCAAGATGACATATTGAGTCACCGAGCCGGTATTGTACACCGTTCTATCTCCAAGACAACATATAAGTCATCGAGCCGGTGTTGTATATCGTTTTGTCTCCAAGACGACATATAAGTCATCGAGCCGGTGTTATACACCGTTCTGTCTCCAAGATGACATATAAGTCATCGAGTCGGTGTGATACCCTATTTCTATTGTACACTCAAATTACCATTTTCATCATCTTCGATAAAAATACATGTGTGTGGGTACACGGCCGGTCTCAGCCAAAATACAATGTTTTCACTTTTGAATCTTCCACTATTTTCAGCAGTCCCAAAATAGATTTTTGGCGCTATAGACCGACGCCCGGTAATTCTCTGATTAATTACAAAAATTTATTAATTTAGGAATAAAATCCTAAAATCACAATTAAATCAATTCAACACAAATTAGAGCTCAAATAATTAAACAGATTACACCATAGTAATCAGCATGAAATTCCGATCACTAGCTATCCTGGTCTAATTTATGGAAAATAAATAAATAATTAAATAATTATGGAAAATATTAAATAAATGCCAATAAATCCAACTTAGGCTCGTAATGCCTAATTGGATACCGAAACGGACCCGGAAAATTTTCGAGTTACTCTAGTTAAATACTAGAGCACGTTTAGGCCCTAATTGCACTATCTATCCACCTAACATGCATCGGTAAATCACTACATTAATTATTCTTATATAATATATCCACTTAATCACACTTAATTAAATCTAATCAACCCCTAAGCATAATTAACATACTAAGCGAGGATTAGTGAGTTAAACTCACTTGTTCAGCGAGCTGATCGGTTCAAATCGACGGGAACGCAATGGGACTCGATTCTTCCCAAGGCGGGCCTAGCTTTCAAGGCTGGAAAGCGGGCCAAAACGGGCCTACAAGCTACTTGAATACCCACTACTTTGCTCTCTGTTTTGGGCTGCAGAAGAAAAAAACAAAGGCTGGTTCGGCTTTTGCTTCTGCTTGCTGGACAGAGGAGAACCAACTGTTGAATGGCGAAGAAACGGGCTGATCGGAGCTCTGGCGAGCGGTTGGTCGGCAACCAGTGGCTCCCAGGGGTCAAGGGGGCTTGCTAGTGGTTGGTATAGGTGGAGGTAGGGTTGAAATGGGGAGAAAATGGCCGAAAGTCGGTAAACAGGCGAAACAGTGCAGGTGGGTGGCTTCTAGATGGTTCGGCGACCGGTTTCTTCTCACCGGCGTACAGGACAGCCGGCGGCTTCGTTCGGCGCGAGGTCGGGCTCCTTTGAACGGTTTGGATGTGCTGAGAACAACGGTGGGTGGCACAAAGGTTAATTCGTCCGGGAAGACCACTTTTCACTCGGATCTTTAGTAAAAGGTCGGCTGGAGCAAAAACTGACAGAAGAGAAAACATAGGAGGAACAAGGTTCGGCGATGGTTCCAACGTACGTACGACGGCCAAGGGGGATGAGCTGGGGTTTTCTCTAGTTCTTCGAAGCTTCATGTTCATAAAATTCTAAATGTAAGTGAACGTGTCGAACAAGTAATATAATAATAAGAAAGAGTATCGTCCCACGTAGAGATCGATAATTAATAAAATAATTAAATACTAAAATAGATTAATTCTAAATTTTATCTAACATATCAAAATATAATTGAGAATAAATTAAAAAAAAAAAACAAAATTTGTAGACTAAATGCAATAAATCAATCAGACAAATATGTTAGAGCATCCGATTTCACCATAACCACTAGATATGAATTTCAGATTGTTGTGGGTACAAGAACGATATCAAACATGTGATAGCGGAATTTCCTAACCTATTTACTATCCTATCTCTAGGTATAGCAAACCTACTCAGTTTATTAATTCACTATATCTCTATGTGAATTAAAATAAACATAAGTGCATTAAAAACCATGAATATTCCCAGTTTACAATGAGTTTTTTGGATCACCTTATCACCGAAAGCTACACAAATAACGCGGTATATCTCTATCCACGTTTAATTCATGGTTATATATTATAATGAGCAATTGCATATTATCACTTCTCAGTTTCAAACATGCACATCAGGTCATTCAAGTGGTGGCCAGTCACTCAAAAGCATTATGCACAATAATATATAACTTACATGAATGAAATCAATTGTAAAACATAAAAATCATGAAATTCACATCATCATGGTTAGGCTACATCGTAGCCCTAACAAAAGAAAATTAGAACATAGTAGAAGAAGAAATAAAAATATAAATCAAACCCAACATCTTGAATCAAAGAACAAGAATTCTGTCACCACTTTTGTCTTCTCTTCAAAATACTTGAAAAACTCTCAGAACAATGAAAAACGATCTAACAAAAACCTAACTGCTCTCTCTCTCTCTCTCTCTCTCTCTCTCAATGTTCTCCTCTTCATAGGATATATCCAAGTTATCTAATCTCCCCACGCTTGCATATAACATTAGGAAACAAAATCAAGGATTCCCTGATTTGAATATCCATCTTCCACTGCTGCTTGATTTGAATTCCTGATTTTTGCCATTCTTTTCCTTATCTTTTCCATATCTCATTGTTCTGCATAAACAAGGAAAATTCAAATAATCAGAAGGAAATCCAAATATTTTCTCATAGATATTGCATTAATTGTTGCCTAAAATAGATAAAATAACTCTATTTTTATAGAGTTATCACTTCAAAAGTCACTCAACCATGGAGAAAGCAAGTGGATTGAGGAAGAAGAAGGTTGTTGCAAGAAGGGGGGCCACTTGGTCACATATTCTCCTCATTTATCCCCTTGACCCTATCCCCTTTGTATGGCTGGGTTCCACCAGCAATTTCCAGCCTTAATTTCCTTCTAGAAAGCCTTTGAAATAGTCCATAAGTTGTGGTGGTGGGGGGCATACGAATTTGCCTTGGTTTCCTCTCCATTGGTTACTTAATCTTGCTTAATTCCACACAATTTGGCCTCAATAAATTCAATCGACACCTCATCGATCCAATTGGTATTTTTCCTCATCAATTGATCTCACTTGCTTCCCAATTTTGTAATAAAAAATGATCCCCGACAATTTTTGGACAAAAACGCCCTAGGATGACTTTTTCCCAAAAAGTCTCGGGTTGCAGAAAAAATCTTCTGAGATTGAGTCGACGTTCCTAGAATTTATTGTGACATGACAGAACCTTCAAAAACTGAAATCGGATTCAAATTCGTGGTTAATTTCAATTCGACGCGTTTTTAGCGTGACCTAGGCTACCAGGTAGCTTTCAGAACTTTTTAGTGCAAATGACCCGTGGTCAATTTTCTTTGAGCCACAATGAACCCCTTCGACACATTGGCGACTCTTGGTTGTCGTGAAAATCTCGAGGTTTCGAATACGGACACGGTACCAAAACGATAGAAAAATCAAACTAGTGCCGATCAATGAGAATTTTGCAATTTAGTGGGATCACCCACGTTTAACTACTCATCTCAGTCGAACTGACCTATCTCTGATTTCTAATTGATTTACGTCTGTGTCGTAATGATCTCGGCAAATGAACACGGTCGAGTAGTCGATTCCTAGTCGAATCCTCAAGTCTATTTGCCTTAAAATCCTTAATGGCTTCCCCAGATAGTCTAGTTATCTCATGAGTGGCCATCTCAGAGAAAAACACTATAGTCGCGTTGATGAAATGCCCGACTTATCCAATCGAAATCGAATATGAAATTCGGATGTCACAAAAGTACTCATGAAGACTTTTGTTAGATAGAAAACACAAGACACAAGCATCACTTCTTATAAAACTTTCATGAGATAATGTGTCTTGTAAGAAAATATCACACAAGCGCCACTTTTAAATATGTGTCAAAGATGTTACACATGCGAATAATGTTGCTCCTGTTGACTGTCATAGCGGCGTCCCGGGATCAAAATAGTAAGAAATCCAAACATGTAGGAGGAGAATACGAAGATTTGCGTACTTGATTTAGAATCCATCATTATTTATGTGGAATGACGATGATCCGACGCTCAAACGATGAGCTGACGCTCAGGTTCGTCTCCTCTATGACCCTCGGTTCGTGGCTCGATGAGACCACCACTTACAGCTTGCCTTATGCGAGGTGAGAGAAAGTTCGTGGAAGAATGAGGGTTAGAGGAGGGACCTTAGCGCTATTTATAGAGTTTTGGACGGGCCCTCTCATCACGGGTTGGGCCCAACTCGGCCCACACAAGCCAGGCCCATATTTGACCATTAAGGAAACTTTATGCCTTACCTTATTAGACTAACCCCGTAAAACGATAAATTACAATCTTAATTAATGTAGCCTACATAAGGAAAACTCTTACATTCTCTCACTTGGGCTATGTTAATTGATATTGTATTGTATATGCGCACCTTTATGTTGATCTAGTGGCAATTCTTAATAGTCAATCATATCTCATAAAGTCTCCAATACCGAATTATGGCAGTAACTATATGTACTCACATAGAGCTTTCCATGGTCACGAGTGCTTTCAACTTTATTGATATGAATTCAATATAGTTGTGTAGCAAACGGATAACACATCATAAAGAGTAATACCTTATGTGTTATCTCCCTTGTCGGTCATTATTCTCTTACTGTAACAGAAAACTGGATGTGCCACTAAAGAATATCCTTATGGTTTCAATGAACTCGCATATGTCATATTCTTATGGTTAACCTTTCTTTATGTGTAATCAAGACATATGTTCAAGGCTGATAATCAGATGCCCTTAGCCTCCACTTAAGGCTTACACAATACCTTGAGATTTCCATTACATATAATCAACTCAATATGGTGACCACATATTCATGAACACTTCATTGAATGTGTATATATAAGCTTTATTAGAGCAAAATTAAAACAACTCTCACTAAACAGCAGCATCCAATGATGCTTCTCAACCCATGTTCATGACATGTCATTCAAAGGGCGAAAGTCTTTAATTAGTGGGTCTATAACCACATCATTTGTGGAAATATGCTTTACTGTTGTGTCACCATTATGTATCGTTTCTTTATGGTCAAAAACTTGACCACCACATATCTAGACCCCTCGAGACATTTATTGTTATTGATAAACAACATTGAAAAGTTATTGTCTCGATACAACCGTATGGGTCTATTCATAAAATCAAATATGGTTAACTCCTTAATGAGGTTTTGAAGTTAAATATCTTGAGTAACAGCTGAAAAGTTTGCTACAAATTCCGTTTATACGGCAGAGGATGATATAGATTTATGTTTATCACTTTGTCATAATATTGCACTTTCTGCTGAGATAAATATATATTCTATTGTCAACTTCTTGTCATCCTTATAGCTAGTAAAATTTGCATTTGAATACCCTATTAGCTCCAGATCCTGAACATGTTTTTCAACATACAGTTTTCTTGTCCTTTTCAATATCTCAAAACCTTATTGGTAGCAATCCAAAGGATCATGTCCTAGACTTGACTGATATCTCGTTTAAAAGTCTTGTAGCAAAAGTAATATCTAGCCCGATGCAGACTTGAGCATACGTGATACTTCTAAGTGCACTAACATAAGGTATATCATTCATTTGGGTTTTCCCAAGATTTGAACAAGGACAATGCTAAAGATTTAATCTATCAGCCCTAACGATAGGATCAACTCCTGACTTGTTGAATCTTTTCAAAATGCAATCAACATTTGCAATATGAGATAAACTTGACATATGCAGAGAATGATCCCTATAAATCTCAATGCCAAAGCAAAAAGATACCTGACCAAGGTCTTTCAAGCCAAAATTTCTTGACAAAATCTGCTTTGTCTTATGGAGTATTCCAATATTGTTACTCGCAAGCAAGATATCATTTACATAGAATGTGAGAAAACTAAATTTTCTCCCACTGACCTTGCAGTATATATACCGATCTACTTTATTCTCAACAAAACTGAATGAAGTGACAATATTATGAAACTCTAAGCACCATTGTCTACAAACTTGCTTAAGACCATAAATAAGGCTTTTCAGTTTACACATAAGCTTACTTGAATCATTTGCTGCAAAACCTTTGAGTTATATCATATAGACTTCTTTATTAATGTATCTATTGAGAAATGAAGTTTTAACATTCATCTAGCGCAACTCCATGTAAAAAATGAGCTACTAATACCATATTCACTATGAAATAGTCTTTAGAAAAGACTAAACTTCTCTTTGAGTGAAACCTTTCTCTACTAGTCAGAGTTTGAATTTCTCAATATTTCCTTTGGAATTTCATTTAGTCTTGTACACCTATTTGCAGCGGATGAGCTTATGACCCTCAGCCAATTTAAGAGGCTCCCAAACACTATCACGCTTTATAAATTACATATTGTCTTTCATTGCATTTAACCACAGATCTGACCAAAGACAAGAAACAACATTTATACATAAGTCACTAGATCGACCACGCAGTAGATATCGTAGTCATACTCTCACCAGATAGACAGTTTGGTTGTATAATTGAACATCTTTCCCTAATAAATCTCTTAAGTGGAGTTACTGCAACCATTTCATCTTGTATTTGAGAGGCTTGACAAACTTTATCAGGAATTATATCAATACCAGTATCCTGAACCTCAATAGGCTTCGTTTGTAGTGTAAAAGACTCCATAATTATTTGTGTAGGCAAATGCAAAGACTCAATGGTCCCCACCATACTATTATTCTTAATAATCTAAGAGTAGCCATCTTATGCAGTTATGTCGAATTCCAGAAATTTTGCTGCCTGTAATTTCACAATTCTTGTACCTCTTTTGAGATCATAAAATCCATATCCCTTTGAATGGCCTGGGTAAGATACGAAATAACACCGAGGGGTTATGCAATTCAACTTACTTAATGTTGGATCATATAACCTTACTTCTGCAAGACACTTCAAACGTTAAGACGGTTCAAGTTAGGTTTACGTCCAGCCTATGACTCAAAACGAGTCAACATAACATCTTTGGTAGAAATTCGGTTGAATGCATATTGGGCTATTTCGCCGCACAGAAAACCTGATAAATTAGTCATAGTAATCATACTCACTATCATGTCCATTATGGTGCAATTATGCCTTTCGGCCACACCAATTTGTTCAAGATTTACAGGCATAGTAAACTAAGTTACCATCTCAGAATCTTTCCAAGTATTTGACAAATGACCCTTTAAGCTATCTAGCATTGCCATATTTGTTGAAATACTCACCATTGCGGTCATATCTGACAATCTATAAGACTTGTTCCAATTGTTTCTTGATTTTAGTCCGAGAGAACTTGAATTTATCCAAAGATTCTGACGTTTCTTTAGAGAAATATACGTCAATGATTGTGTTGAAATGAAAAATTCTATATAACGTTACCGTATATGGTCCACTAATATAAGTGTGAATGACCTCTAACAGTTCAGAATTTCAGACTGTAGTTTTTTTGCTTATCTTAATCATCTTGTTTCTATAGCAGTGTACACAAGTCTTTAGGTAACTTTTAAGAGTAGACAAAATATCAACCTTATTAATCTTTATGTGACATCCCAAATTTTCAGTTCTGCTTTCAATTAAATTAATCGGGCCTTTCATTGACGTGCCTATAGTGCTATTATCAGAGTTGATCACTCCTGAGATAACTAGACTTTCTGAAGAAGTCACTAAGGAATTTTAATGCAATAGACTAGAGAATTCGACCGGGAATCGACTACTCGACCGTGCTCATCTGTAGAGATCATTACGGCATATTAAAGTCGATTAGAGATCAGAGATAGGTCGGTTCGATAGAGATGTGTGGCTAAACGTGGGTGATTCCACTAAATTACAAAATTCTCGTCGATCGGCACTAGATTGATTTTTCTATCGTTTTGGTACCCTGTGTTCGTATTTGAAATCTCGAGATTTTCACGACAACCAAGAGTCACCAATATGTCGAAGAGGTTCATTGTGGCTCGAAGAAAATCAACCATGGGTCATTTGCACCAAAAATTTCTAAAAGCTACCTAGTAGCCTAGGTCACGCTAAAATCGCGCCAGATTGAAATTAATCGTGAATTTGAATCCGATTTCAAAAATTGAAAGTTCTGTCATGTCACAGGTCATTTTGGGAACGTTGACTCAGTCTCCAAAGATTTTTCTGCAAATCGAGGTTTTTGCGGAAAAGTCGATATAAGGCCGTTTTCGACCGGGAAATTCCGAGAACCGTTTTTGATCGCGAAATTTGGATGCAAGTAGGATCTATTGGTGAGGAAAATACCAATTTGATCAAGGACTCGATAATGGAATTTATGGGAGCGATTTGAGTTGATTCAAGAAGAAATTGAATTCAAATTGAGGGAAATCCACCAAAATTCGTGTGCCCATGGTCCATGACTTTTGTACCCTCTCAATTGGCTTCCAAGACAAGCTTGGTGGCTGCAAATTGCTGAGGAAACCAGCTGGGATTGGTGGGGCCTTCCAAGGGGACCAAGAAGATGAGAATGAAGGCCAAGTGGTTCCACCAAAGCCAAGTTGTTCCCTTCCTCCTTCTTCTCCGTCAACTGGTTGACCCCTCCCTCCATTCCCGCCATGTGAGCTTCCAAGAAACCATGGAAAGCAGAGGAGATTAGTCAGCAAGCCGTTGGAGCAGCCCAGCCACCAGTCCGACCACCGCACGTCGCCGCTCCCGCTGCTCGCCCACACGCGCGTCCTTACGCCGTCCGCCTGCACCACATGCCAGTTCCGCCTCCTGTTCGTGCCTAGCAAGCTGTCGAGGTTGCCGGAGCTCGCCACCATCGCCGTCCAAGTTCCACCTACCCTTGCCTGGCTTGCTGCTGCCTCCACTGACCTTCCCTCACCGTTTCCGAGCTAACCCGCAGCCATCGTTTAGCCTCTTTAGCCACCAAATAGAAACTAGAGCAGTGGGTATTTCTAGCACTGTTTGGCCTGTTTTCAAGCCTTTCTCGACCCCACTTGGCGGTCTTGCTTTGGAGTTTGTCGTTCCTCTCCGTGTCCCCGTCGAAGTGAACCAATCGGATCACCAATCAAGTGAGTTTAACTCACCAATCCTTGCTTAGTAAGTTAATGACATTTAAGGGCTGATTAGTTTAGACTAAGTATGGATTAGGTGGATAGTTATAATAGATTAGTGAATTAATCGTTTGATATTGCATGTTAGGTGGTTAGAGTAGTGTAATTAGAGCCTAGACAAGCTCTACTATTTATCTAGAGTGGTTTGGAAATTTTCTAGGCTCATCTCGACTTTTATTCAAGCTTTTTCGGCCTAAGTGGTATTTATTGGCATTTGTAATTAATTATTATTTTCCGGAAATTAGACCGGAATAGCCCGTGATCGGAATTTTGTGCTGATTGCAATGGTGTGATCTATTTAATTAATTGATTGTTAATTTGTGCAAATTGAGTGTGATTTGTGAATTTGGGTATTTATCCCAAATTTTATTTAATTTCAGAAATTAATTAGAAAATCACCGGGTGTCGGTTTACAGCGCCAAAAATGTGTTTGTGGGCTACTGAAAATAGTGGGATTTTATAAAATAAAGATATTATATTTTTGGCTTAGATCGATCGTGTACTCACACACGATTATTTTTATTGGGTAATTTTAATACGAAGAAAACATGCCAGGACATTATTTTAATTGAGGAATTTAAGTGTGGAATACCACGTTCTTGGCCGTGGGTGAATAATCATGTGATGATTTGTAGTCGTAGGAAGATGACTATCGAAGCTGAGTTGACGCATGTTGTGCGTGTTGTTTTGAGTTAGATCAAGAAAACCGCCGAAGTATGGTCATGCCCGTTGGGCCGTAATTAACCGCTAAAGTATGGCCATACCCATTGGGGCGTAATTTACCGCCGAACTTGGAACAGGCTGTGCCCGTTGGGTCGTAATTCACCGCTGAACATTTAGTAGGCCGTGCCCGAGTGTGGCCGTAATTAGTAGTTGGAATGAGTAATCGGAATGACCGTGTGATGGTCTTAATGACATGGAATCGACTGGGTCGATTGATCGATGGTTCAATCTGAGTGGATGAATTGATTTGTTGAAATGATTGATAGAGTGGTTGAATTATTTTGACTTGTAGGAAGGAACTGAGGCCAAGGTAAGTCCTCTGACTCGTGTTTGTGCTTAGGCAGCCCTTAGGGCGTATTTTCTTCCTAGTCGGGTCTTAGGGAGTGAACTCGCTAAGATGTCGTCTCACCCCATTGTGGGATAACATTTCAGGTCTCTAGATGGTAGCTCTTCTCGAGCGTTTTGGTCAACCTAAGAAGGTGACAGAGTAGAAGTATATTATCTCACTGCATGGGAGCCCCAGGGGATGACCTATGAGCTGATGAAATTCGTGGTCTGGGTCGATGAGGCCTTACCCCATAAGGTACCTCATCAATACAGAGCATGGTATCGTTAGGCTTGAGATGGAGAGAGGGAAGGTCCCATACTTGAGTCTGAGATTCCCTTGTACGTGCTGGAAGTAGCCTTTGGGAAAGGTACAACAGATCCTCCAGAAGGTTCAATGGTAGACGTGGAGCCGGACATGATAGATCCAGAGTCCCCAGTGTATTCCGCTGAAGGTTCCAATGATGATGAGGATCTGTAGTTTTATGAAACCCCCCTATTTTGCAGACCTTGCTTTTATAGACTTGTATTATATATGACATGGTTTGTTATGTATATATAAGTGTGGTTTGGTTTTCGAGAAAATTGTGGCCCTGTTTGTTGTCTGGGGATTATTTATTCGCTTCTGCATGTGCATAAATTGAATGGGTCGGCGATGCGTCCTGGGACGTCGCTAATTAATCGACCAAAGAGGGATGGGCGTGCGCTCGAAGGATCGGGGCGTGACACTTTATACTCTTTCTCTAGACATATGATTGGGAAGTTCATGCTATAATGCATAAAACTATTCCTTAGGTAAAAGGTCTATTGAAAACAATTTTTTCAGCTATAAAAACGACGTATATAACGTTGATAGGTTAACACAATTGGCACAATCTATTCGATATATTGCAGCACCCAACTTTATTTGACTTGGAAAATATAGAAACAACATTGTTCTATACTTAAAAAGAGTAGCCACGCACTTCTAGACATGATATGGAAAGTAAGTTCCGTCTAAAGGAAGGTACATAAAGTGTTTCTCAAGATTAAATGCAAGCCAGAATCCATAATTCATAGTCAAAACAATACCTCCCATTAAATCGACATTAAATGTTGTTTTTTTTTTATGATGAGTTATGATTCATTCTGATTTGACTTCCTTAGATTTATGAATTCCTTTATGGTAAACAACATAATTTGTTGCACCGCTATCTAGCCATTAAGAACTGGATGAGGCTTTTGATAGGAATTGGATACATAAATGAATGCCAATGAATCATCAACTCCAGACTTACGATTGAACAACCAAGCTTTATATTCATTACAATGTCCCTTATGTGTCATTTCTTTTCCACAAGAGTAATGAATGACACAATTTCTCTTAAAGTGTGTTATCTTTAGATTAGATTGTCAAAATGACCAGTGATTTCATGAATTCCTTTATGAGTATGATTTTGGACTTCAAATCAACCATCCTTAGGACATAATCCTTAACCTTATCAAAATCATTACACCTTATGTTGAAGAGTCGTTGCATTTATCCCATCCTTGGCAATAGACAAGACACAATTTCAAGCTACCAAGGTTTTCATCATCTTTTTAGAGTGCAATCAGCTGATAAACCACTTTCAAGTGTTCCTAAATGGAACTCCTCATGGTTAACGGACAAATTCAATTGTCCTTTTTCCAAGCAGCAAAAGATACTTTCTAGTTCCATATAACTAATAGTGAGATTGCCAGCTTAAACTTAGTAAGAGCAATATGAACATCCACCAGCTCCATCCCAAACAGAAAATCCTCTTTTCACTATTTAAAATTTGACCCAATAGGAACCTCAATCACAATGGAATTGCCATTACAGAGAATATGACTTAATAACAAGTAACATATGCAATTAGCATCATGTGAGTATCGTGTAACTTGAAAACCTTATAAGTTCACATTCTAAGAGTTACATGCATCATTAGATAAACACCTTTGGGCAGAATACATGACATGCAATTGTACACTCTTCATATGACAGCGGTCATGAGAATATATTTTGACCTTTCGCGAATTCACCACATTTGGGTGTATGAACCACTAGGGTCAGTCACTTCTCAATCATATACTGTGCATGCATCCCTCCATAAACTAATACACAATAACCTCATTTGAGAGTATGACAACGTATTAGAGTAGGAGACATCCTATCACAATATGAGACTGATATTTTTCAAATCCAATTAAGTGTACCACTTTGGCGGTCACAACCCAATCGAATCATTAAAACTCTCTCATACTAGAGATATAAACTTTATAATTCACATTTACCTTAGACATGTGATTTTAGACCAGATGACAAGGTCAATTCGTCACTAAAATCACATATAATGCCAATTATATTGCTCTATTCATTAACCCATGCTAACCCTTATACATGTTATTAATGAATAAATGCTCTACACAATCTTTACATGATGATATACATGTGAGCTCGCAACGTATTTCTAAAATCATAAAGAAATACATGAAAAATACACAAAAATACCCCAAAAATCATGTAGCTTAGGGTTCCACATGCATTTTCATATCAATAAAAGTATCAAACATGTAAAATAAATATATCATAGTGTAGAGAACATCCATACGAGCACAACGGTCCAAACCATGCACCAATCCGATGTCGCACCTGCCCTCACACGCTGTCGGAATGCGTGGCGCATGAGGTCCACACGCTTGCCACCTTGAGCCAGCCTAAAACCAGTCCCACCGGGTCCAACTAGTCAACGGTCCAACTGGGTTCGACCGGTCAATGGACCGACTAGTCAATGGTTGGTCAACTCGATCAATAGACCATCGGGTTAGGTTGACCCGCCGGTGAGTGACGTCATCATCGCTGATTGATGTCATCCATGACGTCAGCATGGCAAGGCGGTGGCCCAAGTTGGCAAGTGATGTCATTGCTGACGTCACTAACCGCCATAGGCGATCATGCGCTCGGCACATGAGCACAAGCTTGCGCAATGGCACATGGTGCCGCCTCCCAACTTCGTCTCAGCGTGTGTGGCAGTTTCTGACCTCTTCTCGACACGTACGACCCACCAAAATGCTTGTCTCAGCATGTAGAATCCATATATGTGCTCAAAATCTACTTTCATTGGATCAAAATTCACAAAAATAGGCAAAACGGTCCGAGGGTAGGTGAAATCCAAAATGCTCATCGTTGGCGTGTTTGGCCTCCGCCAAAGGCGTGCCACCCACCAAAATGCTTAGTTCGACGAGACGAATTTGAATATGTTTTCAAAATCAAGTTTCAATGGGCAAAATTTCTGAATACGGGCCAAATACAACAGTTCAAGTTCTACGCTATGAGGCTCTGATACCAAATGTTGGCTGTTGTAGTGGCATCTCAAGATCAACATAGCTAGAAACCTGAACATGTAGGAGGAGAATACGAAGATTTGCGTATCTGATTTGGAATCCATCGTTCTTTATGCAGAATGACAACGATTCGATGCTCAAATGACGAGCCGACGCTTAGGTTCTTCTCCTCTATGATCCTCGGTTCCTGGCTCGATGAGACCGCCACTCATAGCTTGCCTTATGTGAGGTGAGAGAAAGTTTGTGGAAGAATGAGGGCTAGAGAAGGGACCTTAGTGCTATATATAGAATTTTGGATGGCCCCTCTCATTACGGGCCGAGGCCAACTCTGGTCCCACACAAAGCCTGCACTCCATATTTGACCATTAAGAAAACTTTATGCCTTACCTTATTAGACCAATCCCGTAAAACGGTAAATTACAATCTCAATTAATATAGCTCATATAAGGAAAACTCTTGCAACTCCTTCATCCATGATAACTGACTTTGTGTATAGTTTGACAAAAGAATTCTCATCGATCGCACGACATGTCCCAAATAAATTAATAGGTTGATGGGAACGAAGTTGCTTAGAGATGGGCCCAACTAATAATATGATAATCTTGTTATATTTTCCTTCATACGCCATGTGGGCATTTCTTCTTGAATAGGGATTTACTTAGGAAAAGCAAGAAACACAGAAGATGAAAACCGGGTAGAGTGATGATGGTGAGTGGGGTGTCTTACGAGGACCAAGGACGAGCAGCAACAGCAGGAACAGGCCCATGAATCTCATCTCCATTCTGCTTCTCCTTCCTGAATCGACACCGACCGACGTCTTCGTGATAACAAAGTTCTGGTTGGAATTTAATTAGCAACGAGGCCCGATTGCTGTCTTATAAAGGAGTGAGAAAGTGACCTGGGCGGGTCCAGCAGGAGTTTAGTCCCAAAGTGGAGTGACGCGCGTCTCTTCTCATGCCAGGGGAAGCTGCGTGCTTTTCTCCGTTTGTCCTGCAAACATTTTCTTGAGGCGTATCTGATCCAGAATCCGATCCCCTGGAGGCCGGATGGATCTCTGCCATTAATGCGATGGGCCTTGCATCTGAGTGGGTTCGTTTGGTTTAGTATTTTGAAAATTCATTATGAAAATGCAAAGCAGTTTAGATTAAAAGACTTTGGGTAAATGCAAATGCCGTTTGATGAACTATACATTGAGAAACAACTTTGAGAGAAATGCCGTTTAGTAAAAAACACATTTGAAAGCTCTTTGGGTGAGTAATATTAGTTTTTTAATTTTTATTTGTTTAAAATTGGAATAAATAATATATGCAACTTTTTAAATATAAATTTTGCAATATTGCTAAAAAAAATCAAATATATATAAATGCTAAAAAATCAAATATATATAATTTTGAAAAAAAGACCAAGGCGGCGAGTGGTCGATATAAAAAATAATAATTAAGCTCCATGATTTTTGCTTACATAAGCGTTAGGTGTTCTTGGTTTATGAGTACATGATGGAAGGGGGAGTGCAATTTGTGTTTTGAGAATTGATGCCACTAGGGTCACTATCGTTTCGGATGCGCAACCCGCTTTACACGCCGTGTGATTGAAATTACAAGAATTTTTCTCTTTATAAGTTGAAGGCTTGTCATTTTCAAGAAAAAAAGTTGAAGGCTTGTTAGTCAAAAGAAGAAAAGGCTGAAAAATTGGTCCATGACCTTTCCCTTACGATGGGTTAGAAATTTTTAGAGCCAAATATCACTGAGTAAAAGCGTCATCAAGACCATGACTTCCAATGAACCATTGACCACGTATTGATCCCAAAGTCAACACACATGGAAACCCCAAAAGATCTTGACCTCTTGATGGATGTGCGCAAGATCCATCCTTACATGGTTCAAATCCTTTTCTTTTGGCCGGTATGCTTGTTTAAATTCTAACTGAATCATAAAATTGTGAAATTTAGAGATTATCGTGTTTGCTCCAAAATTGGTGGCATAACTTCTAAAAAAAAAAAATAAGATATGTAACTCAATTCAGTGAGCAGTATCTCTTCTAAGTAGATTAAATATTCATTATGCACATATGAATAGCAATGTTAGAAACTCATAATCCAAACCCAAGATATAATATACATATTAAATAAAATATGAGTTGTTTCATTTTAACAAAATTTTATACAATTTAGAAATACATTTTTAATCCACCATCACAATTTGAATTTCTAAAGTCAAGTCCATTGATCAATCTCTATCAAATCACACGCCAACGATTCATTCCATTGACTAATTTATTACTTAATATTTTACCATGGTCATGATATAACGCTTGGTGATAAGGTGATCAAAATTCTCCCATTGGCAAAGTCTCCATTTATTATCAGCCAAAGGCTTGACCTTAGAAGGATACTCTAAAACCAAAATTTGGAGTTGATAAGCTTTGGAATTATATGGAGATGGTATATTATGGCGTTATGGAGTCGTGGGGTTTGACGAATATGGGGAAAATTCCAAATAAATGCTTAAAATGTCTTCATTTTCTCAAATGAGGATATAGAGTAGACATTATTTCAAATAGGACTTGAATGAAGACCTTAGTCTCAAAGAGTGACCTTACCTCACCGGTAGTCTCAAATAGGGCATGAAGTGTCTTCATTTTCTCAAATAAGGGCATGAAGTTGATTTTGTTTCAAATAAGGACATGAAGAGGCTATATCAGTTTCAAATAAGGATTTAACCATACCGGCTGGTTAAAGGCATTTTCATCTTTTACTTTTTCTTATTTTCTTTCATTTTTCCTTTAAAAAAAAAAAACTCAAAAAAGCTAAAAACTAAAAAAGAAAAAGAAAAATATAGGCGGGCTCCCCCACCTATGGCTGCCACCCTATTGCTAGTGGGCATTGGCCATGGCTGGTAAGTCACCAGCATCTCGGCAAGGGCTAACTAGCGGTGAGGGCCGATCGACAAGGGCCATGGCCCTAGCCTAGATCTAGGAGAATGTTGCAGCCTTCTCCCGATTCTGGTGGGGGCTTGGGGTTGGTGAGGTGCTAGCGACCTCGTTGATCATGGCCGATGCCCCACTAGTAATGGGGTGGCGGTGACAGGCGGAAGCGCTAGCCTTAGCCTTTTCCTTGGGCTTTTTTTAATTTGTCTTTTTTTATATAGTTTTAGTCTTCTTTTGGTTTTTTTAGTTTGTCTTTTTTGGAAAAAAAAAAGAGAAAAAGGAAAAAAAAAAGAGGAAGAAAATAAGAAAATATAAAGGACAGAAATGCCATTGTCTAGCCAATGAGGCCAAGTCCTTCGTTATGATTGACATGGCCACTTTTAGTTCTTATTTGAGAAAATGAGGACATTTCGAGCACTTATTTGAGACAAGGTTTACTCTAAACCTTTATTTGAAAAATTGACGGCATTTCAACCTTTATTTGGAATTTTCCCTCGAATATATAGGACAACTTTGAAAATTACTCTAATTATATGAACTAAGGACTTGAATTCTTACCAAACACTGCAAAATGTACTTAATTTGGCTCGTCAAGTTTGAACTTTTCCTCTTCTTTTCCTTTCTTCTCTCTAACGTTTTCATTTTGTTTTTGCTTTTTGACTAGTTGACTAGTCAACACCGCAATATTACACTTTAAATAAGGCAAGTTAACTTCATAAGGGGGTAAAAATAGTCCTCCAACTAGCCAATAAGGGCCTGTTTATTTTCACTTCAAATAGTGTCGGGTTCTATTCTTTTATTCCCCGGAACAAAAAAAGAACATAAATCTATATGGTAAATTTTTTGTTCTAGAAAATAAAAATCTATTTTTTTATTCTTGCAAATAGATTTGGAACAAAATCAAGAAGTAGAAAAAAAATTGCTTCTTGTTCTTGGGAATAATTCATAGAATCAAGTCTATTTTTTTTTTCTCCTTCTCTCTTCTTCTTCCTCTCTAGCCTGTCATTGGCCTTTGCCGGCCATTGTCGGCCACCGCTACCGTGAATCAAGTCTAATTTTCTTCTTTTTTTTCTTTCCTCCTCTCTTCTTCTTCCTCCTAGCTAGTCACTGGCCATTGTCGACCACCGCCATTGCTGCCGCTGGCAATAGCTAGCGACCGGCTACAAAGAAGGAGGAAGAAGAAGAGAAAAAGAAAAAGAAAAAAGAAAAATGTAATAAAAGTATCAAAAAATTAAAAGAAACAAAAAAAAATTTAAGAATCCTACCAAATGCATTTTCACCCAGGGAACATAAATTTTGGATAGTTATCAAGCGCCTTCAAAAACTCAGAAATTGTTCTTGGGAACATAATAAAAAAAATCATTTTTGAGCAAAAATTGTTCTTGGGAATAGAATGATTACCAAAGGCGCCCAAAAAGTTCAAGCAATTGCGTAATGATAGGAGCTCAATCTCATTCTTATATCAGTAGCACAAAAGTGAGAAAAAAAACCAAATTGTTGAACTTTAATATTTTTTTTCTCTGCTCTCTTTTGTAAATTTTTATTGATTGATCATATTATGGTTGGACGTATCGTATTTATCTTTGTTCTTCTTTCATAATTCGAATGCATTTTGTCGTGAACTTATTTAAAGATTTAAAGATTTGTGGTGCACAAAAAAGATTGCGAGATTTTCAATGAGTCAGGATTGGCAATGAATAGGAATTGGAATTAATTTAAATCAATAGCGTGTTAAATTTTGGGATTTTTTACGTAGACGTCACAATTAGCAGTCTTATTGGTGCACTGACTTGGAACTTAGTGGCTTTTTCCGATGGCTTCTTGTCACATGGAAAAAGCCTGTGGCTCCAGGTCAGCCTGGAAATTGCAGGGGTCTTCATTGTTCAGTGATCTCTCTTCTCCCTTTCTTCTGTCGTCTTAGTTCATTCAGCAGATTCACTGATTTTGAGAACTTGACTGCTTCAAGCAGTATGAAAGCTTTTGTGGCACTTTCCATGTGTCTTGTTCTCTTCTCTTGTAATGCCCTTGTTTCCAATGCACTAGATACCATAACAACAAATCAGTCGATTCAAGACAGCGAGACCCTAATCTCTGCTGGTGGGACATTTGAGCTGGGGTTCTTCAGTAGGGGGGATCCGCCAAAGCGATATCTGGGAATATGGTACAAGAAAATAACCACAATGACAATAGTGTGGGTTGCAAATAGAGTTGCACCCCTTGCAGATGCATCGGGCACTCTGAGGGTTACTAGCCATGGTCTCGTCCTTCTCAATGGGAATGGAAGTGATATCTGGTCGTCAAACTTGTCGATACCGGTGCGTAATCCAGTTGCACAGCTCTTGGATTCAGGAAATCTGGTTGTGAGAGATGCAGAAGGCAGTGATCCCAATAATTTCCTGTGGCAGAGTTTTGACTATCCTACAGATACACTTCTATCTGGTATGAAGATCGGATGGAATAGAACATCAGGCTTCAATCGTTATTTAACATCATGGAAGAGCATTGATGATCCTTCTCCAGGCAACTTCACGTTTCAACTTGAACCGAATGGCTACCCACAAGAACTATTGAAGCAAGGTTCTGACATCAAGTTCAGGACAGGACCATGGAATGGTCTTCGATGGAGTGGCGCGCCTAATTTAAATCCAAACCCATACTACAGGTATGAATTTGTGTTAAATGAGGAAGAGATGTACTACCGCTACGAGCTCCTCAACAGCTCGGTCATTTTCAGGATGACATTGATGCCCAATGGCATGGTAGAGCGATTCACTTGGATTGACCGAAATAAGGGTTGGACGCTTTACCTCACTGCGGCAATGGACCAATGCGACAACTATGCAACATGTGGTGCCTATGGTAGCTGCAAGGTCGATAATTCCCCAGTGTGTAGGTGCTTGAAAGGCTTTGGGCCCCGATTTTCTCAAGAATGGGATATTTTGGATTGGTCAAATGGGTGTGTGAGGAGAAATCCTTTGGATTGTGAAAAGGACATATTTGTGAAGTATTCTTGGTTAAAATTGCCAGATACTCGGTCTTCCTGGTTTAACAAGAGCATGAATCTTCAAGAATGCGAAGTAGTTTGCACGAAAAATTGTTCCTGTATGGCTTATTCGAACTTAGACATCCGAGATGGAGGAAGTGGCTGCTTGCTGTGGTTCGGCGAGCTGATTGACATCAGAGAGTACAGCTACTACGGGCAGGAGCTCTACATCCGGATGGCTGCGTCAGAATTAGGTATTCATTTATTATAGACATGAATTTGCTAGATACTGAAGAGAAAAATGGACACACATCTTTGAGGGAGAGCTTAGAGAAGTGCAATATCAGTTATACCTAGTTCTTACTCCTGATCCTGTGTGCTCCTGCTTCTTCTCTTAGCTTTACTACCGTCACACCAAAAGAAGCATAAGCTGGTCATGGGCTTGGCAGTTTCTCTCGGGTCTTTTTTCCTCATTCTGGTTCTCACCATCGGTGTTCTACAATGCAAGAAGAAGAAAATGAAGCTTCCTGAAGGTAAACCGTACTTTATGATACAGTGCTGTCAGATTTTGCATTCTGGTTCTCATCATTCCCAGTTTTTACATTAGTCATTTCGTCACTTACAAGTAGGTATTTTGCAAGACCTCCCAGTACTTATTCTATTATTGAGCACAAGAATTTCTTGTCTCGTGTTCATTACATTAGTCACCCCCTTGTAGAAGTGAAGTTTTTTTTTTCAATTAGACTATCATTAGAGGGGTTCCGCCTTCATGTCCCATTCAGCGTTCATCCTCACCAAGCCCAACAGTCACAAGATTTTCTATTTATTTTATCTTACTATTCCACATCACCAATGAGAGGTCACCAAAAGATTCCATGATGACCTGACTTTGTTAGTCAGTCTCAACCAAATTGTTCAAGGCATTTGTGTGTCAGTGTCAGATGTGCGAAACAATGACAAACCACTAGCAATCACGATCATATTATCCTAATATGTTCGCAATCCAATGCTTTCATATTTAACAATTAGCATGCCTTTGTAGCATCATGATTGAAGGAAATCTAAATTAATGCAGAAGCCACTCAGAGATATTTGCTAATCAATTTCCTATAATTTGTGCTCCAGCTAAAAGGGACAGTTTTGAATCAGGAGACAACTGTGAAAACCACAAGGAAGACCTTGAGTTGCCACTATTTGACTTGTCTACAGTAACTATTGCTACCGATTACTTTTCGACCGACAATAAGATTGGAGAAGGCGGTTTTGGACCTGTCTACAAGGTACTAAAATTGTGCATGCTATTCTTGAGAAGGACATTGTTGCTATTTGAGGATTGTAAAGTACTTGCCTGTTGCATTTGCAAAATTTGTTTAAGAAAATATTCCTGAATATGTTGATGAGAGGCTGAATAACTTGATCCCAAAATGTTTAGTTACTGTGAGTGGAATTCTAATGAGAAAAAGATTAGGCAAGGAATTATTTTTCACTAAACAAGTTGACCATATGCAGGGTGTGTTGAGGGGTGGTCAAGAAATTGCGGTGAAGATGCTGTCAAGGAACTCAACACAAGGGCTGCATGAGTTTAAAAATGAAGTTCTATATGTTTCCAAGCTGCAGCACCGGAACCTAGTGAAGCTTCTAGGATGTTGCATTGAGGAAGAAAATCTTTTGATCTATGAATTCATGCCCAACAGGAGCTTGGACTCATTTCTCTTTGGTTTGGTTACTTTCTCAATTCCTTAGAAGCATGAATTTTGTGAAAGCTCCAAAATACTGTCACTAGAGTAGCAAATGACTAAATTGATGCCTTACTCCTTGTAAGTTAAAAACCGTGCAGAGTTTACTAATGTGAAATGAACTTTTGACAGATCCAATGGAGAGGAAGCGACTGGACTGGTCAGCTCGTTTCAACATCATCAATGGAATTGCTAGGGGGCTTCTTTACCTTCATCAAGATTCCAGACTCAGGATCATTCACAGAGATGTGAAAGCTAGCAATGTATTGTTAGATTTTGAGATGAACCCTAAGATCTCTGATTTTGGCTTGGCTAAAAGCTTCACGGGGAATGAGATACGGGAAACACTAACAGAGTGGTTGGAACATAGTTAGTACTTTTAATGCAGAAAGTGATGACCTCTGTGCTCAATTTGCTTTCAAACTGATGGTTTCAATACATCAACTTCTGTAGTGGTTACATGTCTCCAGAGTATGCTCTTGATGGAGTTTTCTCAACAAAATCTGATGCCTTTAGCTATGGTGTATTGGTGCTCGAGATCATAAGCGCGAAGAGAAACAGAGGGTTTCATCATCCAGACCACGATCATAATCTTCTAGGACACGTAAGTTCATGATATTGTTCACCTTCACGCTGAAAGTTCATGATATTGTTCACCTTCACGCTGCAAGAATTGCTCCTAATGGTTGGTTTCAATGTGGTCAGGCTTGGAGACTATTCACAGAAGGCAGGTCCATGTAGTTGCTTGACAAGTTGGTTGAGAACTCATGCAGTACTTCTGAAGCATTGCGCTCTATTCATATTGGCCTATTGTGCGTGCAGCGATGCCCTGATGATAGGCCGAGTATGTCCACTGTGGTTATGATGCTTTGGGAAGTGACATCGAATTGCCTCTTCCAAAAGAGCCAGGTTTTTTCAATGAAAGGAATCTACTCCAAGAAAACACTTCACAAAGTCAACCAAACGAAATGACCATGACGGTATTATCTGCTCGATAAAGAGTCATGGCCATGACTTGCATTGTTTCTCTTTCTGTGAACCTTACACTCCATGTGGAAAGTCGAAGTAAAAGTTCTTCAATGTCCTCTAGCTATACTTCCGCAAAATACCGCATCTCTCATTTGGCTGCAGCTTGAATGCACATGGAATGTCTTTTCTACAGATTCCGACATCCTCTTTTACAAATTTGTATTCGAAAGCCAAGAGTTCCCGTTCAAGGGCATCTTTCCCCAAAAACTCCGCATCGCTGGCCTAGAAAAGAAAATCTCGTCAACTCTATGTCGCGACCAATTTTTTCGGGTGCACCACCTAAAATTAGGCTAATGGATTGCTAAGCCTAGACTTAGCTCAGTCTCTCCCAAACCCATACCAACTCGCGACTTAAGTTCAAATATCTAGCATGCAAAAGGGAGTCGTTACTAATCAATTTGCGGTAGGTTGATTAGACACCTAAGTAAAATAATTGAAGAATTATTTCACTTCTACGAACCAGAGACTTTGGATACGGGGACTTGGTTATACTAGACTTTCCTAGTGCTCTCTCGGTACCATTTCTTTTATTTTCAATTTTTTTTTCAGGTAGCTTAAATTGATTTTAAATCTATTTCCTTAATATGTGAGGTGATCATACGGATGTGCAAACCACCAATTTAACACTCAAGAAAGTAAATAAAAAAAAATGCAGGACTTACCTCATAGCAACGAAAACATCTGTAATGTTAAATCAAAACTCACATAAGCAATCCTAAATATGATTTCTAATTAACACGTCATCATTCAATTTTGTTTTCACTTTTTAATGAGAATATAGTCCATAAGCAATGCAATGCTTCTAATCTAATATAAAATAATATGGCATGACAAAATGTCTTAAACTATATGAATGATTAAAAAAAAACTAATGATTTTTTAATGAACATGCAATGATTAAATTTGCAATCTAAATTAACAAAAATGACCTAATTCTAATGACGGACAATTTCTAATTAAATGAACCTAGCAATAATCACTAAATAACGTGCATTTTATGAACCTAATTCTATATGACGTGCACATGATTCTTTCTATTTTAAAAAAA
This sequence comes from Eucalyptus marginata, assembly GCA_014182565.1. Taxonomy (NCBI): domain Eukaryota; kingdom Viridiplantae; phylum Streptophyta; class Magnoliopsida; order Myrtales; family Myrtaceae; genus Eucalyptus; species Eucalyptus marginata. The sequence goes on along the minus strand of CM024590.1, from coordinate 41,907,710 downwards.
AATATGCAATCTATCCTAGAAATTGAAACTAATTTAACCTAAGACAAATTTTATTTTTTTCATGAAATTTGAAATTAAGGAAAATGCAAAATAACTATCTAGATTAAGACTCTATCTAGCTTATATTAAGGATTAGGTCAGACTAAATCCTAATTTAAACTAAGTTATTATCTTAACGTAGTAGATTCTAACCTAGGATGCAAAAATCAATCTAAACTTAAAATGCAACATGCAATTTATTCTAATATGCCATGACGTACAAAGAATGCCATAATTTAATTTTTTCTTTTATAAAATTCGAAACTAAAATTAACACATAATTAAACATGCAATTCAAATAAAAAAACTAACATCCTAAATGAATGCGCTTTTTTTATTTTCATTTTCATGATTCAAAATAAAATCCCTATTCTAAACATGCAAGATAATTAAAAAAAAAACAAACCTCATCCTAATTCAAACTTTTTTGGATTCTTTCCTTTTCCTTTTACGAAAATAAAATTAACTCAAACACCACGACATCAAATCAAGCAAGATAATGGAAATTGGCGAACCATATCTCGCGCATGAGATCGGGTTGACCAATTTTAAAATTAAATCGCGAATCGAATCTCGGGCGTGAGATTGGATTGTCGATTTTTGCAAGGGATTGCGAGTCGGATTTCGGGCGCGAAAATCGGACTGTCAATCCCTAACTTAAGGGACTTTTTCATGTCGGAATATCAATCATATATTTAAAGAACAATTCTACTAAATAAACAAGCTATAAAGGAAAAATAATAAAAATTCAAGAAAGAGATAAATAAATAAATAAACTACCTAATTTTCCTTTTTTTTTTTTTTTTTTTTTCTTCTTTTCCTTTTTCAAACACAGCTTGCTCGTGTGGCTGGTCTCCGGGCAGCGGGTCGTCGGTCCGGTGAGGGGCGGCGGCTGTGGTGGTGGGTAGTCGTCGGTCGGAGCAAGGGAGTCCGGCGTCGCGGGGGACAAACGGGTGTGTTCGTGTGGCGGCCGGATCTGGATCTGGCGGAGACTAGGCGGACGACGTCGCGGACAGCGAGGGGATCGCGGATTAGCGGGTTCAGGCAGGACAGAGACGCGGCAACTGGCGTTCGGACGGCCCAGGACCTGCTGGCGTCGAGCTCGGGCAGAAACGAGCTGCTGCAGGGGTTGCGACTTTGGGCGTCCAGCAGAGCTTCGGGATCTGAGGCGTCGGGGAAGGGCAGTGCGGGTCGGTGATTGACTGGTGTCGCGAGGTTGACCGAAGTGCAAGACTGGGGACTCGCAGGTTGCTGGTGTCTCGACGGTGGTGGTGCAGTGACTGGCGCGGTGGTGCGACGCGGAGCTTCACGGGCGTCGGGGACAGCGACCAGCAGGGCGTGAACAGCAGCGGAGAAGACTCGTCGAGGCAGGGGCACAGCGGAGTGGCGGCGGTGGCGACGGCGAGCTGCTGGTCGCTCAGGTGAAGGAGAAGCCCGGACAGCTGCGGGGCTTGACGAAGATGCTGTGCGAGGAAGAAGAAGATCCGTTTTTCTTCTTTTTCCCCTTTTTCTGCTCTGCTCTGCACGTCCCTCTCTCTCTCTTGTCATTGTTGCTCTCACGTCTCTTCTGCTAGCTTTTCAGCAGAAGATGAAAACTCTTTTTGACTTTTCCTTCACAAAAACTTTATCTCCTTTGGTGAATGTTTCGAAACCGAGTGAAAAAGCCCCATTTTCTCTTCGTACATGTTGCTTTTATAGGTAAAAATAGGTGATCTTCGTAGAATATTTGATCTCGCTTTTTTCAATATACACGAAGATAGTTTATAACCTTCCGATCACCAAAAATCCTTTTATTTTCCTTATCTCCTTAATATTTCCAACGATTTTATCACCTAAAGACTAAAGATAAGATTGCAACCCGATTTTCTTAAATTCCAAAAACCACCGCAATATCATATCAAAACTCGATTTAGATAATTTTGATCATTAAAAAAAAATGGGCTCTGGCCAATTTGCTCGTTTATGGGCTTAGTTCGACTTGTTAATTTAAAACTCAAAACCACTAATTCGACCCATTCGCCATCGGTCCAATAAACAAATGCACAAAATGCAAATTAAAAACAAATGTAGCTAGATTAATATGCTATGCAATTAATATATTTTTTTAGGGGTTAAAAATTAATCCCTTATTTTTTATGCAATAAATAAATAAAATTGCCAAAATTTAGGTGTCAACACTCTATATCTTCCATAAGTTCAGCACTTAATCTCTACTTCAGAGAGCAAGTTTCTATCGGATTGAGTTCCCTATCACCATCTAAATCACTTTGCTTCAAGAATGATGGCATGCACTCGGCACATAACCTGGTCTATGTCGATTTCATACCAAAATTTGGGTAACGATGATCTTTGAACTAAACAGGGTCCTAGTTCACTCTAAATAGAAATAAGGGAATAGTCACCCGTTTCTTGGAAAGATAGGAAGTAGTTTGGGCTGGGGCGTGCACAGCCAAGTTGGTTGTTTGCATGGCTAGAATCTTGAACTATGCCTAATTTTAAACTTGGAATTGGGAGCTCAGACACCTTGGCCCTAAAACTGGCGACCTTGAAGACCTGCCAAACTCACCAGTAGTTTGGGTTGGGGGCGTGCATTGCCAAGTTTGGTTCTATTAACGATTGTCGATGAAAAATAGAATATGTGCACATGAAAACCAAACTTTCATTAGCTGCGTATACAGTCTAAAAGACTTGGGAAACTCACTAGTGTGAAATTAAGTTGTTTCCAAGTTTGAGAACAATTAACATCAACTCTAGATAATTCTTACTGATGCAAGAGGAAAGCTAAACATCCCAGGTGCCAAAACTTGGCATGGGTGAACATATAAGTGCCAAAACTTCCAAAAAGTATACGAAAGTGCTACTTTTTGTGAACATTAGACACTTAAGTGCCAATTCCAACGAGACTTGCTGGAAATCCGACATGACATTATTTTTAATAATAAAATTGGTCTACGTGGCTCTTCAAAATGTTCACTCAGCACTCCTTGTCCCAAAACAACGCCGTGTTGCTCCCAAATTTGAATTTTAATATAAATGTTAATCAAATTAAATTTTAGAAAAAAGGGGGAGAGGTAGCATTCCGTGAGAGCCTCTATAGCCGAGGGTCAGCTAGAGTCACTAGGCCTTGGCTAGCGGCCGATGACCCTGGCCGATTGCAGGCCCTCGCCTAGATTTGGATTGAGGGGTCGTGGCCCTCCCCTAGATCAAATGAGGGTCGTCGACCCTTGCCCAGATTGAGCCAAGGGCCGCTACTAGCTGAGGTGGGGTCGTCGCCCAGCCTTGCCATAGCCAGGTGGCCCTTGGCCCCTTTGGTTTAAGGCTCTAGGGGAGGGCTTTCAAGTCCTTGCCTACGATTGGCCATGGTCGTCGACCACTAGCTGGGGCTTGGTGACCCCAATCGACCCACGGCCCACTATGACCGGCCCTTTTTGGTGACGATGGGGTGGCGGTAGCAAGGGCTTGGAGGCCCTTGCTAAATGATGCCTCCTCCCTTTTTTAATTTAATTTAATTAACATATATATTAAAAATCAAATTTCAGGGCAAAATAACGTCGTTTTAGGCTTATCTAGCCACATCAACGTCATGTGGACAATATATTTTTTTTTATATATTTTTTTAAGAATTGCCACGTTAGTAAAAAAATTTGTCGGAAGAAGCGTAAGTAGTTTGGCTGGAGATTGTTGCCGTTAGTATTTAAAGATTGCACATAACAACCATTCTATTTCTGTTTCAGAACTACTTTTCTATTCCAGACTTGTTTGTGGAACATAAATCTGTTTGGTAAAACTATTTTCATTTTTCTATTTCTAGAATAGATTTTACTATAGAAATAGGTTTGGAACAAAAATCAGAAGTAAAATTTTTATACTTTTCTATTTCTGGAACGGAAATGAGAAATAAAAACTCTTCTCATCATTCGTCCTCACTACTAGCTGGTTGCCCATCCTTCGCCTAAGTAGTACCGACACTAATACTCGACACGCAACACAATACGCCGATACGTCGTTTCTAAAAAAACAGATAATTTTGACATGTTGAAACACGTTGTATATTAAATGTATATTTTTATATATACATAATAAATTATCATTTTTGTGATTATTTCAATAAAATTAATTTGATGCAAATTCACACATAATAAATGATAATAAAAGTCTAGAATGAATTTACATTAAAAGTATTAATCCGTCATTTTTTAATATCATTAATTGTTTAATTTGACAAATTCTATTCCATTCCAATATTGTATAAAACTTGGAGAAAAAAACAATTCACAATCTAGATTCGCATGTCAGACATGTCGGAAGAAAAGAGAAAAAAAAATTGGGGGTAAATTGTGTATTAGGGGAAGTGAGAGTCAGAAAAAAAAGAAGATTATATTTTTTTCTTTCCCCATTTACTATTTTTATTGTTGTTTTTTAATTTTTTACATATATACATTTTGATCTATCATTTATTGAAAATTTTTATAATTGACCTTGCATGTTGGAATCACGTATTGGAAACTTGCATATCGGAATTCCGATTCGAGTGTCGAGAAAGTTGACTATGTGTCAGATTTTTCGACATGTGTTAACCAAATATGGGAGAGTGTCGAATACGTGTTGAAGTGTTCGACATGACATGAAGGCTCCCAGAGAGTGTTGGTACTTCCTAGTTCGTCGCTACTGGCTGCTGCCACTCCTTGACTGCTGCTAATCGCCAGTGTCGCGGCCGCCAATTTCTAGCCCCACCGCCAGTCGTTGCCGGGGGTGGCCAGTTGTCAGTCGTTGCCACCTAGGAGGGGGACATTTTATATTATTATCAAACGAATTTCTATTTCGCAAATAGAAATTTTGTGTCGTTATCAAATATGTATTTTTACTTAGAAACTCATCCAAGAATAGAAATAGAAAAATTTATTTCTCTTCTAGAAATCAATTTCTAGCTAGAATGGTTATCATTCGTGCTTAACATCTACATTTCTGCTCCGATTTTGGTACTTTAATATATCTTTTGGAAGTTTTGACACTTGTGTGTCTACCCATATCAAGTTTTGATACTTGAGGTGTACTTTTGCCGATGCAAGAGTATTGTTGAGGAGTTGCTCTAAGATGAGCCAACTTCTCCATAGTTTAATCTAGGAAAAATTACCAAAAAAGTCTCAAACTTATAATTCAGTTCCTTTTTTTTTTTTTTGGCTAAATGAGTTATAAACATTTTGCAATTGGGTCAATCAGCCAACCCGGCCAATTTTGGCCGGTCGGCACTAATATGGATGTCGGCTATCCTACGTGGCGCCACCGGCACTAATGTTGACAATACATACATACATACATATATATATTCCTTTTTTTTTTCTCTTTTTTTCTTTTTTCTTCCCTTCCTTCTTCCTCCAGCTAGCTACTGGCTCGGCGACTGGCTAAAGGTAGGTTCGTGCATGTAGGACGACCACTATTCATGTTAGCACCAGTTGGCCAAAATTTATCGGAAAGACTGAATTAGCACAAACATAAAATGTTCATGACTCATTTAGCCCAAAAAAAGATTTAGGATTGAATTAGTATAATTGTAATAGGTTTAGAATTTAATTTTGCAATTTTTCCGTTTAATCTGAGTGCATTTATGTGCATCACCAGCATTCACCATTAAAAAACTTAACCTAAGACGTGGGAATCTTGAAAATGCCCCTTCTTTAAATTACTAGAAATTTCTTGATTAAATGTATAGGTCACCTAGTCTTTTAATCATGGTTGCTTCGGTTAGGCTTCTCAGTTTGTCAAATGTTTCCTAATTATAAGGTGTTCAACGAGTTGGAAGTATCTTAAGTCAAGAGACGTGAACAATTGTCAATGACTTGGAATATAGGGATTGTGAAGTAAATGTTACGATGGGCAACTTCGTTGGCGTGATGACTCGGAAGTGGTGGAGTTTTCCAATGACTTGATACAGTCGATAATGATATTGGGATATTCAGTACTTTAAAAAAGTTAAAAACACTTAAAAGGGGATAAGAACGCTTCAAGTGCCATAACTTTGCACAAAGGGACACTTAAGTGCCAAAACTTACGAAAGGTACACTTAAGTGCCACATTCGAAGAAAAACGGATCACTTAAGTGCCATTCCGGCCAAAGTCCGGCCAAAACGCCGACGTGGCATTTTTGGCGGGCGAGCAAAACGACCAGCCGTTTTGCTCGGCGACGTGGCCAAATAATGCAAAAATGGCGTCGTTTTGGGCTGATGTGGTAAAAATAAATAAATAAATAAATATAAATTAATTAAATTAAATTTAAAATTAAATTTAGTTAAAATATTTAAAAATAATAATTTAAAAATTAAATTTAGTTAAAATATTAAAAAATAATTATTTTAAAATTAGAAAAATTAGAAAAATTTAAAAATTTAGAAAAAAAAAAAAGGAAAGGGGGAGGCGGTTGAGGGATCGCCCTCGGCCGCCCGCCGCCGCCGGGAAGGGCCGCGACAACGGGGAGGGTCGGCGGGGTCGCCGGGCCAGGCCGGGCCGGCGACCCGGCCGATCGGGGGCGACGAGGGCTCACGAGCCCTCGCCGGATCCGGGGCGAGGGCCGCGACCCTCGCCCGGATCGCGGTGGCGAGGGCTCGCGGCCCTCGCCCAAATCCCGGCGAGGTCGGCGGCCCTCGCCGGCCGGGCCAAGGGCCGCCGCCCACCGGGCAACCCCGGCGGGCGGCGTCCTTGGCCGGCCGGGCGAGGGCCGCCGACCTCGCCCGATCTGGGCGAGGGCTGCGACCCGCCCTCGCCGGTCGGCCGGGGTTGCCGGCCCTTGGCCGGGCCCGCGACCCCGGCCGACCCTCCCCGCCGTCGTCGGCCCTTCCCGGCGGCGGTGGTGGGGCGGCGGCGAGGGCCGATCCCTGCCCCCTCCCCCTTTCCTTTTTTTAAAATTTTTTTTTAAAAATTTTAAAATTTTTCTAATTTTAAAATAATTATTTTTTAATATTTTAACTAAATTTAATTTTAAAATTATTATTTTAAAATATTTTAACTAAATTTAATTTTAAATTAAATTTAATTAATTTATATATATATTTTTACCACGTCGCCCAAAACGACGCCGTTTTGCATTATTTGGCCACGTCAACGAGCAAAACGGCGTCGTTTTGGGCTCGCTTCGCCGGAAAAATGCCACGTCGACGTTTTGGCTGGACTTTGGCCGGATTGGCACTCAAGTGATCCCTTTTACTCCGATTTTGGCACTTAAGTGTACCTTTCGTAAGTTATGGCACTTAAGTGTCCCTTTGTGCAAAGTTAAGGCACTCTAGGGGTCCACACGTCCACTTAAAAGAGTCCTTCACTGTTCCGCATTCTCTCATCCTTTTGGTCTTCATCGGCTATTCGGGGAACAAATATGAGAGCATCAGCGATATTTTTCATGTGTCGTCTTCTTTTCTCTTTATTGTATACTGCTCCTATTTTCAATGTAAACGAGGTATCATGACTACAAATCAGTCTAGACAAGATGGCGAGAGCTTAGTTTAGGCCGGTGAGACATTTGAATCAGGATTCTTCAGCCCTGGTGATCCCCTGAAGATATCGCGTTATGTTGTGCAAAAGAACCAACAAGGACAGTTGTATGGGTTGTGTCACGCCCCTGAACCTCGAGCGCGCACACATCCCTCGATGGTCGATCAAATTGCGACTTTCCCAGGACGTGTCGCCGACCCATTTATTTTATACACATGCGAAAGCGAATTAACAATCTCCAGACAACAACCAACACATGGGATAGAAAAGCAGGACAGTCAATTCACACAAGCCATACTTTATAAACACATTAGGTTTATATATAGTCAAGCAAAACCTAAGGTTTATATACAGGAAGTCTATCAAAAAAAAAAAAAAAAAAAAAGAGCTACTAAGCCGCTAAGCTCCGGACTCTTTGGTCATGGGCTCCGGGTCCTCCACGACACCATCAGGAGTGTCGATATCCATAGGATGCCCTATTTCCCACACCCCGATCTCGGTGGGAGGCCCATCAAAACCCTGTATGGGACCCTCCCGACCCCCGTTAGGAAAGTTAATGAACCACGTTTTGAATTGATGAGGTACCAACTGAGGTAGGCCCTCATCGACCCAGACCGTGGACTCAACTAGCTCACGGGTCAGGTTGGTCCCGGGAATAGAGAAATAGGAGTGCTGAAAGTCCATCTCTTGCGGGACCCCATAACGTACATGCCGTGCCTCCATCTAAGGACTTGTAAAAATTTAAATCACGACGAGGTGAGATAAAATCTCAGCGAGTCCACACCCTAAATCTTGATTAGGATGAAATTAACCTAGAGGCAACCTAACATGTAACATATAGGACTTACCTCGCCTCAACTCCTCCTTGCACATTAGTACATCACATATATCATATATATACGCAACAAGCGTAAGCCATTAATTGGAACACTTCAACTCATATATCAATCACTCACATGGGTCTCAATTATAAGGTCAAATCGTTATGACACGTCCTATTCCGTGCCACACAATTTTGTCCCATAATCAGGCACGATTATTTCAAACACTCAAACGTGTCCCAATTAATTACGACCCAATGGCCAAGGACCAACTCAACAGTTGGCGGTCATCCGACATAACCGGGCGTCGTCTCGCTTCGCTGGGCACGGCAATGTCTACCTCTAAACGGGAATAACGGCATTCCCGAAGGAGTATCGGTCGAGCTTCGGCATCTGTTGTCAAGGGCATCTGAACTTAATCATGCATCGTCCCGCGTAAACGCATCATGATGGGTTCACTACCTCGCATAAAAGCATCAAGGTATTATGTGATTACGCACACATCCAATTTCGGCCAAGGACATCGTGCTTTGCACTCAAATGCCTTAATTTCAAGTAATGTATTTGGCCTATTTTCTTCATATTAAAAACACCTGATAAAATAATTGTACGTGGGCACACAGTCAAATCGGACCATAAATTATGATATTCTCTCTTTTAAAAATTCTACGATTTTATATAGTACTTAAAATCTTTTTGCGTCAAAACTCGACACCCGGTATTTTTCTTATTAAATACCAAAATTCCATATTTTTGAAATAATAATTCAAAAATCATCACCAAGCATCGAATTGCATAAATTAGCACTCAATTGCACAAACCAATGCAACCACGACCATCAGCACGAAATTCTGACAATCGGCTATCCCGGTATAATTTACACTAATTAATAAATAATTAAATAAATTGCATTTAATTAAATAAATTAAAAAATATTTAAATTAAAAACTCAATTAAATTAACATAAGCTAACCGGACTAATCTAATTGAACTAACTAATTAACCTAACTAAGCTAACTAATTTAATCTAATAGGCTAACTAACTATCCTAACTAATCCACCTAACTAGCTAATTGAACTAACTAACTAAACCTAACCAATCTAGTTACATGAACTAACTATACTAATCCTTAATTAGACAAACTAATCCCATATTAAGTGCAATTAACCCTTAATTAGAGCTTAGGAGGTTAACTCACCGGTTTAGCGCAAAAACGGGTTCACGGCGACGGCGACGCGACGGCAACCAAAACCCGGGCCTACGGCGACACCAAAGGAGGCCAAACCGATGCTGAAAAAGCCTTGCAAGTCTCAGCCCAAGTTGAGATTTGCTTCTGAGCTGAGCTGGAACAAGGGGGTCGAGGGGCTGGTTGGACGGCAAGCTGGTGGCGGTGGCGATTGGCGAACGCGAGGGCGGCAGTTTGGTGAGTAGGTGTGGTTGGAGCTAGGACGGGTGGAGGTCACGGATGCTCGAGCGAGTGGACGAAGGGCAACGACGGGTGGGCTGGCGAGCTAGACGGTGTCGTTGGCTCGGCAGACGCACGAGTTGGTGGCTTGGGTGTGCTGGCTTGGGCTAGTTGTGTTGGTTTGGCTTCAAGCACTTGCAACTTCAACAATGGCAGCAAAAGGGAGAAGATGAAGATGAAATGAAGAGGAAGAAGGGTGAAGAAGGAGCTGTAGTTTGCTTTTGCTGGGTTGGTTGACCAAGGGGGAAGAAGGAGGGGGAACCAAGAGGGGACAAGGGACTTGGAAGTCTTGTTGCTGGCCAATGAGCATCCGCATGCAAATATCTTCCACTCAAGTGTTTTTGGCACCAAAGTCTCCGCCCTTGCTATCCAGCTTCCTCCACAAGCCAATTTCCTCACAATTCTTCACTAAAGGACTTCAATGGTGCCCAAAATTTAGCAACTAACAGCCCCTACGAATTTGCCTTGGTCTTCATTCAATTTCCTACCTAACAACTTTAATTTAATGGTCACACAAGCCATGGTAGCAGCCTAAACCAATTTCCCTTCAATCCCTCACAAACCAACTCACTTTGGAAGCCAAAATTGCCAATTAAAATGCCCATCCGAATTTCCTTGAAATTAATTGGACAATTTTGATTTTCCGCCAAAATTCCGGGCTTGCCGAAAATTCCTCAAAAGATGAGACGACGTCCCAAAAATAAATCGTGACACGCTTGAACTTTTGATTCCCGAAATTGAGTTCAATTTCGTGGTTAATTTCGATCGGACGCGATCTTAGTGTGACCTAACCTATCGGGTAGCTTTTAGGAATTTTATCGCATTTGACCCATGGTTGAAAACTTTCAATCCACGTTTGTGCATCTCCGACTCATCGGCGACTCTCGGTTGTCGTAAAAATCTCAATGTTTCAATTACGGGCATCGGGTACAGAATAGATAGAAAAATCGGTTTAGTACCGTTCGACACGAATTTTGCAATCATGTGTTATCACCCACAATTTAATTACGTGTTTCTCTCGAATCGATCTATCTCCAGTCTCTAATCGATTATAACGGTACTGTATTGACCCTTGCCTATTAGCACGGTCGAATAGTCGATTTTTGATCGAATTCTCAAGTCTGTCGCATTTATATCCCTTAACGGCTTCACTTGATAGATTAATTACCTCGTGAGTGATCAGCTTAGAGGAAAGAACCGTAGGCGCATTAATGAAAAGCCCATTCTATTTAATTGAAACATGGTAAATAATCAGGATGTCACAGGTTGCCAATGGAGCCGCTCCTCAGTGATTCATCGGTTACCTTAAAGTTTCCTTCTAGACGGAAACATAAGCAAAATTTGGTCCTCAACTCGTCCATACATGCCCATAATCCGGTTACACAGCCCTTGGATTCGGGAAATCTAGTGGTGTGAGATGTGGATGAAAGTGTTCTGCGGTAGAGTTTTGTTTATCTTACAAATACACTTCTAGTATCACACCCCGAAATCAACAAGAAGGTAATAATGCAGCCATCATTTCATCTGAAAGACGCAATCTCAAATGAAAACCAATGAAAGAATATGTATATCTCCAACTCACAACTAAACCCAGCAAACTCAGACATAAACAACTCATAAAAAAATCCCACTATCAAAATGTTTAGGAGAAAGACACTAGAAGTGTCATAAGTTGTGTACGGCATTAACTTTACTAACAAAAGTTTTCACCGAATCACTTAAGTGCCAAATCTAAGAAAAAAAATCATTTAAATGCTAACGGCGAGAAATTCCTGTCAAAATTAACACATGGCTTTTTTAATTAAAATTTTAATATGATTTGGCATTTTTTTTTCAAAAAAACTGGTCCACGTGGCATTTCCATATGTACACTTCTCTTCCTCTCCCTCCACATAATTTTTTTTCCCTTTTTCTATTTTGTTCTTTTCTTTTCTTCTTCTGCGCCTCGTTGCTTCTCGTTGCATCCAACCCGGCTACCAATCACCAGACCCTCGCCAAATCATCACCCTGGTCACCATTTTCGTGGCTAATAGGGATCTAACTATAACAGCCTTAAACTGTGGGCATCGCCTGAAAATGGGCTGGGACTCCAACGTAGATGCTCATCCACGGTCACTGTTGGCAACCGAAGGACATGCCATAAAACCATAGGGAATCACAGATTCAGACATAATTTTAGTTATCAAGGAAGAAATCTCAAATCAATCCTAACTCTGAACATCGATTTCATGAAAACAACTTTATCAGCTCATTCAGGCAAATAGTCGAACACATGCTAGGCGTTTTAAAATGTAAACCATGGACTCGATTTCAATGTATTTCTCAGCCTAAACATAGTGTGCAAAGTCTTAAATCATCTCTATTTGTCATGAATCCATCTCATTTTGTCACAATTTGCTCACGATTTAACTTTGAATCCAACGGTTGAACTTAGTGATGGTAATTCCCGAGAAACAAGGAAAACAGGGCAAAATTAAAGAGCAACACTTCTCCTCCTTCACCATCCTCTCCACCGCCGCCCATGGAGCCACCGCCCGCCGCGCCAAGCACCACCATCCTCTTCACTGAGATCACAACAGTTGAAGACGAGACCTCAGTGTTGCCTCACACACACAAAGATATGTTGGAATCTCAAGGGAAAGAAGAAGAAAATCCACCAAAGCGAAAGTCCGGATTCTAGCCATTAGATCCATTCGTGGGACGCAGTGACGAGTTCCAATCGCTAGGGACCTGTCATGTGCGAGCCTGGATTCTGGAACTCAAAGTTCGATCCCACCCGATTTGCAAAGAACGAACGACGTGGACGAGTGAGAAAGAAAAGCAACAGAAGGACAATCGTGAAATTGGTAAATGAAACTCGTTAAACTAGGTCGCTTTAGGTTTTTTATCGTTAAACAACGTGGACGTTGATTTTTATGCTCTTCCTTCCCTTATATCTACTACAAACGTGAAAGAAGCATAAGCTGGTCATGGTCTTGGCACTATCGATCGTGACTGGTCAACATCGGTTTTCTTTTTCTGAATTTGGCGACATGTATACCGATGAAGATGGCAGAATCATATGCAGGAAGGTGAGCGAGAGTGGTAAAATTGCCTCTTTTTTTCACTATGTCATCTGGGAACTGTTCGTCTCTTGGGGGAGCCAAGAGGGAAGCTAAGTTAGAATTCACAACCTTAACCCTGTCAACTCTGCTTGCTCTCAAATTTGCTTCGATGGTCATTCTTTGTTATCAAGGGATGACTGGCATGAGTCAATCAGATTTATTCACCCGTATTAAGACACATAGCATAGGAAAGTCGATTGGTCTTCTACAGGTACAAGTCTTGACGTCATTTTCGAAAGATACAAAACCATGATGGATTTCTAACAGTCCAGACAGTTTATTCAACTTTTCAAGTTAGTTTACTACATAATTTCCTGGGTGTTGATTGTTCAAAAGTTCAATGAAGAAAATGTTCATGAAGACTTGAAGTGTGTCACTATCACGACACAAGCACCTTGTATGTTGTACCAGCATAGTCCACAAGACAAACTATTCAGTCATGAAATCAACAGTCTGGTCCTTCCTTTTAACTTAAGAGTTATTCAGGAGATCAGTCCATTTATGAGCCGATTCCGCAAATACCCAAAGTTGACTCCGCATCAGCCCTCATGCCCTGTGTCCAAATGAAATAAGTCAAGAGGATTGAGAACAAAGAGATAAAAAAAGTGCCTGTTTTGCTGAGCGGCAAGCAACACATGCTTCCACAGCACACATTTTCAATCCACGGGAAATTAGGGCAAAACTTGGTCCATATATCCATGCCGCGTCGTTCGTGTGCCACGAGCTGGTCCTCGTGAAGTTTTCATTTGACAAGAATTTTCTATCCCTTTTGCATGTAACTCCTTTTAGTTCTTTATTCGGTCTCTAGGATCAATCAAGAAATCTTTGATAAGGTATATGTTGGGGAGATCTCCGGTACAACAATTCACCATGGCCAAACGCAATTCAGGATCCCCCGAAACTAAATCAACTAAAAATCTCTTAACCCCCAGCAACAACCAGTAATGTATAGCCTCACAATATGCAAGTATAATACTGAAATGATAAGTAGACAAAGCAAATAACGACACCAAGGATTTAACGTGAAAACCCGATGCGGGAAAAATCACGGACCGCCCAAAAACATCCACTAATCACCAAGAATAGTAGGATACACAAAGTATTCTTCTCTAGTCACACACTAGAGGTTCAACATCAACTTTACAATCGTTATTTTCTCACCACATAGGTAGATAAACAAGTTTGGAGCAAGAAAACCTTAACTGCAACTGGAGAATTTGGAGACGGTTCTCGACGAACAAAAACCATCAACTTGTAGCCCTCGGTCTCACGAACAACATATTGAAATTTGAGCCGATTCCGTGAATATTTGGCCTTTGAACCGGAGCTGCAAAGTTGCAGCCCTCTTCTTTTCTTCTCCTCCCTTGCTTCTACAGTTTTTTTTTTTTCGTTTTCTCTCTCCTCTTCACTTTTGGACGCACACCTACACGACCCCACTTCCACTTCTTTTTGTTCTTTTCTTTTCTTTTTGTTTTTTTTAATGCTAGCTAGGCCCCACATGAAGGTGGACCCAGCCAACAAATCTCCCCCTCCACCTCATGTGGGAAGGTTCGTCATGCCCGCTTTTATTCTATAAGCGTCAAGCTTCACCAAGGGCAAGGCCTTGGTCATCATGTTGGACCTATTGTTGTTGGCATGAACTTTCTCGAGTAGGAAGAGCTTCTCTTCTAGCTTTTCTCGGATCCAATGATACTTCACATCAACATACTTCGATCTTGAATGCAACACTGGATTCTTGCTAAGATGGATGGCACTCATACTATCGCAATATAGAACAAACTTCTCTTGCTTCAAGCCCAACTCTTGTAGGAATTTTTGTATCCACAAAAGTTCTTTATCTCCTACGGTAATAGCAATATACTCCGCTTCAGTTGTAGACAAAGCAGTACATTTTTGCAATCTCGATTGCCATGAAACAACTCCCCCTGCAAAGATTATTATATAACTCGATGTGGATTTCTGGGAATCAATATCACCGGCATAGTCCGCATCCAAGTAGCCACTCAACTCGGGCTTCGCATTTCCATAAACACAAACAAAGTATAGAAGTGCCTCTAAGATATCTCAAAATCCATTTAACAGCGGTCCAATGCTCCTTACCTGGATTAGAGAGAAATCTACTCACAACACCAACTGCATGAGCAATATCGAGTCTTGTACAAACCATGGCGTACATCAAACTGCCCACGGCCGATGCATAAGGAATTTTCATCATCTTTACCTTCTCTTTCTCACTTGAAGGACACTAATTATTACTTAACTTGAAATGACTTGCAAGTGGAGTACTCACCGGTTTACATGTGCTTATGTTGAATCTTTCAAGCACATTTTCAATATACTTCTCTTGAGATAACCACAATTTCTTATTCTTCTTGTCATGAGTAATTCTCATGCCTAAGATTTGCTTAGCCGAGCCTAGATCTTTCATTGCAAAAGCTTTACTCAACTCATTTTTCAAGCTCTTGATTTTCTTGACATCATGCCCAACAATCAACATATCATCCACATAAAGTAGGAGAATAAGAAAATCATCATCTGAGAATCTTTTCATAAAGACACAAGAATCGGAGTTTGTCTTACCGTATCCATGTTCTTCAATGAATGATTCAAACTTCATATACCATTACATTGGCGCTTGCTTGAGACCATATAAGCTTTTCCTTAATCTACATACAAAGTACTCCTTGCCTTCAACTTCAAAACCCTCCGGTTGCTCCATATATATATATATATATATATATATATATATATATATATCTCTCTCTCTCTCTCTCTCTCTCTCTTTCTTCTAGGTCTCCATGAAGAAAAGCCGTCTTTACATCAAGTTGTTCAGTTTCTAAATTCAAACTGGCGGCCAACCCAATAACAACTCAAATAGAAGACATCTTAACAACTGGTGAAAAAATCTCTTCAAAGTCTATGCCATTCTTTTGATGAAAGCCCTTCATAACAAGTCTAGCCTTGTATTGTGGTTGCAAACTATTTTCTTCTGTCTTCAACTTATACACCCACTTATTTGTGAGTGTTCTCTTACCCTGAGGCAACTTCGCCAATTCAACTGTGTGGTTCTCATGCAAGGATTTAAGCTCCTCTTGCATGGCTTCATACCACTCATTCTTTCGTTCATATGATATAGCCTTTTCATAAGTTTTTGGCTCCCCTGCATTAGTGAGTAACACATACTGTCGCGACCCAATTTTTCGGGTGTGGACCACCTATGGTTTGGCTAATGGATTGTTAAGCCTAGACTTAACTCGGGCTCTCCCAAGCCCATACCAATTCGCGACTTTAAATTCAAGTTCTTAACATGCAATTGATTTTTTAATTGGGAGTCGCCACTAATCTATTTTTTGGTGGGTCGATTAGAAACCCAAGTAAAGTAATGGAAGATTTACTTTACTCCTACGAACCAGACTATGGGTACGGGGACTTGGTTACACTAGATTTCTCTAATGCCCTTTTGGTACCATTTTTTATTTAAAAAAAATGTTTGGCAAGCAATTTGAATTGATTTTAATTTATCTCCATGACATGTGAGGTGATCATACGGGTACGCAAACCACCAATTTAACACTCAGGAAAGCAATTAAATAATGCATGACTTACCTCAAAGCAACGAAAGCATCTGCAGTGTAAGATCAGAATTCATATCATCAATCCTAGATATGATTTCTAATTAACAAGCAATCAATCAATTTTGCTTTCCCTTTTTTAACGAGAATATAGTCAATATGCAATGTAATGCAATGCTTCTAACCTAATATGAAATAATATTGCATGGCAAAATGTCTTAAACTATATGAATGAGTAAAAGATTTTGTGATTTTTTTAATGAACATGCAATAATTAAATACGCAATCTAAATTAATCAAAATGACCTAATTTTAATGACGTGCAATTTCTAATTAAATGAACCTAATAGCAATCACTAAAATGACATGCATTTCATGAGTCTAATCCTATATGACGTGCACATGAATTTTCTATTCTAAAAAAAGGCAATATATTCTAGAAATTGAAACTAATTTATCCTAAGACAAATTTTTATGAAATTCAAAATTAAGGAAAATGCAAAACACAACTATCTAGATTAAGATTCTATCTAGCTTATATTAAGGATCAAGTCGAGTAAATCCTAATTTAAACTAAGATATTATCTTAACCTAGCAAGCTCTAACCTAAGATGCAACAATCAATCTAAACTTAAAATAAGACATGCAATTTTATTCTAATATGCCATGACGTGCAAATAATGCCTTAATTCCTAATTTTTTATGAAATTCGAAATTAAAATTAAACATGCAATTCAGATAATAAAAACTAACATCCTAAATGAATGCACTTTTTCTTTTTCTTTTTCATGATTCAAAATAAAATCCCTAATCTAATCATGCAAGATAATAAATAAAAAAAAAACCTAATCCTAAATCAAACTTTTTTTGGATTTTCCCTTTTACGAAAATAAAATTGACTCAAACACTATGACATCAAATCAAACAAGATAAAATTGATATTCGAAAATCGGCGAACCATATCTCACGCATGAGATCGGGCTGTCCAATTTTAAAATTAAATCGCGAATCGAATCTCGGGCATAAGATCGGATTGTTGATTTTTATAAGGAATTACGAGTCGGATTTCGGGCGCGAAAATCGGACTGTCAATCCCTAATCTGAGGGGCCATCCGTGTTGGAATTTCAATCATGCATTGGAAAATATTTCAAACAAAGAGATAAAAATATCAAAAACTAAAATAAGATAAAACAAATCTACCTAACAAATTAAATCTACCTAATAAGATAAATCTACTTAAAAATAAAATAAATCTCTACCAAAACTGAATTCTTTCCAAAATCCAAACGGTGAGGTATGGATTGCAATGGAGATTCGCAGTGGCTCAACAAAGCCGCAACAAACCGTGGGTATCAACGTCGATGCGGCAAGATTGGCAAGTTTCGCCGATGTTGAGCTGGGCCGTGATGGAAGCGAATTCTACATAGACTCCCCACGTGTGAGCATCCTAATTCAAATTATTGCACGGATAAGCTTTCGGGACGAGCCAACCACAGATTGCGGGATGTCTCAACAATGGTGCCTGGCTTGATATGCAATAACAAATCTCGAACGGTGGTCCGTGCTTCTCTGACTTGGCTTGGCAAAGTCAACAAGGATGACCGGCATAGCAGGGGGTAACCACGAGGAGACTTGAGTGGCAATGGTGGGCTCTCTCATGCACAGATTTCTTGTGCACGGAACACCCTCCACATCGAATTGGACGACCACCGCAGAAGCGCTATGCTGGACAGAGAAAAATTAAGAGCTACGATTGAAGCTCTGCGTCGTCGGGCCTGGTCTGAAACGCCAGCAATTGACCGAACTAGTCAACGGGAACCGCTTTGCCGAGGGCCGCCTTGATCCATGTAAGATAGAAGCAACGGTGAGACCAGTCCGTGACTAAAGAGACACGTTGGTGAGGGCGTGACGACGATGGTGGTGCGGTAATGATGTCGATTCAACACGATGGTGCTCGTACTATCAAGATAGCGTGCCAAGGGATGGTAGCTCGGGCTATCGCATGGAGACCAAAGCAGCAGCGCTGTCGAGAGAATGACCCACGTCTAATCTTGAGTGATCTGCGGCGTGGCCTTGACCAAGGTTGTGCCGAGATCTCTCTTTATTCCTCAATTTCTCATGTATTTCTCTCTGTATCATGGCCGTATATTCAATGTGTGGCCTGCCGAAACCCTAAACGAACAAACCTATTTATAGGCCACCGATTAGGTTTTCAATTTTTTCGAATCGATATCCGCAATATTCGTTTTGTTGAACGCAATATCACTTGCTCTATCTGAAAACAATTCATCATATCTCGAACAAAAAATTCGAATTTCTAATTTTTCACGAGATAATCTTTCAACCATTAAAAAACATGGGCTTGGGCCAACTTGCTCGCTTCGTGGGCCTAGCCCATCTAATTTGAACCCATCCGCCACCGGTCCAATAAAATGCAAATAATGCAAATAACAAAATAAATGCAACCTAAATCTATATGCTATGCAATTAAATTATAAAATAAAATTAACCCCTAATGACTAAATGAGCCGCCAAAATTTACGTGTCAACAGCTGCCCCTCTTTGACGGTGAGCTCGAAGAGGTTGCCTTCAAAGATAAATTGAGACCTAAATTTTGACCATGCACATGCATTGAATGATTTTTTGTTGGCTTTTTTATTTTTTTTATATTTTTTTTGATTTTTTTTTGAATGAATCCTATTTTAAAATGCATTTTATATGATGCATGGAAATGCTAATGAAAAATGAACCTACCTGGAATAACTTACCTTCAAGGAGGGTAGAGTAACTCAAGATAGATTTGTGTTACACGTCCAGGACCCGTACCATTCTACGGTCGCCCAGAATAGTAACATGACTTTGTAAAGAAAACTGCTTTCCTAGGACCCGTACCATTCTACGGTCGCCTAGTATGACAGAGTTTGGTTGTGTCTAGGACCCGTACCATTCTACGGTCGCCTAAACGAGGATTTACCTTTCAGGACCCGTACCATTACTCTACGGTCGCCTGAATAGGGAAATAAAGTTTTGTCTAGGACCCGTACCATTCTACGGTCGCCTAAACGGGGATTTACCTTCCAGGACCCGTACCATTACTCTACGGTCGCCTGAATAAGGAAATAAAGTTTTGTCTAGGACCCGTACCATTCTACGGTCGCCTAAACAGGGATTTACCTTCCAGGACCCGTACCATTACTCTACGGTCGCCTGAATAGGGAAATAAATTTTTGTCTAGGACCCGTACCATTCTACGGTCGCCTAAACAGGGATTTACCTTCGAGGACCCGTACCATTACTCTACGGTCGCCTGAATAGGGAAATAAAGTTTTGTCTAGGACCCGTACCATTCTACGGTCGCCTAAACGGGGATTTACCTTCCAGGACCCGTACCATTACTCTACGGTCGCCTGAATAGGGAAATAAAGTTTTGTCGAGGACCCGTACCATTCTACGGTCGCCTAAACGGGGATTTACCTTCCAGGACCCGTACCATTACTCTACGGTCGCCTGAACGCAATCTGGAAAAATCTTTAGGGACAACTCCATCGAGTGTCAAAGTACTCAAAAGTGAAAATACATGTACAACGACAAGTATTTAAGGTATAGATAGAGATATACTTACCTGGTGACATCTCTGCTCATTAGGGATATGTCTCCTGTAAAGATGGGCCTTGGGCTATGAAAGCACGCCAGGATAATATAAAAGGACTCTGGGCTACGAAAGCACGACAGGTCAATTTAAAAAGAACAGCTTGACCGAGTCAAGTGTCGAGAATGGGTAGAGATATACTTACCTGATGATATCTTTGATTCTTTGGGATATGTCTTTTGGAACTTGGATATCCTGTGGAGGCCTCTCACCTCCTGGTAGAAATAAATTTTGGAACATTAAGGATGCACCTTGAATGCTCATGATGGTTTCTCATCTCCTCATATCATGAGGCATCTTGAAAAGAACCTGAATGTTAGGAGCTCTTGGGTCGTTGAGAAAACATTATCTTTCAGACATGATTAGAGCAAAAATGCATTCACCAAATAAATAAGCAATTAAGGCTATTCTGGAATGCATACTTCAAAATCTACTGAAACTTTTATCAATTCAATCAAGATTCATGCATAATGACCTTTGCATCATCCGAATTTCCATTAAAGAGAATTATCGTTCAAGACAATTTTCACTCATGACATGGATTTCTTAAGAATACTAAATGAGAGACTTTCGGTTAGAAAGGACTTTCAACTCATTCTCATTTAGAATGGCTATTTTATGAGAATCACTCAATTTCATTATATCGACATGGGTCCTAGTATTCTCGCAAGCGGTACGATCTTACCAATCTGAGAAGTCTTTAACAGGGACCATAATGTGGGTTTAGCCAACGGCTTAACAAATGGACTCTTTGAGTCAAGGCTTTTGAATGAACAGTCTTATAATCATTTCCGGGTTTATAAGTCAAGAACCCTGCAAAAATGAGAAAGAAATAATCTTGCTCGCACTTCCTCGAGCGATGCTTATAAACATATGAACTCCTACGTTAATTCAAGTGCCCTAATCTGAAGAGACTTTGTAAGGGACGTAACGTAGGTGGGTTCATGGGTTGAGAAATGAAAGGATCATTAGGCTCAAAAAGTGTGTAAAGGGTGAGAGTTGATGATCATCTTGACATTACCACCAGTTTTCTTTTTCACCATCGGGATTGTCTTCATGAAGTGCCCCCATTGATTTGTAGAAACTCAACATTTGAGTTCTTTGAGTATTGCTCCATTAGGATTCAATTCTTGCAATTGACCGTCACCTATCTTGACTTTCTTTTTTCATCTATGGGCATTGGCCTTGCTTTTACCAGGCACACTACTTTTTATGCCCCTAGTTCTCATGCATTTTTTCTTCACTTCTTTTTTTCATGGGCATCGGCCTTGCTTTTACCAGGCACACTGCTTTTTCATGCCCATTAGTTCTATTTTGAATTCAATTCTTGCGCATAATGCATGCGTCAAGCAATTACACTTTAAATGACACTATAACTTTTCAAGAGTCTTCATCTGCCTTTTGCCTTGCCCCAGTGTGGAGGTTGATCATCAACTGGTTTTGCCTTGCCCTAGTGTGGGGGATGATCATCAACTGGGTTTAAAGAAATGAAATTGTAGGCTCAAGTGGGCTATGCAAAGGATATTAGTGTATAGGATAGAGAAAGAAATGCTCTTCGTCATCCTAAGGCACTTAAATTAACACATAAATTCAATGTAATAGCATAACTTGAAGATTGATGCAAGTGAGAGCAAGAAAATTTCAATTCATTTTCCTCACCTCATGATGCCATTTGATCTCTTAGTTGCCCCGATGTGGGGTGATTCTTGACAGGGGTAATTTGAAAAGAACATCCATAAGTGTATGGGATCAAAAGGGTTAATCAATTGATCACCCGTAGTGTTTGGGATATAACCATGAATTGCCTCTCATCATTTCGGTTGCCGTACCTTTTGCGAGAGAACTCTTTACCTTATGGATATGAACTTTCCTACGCTCATCTCACAAGTGTATAAATATGGGACTGTGTATAGGACAAGGTTTGCCTTTCATCATCCCGACTCGTCTCATTTAGTATGCTCAATCATTGATGTCACTCTATTGAATTGTCTATCTTGAGAAATCTCCACATGAAATTGGTGAGCTAAATCAATATGAAAATTCCCTTTTCAAAAGAGTCTAGCAACTTTAAGCATGAAAAGAGTTTGTTACTTCAAAACAAACAATTTATTGCACTCAAAACATGGTTTTAAGCACTCATTTAGGGAATTGCTCCACAAAAGAATTGCCTCAGCAATGGATGTCCTTGGATCGTCTCTATCCATCAAAAGTGGAGACCCGCTTTTGCCCCTGCACAAGAGAACGTGCATGAATAGGATACTATGCAACATCAGAGTAAATTCAAATTGCATAACCATTTTGGCTCAGATCGAGATTTTGTCTCAGTCACGTCATTACTAGAATCTGTAGTGCCCCAATTTGTCATCTGCAAGGAAAAGAACAAAGTGTCAATTCCACAATGTATCCATTTCATCCAAGACAGATGATCCACTTTTGATTTGTTCCATTATTTTCTCATGAAAATGAGAAACTTCATTTGGCCTTCGAGAATGACATCTCACACAAATTGTTATGAGATGTGCCACATATCACACTTTGGAATCAAGATGATTTTCTTCACTCTTGGGAGACGTCATCACAATCGGCTAGGAAATGATCCTTTGCCCTCATGTCTATTTTCCTTCGGATGTATGTTCCCAAATCAACGGGCGAACTATCACTGAAAATTGACGCGTTATTTTCAAATGCCTCTCTGTTATACTCTGAGACATGAAGTAAATGAGTTAGAAAAACAAACAAGGGTAACCTAATGCATGCTTTTGGAAATTACTTCAAAAATGATTTTTTTTTGAAGGAATATTTTGGATGAGGAAGCATGAAGAAGCCCATCCTCAGATTTTCTCCATGGATGATATTTTCTTTTCATTGTTGGATATCGTCACTGGGCTGGTTTGGTGTACCCCATCATGTCCTTAAAACAAAACTTGTAATTTTATTGATATTTATCAATCAAATTACATTTATTGGAATGAAAAATGTGATGTTCAAGCACAGAAGAAATTGAAACCAATCCCTAAAGAACGATAAAAATTCTCACGCAGGGGAAGGTACATGCCCCTAATTAAATGAGGAGATCGAACTACTTAGGACCATGAATCATGTGTACTTGAATTTTTCACCCTCTTTGATCTTGTAATGCGAACCCTTCAGGTGAGATATTTTTCCCTCTAGATATGTCATTAGTCTCTTCATGATGACATTAAATTCGGCTATCTCGGGAAAATGAGACGATTCAAAAAGTCTTCTTGGCTCTCTCCTTGGAGTCGCAATTTCTCATCGAATATAGATCGCAGCACTATTGCTTGACGAGATTAGCTCTTTTTGATTCGTCATTTTAGCTCTTGATTATGAATGGATGGGTGAGCGAGGTCGCCCCATAATCACCTAATTCAAATGAATGGGAACATGTAAGCATGAGGGTAAATAGAAAGTCAATCCATGACAATGATCTAATTGATTTTTCCATTTTTTCATCTATTCATGAAAAGTTCGTACAAGAAGGGCATTTCCTAAAGAGAGTTGGAAAATAGACACCCTAGTGAGATCAAATGTCCTAGGCATGAATTGCGACAAATTCTCCAAAGTTTTTTTGTTATTTTCAAAATGATTCATTGCATGGCAATTTCCTCATTTCATTTCTAATTGACAAATGAATTAAATCAATGATTGACCTAGATTGTCATGGACGAACCAAGAGTAGGACAAAGTAAGTAAATTGCATTAGTATAGGGATAGAAGACTTACTTCACCAAGATAAATCGACGGCAATCACATAGACATGCGCATGGTAAGTGGCTCGATTTCTACTCTATAAGGCTTATCAAGGTGAAGCCACAAGGATGATCGACTAGCCACGGGCTTGTGGACTATGTCGGGTCCTCATGACTCCGGCTTGGTCAAAGAGCCGACCCGGGTCGCGGGCATGCGGACCGAGGTGGGTACTCTTGACACCATGAAAGAAATTTCGGGATTGAGATGGGCGACTCGTACCGCGAGCATGCGGTCGGAGTGGTATCCATCTCAACACCATCCTAAATGATCCTATGCGGCCCAGTCCCGGCGGGTTGTGTGTGCAAAAGTGTAGTGCAAGATGCAATGCATGCACAACGTTTAAATCAAACAGCACTTCAAGAACTTGAATTTAAAACATTCATCCTCAACTCCAACCAAAGACAAGGGTTAACAATCACTACTCCCCTTATACCTCCCAATCTGCAAAAACATTTAACACCTAAATGTTAGGGACGTACCTGGAATCCTTGCTGCCAAACAAAAACATTTTTTTTCAAATTGAAGAGAAAATTGGCCTAAGTCCACTAAGAGTTTCAACTCAACTCCCCAGCGGAGTCGCCAAGCTGTCGCGACCCAATTTTTTGGGTGAGACCAGTCCGTGACTAAAGAGACACGTTGGTGAGGGCGTGACGACGATGGTGGTGCGGTAATGATGTCGATTCAACACGATGGTACTCTTACTATCAAGACAGCGTGCCAAGGGATGGTAGCTCGGGCTATCGCATGGAGACCAAAGCGCGGCCGTCGAGAGAATGACCCACGTCTAATCTTGAGTGATCTGCGGCGTGGCCTTGACCAAGGTTGTGCCGAGATCTCTTTTATTCCTCAATTTCTCATGTATTTCTCTCTGTATCATGGCCGTATATTCAATGTGTGGCCTGCCGAAACCCTAAACGAACAAACCTATTTATAGGCCACCGATTAGGTTTTCAATTTTTTCGAATCGATATCCGCAATATTCGTTTTGTTGAACGCAATATCACTTGCTCTATCCGAAAACAATTCATCATATCTCGAACAAAAAATTTGAATTTCTAATTTTTCACGAGATAATCTTTCAACCATTAAAAAACATGGGCTTGGGCCAACTTGCTCGCTTCGTGGGCCTAGCCCATCTAATTTGAACCCATCCGCCACCGGTCCAATAAAATGCAAATAATGCAAATAACAAAATAAATGCAACCTAAATCTATATGCTATGCAATTAAATTATAAAATAAAAATTAACCCCTAATGACTAAATGAGCCGCCAAAATTTGGTGTCAACACATACTCATGTGGCAAATATTTTTGAGAAGGCCTACGCTCTCTTTTAGATCTTCTAACTTGAGGTGGGATAGATTGCTCTTACTCAGCTATTTCACTTGTCTTAGCTGAAGAATCAACATTATGTGAGAATTCACCATCTTCATGATTTTCATGCACTTCTCCCCCATGATTTCTATCAATATTAGAAGGATTTGGGCTGAAACTAACTGAACGTTGAGCTATATCCTTTGGTCTCTCCGCTTTGTCAATGTTTTCAATAGTTCGATACTCACAAAACACTACATGTCGGCTTCTAATGATTTTCTTTGCAATTGGATCCCATAACCTGTAGCCAAACTCTTCATGTCCATAACCTAAGAAGATACACTGTTTAGACTTGTCATCAAGCTTAGATCTTTCATCTCTTGGAACATGCACAAATGCCCGACAACCAAACACTTTTAGATGTCTGTAGGAAACATCTTTGCCACTCCAAACTCTTTGTGGAACATCCCCCTCAAGAGGAACCGATGGAGAAAGATTTATCAAGTTCACTACTATTCTCATCGCTTCACCCCAAAATGACTTAGGCAAGTTCGCATGAGATAGCATACACCGAATACGATTATTAATTGTCCAATTCATTCTTTCTGCCACTCCATTATGCTGTGGTGTTTTTGGAACAGTCTTCTCAAGCTTGATACCATAATCCCTGCAATAGTGTTCAAATGGGCCTCTATATTCACCACCGTTGTCAGCCCGAACATATTTAAGCTTTTTCCCGGTTTCTCTTTTCACATTGACGTGAAATTGCTTGAAAGTCGCAAGTACTTGATCTTTAGATTTCAAAGCAATAGCCCACACTTTTCTAGAACAGTCATCAATAAATGTCACTAAATATAATGCACTTCCAAGAGTTCTAGCATCCATGCAACAAATATCAGTGTGAACTAAATCAAGTACATAGATTTCGTGTGTGGAGATGAACTATGAAATGAGAATCTATGTTGTTTACCTGTAAGACAATGAGTGCATTCCTTTAAATTTTTCTCCTTCAAAGGTAAAAGGTTCTTTCTAGCAAGAGTTTCAAGTCATTTCTTGCTAAGATGACCCAGCCTCATATGCCATAAATCAACCGAGGAATCCTCCACTGCATTTACTTCTTCTTTAATCAAGTCAGCTTGCATGGTGTAGAGAGAGCTTGTCTTCTTACCTTTTGCCACTACCATGGAACCTTTAGTCAACTTCCATTTGCCATCAAAGAAGGAATTACAATAACCATCGTCATCTAAGGCACCCGTAAAGATCAAGTGAAGTTGAATATCTGGAACATATCTCATATTTTTTCAAAAGCAAATTACATCCGACATTGGTTTCCAAATAAACATCTCCCATACTAATAACCTTGGAAACATCACTATTTTCCATCCTAATACAACCAAAGTCGCCGCTGCGATAAGAAGCAAAGTAATCATGTCGTGAGGTGACATGAAAAGAAGCCGCGGAATCAACAACCCATGTAGAGTCTTGGCATGTAAGATTCACACATTTGTTGTCACATATAAACACAATATCGCCATCGGATGCAACCGCTGTTGTAGCTTGTTTCTCTTCTTTCTTTCGATCTCCATTTCTATCATGTGATCTATCTTTCTTTGGCAACCAACACTCTTTTGCATAATGTCCCATTTTGCCACAATTATAACACTTCACACTCCTCCTCGGTCTTGATTTCGACCCTCCTCTTGACTTGCCTCGAGTATCATTTCTTTGAAACCTTCTTGATTGACTTCTTGCCCCATTTTCAATAACAAGAGCATCCGATGTAGAAGCATAAGTCAAGCTTTTTCTTCTTGTTTCTTCATTGAACAAACTTTCTTTAACCATGCTCATAGAAAGCACACCAAAAGGAGCTGAGTTGTTTAATGCCACAACTAAGGTGTCCCAACTATTAGGAGGAGTACTAAGTAATAAGCATGCTTGCAATTCATCACCAAGATCAATCTCAAGATTTGTCAATTGATTTACAACATCTTGAAATTCACTCAAGTGTTCCACCATATTACTCCCCTCCTTGTATCTCAAATTCACAAGTCGCTTAACTAGAAGAGCTTTATTTTGTGGAGTTTTTCTCTCATAGAGATCTTGTAATTTCTTCCACAAAGTGTATGCCTTCGTTTCTTGAGCAACTTGATGAAACACACTATCATCAATCCATTGTCGGATAAACCCAACCGTTTTCCGATTTATTCTCTCCCATTCTTTGTCTTCCTTATCTCCTTTGGCTTCATCACCCTCAATAGGATCAAATAAGTTTTCGCAATATAATACGTCTTCCATTCGAGGCTTTCAAATAGAATAATTCGAGGCAATTAACTTAAACATGGTGCTGCTAGTTTCTTCCATTTAACCTTAGCTTTGATACCACTTCTTGGGGAGATCTCGGGTACAACAATTCACCACGGCCAAATGCAATCCAAGATCAATTTCTCCCCCGAAACTAAATCAACTAAAAATCTCTTAACCCTCAGCAACAACCAGCAATGTATAGCCTCATAATATGCAAGTATAATATCGAAATGATAAGTAGATAAATCAAATAACGACACCAAGGATTTAACGTGAAAAACCCGATGTGGGAAAAACCACAGACCGCCCAAAAACATCTACTAATCACCAAGAATAGTAGGATACACAAAGTATTCTTCTCTAGTCACACACTAGAGGTTCAACATCAACTTTACAATCATCATTTTCTCACCACATAGGTAGATAAATAAGTTTGGAGCAAGAAAACCTTAGCCGCAATTGTAGAATTCGGAGACGGTTCTCGATGAACAAAAATCATCAACTCGTAGCCCTTAGTCTCACGAACAACATACTGAAATTTGAGCCGATTCCGTCAATATTTGGCCTTCGAACCGGAGTCGCAAAGTTGCAGCCCTCTTATTTTCTTCTCTTTTCCCTTGCTTCTGCAGTTTTTTTTTTTTTTCGTTTTCTCTCTCCTCTTCACTTTTGGATGCACACTTGCACGACCCCACTTCCACTTCTTTTTATTCTTTTCTTTTCTTTTTATTTATTCTTTTTTTTTAATTCTAGCTGGGCCCCACATGAAGGTGGACGCAGCCAACAGTATGAAATGAACATCAATTGGGCGATTGCATGCGAGATGGTGTCAGCTGTCAAAAAGGCGATTATAATGGTCGGTACTTTCCAATCTTTCTGTTGCTTGAATTGGACATCCAATCTCGGGGAACCGGTCAAGATCAACGCCAAGTCCACACCCCTCAACACGGGAAGCCAAAGTTTCATCTTGTATGCGTCCTGTTTAGACCAGAGAGGTCTGGACACAAGATCCCAGGACAGGACCTCATGGGACCCTGGTTCACTGAGGAACCCTCGTTTATGGGCAGAGTACCACCCCCAAGATGGTAGATGAAGTTCATTAAAATTTGAACGGCCGGCCAATAATTACTTCGTCACTTAGGATACGTGTTTCCTTTTCATGCATTTTCGTATTGATCATGTTCATTACGTTCAGGTATAACTAATGCAGATTTCCTTTCGTTCGACCTTAGCTGCGCATCCGAGTTGATTATAATCAGAAGCCCGGTGATGAGCACCCCCCTTGGCTATGCTTGACTAAGGCCTAAGCTACATGTTTGGCTGAGATCCAGGGGTGTTCCAGTATCAGATTTTTCGATGGCCATTTACAAGCTCAAACTTACCTCGGCGCTCTACTGAGCAACACGTTTGATCCAAGCAATGGTTCCCCATGGGTGGTTGTCCGAGAAGTACTACATAGTTCTTGACATGTTCGTGCGTGGTTCATTACAAAGATAATGATAGATCTTAGAAGCTTCCGTCTGTCCTCTTTAACGAAAACCAAGACTCTCTCTCTTTCTATTTTTTTTTAATCATTACTTTTATTTTTATTATTGTTGGTCTCCTTCTCTTTTTGCCCAACCAATAACTTCGCCTTTCGAAGACAAAGCGAGTTTGGTTTTGTGGAAGGAATTGGTTCTCCATTTCTGTAAGGACCCTTGGCCCGTACATATATTATCTGCTTTGGACACTAAGTTCTCACGGTTTTGTTTTTCTTAGGGCAGCCCATACTATCCCAAGAAAATGCGTATATACAGTTAGAGGGATCGAAGCCTTATAAGTTAGCTCAAGCACAAGGTGCTCGTTGTGGCCCCACACATACGATCATGAGTCAGTTCTGTTACCACTTGTAAGGACCCTGGACCCGCCACTGTACATATATCGTCCACTTTGGAAACTAAATTCTCACGATTTTGTTTTTCTTAGAGTAGCTCATATTATCCTGAGAAAATCCGTATATACAGTTAGAGGGACCCAAGCTTTATAAGTTAGCCCATAACTCTCTCCCTAGAAAATGTGAGACAAGAGATGTGCCCCCTTCTTGCACACATCCGGGGACTAAGGCGCGGATGCACCACCATCCCTCCTCCTTGTGCACCACTGCCTGGACCTTCACAATTTCCATTTGGTTATTTCTGCTCCAAGTAGTTTCCTCCTTCAGCCACAACCGAGTATGCTTTTTTTTTTTTTTTGGGTTCAGAAACCGAGTATACTTTGCAAAGGACTAAGGCCTGTTTGGTTCAACTTTGGGGAAATGCAAAGCCATTTCCCCAAGTATCTTTGAGAGAATGGGCATTTTGAGAAGGGAAGTGTGTTTGGAAACCCAATTTCTTGTGTTTGTTTTGCAAAGCTATTTTAAAGTGAAAAGAAAAATGAAAAAAAGAAAAGAAAAGGGAGGAGGAGATGCGGTTGAGGGGCGGTGGCGCCGGTGGCGGTGGCGGTGGCGGCCGGTGAAGGTGGCGGTGGCGATGTGGGGGGTGGGCTTGAGGTCGCCAACCTCAAGCGATGTGGGGTCGCACGGCCTTCGGCCACACCGCTCGAGGCCGTTGCGACATAGGTGACTCCGCCGAGGCCGTGTGACCCGGGCGGCGCCGCCCGAGGCCGCACGACCTCGTGCGATGGCCTGACCTCGGGCGGTGTCGGCTTGAGGCCGTGCGACCCAAGGCATTGCCCGAGGTCATGCGGCCTCGGGCGGCGTCGCCCGGGTCGCTCGACCCGGGCGGCGTCGCCCGGGTCGCTCGACCCAAGCGACGCCCGAGGTCGCCCGACCTCAGGCCACCTCGCCTGAGGTCACGCAACCTTAGGCGAGGCTTCCCGGCGGCCGCTCACCACGGTGGAGCAGCAAGGACTTGAGGAAGACGATGAACAATACTTTCGAGGGCAAAAGGGGAAAAAATAATTATCAGTAAGGGCAATATTGGAAAGAAAAAAATTCATTAAACCCCATAGTAAAATTCCAAATGCTAGCATTTGGCTAATGACACATTCAAATGCTGAACCAAATGCCTAAAATTTTTCCCAATGAGTTTTTAGGGCTGAAAGCCTTTTGGGAATGCTGAACCAAACGGGGCCTAAATCTTGGATCCTCATGATGAGCCTGACAAAATGTTTTAGAATAATTGTCAAATTCCAAAACTCACAGTAAAAGGATTTTCGGAATCTCATGCTTTTTAGAATTTTCTTGAATTCTCTCATAATATGTATGTGTGTGTGTATATATGTTGTGCATTTAGTAACACTTCTGTTTCCGGGAACAATTTTTTATCAGAAATGATTTTTTTTGTTTCTATTTCCAGGAATAATTTCTGAATATAAGAACGCGTTTAGTAATTGCACAAAATTTCTATTTCCGGAAAAGAAATGCATTTGATAAAATTGTATAATTTTATTGTTTCTTTTAATTTTTAAATATTTTTATTATATTTTTCCTTTTTCTTTTTTTTTTTTTTTTTTTTTTTTTTTGTCTCATTCTTCCTCCTTTGTGGCCGGTCGCCAATGCCTGGTGACCGATTGGGCGAGGTCCGGCGAGCTCGCTGGAGCCTTGCCCGGCCAAGGCGAGGGTTGGCGAGCTTGTCGGAGCCTCGCTAAGCCAGGGCGAGGGCCGACGCGCTCGCTAAAGGCTCGCCTGGCCACCGTGAGGCTTGACCTTGCCCAGGCGGCGCGAGGATGGCCTCGCCTTGGCCTTGCTAGATTTGGGCGAGTTGGAGCTTTGCCTAGCCAAGGCGAGGCAGAGCCTCGCCATGGTTCGGTGTCGCCGGGGGTCGGCGATGCTTCGGCAAGGTTGTTGGCCCTCGTCGCTTGGTCGCCGACCATGGCCGAGGTCAACGACCAGCCAAAAGGAAGAAGAAGGAAAGGAAAGAGAAGAAGATAAAAGAGAAGAAGAGAAAAGAGAAGAAAAAAGAAGAGAAAAGAAAAAATTATTCCCTGGGAATAAGAAGTTACTTTTTTCTACTTGTTATTTCTGTTCCAAATCTATTCCCAGGAACAAAAAAAATAGGTATTTTGTTCCCGGGAACAAAATTTTACCAAACACGTTTCTATTTTTTTTTTCCATTCCTTGGAACAAAAGAATAGAAGTAGTTGTTCCGAGGAACATAAATTTTTTTAACAAACATGCCCATAGTTGCTTTCTTTTTCTTTTCTTCATTTTTTTCCTTTTTTATACTTTTGGCTAAAGCAAAGTATCTTTTTTTAATTGGTGAAAAAGGGCGAGGAAAGACGTCCAATGGAGCTCCTCTCCTCTCAGCATTGTCACAGGTTCTCACATATTTTAAGCAAGTTTCAGTTTTTGAGCCATTACTAATCATCCATTCATAGGTATACGAGTCCGTTATCAAATCTCTATATGTGTGCCAGAAGTTGGGAAGCCTCTCAAAATGAGGAAGCAAGTGCCTAAGTCACAAGCTATTTAGAAGTTCGCTCATAACATTACTTGAACTTATGAGTTGTGATCTTTAGAGGATAATGGGGATAATTGATAGTTCTAAATCTTTCAATTTAATCAATTTTGTCCTAAATCTATTGACAACTTGCCAATATGATCTATTTGGCCAATTTTGGTTGGGTATCATTGATGTATATGCTATCTATCTTATGTGGTACGGTTAATACTGATGTAGATAATTTTTACTATTTTTTAAAATAATCTTTCTATTTTTTCTATTTTTTTTCTCATTTGTCCTTTTCTTTTTATTTTTTTTTAAATGAGGTTTCCAATGGATTATCGCTGGCACTTGGGCGAGGGGATCGTGGCTCTCACTAGCCATTGTTGAGGCTGTGGGTTGGTGGAGGGAAATAAGAGAAAAGGAAAAAAAAAAGAAATATTCAGAATAATTATTAAAATTTGCAAATATCATTTATGCCAACTTCGATCGTGTCACAACGTACACGTCTGTGATTTTCAATTAAAATTGCCCAAAAAGAATATACTAACAAATTGTCAAAAGATTTTGAACTAAATTGATCAAATTAAAAATATGCGGGTTAAACCTCAACTTAAACCTTCTCAGTTGATCAAATGATTTTGTCAAGACTACTTCAATGTGGTACCAAAATCGTCAATTACTTGATTGCTAGGCTATCGTGTCCAAATAAAATAAGTCAATAAGATTGAGGACAAAGAGATTAAAAAAAAAAAAAAAAAAGTGCCTGTTTTGCTAAGCGGTAAGCAGCACATGCTTCCACAGCACACATTTTCACTCCACGTGGAATTAGCGGTAAGCAACACATGCTTCTACTGAGCAACGTGTTTGGTCTAAGCTATGGTTCCCCCTGGGTGGTTGTCCGAGGACGTTCGTGCCTAGTTCCTTAACAAGAAAACGTTAGAAGCTTCCGTCTGTCCTTCTCGACGAAAACGAAGACTCTCTCTCTCTCTCTCTCTCTCTCTTTAATTTTAAAATTATTGTTGGTCTTCTTTTCCTTTTGCCCAAGCGATAACGTCACTTCTAGAAGACCAAAAGCGACTATGATTTCGCAGAAGGACTTAGGTCCTCCATCTCCATTTGGTTTTTTCTGCTCCAAGTAATTTCCTCCTTCGGCCACAACCCAGTATGCTTTTTTTATTTATTTATTCAGAAATCGAGTTTGCAAAGGACTGAATCTTGGATCCTCATGATGAGCCCGATAAAATTTAGGAATGCGATTTTGGATTCTTGATGAGAATAGGCGAGCGACTGCTTTGGAGTTTGGAATAGAAAGTTTCAGAATCATTGTCAAATTCCAAAACTCACAGTAAAAGGATTTTCAGAATCCAATGCTTTTAAAAATTTTCTTGAATTCTCTCATAATATGTGTGTATATATATAGTAGGTTTTTTTTTTTTTTTTTTTTTTTGGCTAAAGCAACGTATCCTTTTTTAATTGGTGAAAAATGGCGAGAAGAGATGTGCGATAGAGCTATTTCTCTAAGTGTTATCATAAGTTTTCACACATTATATGCAAGTTTCAGTTTCTGAGCCATCGCTAATCATCCATCCATAGGTTTACGAGTCTATTATTATATCTCTATAAGTGTGCAAAAAGTTGGGAAATGCTTATGAAGTCATAAGCTATTTAGAGGTTCGCTCAGAAGGTAATTCGAATTTGTGACTTATAATCTTATAAAAGATAATGGGGATAATTACCATTCTAAATCTTTTAATTTAATTGAATTTTTCTTAAACCTTTTGATAATTTGCCAATATAGTCTATTCGGTTAATTTTGGTTGGTAATCATTAATGTGCATGCTAGCCATCTTACGTGGTACGGTCATTACTGATGTGGATAATTTTTAAATAATCTATCTATTTTTTCTTTTTTAACTCATTTGTCCTTTTCTTTTTTTTTTTTTAAAATGAGGTCTCCAATGGATTCTTGGGCGAGGGCATTGCGACCCTCGTCAGCCACCATTGAGGTTGTGGGTTGGTAGAGGGAAATAAGAGAAAAGGGAAAAAAAAGAGAGAGAACGGAAAAAGGAAATATTCAGAATAATTATTAAAGATTGGAATATTGTTTATGCCAGCTTCGACGATGCCACATAGGACAATCGATTTCTAATTAAAATTGGTCGAAAGGAATATACTAGCAAATTGTCAAAAGACTTCAGATTAAATTGATCAAACTAAAAAAAATTAGGATTGAGTTGGCATAAACGTAATAGGTTTATAACTTTTTTTTTTTTCCCGAAATTTCCCCGAAGATAATGAAACAAATCTACCATTAAATTACTACGTTTGGTATAATTCACGCTTCTTGTTTTATTTTTTCGGATCCATGTAATTAGCAGCTCTTGAAAGAGCATACTAAGTACTCTTTGCATGGGATTAGAATCTTCGTCTTCACAATTTTAAGTTTCAAAACATTACTTGTATTCTTTTTAAAATGTTCCGCTCATTCCGTTACCTTTTCTTTTACCGGCCGATTTTTCCTAACATGGACCGTCGAATTGTTGATACGAACGTCGGAGTATGCACTTCTTGATTTGATTTGCTCGAAAATATTTTGTGTCGCCTTCGAACGGCAAAAAGCTAAAGAAAAATTATTTTAGAAAGAGGGGGAGAATCCACCATTGATGCAAAGGGCGCAAGCTTTCCCCCCGGGCAGCCATGATCGACCCTCGAGTCTTAACCTCAGAGAAAGGAAAAAAGAAGAAGAGAAAGAAGAGGGATAGAGAACATCATCGTCTAAAGGCCTTGAGTTCCTGTTCAAGAGCATCTCCCAAGAACGACTCCGCGTCCTCCATGAGCTCCGGGCTCAGCCTGAACATCAGGACGCAGAACTCCATCTGGCTCAGCGCCCCGTCGCCGTCGAAGTCGCCTTCCCCCAACATGGACCGCAGGTCGTCGTCGCCCAGGCCGTGCAGCCCCAGGAGGGCGGCGTTCCTCTTGAGCGAGTCGAACGTAATGACCCCCTTGTCCCCGTCCATCAAGAGGCGGAATCCTTTGCACAGCTCCCCGATCAGGCCGTCCCCACCGAGCTTCTCGGCCATGCCTGGCAAGTAGTCGTGGAAGCTCGGAGCCGGAGCTGGCCCGCGCGACGCTGGTGAAGACCCCATCGGCAGAAGATTCAAGAACAGAGGAGAAAGCAGAGAGGGTTTGAGATGGGGAAGCCAGAGGGCGAGAGGATATATAAGCTGGGTCAGTGGGGGTTTCCAAGAAAGGGAGGCCATGGGAAGACAAAAAGCGATGGAGGTCCAGGCAGAAGGGACAGAGCAAAATCCAGGTCAATCATGGCGAGACTCCCTGCGAATAAAGCAACTTGCAAGAGGTTTCGGGGAAGGAGGAGAGACCCACGATCAAAAGGGACATAATTGTACATTCAACATCGGAAGGTGCTTCTGAAGCATTTTTTTATATATAACTCGACAATGATTCTATTTACTTTCCTTTTCCGCATATTTATGATTCTTTTTACTTTCCTTTTCTGCGTATTCTATTCAAACATATTATATTTTTCCCCGGCTGAACCTTCCTTTCAACATCGGATAGAAATTAACTGGTTGTTTCGAGGATCGTTCCCATATTTAATAAGAGACAATTGGACTTACGATGACAGAGAGTGGCTAAATTGTTAGGATAATTTATTGCCCTGAGTATCATAACGAAAATCATAAGAGATTATTATAGTATTTATGGACAGTAATCCTAATAAAAGTTAATCGTGGTGACGAGGATTTGGACATGAAGTATGGGATTCATGTTTATTTCAGAGGATAATCCTAGCAAAAGAAAAAAAGAAGAGAAAGAAACTGTAATTTCCCTCGTAGGGCGAGGAGGCATTTTTTATGGGCGACCTAATTGGGAATTTGTCCTATTTTAGAGCATTATTTTGTCTTGGTTTCAGTACCTCGTGGCTGGAATAAATTTCACCTGTCGATGCGGTGGCCCACTATTGGATGTGGACTCGGGGGTGCGATTGACCATTTATGAGAAATTTTCATTTATACTTGACAACGAAGGCTATATTGACTCAAAACGTTCGCCAACACAGGCTTCTCCCTTTTTAACACTTTTCTTTTTTTGGGATAAGTCAGTGACCTCCCATTAATTTTGGGAAACTTATCCGAAAATTCTTAAATATATTACAATTTTGTCAATTTTATTATGTATATTTTTTATTTTTTATCAATTGAGTCAATTTAGTCAATTTTAACTTGAAATCGCTAAAACAGATCTTTCTTTCTAGTGGTAGTGGTGCAATTAGCATTAATGTGAAAAATTTTAATAATTTTTTCCGAATTTTTCAATTTTTTCCTTTGCTTCCCTTTGCTTCCTTTTTTTTTTTTTTTTTTTTAAACAATTCTAGCTAATGAGGACTTATAGTGACCCTCACCATTCACGAACAAGGGTCGCTAGGGCCCTTGTTGGCCTTCGATGGGGCGATTGCGGCTGCAAGTGAGCCAGCCTTGCCCATAGTCGTGATGATGATTTGGGCAAGGACCATGAAGTATTCACTGGTCGTGGCCCTTGCCTAGACTTGGTGAGGGCTCGGTGACTGTCCCCGACCACAGTAACATAAAAGAAACAAAGAAAAGAGAAGACAAAGAAAAAATAAAAAAATTCAAGTCAGTGTTGATCGTGTCAAGTAGGATGGTTGGGATATGCATCGGCAATTTTAGGATAAAATTGGTTGGATGGGCTCACTTGCAAAAAATGAAAATGTTTAGGATTTAATTGGCAAAACAATATATTTATGACCTTTTGGATAATTTACTCTTTTATTTTCTATAGCTTTTAAACTGACCATATACTACTTGAGATGTTTGTTATTTATGTGCTAAATCTATAAATTAATGTCCTAGTTGCATCAGTCAAAAAGTCCTAAACATATGTTTAGCTTGGATCCCCTTCTTAATGAAGGGGATCCAAGCCAAAAAGTCAAACCGGTGTGAGATAATACTAAGAGTCGCAACAACATTTCCATAATGTTTGAGATAATATCGTGAGAGCACAAATTCTGATTGAATGTTCTCGACTTATGATTTTATGTAGACTTATTACACGACAATTAGCTATTATTGTTATTGGCTCCTAATCAGTCCGGCCAGGCTGCCTTTCGGGGATGCATCAGCAAGGCTTGCGGCAGAAGCAGCGGTGCCGGAAGCCTCTGCACTAACCGTCGTCGAAGCCCTCTTCCTTGTAGACCACCACACAGGTGCGGTCGCTCATGCACAGTCCATGGAATTTGTGGCTCTGCGACTGGCACATCCTTCCTTCAACTCGCCACACCACCTCTTCTGCACCAACATATATATGCAAAGAAGAGTATTCGAGTTAAAACCCGATCAAGGGGCGACAGCAGCCCTATAATTTAAGGAAGACAAGTTCTTTTTCAAAAAGATTAAAATAACGTTTATAGATATAATTTTTGTTGGGTTAAATAGAAAAACCCTACTCATCCCCGCTTATAGATTAAAAAAAGATTATTACATTTTATTTTGTAGAATTGACATGTCTTTGATGGACTGATTTTCTCCGTCTCTTCTCTTTTTTAATTATCGTGTGGTGTTTTGAATCGGCCTTGTGACCTAAGTAGGAAACTTGAGGCCCTATACATCTTGAGGTATAAGACTCAGTCATTTTACCACTTGCCAATCCGTTAGGTCTTTTTGGATAACCGATCAAAAGAAGGAAGTTATTGATCTAAATTCACCCATTTAAAAAAAAAAAAGGGTTTTAAGTTGACTTGATAGACGGAAAGTGATTAACTTGATCAACAATATAATGAGTAGCCCGTCGGATCCTTCGAGTCACAAAAAGCATAATCAGTCTGGTTTATATTGTGATCTTACCTTTTTATATGACACAAGTCCAAATTGATCATTACATAGTTACGAGTTGTATGTTATAACTCGCTGATTTCTTTGTAGTTGGCCAGTGTGTTAAGTCTATTAAAAATTGATCCTGGATGGACTATCAGATCCAATGTGGGTTGTGCTCCTAACGGTTCAGATGCATTTAGATACATGTAACATGAACCACAGGCTTACTCATTTGTAGTGGCACATGCACAAATTGAACATTGGAGAGTCGCAAGTTGTATGTTACATCCTATTGCACATTTTTTTTTTTTTTGGGGGGGGGGGTTTCTCCTGGTGTAGAGATTATTTAGTAAAAGGAAAAAAATTAACACAAGATGAATACCAGGAGAGTGAGGATGGTGGGTAGGGTCTTGCGAGGAGCAAGGAGGAGGAGCAACAGCAGGACCAGCGCCATGCATCTCTTCTCCACGTCTACTTCTCCTTCCAGAATCGACACCGACCGATGCTCCTGATGATGACAATCTCTGGCTGAATTAGCAAATGAGGTCCGATTGCCAGCTTCTAAAGGAGTGAGATAGCGAGAAGTTTGTTTAGCAGAAATTAATTACAAGAGTAACTGTCGTGATTAGTCAATTTTCCAAGTGTAGTGACACACCTCTTTCCTCGATGCCTAGTGAAACCGCATGCTTAATCCATTTGTACGATAAACCCTATTTTGAGGCGTATTTTCGTGAAAATCGAATCCCCCCGATCCACTAGGTGGATCTCCACAATTAATGCCGTGACCTGAAATTTCCACACCATTTGAACATCAAAAGCAACAAATAGTTTGACCTCACAATGATGTGCACAATTCTTTTCTTTTTACTATACAGAATCAAAACTTCCCAATATAGAAGACATACTCCTACTTTTGTTGTGCACTCTAATCTAATCCTTGAAGAGGTTGCTTATTTGAATGTCCCTGAATTCTGAATTGGACCAATCTAAAATATATTTTGGTTGAAGACTGAGGCTTAAAGTAGGAGATCATCTTGCCACTTGATTCGATATTAAACAAAACAACATGAACTCAAGACGAGTGCATAATATTTTTTATATACAAAATGAATATGGTAAATGCACCCGCTTTTCTATCGTGACTTGCAAATGAAAATTACGGGTCAATGTGGCATAGAATTATTTATTGAAGTGCAAGTAGATGACATATTATTTCACGATGCACAAGTAGCTCCCCAATAGACAAAGCGAGTACCTAGCCCTCTTGTCTCTAAGTAGGACTCATCTCAACTAACGAGATATCGTCATTACCAATCTATGGGAGTAGAATCATAAATGTCTTAACCCATCCATCATGAATGTGCTCTAAATTAGCAAGGATAAATATACCATGATACAATTGCATGATGATAATTATTTTATACTTATTCTCATAACAGGTTACTCAAGTCATATTAGACCATACATGCCATATTATCTTGTGTCTAATCACAAGACTTCACGACCTCTCAATCTTGTAAAGACTTATCGTAGATGGTAGAACATCTATTTTTTCCTAGAGCCTTATATACATGCTCAAACAAGGGAATTACTCTCTGGCGAATAGGTCGTGGCAAAGATATCCCTCACATGGCCTCTCCAACATGCAAATCGTTATAAGATAACAATTCCAATATACAATTTTATCGTCACAATCTCTTGGCATTTCTCACACGGACAATGGAAACCAAATATCCATTTATCATCATTTACAAAGCCACAAACTCTTATTCATCTCATCACAAGCAACATCACTACATAACAATTACCATGTAATTATTGTGCAAATAATAACACACCAATCTTTGGGCATTTCTTGTGTAAACCGTAGCAAAGAATTAAATATCGAAGGCCATTCATTTATTATCTAAAACATATCAATACTTTACTTATGCTATGGACATGTCATGGACTTCATAAAATTACCAAAACAGCCCACTTTTAAACAAATTATGCAATTAAGTCCAATTATATCCAGTTAAATAAATTGTTAAAATTCTCATCCATGTAAATTATTTATGGATCTTTACATCCTAAGTATTATCAACTAATTTAGAAAATTCTGGATGTCACAATTAAAGTAATGGACTTCACATCGTTTTGACTATTGTGATTGGTATATGCTCCATAAACGTGGGTTCGATTGAGCAATTCTCTTGTAATAACTAGCAAATAATATCGTCATCTTTATTGGAACACCCATTCTTATTCATTTAAAATGGAGAATTTACGAACTCTTTCGATAATGCAGCAAATTGCATTTTCTTATCTTCAACTAATCCGGCGGGTAAAAATTAGTGCCCCAACTAGTAAACAAAAGTTTTGGACTTTAAGAACACTGCTC
This sequence comes from Eucalyptus marginata, assembly GCA_014182565.1. Classification (NCBI taxonomy): domain Eukaryota; kingdom Viridiplantae; phylum Streptophyta; class Magnoliopsida; order Myrtales; family Myrtaceae; genus Eucalyptus; species Eucalyptus marginata. Next base: position 41,867,534 of record CM024590.1, on the reverse strand, counting down.
ATGAGCTCAATCTGGTTCTTGCATCTCTAGCAATATGCTAACAAAGGAAAAAAAAAATTCAAGTGTGAACTTTGGACTATCTTCGGTGTAAACTTTCCTTAATTGATAATGTTTTCGCAGGGCGTGTCATATTTATCGTTATTTGTCTTTTTTATAATTTGAATGCATTTCGGCCTAAATACGTTGTCATCTTTCTTGCCGGATTTAAAAATTTGCGGTGCATAAAATATTACTACTACTATGTCTTAGGAATCATTTCAAAAGGAGACAGAATCACAAGCATCGTCGTACAATATCAGAAAGTGGGTAGGCATTCTTGCCCTTTTTTGATTCTCAAGAGGTTTTAGGTGCTTTCGAAATATTGCAGATACATCTCCACTCTCGAATTATGGAACGATGAAACTCGTGTTTTTAAGTAGAACTAAAAACAACGAAATCATCTCGGCCTTGAGTGTCGGCTCTTACTAGTAATCGACCTTTTATTTTCTTTAGCATATAGACTTACCATATATTATATCAGGCGCTTGTTATCTATGCACTAAATCTGGAAATTAATGTCCCTAATTGCATCGGCATTATCTTCATTCTTTGAAGGGGACCCAAGCAAAAACTCTAACAAGTCATGCATTCTACCGATACCATCGTCTAACATGTCAATATATTGAGATATCGTTTGTGATAGCGCATTTTCTCTCCGAACATGTTCGGCATATGATTTTACAGACTTATTACATGATAATTAGCTACTGCAGTTATCGATTCCTAATGAACCCGGGCTGTCCCACCAGGTGGTCGCTCTCCATATGGTGGTGGTTGCTCTCCATATGGTGGTTCCTCTCCACCAGACTTCAAGCAAAAGCAGCGGTGCCGGAGGCCTTTGCACTTGTCGCCTTCGAAGCCCTCGTCCCTGCAGACCAGGCCAAAGTGGCGGCTGCTTATGCACATTCCTTTGAATTTTAGGCTCTTTGACTCGCACTTCGGTCCGTCATATGAACTCACAACATCCTCTGCACAAATATCCTTGTTAGACCCAACATATGCATGCAAGAGTATACAAGTTAGACCCAATGCAGAGCGGGACGGGGCCACCGCTGGCTCCCTAGGTCCAGCGCCATCAACGGCCATCTTGGATTGAGCTCACACGAGAAGGTTCGACAGCTCAATCTTACTGTCTTGGGTTAAAAAAATTAGTGAACTTTCTTTTGTAAAACTGACATGGCATTGGTGGATTGCTTTACTCCGATCTCTTATGGACTATCAGATTTGATGGATCTCATGTGGATCATAATAACTTTGACTTTCCATATACATTTTAGAATATATACACACAAAAGTAGTCTCGCCTTATGATTGTGGCTTTTGGCAGCCCCTTTAATACTTCTTTCTTTAGGTATGTTATCAAATTTGTATGTATTGATTTCACAAAAAGAAAAAACAAAAAAGTTGTCACGTCCCAATCCTCGGGCACGCGCCCATCCCTCCTTGGTCGATTTAATTGCAACGTCTCAAGATACGTCGCCGACCCATTCATTTTAATGCGCATGCGGAAGCGACAATATAAATCCCCAGACAACAATCGGATGGGATAGAAAAGTAGGACCAATTTTTCAAACCAAAACAAATCTTTTATAACAACCAGGTTTATTTACAAGACCAGACTATTTACAAAAGGTGGGCTCATTCCAAAAGGAACGGTCCTATGACCTACTAGTCAGACCCGCTTGCCGATTCTGGTCTATCCACCTTTCCAAACTCCGGGGCTTCCGATCCTCCACCAATATCATTTAAGGACCTGAAAATGGTTATACAATAACCAGTGAGACAATGTCTCAACAAGTTCAACCCCTAAAGACTCGATTAGGAAGAAAATTACGCCCTAAGGGCTGCCTAAGCACAATCAGGCGTTAGAGGGCTTACCTTGGCCTCAGTTCCTTCCTGCAAGTCAGTTTAATTCATATTTACTACAATTATATCACTCAATCAAATCCGATCGAATCATCGATCAATCGACCCAGTCGATTACATGTCATTACGACCATCTCTTGGTCGGCCCATTCAGTACTATCTATGAATCCGATCAAAATCTAGGATTCCTCATTCAAAGTGAAATATAGACAGTACTATCCTATCTCCAGACGACATATAGAGCCATCGAGCGGGTATGCATAACGTTCTATCTCCAAGAAGACATATAGAGTCATTGAGCTGTTATAACATACATGTGCATAACGTTCTATCTCCAAGACGATATATAGAGTCATCGAACCGTTATAACACACCATTGGATCATACCGTCCTATCTCCAAGATGACATATAGAGTCACCGAGCCCGCATATACAAGCAATTCCTTCTCAAGATGACATGAGAGTCATCGAGCTGTTAAATCATACCGTCCTATCTCCAAGATGACATATAGAGTCACCGAGCCGGTATTGTACACCGTTCTATCTCCAAGACAACATATAAGTCATCGAGCCGGTGTTGTATACCGTTCTGTCTCCAAGACGACATATAAGTCATCGAGCCGGTGTTATACACCGTTCTGTCTCCAAGATGACATATAAGTAATTGAGCCGGTGTGATACCCTATTTCTATTGTACACTCAAATTACCATTTTCATCATCTTCGATAAAAATACATGTGTGTGGGTACACGGCCGGCCTTAGCCAAAATACAAGGTTTTCACTTTTGAATCTTCCACTATTTTCAGCAGTCCCAAAATAGATTTTTGGCGCTATAGACCGACGCCCGGTAATTCTCTGATTAATTACCAAAATTTATTAATTTAGGAATAAAATCCTAAAATCACAATTAAATCAATTCAACACAAATTAGAGCTCAAATTATTAAACAAATTACACCATAGTAATCGCATAAAATTCCGATCACTAGCTATCCCGGTCTAATTTCCGGAAAATAAATAAATAATTAAATAATTATGGTTCGACCAAAAAAATAATAATTATGGAAAATATTAAATAAATGCCAATAAATCCAACTTAGGCTCGTAATGCCTAATTGGATGCCGAAACGGATCCGGAAAATTTTCAAGTTACTCTAGTTAAATACTAGAGCACGTTTAGGCCCTAATTGCACTAGCTATCCACCTAACATGCATCGGTAAATCACTACATTAATTATTCTAATATAATATATCCACTTAATCACACTTAATTAAATCTAATCAACCCCTAAGCATAATTAACCTACTAAGCGAGGATTAGTGAGTTAAACTCACTTGTTCAGCGAGCCGGTCGGTTCAAATCGACGGGAACGCAACGGGACTCGATTCTTCCCAAGGCGGGCCTAGCTTTTGGGGCTGGAAAGCGGGCCAAAACGGGCCTACAAGCTACTTGAATACCCACTACTTTGCTCTCTGTTTTGGGCTGCAAAAGAAGAAAACAAAGGCTGGTTCGGCTTTTGCTTTTGCTTTGGGACGAGAGGACCAACCGTGAACGGCGAGGAAACAAGCCGACGGAGCTCGGCGAGCGGTTGGTCGGCAACCGGTGGCTCCCGGGGGTCAAGGGGGCTTGCTAGTGGTTGGTATAGGTGGAGGTAGGGTTGAAATGGGGAGAAAATGGCCGAAAGTCGGTAAACAGGCGAAACAGTGCAGGCGGGTGGCTTCCAGATGGTCCGGCGACCGGTTTCTTCTCACCGGCGTACAGGATAGCCGGCGGCTTCATTCGGCGCGAGGTCGGGCTCCTTTGAACGGTTTGGATGTGTTGAGAACAACGGTGGGTGGCACAAAGGCTAATTCGTCCGGGGAAGACCACTTTTCACTCGGATCTTTAGTGAAAGGTCGGCTGGAGCAAAAACTGATAGAAGAGAAAACATAGGAGGAATAAGGTTCGGCGGTGATTCCAACGTACGTGCGACGGCCAAGGGGGATGAGCTGGGGTTTTCTCTAGTTCTTTGAAGCTTCATGTTCATAAAATTCTAAATGCAAGTGAACGTGTCGAACAAGTAATATAATGATAAGAAAGAGTATCGTCCTACAGAGATCGATAATTAATAAACTAATTAAATACTAAAATAGACTAATTCTAAATTTTATCTAACAGATCAAAATATAATTGAGAATAAATTAAAAAAAAAAACAAAATTTGTAGACTAAATGCAATAAATCAATCGACAAATATGTTAGAGTATCCAATTTCACCATAACCACTAGATATGAATTTCAGATTGTTGTGGGTACAAGAACGATATCAAACATGTGATAGCGGAATTTCCTAACCTATTTACTATCCTATCTCTAGGTATAGTAAACCTACTCAGTTTATTAATTCACTATATCTCTATGTGAATTAAAATAAACATAAGTGCATTAAAAACTATGAATATTCCCGGCTTACAATGAGTCTTTTGGATCACCTTATCACCGAAAGCTACACAAATAACGCGGTATATTTCTATCCACGTTTAATTCATGATTATATATTATAATGAGCAATTGCATATTATCACTTCTCGCCAAACACGCACATCGGATCATTCAAGTGGTGGCCGAGTCACTCAAAAGCATTATGCACAATAATATATAACTTACATGAATGAAATCAATTGTAAAACATAAAAATCATGAAATTCACATCATCATGGTTAGGCTACATCGTAGCCCTAACAAAAGAAAATTAGAACATAGTAGAAGAAGAAATAAAAATATATATCAAACCCAGCATCTTGAATCAAAGAACAAGAATTCTGTCACCACTTTTGTCTTCTCTTCAAAATACTTGAAAAACTCTCAGAACAATGAAAAACGATCTAACAAAAACCTAACTGCTCTCTCTCTCTCTCTCTCTCTCTCTCAATGTTCTCCTCTTCATAGGATATATCCAAGTTATCTAATCTCCCCACGCTTGCATATAACATTAGGGAACAAAATCAAGGATTCCCTGATTTGATATCCATCTTCCACTGCTGCTTGATTTGAATTCCTTATCTTTTCCATATCTCATTGTTCTGCATAAACAAGGAAAACTCAAATAATCGAAGGAAATCCAAATATTTTCTCATAGATATTTCTTTAATTGTTGCCTAAAATAGGTAAAATAACTCTATTTTTATAGAAAAAAACAAGTGGATTGAGGAAGAAGAAGGCTGCTGCAAGAAGGGGTCCACTTGGTCACATATTCTCCTCATTTATCCCCTTGACCCTATCCCCTTTGTATGGCTGGATTCCACCAGCAATTTCCAGCCTTAATTTCCTTCTAGAAAGCCTTTGAAATAGTCCATAAGTTGTGGTGGTGGGGGGCATACGAATTTGCCTTGGTTTCCTCTCCATTGGTTACTTAATCTTGCTTAATTCCACACAATTCGGCCTCAATAAATTCAATCGACACCTCATTGATCCAATTGGTATTTTTCCTCATCAATTGATCTCACTTGCTTCCCAATTTTGTAATAAAAAATGATCCCCAACAATTTACGGACAAAAACGGCCTTATGACGACTTTTTCCCAAAAAGTCTCGGGTTACAGAAAAATCTTCTGAGATCGAGTCGACGTTTCTAGAATTTATTATGACATGACAGAACCTTCAATTTCTGAAATCGGATTCAAATTCGTGGTTAATTTCAATCCGACGCGTTTTTAGCGTGACCTAAGCTACTAGGTAACTTTCAGAACTTTTTAGTGCAAATGACCCATGGTCAATTTTCTTTGAGCCACAATGAACCCCTTCGACACATTGGCGACTCTTGGTTGTCGTGAAAATCTCGAGGTTTCGAATACGGACACAGGGTACCAAAACGATAGAAAAATCAAACTAGTGCTGATCGATGAGAATTTTGCAATTTAGTGGGATCACCCACGTTTAACTACTCATCTCAGTCGAACCGACCTATCTCTGATTTCTAATTGATTTACGTCTGTGTCGTAATGATCTCGGCAGATGAACACGGTCGAGTAGTCGATTCCTGGTCGAATCCTCAAGTCTATTTGCCTTAAAATCCTTAATGGCTTCCCCAGATAGTCTAGTTATCTCATGAGTGGCCATCTCAGAGAAAAACACTATAGTCGCGTTGATGAAATGCCCGACTTATCCAATCGAAATTAGAATATGAAATTCAGGATGTCACAAAAGTACTCATGAAGACTTTTGTTAGATAGAAAACACAAGACACAAGCATCACTTCTTATAAAACTTTCATGAGATAATGTGTCTTGTAAGAAAATATCACACAAGCGCCACTTTTAAATATGTGTCAAAGATGTTACACTTGCGAATAATGTTGCTCTGACCGGTCATAGCGGCGTCCTAGGATCAACATAGTAAGAAATCCAAACATGTAGGAGGAGAATACGAAGATTTGCATACTTGATTTAGAATCCATCATTATTTATGTGGAATGACGATGATCCGATGCTCAAACGATGAGCTGACGCTTAGGTTCTTCTCCTCTATAACCCTCGGTTCGTGGCTCGATGAGACCACCACTTACAGCTTGCCTTATATGAGGTGAGAGAAAGTTTGTGGAAGAATGAGAGCTAGAGGAGAGACCTTAGCGCTATTTATAGAGTTTTGGACAGGCTCTCTCATCACAGGCTGGGCCCAACTCGGCCCACACTAGCCAAACCCATATTTGACCATTAAGAAAATTTTATGCCTTACTTTATTAGACCAACTCCATAAAAAGGTAAATTATAATCTCAATTAATGTAGCCCACATAAAGAAAACTCTTACATTATCCTACTTGGGCTATGTTAATTGATACCGTACTGTATGTGCACACATTTTTGTTGGTCTAGTGGCAATTCTTAATAGTCAATCCTATCTCATAAAGTCTCCAATACCGAATCATGGCAGTAACTATATGTACTCACACAGAGCTTTCCATGGTCACAAGTGCTTTTAACTTTATTGATAAGGATTTAATATGGTTGTGTGGCAAACAGATAACACATAACACCTCATAAAGAATAATACCTTATGTGTTATCTCCCTTGTCGGTCAAGTGTCACAAAAAACTGGATGTGCCACTAAAGAATATCCTTATAGTTCCAATGAACTCGCATATGTCTTATCTTTATGATTAACCTTTCTTTATGTGTAATCAAGACATATGTTCAAGGCTGATAACTAGATGCCCCCAGCCTCCACTTAAGGCTTACACAATACCTTGAGATTTCCATTACATATAATCAACTCAATATGGTGACCACATATTCATGAACACTTCATTGAATGTGTATATATAACCTTTATTAGAGCAAAATTAAAACAGCTCTCACTAAACAGCAGCATCCAATGATGCTTCTCAACCCATGTTCATGACATGTCATTCAAAGGGCGAAAGTCTTTAATTAGTGGGTCTATAACCACATCATTTGTGGAAATATGCTTTATTGTTGTGTCACCATTATGTATCGTTTCTTTATGGTAAAAAACTTGACCACCACATATCTAGACCCCTCAAGACATTTATTGTTATTGATAAACAACATTGAAAAGTTATTGTCTCGATACAACCGTATGGGTCTATTCATAAAATCAAATATGGTTAACTCCTTAATGAGGTTTTGAAGTTAAATATCTTGAGTAACAGCTGAAAAGTCTGCTACAAATTCCGTTTATACGGCAGAGGATGATATAGATTTATGTTTATCACTTTGTCATATTATTGCACTTTCTGCTGAGATAAATATATATTCTATTGTCAACTTCTTGTCATCCTTATAGCTAGTAAAATTTGCATTTGAATACCCTATTAGCTCCAGATCCTGAACATGTTTTTCAACATATAGTTTTCTTGTCCTTTTCAATATCTCAAAACCTTATTGGTAGCAATCCAGTGATCATGTCCTAGACTTGACTGATATCTGTTTAAAAGTCTTGTAGCAAAAGTAATATCTAGCCTGATGCAGACTTGAGCATACGTGATACTTCTAAGTGCACTAACATAAGGTATATCATTCATTTGGGTTTTCCCAAGATTTGAACAAGGACAATGCTAAAGATTTAATCTATCGCCCTAACGATAGGATCAACTCGACTTGTTGAATCTTTTCAAAATGCAATCAACATTTGCAATATGAGATAAACTTGACATATGCAGAGAATGATCCTATAAATCTCAATGCCAAAGCAAAAAGATACCTGACCAAGGTCTTTCAAGCCAAAATTTCTTGACAAAATCTGCTTTGTCTTATGCAGTATTCCAATATTGTTACTCGCAAGCAAGATATCATTTATATAGAATGTGAGAAAACTAAATTTTCTCCTACTGACCTTGCAGTATATATACCAATCTACTTTATTCTCAACAAAATTGAATGAAGTGATAATACTATGAAACTCCAAGCACCATTGTCTACAAACTTGCTTAAGACCATAAATAAGGCTTTTCAGTTTACACTTAAGCTTACCTGAATCATTTGCTGCAAAACCTTTGAGTTATATCATATAGACTTCTTTATTAATGTATCTATTGAGAAATGAAGTTTTAACATTCATCTAGCGCAACTCCATGTAAAAAATGAGCTACTAATACCATATTCACTTTGAAATAGTCTTTAGAAAAGACTAAACTTCTCTCTGAGTGAAACCTTTCTCTACTAGTCAGAGTTTAAATTTCTTCATATTTCCTTTGGAATTTCATTTAGTCTTGTACACCTATTTGCAGCGGATGAGCTTATGACCCTCAGCCAATTTAAGAGGCTCCCAAACACTATCACGCCTTATAAATTACATATCGTCTTTCATTGCATTTAACCACAGATCTGACCAAAGACAAGAAACAACATTTATACATAAGTCACTAGATCGACCACGCAGTAGATATCGTAGTCATACTCTCACCAGATAGACTATATAGTTTGGTTGTATAATTGAACATCTTTCCCGAATAAATCTCTTAAGTGGAGTTATCGCAACCATTTCATCTTGTATTTGAGAGGCTTGACAAACTTTATCATGAATTATATCAATACCAGTATCCTGAATCTCAATAGGCTTCGTTTGTAGTGTAAAAGACTCCATAAATGGTCCCCACCATACTATTATTTTTAATAATCTAAGAGCAGCCATCCTATGCAGTTATGTCGAATTCCAGAAATTTTGCTGCCTATAATTTCACAATTCTTGTACCTCTTTTGAGATCATAAAATCCATATCCCTTTGAATGGCCTAGGTAAGATACGAAATAACACCGAGGGGTTATGCAATTCAACTTACTTAATGTTGAATCATATAACCTCACTTTTGTAAGATACTTCAAACCTTAAGATGGTTCAAGTTAGGTTTACGTCCAGCCCATGACTCAAAATGAGTCAACATAACATTTTTGGTAGAAATTCGGTTTAATGCATATTGGGCTGTTTCGCCCCACAGAAAACCTAATAAATTAGTCCTAGTAATCATACTCACTATCATGTCCATTATGGTGCAATTATGCCTTTCAGCCACACCTATTTGTTCAAGATTTATGGGCATAATAAACTAAGTTACCATCTCAGAATCTTTCCAAGTATTTGACAAATGGCCCTTTAAGTTATCCATCATTGCCATATTTGTTGAAATACTCACCATTGCGGTCATATCTGACAATCTATAAGACTTGTTCCAATTGTTTCTTGATTTTAGTCTGAGAGAACTTGAATTTATCCAAAGATTCTGACGTTTCTTTAGAGAAATATACGTCAATGATTGTGTTGAAATGAAAAATTCTATATAACGTTACCGTATAATGGTCCACTAATATAAGTGTGAATGACCTCTAACAGTTCAGAATTTCAGACTGTAGTTTTTTTGCTTATCTTAATCATCTTGTTTCTACGGCAGTGTACACAAGTCTTTAGGTAACTTTTAAGAGTAGACAAAATATCAACCTTATTAATCTTTATGTGACATCCCAAATTTTCAATTCTGCTTTCAATTAAATTAATCGGGCCTTTCATTGACGTGCCTATAGTGCTATTATCGAGTTGATCACTCGAGATAACTAGACTTTTCGGAGAAGTCACTAAGGAATTTTAATGCAATAGACTAGAGAATTCGACCAGGAATCGACTACTCGACCGTGCTCATCTCGTAGAGATCATTACGGCATATTAAAGTCGATTAGAGATCGAGATAGGTCGGTTCGACGAGAGATGTGTGGCTAAACGTGGATGATTCCACTAAATTGCAAAATTCCCGTCGATTGGCATTAGACTGATTTTTCTATCGTTTTGGTACCATGTGTTCGTATTTGAAACCTCGAGATTTTCACGACAATCGAGAGTCGCCAATATGTCGAAGAGGTTCATTGTGGCTCGAAGAAAATCAACCATGGGTCATTTGCACCAAAAATTTCTAAAAGCTACCTAGTAGCCTAGGTCACGCTAAAATCGCGCTGATTGAAATTAATCGTGAATTTGAATCCGATTTCAAAATTGAAAGTTCTGTTATGTCACGAGGTCATTTTGGGAACGTTGACTCGGTCTCCAAAGATTTTTCTCGCAAACCGAGGTTTTTGCGGAAAAGTCGATATAAGGCCGTTTTCGACCGGGAAATTCCGAGAACCGTTTTTGATCGCGAAATTTGGATGCAAGTAGGATCTATTGGTGAGGGAAAATACCAATTTGATCAAGGACTCGATAATGGAATTTATGGGAGCCGATTTGAGTTGATTCAAGAAGAAATTGAATTCAAATTGAGGGAAATCCACCAAAATTCGTGTGCCCATGGCCCATGACTTTTGTACCCTCTCAATGGCTTCCAAGACAAGCTTGGTGGCTGCAAATTGCTGAGGAAACCAGCTGGGATTGGTGGGGCCTTCCAAGGGGACCAAGAAGATGAGAATGAAGGCCAAGTGGTCCCACCAAAGCCAAGTTGTTCCCTTCCTCCTTCTTCTCCGTCAACCGGTCGACCCCTCCCTCCATTCCCGCCATTTGAGCTTCCAAGAAACCGCAGAAAGGAGAGGAGATTAGTCAGCAAGCCGCTGGAGCAGCCTAGCCACCAGTCCGACCACCGCACGTCGCCGCTCGCCCACACGCGCCCTTACGCCGTCCGCCCCACCTCGCACCGCATGCCGGTTCCGCCTCTGTTCGTGCCTAGCAAGGCGCGAGGTTGCCGGGCCCAGCTCGCCACCACCGCCGTCCAAGTTCCGCCTACCCCAAGCTTGGCTTGTCTTTGTCTCCACGACCTTCCCTCACCGTTTCCGAGCTAACCCGCAGCCACCGTTTAGCCTCTTTAGCCACCAAACAGAAACTAGAGCAGTGGGTATTTCTAGCACTGTTTGGCCCGTTTTTGGAGTTTGTCGTTCCTCTCTGTGTCCCCGTCGAAGTGAACCAATCGGATCACCAATCAAGTGAGTTTAACTCACCAATCCTTGCTTAGTAAGTTAATGACATTTAAGGCTGATTAGTTGAGACTAAGTATGGATTAGGTGGATAGTTATAATAGATTAGTGAATTAATCGTTTGATATTGCATGTTAGGTGGTTAGAGTAGTGTAATTAGAGCCTAGACAAGCTCTAGTATTTATCTAGAGTGGTTCGGAAATTTTCTGGGCTCATCTCGACTTTTATTCAGGCTTTTTCGGCCTAAGTGGTATTTATTGGCATTTGTTAATTATTTTCCGTAATTATTTAATTAATTATTATTTTCTGGAAATTAGACCAGAATAGCCGGTGACCGGAATTTCATGCTGATTGCAATGGTGTGATCTATTTAATTAATTGATTGTTATTTTGTGCAAATTGAGTGTGATTTATGAATTTGGATATTTATCCCAAATTTTATTTAATTTCAGAAATTAATTAGAAAATCACCGGGTGTCGGTTTACAGCGCCAAAAATGTGTTTGTGGGCTATTGAAAATAGTGGGATTTTATAAAATAAAGATATTATATTTTTTGGCTTAGACCGATCGTGTCCTCACACACGATTATTTTTATTGGGTAATTTTAATACGAAGAAAACATGCCGGGACATTATTTTAATTGAGGAATTTAAGTGTGGAATACCACGTTCTTGGCCGTGGGTGAATAATCATGTGATGATTTGTAGTTGTAGGAAGATGACTATCGAAGCTGAGTTGACGCATGTTGTGCGTGTTGTTTTGAGTTAGATCAAGAAAACCGCCCGAAGTATGGTCATGCCCGTTGGGCCGTAATTAACCGCTAAAGTATGGCCATACCCATTGGGCGTAATTTACCACCGAACTTGGAACAGGTTGTGCTCGCTGGGCCGTAATTCACCGCTGAACATCTAGTAGGCCGTGCTCGAGTGTGGCCGTAATTAGTAATTGGAATGACCGTGTGATGGTCTTAATGACATGGAATCGACTGGGTCGATTGATCGTTGGTTCAATCTAAGTGGATGAATTGATTTGTTGAAATGATTGATAGAGTGGTTGAATTATTTTGACTTGCAGGAAGGAACTAAGGCCAAGGTAAGTCCTCTGACTCGTGTTTGTGCTTAGGCAGCCCTTAGGGCGTATTTTCTTCCTAGTCGGGTCTTAGGGAGTGAACTCACTGAGACGTCATCTCACCCCATTGTGGGATAACATTTCAGGTCTCTAGATGGTAGCTCTTCTTGAGCGTTTTGGTCAACCTAAGAAGGTGACAGAGCAGAAGTATATTATCTCACTGCATGGGAGCCCTAGGGGATGGACCTATGAGCTGATGAAATCCGTGGTCTAGGTCGATGAGGCCTTACCCCATAAGGTACCTCATCAATACAGAGCATGGTATCGTTAGGCATGAGATGGAGAGAGGGAAGGTCCCATACTTGAGTCTGAGATTCCCTTGTACGTGCTGGAAGTAGCCTTTGGGAAAGGTACAACGAGATCCTCCAGAAGGTTCAATGGTAGACGTGGAGCTGGACATGATAGATCCAGAGTCCCCAGTGTATTCCGCTGAAGGTTCAAATGATGATGAGGATCTGTAGTTTTATGAAAGCCCCCTATTTTGCAGACCTTGCTTTTATAGACTTGTATTATATATGACATGGTTTGTTATGTATATATAAGTGTGGTTTGGTTTTGAAAATTGTGGCCTTGTTTGTTGTCTGGGGATTATTTATTCGCTTCTGCATGCATAAATTGAATGGGTTGGCGATGCGTCTTGGGACGTCGCTAATTAATCGACCAAAGAGGGATGGGCGTGCGCTCGAAGGATCGGGGCGTGACACTTTATACTCTTTCTCTAGACATAAGATCGAGAAGTTCATGCTATAATGCATAAAACTATTCCTTAGGTAAAGGTCTATTGAAAACAATTTTTTCAGCTATAAAAACGACGTATATAACGTTGATAGGTTAACACAATTGGCACAATCTATTCGATATATTGCAGCACCCAACTTTATTTGACTTGGAAAATATAGAAACAACATTGTTCTATACTTAAAAAGAGTAGCCACGCACTTCTAGACATGATACGGAAAGTAAGTTCCGTCTAAAGGAAGGTACATAAAGTGTTTCTCAAGATTAAATGCAAGCCAGAATCCATAATTCATAGTCAAAACAATACCTCCCATTAAATCGACATTAAATGTTGTTTTTTATGATGAGTTATGATTCATTCTGATTTGACTTCCTTAGATTTATGAATTCCTTTATGGTAAACAACATAATTTGTTGCACCGCTATCTAGCCATTAAGAACTGGATGAGGCTTTTGATAGGAATGGATTCATAAATGAATGCCAATGAATCATCAACTCCAGGACTTACGATTGAACAACCAAGCTTTATATTCATTACAATGTCCCTTATGTGTCATTTCTTTTCCACAAGAGTAATGAATGACACAATTTCTCTTAAAGTGTGTTATCTTTAGATCAGATTGTCAAAATGACCAGCGATTTCATGAATTCCTTTATGAGTATGATTTTGGACTTCAAATCAACCATCCTTAGGACATAATCCTTAACCTTATCAAAATCATTACACCTTATGTTGAAGAGTCGTTGCATTTATCCCATCCTTGGCAATAGACAAGACACAATTTCTAGCTACCAAGGTTTTCATCATCTTTTAGAGTGCAATCAGGGTGATAAACCACTTTCAAGTGTTCCTAAATGGAACTCCTCATGGTTAACGGACAAATTCAATTGTCCTTTTTCCAAGCAGCAAAAGATACTTTCTAGTTCCATATAACTAATAGTGAGATTGCCAGCTTAAACTTAGTAAGAGCAATATGAACATCCACCAGCTCCATCCCAAACGGAAAATCCTCTTTTCACTATTTAAAATTTGACCCAATAGGAACCTCAATCACAATGGAATTGCCATTACAGAGAATATGACTTGATAACAAGTAACATATGCAATTAGCATCATGTGAGTATCGTGTAACTTGAAAACCTTATAAGTACACATTTTGAGAGTTACATGCATCATTAGATAAACACCTTTGGGCAGAATACATGACATGCAATTGTACACTCTCCACATGACAGCGGTCATGAGAATATATTTTGACCTTTCGCGAATTCACCACATTTGGGTGTATGAACCACTAGGGTTAGTCACTTCTCAATCATATACTGTGCATGCATCCCTCCATAAACTAATACACAATAACCTCATTTGAGAGTATGACTACGTATTAGAGTAGGAGACATCCTATCACAATATGAGACTGATATTTTTCAAATCCAATTAAGTGTACCACTTTGGCGGTCACAACCCAATCGAATCATTAAAACTCTCTCATACTTAGAGATATAAACTTTATAATTCACATTTACCTTAGACATGTGATTTTAGACTAGATGACAAGGTCAATTCGTCACTAAAATCACATATAATGCCAATTATATTGCTCTATTCATTAACCCATGCTAACCCTTATACATGTTATTAATGAATCAATGCTCTACACAATCTTTACATGATGATATACATGTGAGCTCGCAACGTATTTCTAAAATCATAAAGAAATACATGAAAAACACGCAAAAATACTCCAAAAATCACGTACCTTAGGGTTCCACATGCATTTTCATATCAATAAAAGTATCAAACATGTAAAATAAATATATCACAGTGTAGAGAACATCTATACGAGCACAACGGTCCAAACCATGCACCAATCCGAAGTCGCACCCGCCCTCACACGCTGTCGGAATGCGTGGCGCATGAGGTCCACGCGCTTGCCTCCTTGAGCCAACCTAAAACCAGTCCCATCGGGTCCAACTAGTCAACGGTCCAACCGGGTTCGACCGGTCAATGGACCGACTGGTCAATGGTTGGTCAACTCGATCAATAGACCATCGGGTTAGGTTGACCCGCCGGTGAGTGACGTCATCATCGCTGATTGATGTCATCCATGACGTCAGCATGGCAAGGCGGTGGCCCAAGTTGGCAAGTGATGTCATTGCTGACGTCACTAACCGCCATAGGCGATCATGCGCCCGGCACATGAGCACAAGCTTGCGCAGTGGCGCATGGTGCCGCCTCCCAACTTCGTCTCAGCGTGTGTGGCAGTTTCTGACCTCTTCTCGACACGTACGACCCACCAAAATGCTTGTCTCAGCATGTAGAATCCATATATGTGCTCAAAATCTACTTTCATTGGATCAAAATTCACAAAAATAGGCAAAACGGTCCAAGGGTAGGTGAAATCCGAAATGCCCATCGTCGGCGTGTTTGGCCTCCGCCAAAGGTGTGCCACCCACCAAAATGCTCGGTTCGACGAGGCGAATTTGAATATGTTTTCAAAATCAAGTTTCAATGGGCAAAATTTCTGAATACGGGCCAAATACAACAATTCAAGTTCTACGCTATGAGGCTCTTATACCAAATGTTGGCTGTTGTAGTGGCATCTTAGGATCAACATAGCTAGAAACCTGAACATGTAGGAGGAGAATACGAAGATTTGCGTATCTAATTTGGAATCCATCGTTCTTTATGCAGAATGACAACGATTCGATGCTCAAACGACGAGTTGACGCTTAGGTTCTTCTCCTCTATGATCCTCGGTTCCTGGCTCGATGAGACTGCCACTCATAGCTTGCCTTATGTGAGGTGAGAGAAAGTTTGTGGAAGAATGAGGGCTAGAGAAGGGACCTTAGTGCTATATATAGAATTTTGGATGGCCCCTCTCATTACGGGCCGAGGCCAACTCGGTCCATACAAACCAGACCCATATTTGACCATTTAGAAAACTTTATGCCTTACTTTATTAGACCAACCCCGTAAAACGATAAATTACAATCTCAATTAATGTAGCCCACATAAGGAAAACTCTTACCGCTCCTTCATCCATGATAACTAACTTTGTGTATAGTTTGACAAAAGAATTCTTATCGATGGCACGACATGTCCCAAATAAATTAATAGGTTGATGGGAACGAAGTTGCTTAGAAGAGATGGGCCCAACTAATAATATGATAATCTTGTTATATTTTCCTTCATACGCCATGTGGGCATTTCTTCTTGAATAGGGATTTACTTAGGAAAAGCAAGAAACACAGAAGATGAAAACCGGGTAGAGTGATGATGGTGAGTGGGGTGTCTTACGAGGACCAAGGACGAGCAGCAACAGCAGGAACAGGCCCATGAATCTCATCTCCATTCTGCTTCTCCTTCCTGAATCGACACCGACCAACGTCTTCGTGATAACAAAGTTCTGGTTGGAATTTAATTAGCAATGAGGCCCGATTGCCGTCTTATAAAGGAGTGAGAAAGTGACATGGGCCGGTCCAGTAGGAGTTTAGTCCCAAAGTGGAGTGACGCGTCTCTTCTCATGCCAGGGGAAGCTGCGTGCTTTTCTCCGTTTGTCCTGCAAACATTTTCTTGAGGCGTATCTGATCCAGAATCCGATCCCCTGGAGGCCGGATGGATCTCTGCCATTAATGCGATGGGCCTTGCATCTGAGTGGATTCGTTTGGTTTAGTATTTTGAAAATTCATTATGAAAATGCAAAGCAGTTTAGATTAAAAGACTTTGGGTAAATGCAAATGCCGTTTGATGAACTATGCCGTTTAGTAAAAACACATTTGAAAGCTCTTTGGGTGAGTAATATTAGTTTTTTTAATTTTTATTTGTTTAAAATTTGAATAAATAATATATGCAACTTTTTAAATATAAATTTTGCAACATTGCTAAAAAAAAATCAAATATATATAAATGCTAAAAATCAAATATATATAATTTTGAAAAAAGACCAAGGCGGCGAGTGGTCGATATAAAAAATAATAATTAAGCTCCATGATTTTTGCTTACATAAGCGTTAGGTGTTCTTGGTTTATGAGTACATGATGGAAGGGGAGTGCAATTTGTGTTCTGAGAATTGATGCCACTAGGGTCACTATCGTTTCGGATGCGCAACCCGCTTTACACGCCGTGTGATTGAAATTACAAGAATTTTTCTCTTTATAAGTTGAAGGCTTGTTAGTCAAAAGAAGAAAAGGCTGAAAAATTGGTCCATGACCTTTCCCTTACGATGGGTTAGAAATTTTTAGAGCCAAATATCACAGAGTAAAAGCGTCATCAAGACCATGACTTCCAATGAACCATTGACCACGTATTGATCCCAAAGTCAACACACATGGAAACCCCAAAAGATCTTGACCTCTTGATGGATGTGCGCAAGATCCATCCTTACATGGTTCAAATCCTTTTCTTTTGGCCGGTATGCTTGTTTAAATTCTAACTGAATCATAAAATTGTGAAATTTAGAGATTATCGTGTTTGCTCCAAAATTGGTGGCATAACTTCTAAAAAAAAAGAAAGATATGTAACTCAATTCAGTGAGCAGTATATCTCTTCTAAGTAGATTAAATATTCATTATACACATATGAAGAACAATGTTAGAAACCCATAATCCAAACCCAAGATATAATATACATATTAAATAAAATATGAGTTTTTTCATTTTAACAAAATTTTATACAATTTAGAAATACATTTTTAATCCACCATCACAATTTGAATTTCTAAAGTCAAGTCCATTGATCAATCTCTATCAAATCACATGCCAACGATTCATTCCATTGGCTAATTTATTACTTAATATTTTACCATGGTCATGATATAACGCTTGGTGATAAGGTGATCAAAATTCTCCCATTGGCAAAGTCTCCATTTATTATCAGCCAAAGGCTTGACCTTAGAAGGATACTCTAAAACCAAAATTTGGAGTTGATAAGCTTTGGAATTATATGGAGATGGTATATTCTGGCGTTATGGAGTAGTGGGGTTTGACGAATATGGGGAATATTCCAAATAAATGCTTAAAGTGTCTTCATTTTCTCAAATGAGGATATAGAGTAGACACTATTTCAAATAGGACTTGAATGAAGACCTTAGTCTCAAAGAGTGACCTTACCTCACCGGTAGTCTCAAATAGGGCATGAAGTGTCTTCATTTTCTCAAATAAGGGCATGAAGTTGAGTTTGTTTCAAATAAGGACATGAAGAGGCTATATCAGTTTCAAATAAGGATTTAACCTTACCGGCTGGTTAAAGGCATTTTCATCTTTTACTTTTTTCTTATTTTATTTCATTTTTTCCTTTAAAAAAAACTCAAAAAGCTAAAAACTAAAAAGAAAAAGAAAAATATAGGCAGGCTCCCCACCTATGGCTGCCACCCCATTGCTAGTGGGCATTGGCCATGGCTGGTAAGTCACCAACATCTCGACAAGGGCTAACTAGCGGTGAGGGCCGATCAACAAGGGCCATGGCCCTAGCCTAGATCTAGGAGAATGTTGCAGCCTTCTCCCGATTCTGGTGGGGGCTTGGGGTTGGTGAGGCGCTAGCGACCTCGTCGATCATGGCCGATGCCCCACTAGTAATGGGGTGGCGGTCACAGGCGGAAGCGCTAGCCTTAGCCTTTTCCTTGGGCTTTTTTAATTTGTCTTTTTATATAGTTTTAGTCTTCTTTTGGTTTTTTAGTTTGTCTTTTTTGGAAAAAAAGAGAAAAAGGAAAAAAAAAAGGAAGAAAATAAGAAAATATAAAGGACAGAAATGCCATTGTCTAGCCAATGAGGCCAAGTCCTTCATTATGATTGACATGGCCACTTTTAGTTCTTATTTGAGAAAATGAGGACATTTCAAGCACTTATTTGAGACAAGGTTTACTCTAAACCTTTATTTGAAAAATTGACGGCATTTCAACTTTTATTTGGAATTTTCCCTCGAATATATAGGACAACTTTGAAAATTACTCTAATTATATGAACTAAGGACTTGAATTCTTACCAAACACTGCAAAATGTACTTAATTTGGCTCGTCAAGTTTGAACTTTTCCTTTCTTCTCTCTAACGTTTTCATTTTGTTTTTGCTTTTTGACTAGTTGACTAGTCAACACCGCAATATTACACTTTAAATAAGGCAAGTTAACTTCATAAGGGGGTAAAAATAGTCCTCCAACTAGCCAATAAGGGCCTGTTTATTTTCACTTCAAATAGTGTCGGGTTCTATTCTTTTATTCCCAGAACAAAAAAAAAGAACATAAATCTATATGGTCAATTTTTTGTTCTAGAAAATAAAAATCTATTTTTATTCTTGCAAATAGATTTGGAACAAAATTAAGAAGTAGAAAAAAAAAATTGCTTCTTGTTCTTGGGAATAATTCATAGAATCAAGTCTATTTTTTTCTCCTTCTCTCTTCTTCTTCCTCCTAGCTTGTCATTGGCCTTTGCCGGCCATTGTCGGCCACTGCTACCGTGAATCAAGTCTAATTTTTCTTCTTTTTTCTTTCCTCCTCTCTTCTTCTTCCTCCTAGCTAGTCACCGACCATTGTCGACCACCGCCATTGCTGCCGCTGGCAATAGCTATCGATCGGCTACAAAGAAGGAGGAAGAAGAAGAGAAAAAGAAAAAGAAAAAGAAAAATGTAATAAAAGTATTAAAAAATTAAAAGAAGCAAAAAAAAATTTAAGAATCCTACCAAATGCATTTTCACCCAGGAAACATAAATTTTGGATAGTTATCAAGCGCCTTCAAAAACTCAGAAATTGTTCTCGGGAACATAATAAAAAAAATCATTTTTGAGCAAAAATTGTTCTTGGGAATAGAATGATTACCAAAAGCGCCCAAAAAGTTCAAGCAATTGCGTAATGATAGGAGCTCAATCTCATTCTTACATATGTAGCACAAAAGTGAGAAAAAAAACCAAATTGTTGAACTTTAATATTTTTTTTCTCTGCTCTCTTTTGTAAATTTTTATTGATTGATCATATTCTGGTTGGACGTATTGTATTTATCTTTGTTCTTCTTTCATAATTCGAATGCATTTTGTCGTGAACTTATTTAAAGATTTAAAGATTTGTGGTGCACAAAAAAGATTGCGAGATTTTCAATGAGTCAGGATTGGCAATGAATAGGAATTGGAATTAATTTAAATCAATAGCGTGTTAAATTTTGGGATTTTTACGTAGACGTCACAATTAGCAGTCTTATTGGTGCACTGACTTGGAACTTAGTGGCTTTTTCCGATGGCTTCTTGTCACATGGAAAAAGCCTGTGGTTCCAGGTCAGCCTGGAAATTGCAGGAGTCTTCATTGTTCAGTGATCTCTCTTCTCCCTTTCTTCTGTCGTCTTAGTTCACTCAGCAGATTCACTGATTTTGAGAACTTGACTGCTTCAAGCAGTATGAAAGCTTTTGTGGCACTTTCCATGTGTCTTGTTCTCTTCTCTTGTAATGCCCTTGTTTCCAATGCACTAGATACCATAGCAACAAATCAGTCGATTCAAGACGGCGAGAGCCTAATCTCTGCTGGTGGGACATTTGAGCTGGGGTTCTTCAGTAGGGGGAATCCGCCAAAGCGATATCTGGGAATAGGGTACAAGAAAATAACCACAATGACAATAGTGTGGGTTGCAAATAGAGTTGCACCCCTTGCGGACGCATCGGGCACTCTGAGGGTTACTAGCCATGGAAGTCTCGTCCTTCTCGATGGGAATGGAAGTGATATCTGGTCGTCAAACTTGTCGATACCGGTGCGTAATCCAGTTGCGCAGCTCTTGGATTCAGGAAATCTGGTTGTGAGAGATGCAGAAGGCAGTGATCCCAATAATTTCCTGTGGCAGAGTTTTGACTATCCTACAGATACACTTCTATCTGGTATGAAGATCGGATGGAATAGAACATCAGGCTTCAATCGTTATTTAACATCATGGAAGAGCATTGATGATCCTTCTCCAGGCAACTTCACGTATCAAATTGATCCGAATGGCTACCCACAAGAACTATTGAAGCAGGGTTCTGACATCAAGTTCAGGACAGGACCATGGAATGGTCTTCGATGGAGTGGCACGCCTAATTTAAATCCAAACCCATACTACAGGTATGAATTTGTGTTAAATGAGGAAGAGATGTACTACCGCTACGAGCTCCTCAACAGCTCGGTCATTTCCAGGATGACATTGATGCCCATTGGCATGGTAGAGCGATTCACTTGGATGGACCGAACGCAGGGTTGGACGCTTTACCTCATTGCGGAAATGGACCAATGCGACAACTATGCAACATGTGGTGCCTATGGTAGCTGCAAGGTCGATAATTCCCCAGTGTGTAGGTGCTTGAAAGGCTTCGTGCCCCGATTTTCTCAAGAATGGGATATTTTGGATTGGTCAAATGGGTGTGTGAGGAGAAATCCTTCGGATTGTGAAAAGGACATATTTGTGAAGTATTCTTGGTTAAAATTGCCGGATACTCGGTCTTCCTGGTTTAGCGAGAGCATGAATCTTCAAGAATGCGAAGTAGTTTGCACGAAAAATTGTTCCTGTATGGCTTATTCGAACTTAGACATCCGAGATGGAGGAAGTGGCTGCTTGCTGTGGTTCGGCGAGCTGATTGACATCAGAGAGTACAGCGACTACGGGCAGGACCTCTACATCCGGATGGCTGCGTCAGAATTAGGTATTCATTTATTATAGACATGAATTTGCTAGATACTGAAGAAAAAAATGGACACACATCTTTGAGGGAGAGCTTAGAGAAGTGCAATATCAGTTATACCTAGTTCTTACTCCTGATCCTGTGTGCTCCTGCTTCTTCTCTTAGCTTTACTACCGTCACACCAAAAGAAGCATAAGCTGGTCATGGGCTTGGCAGTTTCTCTCGGGTCTGTTTTCCTCATTCTGGTTCTCACCATCGGTGTTCTACAATGCAAGAAGAAGAAAATGAAGCTTCCTGAAGGTAAACCGTACTTTATGATACAGTCCTGTCAGATTTTGTATTCTGGTTCTCATCATTCCCAGTTTTTACATTAGTCATTTCGTCACTTACAAGTAGGTATTTTGCAAGACCTCCCAGTACTTATTCTATTATTGAGCACAAGAATTTCTTGTCTCGTGTTCATTACATTAGTCACCCCCTTGTAGAAGTGAAGTTTTTTTTCAATTAGACTATCATTAGATGGGATTCCGCCTTCATGTCCCATTCAGCGTTCATCCTCACCAAGCCCAACAGTCACAAGATTTTCTATTTATTTTATCTTACTATTCCACATCACCAATGAGAGGTCACCAAAGATTCCATGATGACCTGACTTTGTCAGTCAGTCTCAACCAAATTGTTCAAGGCATTTGTGTGTCAGTGTCAGATGTGCGAAACAATGACAAACCACTAGCAATCGCGATCATATTATCCTAATATGTTCGCAATCCAATGCTTTCATATTTAACAATTAGATGCCTTTGTAGCATCATGATTGAAGGAAATCTAAATTAATGCAGAAGCCACTCGAGATATTTGCTAATCAATTTCCTATAATTTGTGCTCCAGCTAAAAGGGACAGTTTTGAATCAGGAGTGTCGCGACCTAATTTTTTCGGGTTCACCGCCTAAAACTAGGTTAATGGACTGCTAAGTTTTTTAAACTTAGCTCGGGCTCTCCCAAGCCCATACCAAATCGCGACTTGAGTCTAAACTTTTTTAAACATGCAAAATATTATATAGGAGTCGCCACTAATCGGTTTAGGGTAGGTCGATTAGACACCTAAGTAAAATAACGGGAGGATTATCTTACTCCTACGAACCAGAGATTTTGGGTACGGGGACTTGGTTACACTAGACTATCCTAGTGCCCTTTCGGTACCATTTCTTTTTAATTTTCAAAATGTTTTGCGGGCAGGCTTGATTTGATTTTAATTGAGCTTCCTAACGTGTGAGGTGATCATACATGTGCGCATACCACCAATTTAACACATCAAGAAAGCAATTTAAATAATGCAAAAAGCATACCTTAAAGCAACGAAAGCATCTGCAATGTTAAATCAGAATTCACATCAACAATCCTAGATATGATTCCTAATTAACAAGCAATCAATTTTTTTTTGTTTTCACTTTATTTAATGAAAGTCGTGCAATGCATGCTACTAATTTAACATGAAATGATATGACGTGGCAATATGACCTAAACTATATAACATGAATAAGCATGCAATCCATCTTAAAGCATGAAATGAATTTATTCTAATTTTTTGTATTTTCCATGAAATTCGAAATTAAAGAAATGCAACAATTAAATATGCAATTTAATCAAATGACCTAGTTCTAATGACAAGCAATGAACTTAGCAACAATCACTAGATGACGAAAATTTCATAAACCTAATCCTACATGTCGATTTACTAAACCTATATGCTCGGGCAGAATTTTGATTTTTTTTTAAATAATTAATTATTAAATAAATATTAAATCTAAACTATCAACAAAATAAAGCAAGAAAGGATTAAAATAATCGAAAAAATAACCTATTGTCTCACGGGTCAAATTAACGGTTATTCTAACCCTAATTATCACAACAAGGAAATCAAAACAATTACAAATCGATCCGAAGTCCTACGGACCAAATTAAATAATTATTGTGATTTAACAATTAAAATTTCATCAAAAAGCCCAAAAATTAATATAATAAAAAAATGATCCGATGTCTCTCGGATCAAATTAATAATTACATTAATTTCGGACAAAATCCCTACGGATAATGCATACAAAATGCACAAATATTAACATTGACAAACCATATTCTAACTTAAACAATAATAACAAAATTTAAAACACAATAATATAACATAAAATAAGCAAAAGAAAGAAATAAAAATAAAACTAAAGGAGGGGAAATGCAGCAGCGTTGGTGGGCATATGGCTAGTTCTTGATTTGATCATTTGCTAGTCTCCTCCGAGAACTTTTTGAGTGGACGCCCCCTTCTCTTGTCGTCTCTCTCTTGTCAATTATGGCGGAATATGGAATTGTGTGGCCTTTTGTTCGGCATTGAATTGCCTGTGACCACAACATCGAACAAAACAAAGTAAATTAGGTGAAAATATGGGGTGAACAACTTTAATAGGGAGAGAAACAACCCGGTTTTATCACAGTGAAATCACTGGATGGCAATCAGCGCTTAGGTACGTTGGCCACTTCGATGTCTCGCTGCTGGAATTATCGTCGGAGATCTAGGAGTTTAATCTAGGCAAGAAAAAAAAATCACCTTAGTGCGAATAGCAAATTGGAATTGCACACAATCAAACTTAAAAAAAAAAGAAGCTCGACTTAGCTTTATACTTGTCGTCAATATCCATGAAGCATGATGAACATGGGGCATCGTCAAGAAGACTACACCATCGTCCGAGATCCCCGAGGGTGTGTGCCTCTCCCTCCATCTCTCGAGAGATTGTCTATCGAACCTCTCTACGTTTTCTCACCATTTTTTCCCCTTGTGAAAGCTTCGCTCTCCTCCCCCGTCATGAAAAGTGAGCCTCTCTTTTATAGTGATTCGAAACGGTCTCTTTACATGGCATTTCCCGAGTTGCCATTTCTTGTTGCATTAAATCAAGCCTGCAAATCGGAACGTGATTTCGCAATCAGCTCGATTTTACTTGATTCCTTCCATTTTACAAAAATTCTTGCCCCTTATTCAATTGCTTCCGCATTTAACAAAATCCGAATACCCATCAGAATTTCAAATTTCCATGCATAATCAATCAAATCAATTGCCCCCATTTTCTTTCATTTTTTCCTTTTATTTGTTCAAAATGCAATTTTATTTTTCCAAAATTAGGTGTCAACAGCTGCCCTCTTTGAAGGTGAGCTCGTAGAGGTTGCCGACAAAGATAAATTGAAACCTAATTTTAATTATGCACATGCACTAAATGACTTTTTGTTGGAAAATGAATTCCTTTTTTGAATGCAATATGTATGATGCATGGAAATGCTAATGCAAATGATAAATGAATTTACCCGGAATAACTTACCTTCAAGAAGGGTAGAGTAACTCAAGATAAATTGGTGTTACACGTCCAAGACCCATACCATTCTACGGTCGCGCCTAATAGTAACATGACTTTGTAAAGAAAACTGCTTTCCTAGGACCCGTACCATTCTACGGTCGCCTAGTATGACAGAGCTGGTTGTGTCTTTGACCCGTACCATTCTACGGTCGCGCTAAACGGGGATTTACCTTCCGGACCCGTACCATTCTACGATCGCCCGAATAGGGAAATAAGTTTTGTCTAGGACCCGTACCATTCTACGGTCGCCTAAACGGGGTTTACCTTCCAGACCCGTACCATTCTACGGTCGCATGAATAGGGAAATAAGTTTGTCTAGGACCCGTACCATTCTACGGTCGCCTAATAGGGGTTACCTTCCGGGACCCGTACCATTTTTTTAGGGAAATAAGTTTTTGTCTAGGACCCGTACCATTCTACGGTCGCCTAAACGGGAGTTACCTTCCAAGACCCGTACCATTCTACGGTCGCCCGAATAGGGAAATAAATTTGGGGACAACTGCATCGAGTGTCAAATTATTCAAAAGTGAAAATACCTGTACAACAACAAGTATTTAAGGTATAGATAGAGATATACTTACCTGGTGACATCTCTGCTCATTAAGGATATGTCTCCTGTAAAACATGATTGTAGGAGATGCAACATGTATTTGTGATTACAAATAAACATGCATTAATTCAAGCAAGGTTTACGCATAATGATTTCTATCAACCATGCATCACCTAATTCCAATGGAAAGGATTTCAAGAGAAGATTCCAATCCGAACACATAAGTGTCATGGATGTGTCAAATGAGGGATCATTTAGTCTCGAAAGGACTTTCCACTCATCCTCATTAAAATGGGCTGTTTTATCCTGACCTTTGATGCAGGATTTTGACAATCACTTTATCTCACCGTCATCACGCCAAACAAGAATCTGGGCAATCTCGCAAGTGGTACCTCTTTGAAGGGAAGCTCGTAGAGGTTTCCTTTAAAGATATATGACACCTAAATTTAAACCATGCAAAATGAAATATGAAATGCATACGCAAATGTTAATGACTTGACTTTTTTTTTTTTTTTTTTTAGAATAAAGGATGCAATGTAAATGCAATGATCTGGTTAGGAACATAGATCTCCATGTGTCTATGACCAATGAAATGCAAATGCAAAGAAGAGCACGTCTGTTACCTGTTTTGAGGATTTAGGTGTGAAATGATTCCGATGAGACCTTCAATCATCCGGAACTCCCTTCGATAATTGAAAGGCTCAAAGTCTTTAGGGATCCGATTCTCATCGATTCTAAGCACCTGAAATTGCATCAAGTACTTGAAACTTCAAAATCTTATTCTTATGTCGACATTTGAAAACTTTTACTAAACGTCCGGAAATCACATCGATGTTTGGAAAGACAAACACTTGGAAATCACATCAAGCGTTTAAAAGTTCAAATATCTAGAATTCACACTAGACATTTGGAAACATTTTATAAATAGGTACTTGGAATTCTCATCAAGTACAAAGATGACTGAACAAATTCAGGGTTTCAAAGACAATTCTTTTTGGTCTTTGAGGAAAAATTCAATGAAGGCCCATGCATGATGGCTTTATCAAGCTTCTACCGGAAAAATTATCAATAGGACAATTTTCAGTTATAGCGTGAATCTCTTGAACCTGCTAAATGAGACACTTTTGGTGTGAAAAGGCTTTTTCACTCGCTCTCATTTAAGAAGGGTTATTTGTCCCGACCATTGATGTGGGAATATATCACTATCTTATCATCATCTTGTCGACAAGAGTTCGAATTTTCTTGCAAGCGCACGACCTTACCAATCGAGAGGTCTTTGTCAAGGACTGTAATGCGTGGCTTGGTCAATGGCTTAACAAAGGGACTCTTTGAGTCAAAGCAATTGAAAGAACAATTCTGTAATCATCTCCAGGTTTACAAGTCAAGAACCCTGCAAAATGATAAAGAAATAATCTTGCTCGCACTTCTTCGAGCAATGCTTAAAACATGTGAATTCCTATGTTAATTCAAGTGCCCTAATCTGAAGAGACTTTGTAAGGGACGTAACATAGGCTGGGTTCATGGGTTGAGAAACGAAAGGATCGTTAGGCTCAAAGATGTGTATATGGGTCAAAGTTGGTGATCATCATGACATTGCCACCAGTTTTCTTCGCCATGGATTGTCTTCTTGACAGATTTCTTTATTAGCTCAAAAGTTTATCACCTGATGCCAATGATTATTCAACTGGAGATCTTTTCTCAATTTTTTTTCAAAGTCATTTTCTTTGATGATGGACATTGGTCGAGCACACTACTTTTTTTTTTTTTTTTTTGGCGATCCAATTCATCGGTCATTTCTCTCTTTTTTTTCACGGGCATTGGCCTTGCTTTTACCAGCACACTGCTTTTTCATGCCCCTTAGTTCTATTTTGATTTCAGTTCTTGCACACAATGTGTGTGTCAAGTATACTTTAAATGACACTCGAACCTTCAAGGGTCTTTATCTGTCTCTTGCCTTGCCCCAAAGTGTGGGGATGATCATCAACTTGGGCTTAAAAGAAACGAAATCACAGGCTCAAGTGGGCTATACAAAGGATATAAGTGTGTAGGATAGTGAAAGAAATGCTCTTCGTCATCCTAAGGCACTTAAATTACCATATGAATTCAATGTAATAGCACGACTTGAAGATTGATGCAAGTGAGAGCAAGAAAATTTCAATTCATTTTCCTCACTTCATGATGTCATTTTTATCTCTCGCTTGCCCCGATGTGGGGTGATTCTTGACAGGGGTAATTTGAAAAGAACATCCATAAGTGTATGGGCTCAAAAATGGTTAAGCAATGGAACACCTGTAGTGTTTGGGATAGAGAAATGAACTGCCTCTCGTCATTTCAGCTGTCGTACTTTTCGCAAGAAAATTCTTCACCTTGAAATACAAAATGTTTCCATACTCACCTCACAATGTATGGACATGGGACGGTGTATGGGATTAGGCTTGCCTTTCACACCTCATTTAGCATGCTCAAGTAACTCAACATCTTTCACTGAATTATCCATTTTGATAAATTTCAAGTGGAATTGATGGATAAAACATGTAAGAGTCATCATACAAAATCCCTTTTTAAAAAAAAAACTCAACAGCTTTAAGCATGTCAACTTCAAACAGTTTTCTATACTGCAAAATGGTTTTAAGCATTCATTCAATGATCCCTCTACAATGGGAATTGCCTCAGCAGTTGATGTCTTTGGATTGTCGCTATCATTCAAGGCTGAAAATCCACTTTTGCCCCTGCACAAGCGAACGTGCATCAATAAGATATTATGCACTATCAAAGTAAATTCAAATTGCACGTCCATTTTGGCTCGGGTCGAGACTTTATCCCAACTACCAAAATCTGTCATGGCTACAATCTTGTCATATCAATTCCTTGGAAATGTATCCTTGATAGTTGGGCCAATTGCAACCTGGTGTACTTTTTCAAATGCCTTCTCATCGACCAAAAAAGTAACTCTCTCAAACATGAAGTAAATGAGTCGAAAATTAAATAGAGCTAACCTAATGCATGCTTTTGGAAATGGCTTGAAAAATGATTTTTTTTTAAAAAAACAATGAAATGTTTTTTGTTTTCAAAAATTTTTAGGAGGAAGCATGAGAAAGTCCAGCCCTCGGATTTCTCCGTGGATGATTTTTTTTCATGGCTGGATATCGTCATTGAACTGGTTTGGTATACCCCATCATGTCCTCAAAATTGAAAATAAAATTGTAATTTCATTGAATAGAATCAAATGAATTACATTATTGGAATGAAAATGATGATTCCTAACTCCTAAAAGAGAAAAAAAAATCGAAAACGATTCTTAGAAAGTGAAAATGATTCTTAAAAAGCGATGAAAATTCCTAGAAATAGATAAAAATTCCCGCGCAAGGGAATGTGCAACTGAACATGCCCCTAATTAAATAAGGAAGATGATCTATTTAAGAACATGAATCATGTGTGCTTGAGTTCTTCACCCTCCTTGATCTTGTGATGCGAACTCTCCAGATCGAGATTCTTCCTTCTAGATATGTCACTAATCTCTTCATGGTGGCATCAAATTCAGCTACCTCAGGAAAATGAGACGATTCAAAAGTTCTTTTGGCTCTCTTCTTTGAGTCGCAGTTTCTCATTGAAGATAGAGTACCCATGTCATCACAGCCCTTTTGCTTGATAAGAAAAGCCACAATAGCAAACAATTCATCGACTTGACTTTGGTGGTGTGCAATTCGCTTGTTCATATTGTCAATGATACGGTCCAGCATATTGTTTAGATCCGCCATTTTAGCTCTCGACCGTGTACGGATGGGTGAGCGAGGTCGCTCCATAATCACCTAAGGAAAATAAACGGGAACATGTAAGCATGAGGTGTAAATGGAGAGTCAATCCATTACAATGATCTAATCGATTTTTTCATTTTTTATTTTTATTTATTCATGAAAAGTCTATGCAAGAAGGGAATTTCCTAAAAATAACTAGAATAATAAAAATAGGACACCTAGCAAGAACCAAATTTCCTAAACACGAATTAAGAATGGCCAAGATTTGAAATTCCCTAATGAGAACAATAAAGACATGAATTGAAAACAAATTCTCCAAAATTTTTTGTTATTTTCCAAATGATTCATCACATGGCAATTTCCTCATTTCATTCCTAATTGACAAAGGAATTAAATCAATGATTGACCTAAATTGTCATGAATCGACCCAAAAGTATAACAAAATAAATTGCATAATACAGGGATAGGAGACTTACTTTACCAAAGAAAATCAATGGCAATCACATAGACACGCGCATGAAACGTGAGGCTCGATTTATATCTAAATGGCTTAACAAAGTGGAGCTAAGAGGGTGATCTGATCGTTGCGGTCTCGCATTAACTTCAGTCCCCTTAACTCGGGCTCGCCGAATGGAATGTCCAATAGTCACGCAGTCTCGCGGATATGGACAAAACACATTTCGACACCATGAAAAACTTTCGGGAAGAGAAGGTCAACCTCTACATAGCAGTCTCGCTTTGGAGGAAGAATACTTCTCAACACCATCCTAGAAATCCTATCGCAGCCCGGAGTCGGACCGCAGGTTGTGTGTGCAAATAGTGTAGTGCTAAAGCAATAAAGCATGCACAATAGTTTAAATGCAAACAACACTTCTAATTGGGAAAAATAAATCATTAATCCCACACTCCAACCTGCAAGACAAAGGTTAACAAAGACTACTCCCCTTATACCTCCCATCTGCAAGAACATTTAACACCTTAAAAATGTTAGGGACGTACCTGGGATCCTTGCTGCCAAACTATTTTTCAAGAAAAATTGGCCTAAGTCCACTAAGTGTTTTAACACAGGTCCCCAGCGGAGTCGCCAAGCTGTCGCGACCTAATTTTTTCGGGTTCACCGCCTAAAACTAGGTTAATGGACTGCTAAGTTTTTTAAACTTAGCTCGGGCTCTCCCAAGCCCATACCAAATCGCGACTTGAGTCTAAACTTTTTTAAACATGCAAAATATTATATAGGAGTCGCCACTAATCGGTTTAGGGTAGGTCGATTAGACACCTAAGTAAAATAACGGGAGATTATCTTACTCCTACGAACCGAGATTTTGGGTACGGGGACTTGGTTACACTAGACTATCCTAGTGCCCTTTCGGTACCATTTCTTTTTAATTTTCAAAATGTTTTGCAGGCAGCTTGATTTGATTTTAATTGAGCTTCCTAACGTGTGAGGTGATCATACATGTGCGCATACCACCAATTTAACACATCAAGAAAGCAATTTAAATAATGCAAAAGCATACCTTAAAGCAACGAAAGCATCCGCAATGTTAAATCAGAATTCACATCAACAATCCTAGATATGATTCCTAATTAACAAGCAATCAATTTTTTTGTTTTCACTTTATTTAATGAAAGTCGTGCAATGCATGCTACTAATTTAACATGAAATGATAGGACGTGGCAATATGACATAAACTATATAACATGAATAAGCATGCAATCCATCTTAAAGCATGAAATGAATTTATTCTAATTTTTTGTATTTTCCATGAAATTCGAAATTAAAGAAATGCAACAATTAAATATGCAATTTAATCAAATGACCTAGTTCTAATGACGAGCAATGAACTTAGCAACAATCACTAGATGACGAAAATTTCATAAACCTAATCCTACATGTCCGATTTACTAAACCTATATGCTCATGCAGAATTTTGATTTTTTTTTTTAAATAATTAATTATTAAATAAATATTAAATCTAAACTATCAACAAAATAAAGCAAGAAAGGATTAAAATAATCGAAAAAATAACCTATTGTCTCACAAAGTCAAATTAACGGTTATTCTAACCCTAATTATCACAACAAGGAAATCAAAACAATTACAAATTTGATCCGAAGTCCTACGGACCAAATTAAATAATTATTGTGATTTAACAATTAAAATTTCATCAAAAAGCCCAAAAATTAATATAATAAAAAAATGATCCGATGTCTCTCGGATCAAATTAATAATTACATTAATTTCGACAAAATCCCTACGGATAATGCATACAAAATGCACAAATATTAACATTGACAAACCATATTCTAACTTAAACAATAATAACAAAATTTAAAACACAATAATATAACATAAAATAAGCAAAAGAAAGAAATAAAAATAAAACTAAAGGAGGGGAAATGCAGCAGCGTTGGTGGGCATATGGCTAGTTCTTGATTTGATCATTTGCTAGTCTCCTCCGAGAACTTTTTGAGTGGACGCCCCCCTTCTCTTGTCGTCTCTCTCTTGTCAATTATGGCGGAATATGGAATTGTGTGGCCTTTTGTTCGGCATTGAATTGCCTGTGACCACAACATCGAACAAAACAAAGTAAATTAGGTGAAAATATGGGGTGAACAACTTTAATAGGGAGAGAAACAACCCGGTTTTATCACAAAAGTGAAATCACTGGATGGCAATCGCCGCTTAGGTACGTTGGCCACTTCGATGTCTCGCTGCTGGAATTATCGTCGGAGATCTAGGAGTTTAATCTAGGCAAGAAAAATAAAATCACCTTAGTGCGAATAGCAAATTGGAATTGCACACAATCAAACTTAAAAAAAAGAAGAAGCTCGACTTAGCTTTATACTTGTCGTCAATATCCATGAAGCATGATGAACATGGGGCATCGTCAAGAAGACTACACCATCGCCCGAGATCCCTGAGGGTGTGTGCCTCTACCTCCATCTCTCTGAGAGATTGTCTATCGAACCTCTCTACGTTTTCTCACCATTTTTTCCCATTGTGAGCTCCGCTCTCCTCCCCCTGATCATGCAAAGTGAGCCTCTCTTTTATACTGATTCGAAACGGTCTCTTTACATGGCATTTCCCGAGTTGCCATTTCTTGTTGCATTAAATCAAGCCTCCGCAAATCGGAACGTGATTTCGCAATCAGCTCGATTTTACTTGATTCCTTCCATTTTACAAAAATTCTTGCCCCTTATTCAATTGCTTCCGCATTTAACAAAATCCGAATACCCATCAATTTCAAATTTCCATGCATAATCAATCAAATCAATTGCCCCCATTTTCTTTCATTTTTTCCTTTTATTTGTTCAAAATGCAATTTTATTTTTCCAAAATTAGGTGTCAACAAGGAGACAACTGTGAAAACCACAAGGAAGACCTTGAGTTGCCACTATTTGACTTGTGTACAGTAGCTATTGCTACCGATTACTTTTCGACCGACAATAAGATTGGAGAAGGCGGTTTTGGACCTGTCTACAAGGTACTAAAATTGTGCATGCTATTCTTGAGAAGGACATTGTTGCTATTTGAGGATTGTAAAGTACTTGCCGCATTTGTTGCATTTGCAAAATTTGTTTAAGAAAATATTCCCGAATATGTTGATGAGAGGCTGAATAACTTGATCCCAAAATGTTTAGTTACTGTGAGTGGAATTCTAATGAGAAAAAGATTAGGCAAGGAATTACTTTTCACTAAACAAGTTGACCATATGCAGGGTGTGTTGAGGGGTGGTCAAGAAATTGCGGTGAAGATGTTTGTCAAGGAACTCAACACAAGGGCTGCATGAGTTTAAAAATGAAGTTCTATATGTTTCCAAGCTGCAGCACCGAACCTAGTGAAGCTTCTAGGATGTTGCATTGAGGAAGAAAATCTTTTGATCTATGAATTCATGCCCAACAGGAGCTTGGACTCATTTCTCTTTGGTTTGGTTACTTTCTCAATTCCTTAGAAGCATGAATTTTGTGAAAGCTCCAAAATACCGTCACTAGAGTAGCAAATGACTAAATTGATGCCTTACTCCTTGTAAGTTAAAAACCGTGTAGAGTTTACTAATGTGAAATGAACTTTTGACAGATCCAATGGAGAGGAAGCGACTGACCGGGTCGCTCGTTTCAACATCATCAATGGAATTGCTAGGGGGCTTCTTTACCTTCATCAAGATTCCAGACTCAGGATCATTCACAGAGATGTGAAAGCTAGCAATGTATTGTTAGATTTTGAGATGAACCCTAAGATCTCTGATTTTGGCTTGGCTAAAAGCTTCACAGGGAATGAGATACAGGGAAACACTAACAGAGTGGTTGGAACATAGTAAGTACTTTTAATGCAGAAAGTGATGACCTCTGTGCTCAATTTGCTTTCAAACTGATGGTTTCAATACATCAACTTCTGTAGTGGTTACATGTCTCCAGAGTATGCTCTTGATGGAGTTTTCTCAACAAAATCTGATGCCTTTAGCTATGGTGTATTGGTGCTCGAGATCATAAGCGCGAAGAGAAATAGAGGGTTTCATCATCCAGACCACGATCATAATCTTCTAGGACACGTAAGTTCATGATACTGTTCACCTTCACGCTGCAAGAATTGCTCCTAATGGTTGGTTTCAATGTGGTCAAGCTTGGAGACTATTCACAGAAGGCAGGTCCATGCAGTTGCTTGACAAGTTGGTTGAGAACTCATGCGCACTTCAAGCATTGCGCTCTATTCATATTGGCCTATTGTGCGTGCAGCGATGCCCTGATGATAGGCCGAGTATGTCCACTGTGGTTATGATGCTGGGAAGTGACATCGAATTGCCTCTTCCAAAAGAGCCAGGTTTTTTCAATGAAAGGAATCTACTCCAAGAAAACACTTCACAAAGTCAACCAAACGAAATGACCATGACGGTATTATCTGCTCGATAAAGAGTCATGGCCATGACTTGCATTGTTTCTCTTTCTGTGAACCTTACACTCCATGTGGAAAGTCGAAGTAAAAGTTCTTCAATGTCCTCTAGCTATACTTCCGAAAATACCGCATCTCTCATTTGGCTGCAGCTTGAATGCACATGGAATGTCTTTTCTACAGATTCCGACATCCTCTTTTACAAATTTGTATTCGAAAGAGAAGAGTTCCCGTTCAAGGGCATCTTTCCCCGAAAACTCCGCATCGCTGGCCTAGAAAAGAAAATCTCGTCAACTCTATGTCGCGACCAATTTTTTTCGGGTGCACCACCTAAAATTAGGCTAATGGATTACTAAGCCTAGACTTAGCTCAGTCTCTCCCAAACCCATACCATCTCGCGACTTAAGTTCAAATATCTAGCATGCAAAAGGGAGTCGTCACTAATCAATTTGCGGTAGGTCGATTAGACACCTAAGTAAAATAATTGGAGAATTATTTCACTTCTACGAACCAGAGACTTTGGATACGGGGACTTGGTTATACTAGACTTTCCTAGTGCCCTCTCGGTACCATTTCTTTTGTTTTCAATTTTTTTTTTCAGGTAGCTTAAATTGATTTTAAATCTATTTCCCTAACATGTGAGGTGATCATACGGGTGTGCAAACCACCAATTTAACACTCAAGAAAGCAAATAGAAAAAAAATGCAGGACTTACCTCATAGCAACGAAAGCATCCGTAATGTTAAATCAGAACTCACATCAAAAATCCTAAATATGATTTTTAATTAACACGCCATCATTCAATTTTGTTTTCACTTTTTAATGAGAATATAGTCCATAAGCAATGCAATGCTTCTAATCTAATATGAAATAATATGGCATGACAAAATGTCCTAAACTATATGAATGATTAAAAAAAACTAATGATCTTTTAATGAACATGCAATGATTAAATTTGCAATCTAAATTAACAAAAATGACCTAATTCTAATGACGGACAATTTCTAATTAAATGAACCTAGCAATAATCACTAAATGACATGCATTTTATGAACCTAATTCTATATGACGTGCACATGATTCTTTCTATTCTAAAAAAAAATATGCAATCTATCCTAGAAATTGAAACTAATTTAACCTAAGACAAATTTTATTTTTTTCATGAAATTCGAAATTAAGGAAAATGCAAAATAACTATCTAGATTAAGACTCTATGTAGCTTATATTAAGGATCAGTCGACTAAATCCTAATTTAAACTAAGATATTATCTTAACGTAGTAGACTCTAACCTAGGATGCAAAAATCAATCTAAACTTAAAATGCAACATGCAATTTATTCTAATATGCCATGACGTACAATGAATGCCCTAATTCTAATTTTTTCTTTTATAAAATTCGAAACTAAAATTAACACATAATTAAACATGCAATTCAAATAAAAAAACTAACATCCTAAATGAATGCGCTTTTTTATTTTCATTTTCATGATTCAAAATAAAATCCCATTCTAAACATGCAAGATAATTAAAAAAAACAAACCTCATCCTAATTCAAACTTTTTTGGATTTTTTCCTTTTCCTTTTACGAAAATAAAACTGACTCAAACACCACGACATCAAATCAAGCAAAATAATGTTGATATCCAAAAATTGGTGTCACGCCCCGATCCTCGGGCACGCACCCATCCCTTGCCTTGGTCGATTTTAAAGTGCGATATCCTGACTATGTATCGCCGACCCTTTCTTTTTATTTATGCGCATGCGAAGTAATTATAAATCCCTTTACAATAAAACAATGGGATAGTAAAGCAGGCCATATTTTTCATATTGAAATTCGCAACCACACTTTTATTTACAGCATAAAAGTTTCACACCTATCTACACTAAGATAGGGTTCACAAAAGGGATGGGATCTCAATCCACATCCGGTTGTACTCAAGATCCCTCTCAGATCATCTTCTTCTTCAAAATCTTTCTCCTCCTTAGGATTCACGCGTTGCTTTCCTTCTCAAGTTCCTCCTCTTCGCCTCTCTTACTGTGGTCCCGAAATGGTTATTCAATAACCACGGAGACCACGTCTCGCCGAGCCTTCTACCCCTAAGACTCGATTAGTAGTCAATACACTATGGGCCGCCTAAACACGCACAGGTCGGAGGACTTACCTTGGCCTCGCATTCCACTTGCAAATCGCACAATTCATAATAGGCACCCAACTACTTAACAAATCGAACTAGTCGATTACATGTCATGGGAAGACACGCGTGCATTCTCTAAGCGCACTAGTTCCAAAGTGATGCATCAAATCACCGGCCCCACGTGTCTCTTCCAAGACGCCTCACTTAAGATTCAATGGCTTTATGGCCCCACCCGACCTTCTCAAGATCTAGTGGGCACTGGCCCCACCCGACCTCTCAAGATTTAGTGGCTTTTACGGTCCCACCCGACCCTCTTAACATTTAGTGGCTTTTTACGGTCCCACCCGACCCTCTCACTATGGCCAACAATATTGCACCTCATAATTCATTTTAGCACTAAGTAAAGCTCAAATAAATAAACGGATCGCACCACGATGATCAGCACGAAATTCCTGGTCACCGGCCATCCTGGTTGAATTTCCGGAAAAAAATAATTAAATAATTAATTTCGAAAAATAAATAAATAAATACTAAAAATCCAATTTAGGCCCGTAATGCCTGATTGGAAGCTGAGACGAGCCCGGAAAATTACCGAGACTCGTTAAATAAATAACATGGCATGTCTACTAGCTAATGTCTATTTCTAACCACCTAACATGCATAATTAAGTCTCTAATTTAATTTCTCTAAATTAATCTAACCACCTAATTGCATTAAATTAAATCTAACCAACCCTAAGTATAATTAGCAAACTAAGAAAGCATTAGTGAGTAAAACTCACTTAAAAATGCGGAGACCGAATCACCGCAACGGCGACGCGACGGCGGCCGAAATCGGATTTTCGGCGACACCGGCGGGCTTGGGCCGGGCCTTAGACTCGGGCCCAACAAATCTCAGCCCAACTGAGATTTGTCTTGTACTGGACTGGGCTTCACTTCAATTGAATGTGGGCTGCTTGCTGGGCCAGAATTAAACCGAAAATGGGCTCTCTCTTTTGGGCTGAAATAAGCCAAATTGCTAGGCTTCAAATGGGCTGAACGGTGCTGGGCTTCAAATAACCCAACTGCCGGGCCGTGAACTTCTGCCAGATCCGTGGGCTTTGCTGGCTTTTTGCTGAAGAAGCTGGGCCGAAAGAGAGGAAGTGGACGCGTGGAGCTGGCTTCGCTGGCGGCTGGCTTTGCGAGGTCAACCGAAGGGCTTCTGCGGCACTTTCGTTGACCGGGCGTGGAGAAGCGGCACAACGTGGCAGCGAAGGGGAGGACTGAAGCAACTTCGGCTGACTAAGCTTGGAGAGATTCACTTGACAAGATGGGGACGTGGACGGTGGCCGCTTGAGCAGAAAACTCGGTGGATGATGGAGCTCGGACGCGTGGGCAGGGAGCGTCTGGCAGTTTGCGGACGCTGCTGGTTGCTTCTACTCTCAATGCTTCTTCGCTGTTGGCTCGTGCGAGGAAACGGAGCGGTGGAGAATGAAAGAGGACTCGAAGGGAAGGTGGAGGTTCGGTGGTTTTGCTAGTCACGCACGGTATGGAGGGGAAGAGAGAGTGGATAGAGATGAGTGATGTGGGCCATATTTCACAACAAATATCTATTTTGCTCCCCACGTCTTTTGGGCCAAAATCAAAGCTCGTCTTCCACCAGCTCTTTGTAGCCAAATCGCCCCCATCTGGGCGCTTAAAAGGTCCAAAAGTTAGGTCCCATGGGGTCTTTGAATTTCTCAAGGTCTTGCTTCACCAACATCAAAAGCTTTCAATCAATCCCACCGACAATCGCAAGCCCAATTGACATCTCTATATTTCAATTGACAATATTTCTCACCTTTGAATCAATCTCGCATCTCCATTTTGCCATCAAATTGAATCCCCGGCTATAATTGCACAAAAACAATCCCCGGCTATAATTGCACAAAAACAATCATGCGACCACTTTTTCCCAAAAAGTGTCGGGTGTCAGAAAAATCTTCTGAGACTGAGTCGACACTCCTAGAATTTATTATGACACGACCGAAACTTCAATTTCTGAAATCGAACTCGAATTGGCGGTTAATTTCTATTCGACGCGTTTTTAGTGTGACCTAGGCTACCGGGTAGTTTCCAGATATTTTTAAATGCAATTGACTCGTGGTCGATTTTCTTCGAGCCACTATGAACCCACTCGACTCATTGGCGACTCTCGATTGTCGTGAAAATCCCGAGGATCCGAATACGGACACAGTGTACCAAAACAATAAGAAAATCGCCTAGTGCCCGTCGACATGAATTTTCTAATTTAGTGGTGTCACCCACGATTAGCCACACATCACCGTCGATCCAGCCTATCTCTGATTTCAAATCGATTTTTAACTGTACCGTAATGACCTCTAAAGATGGACACGGTCGAGAAGCCGATTCTTGGTCGAATTCTCAAGTCTATTGCCTTAAAATTCCTAATAATTTCCCAGATAGTCTAGTTATCTCAAGAATGATCGCCCCGAGAATAGCCCATAAACACGTCAATGAAACGCCCAATTCAATCAGAAGAAAACATAACCGAAAATTCGGGATGTCACAACTCTTCCTCTTATAAAAATTTCGTCCTCGAAATTTAAACCTTACAACTTAAGCAAAAAGGTGGGGGGTACAATTCTCTCATCGACTCTTCGCTCCCAAGTTGCCCTTTTACCGTGGTGTTGCTGCACCACTTTGACCAACGGAATGGTCTTTGTACGCGAACTTGCTCCTTTCGTCTACAATCTAGACCGGTCTCTCCACGTATGATACTCGTCATCCACGTCCAATTCCTCAAAATTGAGCACGTGTGTCGGGTCGTCAGCTCGTACTTCCTCAACATCGACACGTGGAAGACGTCATGCACTTGTGCCAACCTTGGCGGCAATGCAAGGCGATACGCTAAGGTCCCGATTCTCTCAAGAATCTCAAATGGACCTACGTACCTCGGACTCAGTTTGCCTTTCTTGCCAAAGCGTGAAGTTCCTCTCATTGGTGACACCTTTAGGAAAACGTGATCACCAACTTGGAATTCCAAAGATCTCCGGCGCTTATCTGCGTAACTTTTCTGTCTGCTTTGCGCGGTCTTCAATCTGTTTCTAATCACTGTCACGGCATCTACTGACTGTTGAACCAACTCTGGACCTGTGATCTTTCTTTCCCTGACTTCATTCCAACACACTGGTGTTCTGCATGCTCTGCCATACAACGCTTCGAATGGAGCCATCTCGAATGCTCTCTAACCGTTGTTGTAGGCGGAATTCTACCAGTGAAGCTCGATCCTCCCAACTTCCTTTGAAGTCTATTACACAAGCCCTCAACATGTCCTCGAGGGTTTGAATTGTCCTCTCAGACTGGCCATCCGTCTGAGGATGATGAGCCGTACTGTACTGAAGCTTTGTACCAAGAGCACTCTGCAAGCTTTTCCAAAAGGCTGCAGTAAACCTTGGGTCTCTGTCTGAGGTTACCGTAACTGGCACTCCATGCATTCGAACTACCTGACGCACGTACAGGTCTGCGTGCCTATCAAGACTAAGGTCCTTTCGAACTGCAATGAAGTGAGCCGACTTTGTCAGTCTGTCGACTACCACCCAAATTGAATCACTTCCTCTCTGACTCCTTGGTAGTCCCGTCACGAAGTCCATCGTGATATGCTCCCATTTCCATTCTGGGATCGTAAGAGGTTGTAGAAGTCCTCCCGGCTTACAATGCTGGGCTTTTACTTGTTGACACGTCAGACACTTGGCAACATGCTTGGCTACATCCGCCTTCATACCTGACCACCAATAGTGTTGACGTAGATTCTGATACATTTTAGTGCTTCCAGGGTGAACGCTATAACTGCTACGATGTGCTTCAGATAAAATATCTTCTCTAAGCTCTACATCGTCAGGTACAACCAAACGTCCTTGGAACCTTAAAATTCCGTCATCAGAAATCTGAAAATCAGCCTTTCTTTTCTCAGTGTCCTCTTGAAGAATTTTCTTTTATCTAGGATTTGTCGGTTGGAGTTGTTTGATTCTCGACTGGACATCCGGTTCAATTCGAGGGTGGCCATAAAATTTGAAAGGTGGCCTACCTCAAATTTGAATTCCGAATCCCGAGCTCTCTCGATTAAGTTCCATTCTTTAATCAAGATCTGCGCTACTGAAGACTTCCGACTCAAAGCATAGGCGACCTTGTTCGCCTTTCTCGGGTGATATAGGATATCACAATCGTAGTCTTTCAATAATTCCATCCATCGACGTTGTCTCATGTTTAACTCCTTCTAAGAGAACAGGTACTTGAGACTCTGATGGTCTGTGAAGATCTGAAATTTCTCACCACATAAATAATGTCTCCAAATCTTTAGGGCAAAGATAATAGCTACGAGCTCTAAGTCATGCGTCGGATAATTCAATTCATGTGGTCTCAACTTACGGGAGGCGTATGCAACAACCCTACCATGTTGCATCAACACGCAACCCAACCCTCTAAATGACGCATCACTATAGATCTCGAATCCTCCAGGACTAGATGGAATTGTCAGCACAGGTGCGGTAGTCAGCTTTTCCTTCAGCTCTTGAAAACTACGGCGGCACTTGTCTCGACCATACAAATTTCTCTTCTTTCTTCGTGAGCTTAGTTAGAGGCGATGCTAATGCTGAGAAGCCTTCCACAAACCGTCTGTAATAACCTGCCAATCCCAGAAAACTTCTAATCTCTGTCACTGTAGTCGGTCTTTGCCAATTGATCACGGCTTCTATCTTGCTCGGGTCGACGGAGATTCCTTCTCCGGAAATCACATGACCTAAGAACGCAACACGAGTCAACCAAAACTCGCATTTGCTAAACTTAGCATACAACTTATGTGTCCTTAAAGTCTGGAGCACTAATCTCAGGTGATTCTCATGCTCTTCATCACTTCTCGAATAGACCAAGATATCATCGATGAACATGATCACAAACCGGTCTAAATATTCCTTGAATATTCGGTTCATCATATCCATGAAAGCAGCTGGAGCATTCGTCAACCCGAACGGCATCACTGTGAATTCATAGTGACCATACCGAGTACGAAATGTTGACTTTGGAATATCCTCTTTCTTAATTCTCAACTGATGATATCCTGTCCTTAAGTCAATCTTCGAGAATATAGACGCTCCTTGCAACTGATCGAACAGATCATCAATCCTTGGGAGGGGATACTTGTTCTTGATGGTTACCTGGTTTAGCTGTCGGTAGTCGATGCACAGACGTAACGATCCATCTTTCTTCTTAACAAATAGAACTGGTGCTCCCCAAGGTGATGCACTAGGACGAATAAATCCTTTGTCCAATAATTCTTGCATCTGCACCTTCAGTTCTTTCAATTCCGATAATGCCATCCTGTACGGTGCCTTCGAGATCGGCTCTGTCCCTGGTGCTAATTCAATTACAAACTCAATCTCCCTTTCTGGCGGTAATCCTGACAATTCGTTTGGAAAGACATCTGGAAATTCCTGTACCACTGAAATGTCTTCCATTTTCAGTTCTTCAACTGTCGTATCCACGACAGTTGCCAGGTACCCTCGACAACCCTCGTCTAACAAACGAGATGTCTCTTGCGACGAGATTAGGACAATCGAGGGTCCTCCTCAACTTCCTACAAACTCGAAGCTCTTACCCTCTAACGGGTCAAACTGAATCGTCTTACGATAGCAGTCCATTTTAGCTCGTTGATTGGTGAGCCAGTCCATGCCAATTATTAAATCGAAGTCATACATGGCTAGGACTAAAAGATCTATCTTCCCACTCACTCACCAATCACTAACTTGCACCCCGGACAACCCAAAGCAGCAATAACTTTATCTTTCAAGGGTGTAGATATGCACATTGTCGATTCCAATAAAATAGGACTGACTCCTATCAACTTAACATATTGCTCGGCAATAAATGAGTGGGTTGCTCCCGGATCAAATAAAGCATAAGCAGGTTGGTCGTTGAGTGAAACCATACCTGTTATCACGTCAGGCGCAGCTTCTGCCTGACCTTGGGTAATCGCATACACGGTGCCTTGAACTGGAGGTCTCTGCTGTCCTCCTTGTGGCACGTTTTGAGGGGCATACCCTCTTATCTGTCCTTTCGGTGGTGGCGGCGGTAGCTGCGGTTGTCCTCTTGGCCTCCTAGGACAATGTCTAGCTATGTGGCCTTGTTGGCCACATTCATAACACACACCCAACCTAGCTGGACACGGTGCTGATCCATGTCGTCTCCCACAAGAGCGACACGGTCCCATTCTATCGGCCATCGACCTACCAAATCCACCCTTCTTGCTAGGCGGACCTTGGAATCTGTTCCCTGACATCGGCCTCTTTCCTTGCCTGATTGCTTCCCGGTTAACACCAAATTTCGACCCCGACGAGGCAGCTTGTTCATTCAATCCTCGCTCTATCATTTGAGCTCGACGATAAACTTCTCGATAGGTTGTCAAATCCAATGGCAGTAGGGGTTGCTTCAACTCAATACGAAGACCACTTCTGAATTTCCGGGCTTTCTCTTCAGGGTCTTCTATCGATTTAGGAGCATACTGGGATAGCTCTGCAAACTTGACCCCATATTGGTCAACTGTCATACTCCCCGGCAGAGACGATGGAACTCCTCTATCTTTTGTTCCCGAGCAGGTACTCGAAAAATACTGGTCATTAAAGGCTCGAGGAAAGTGTCCCATGCTCGGACCACACCTTCGGGAACACTTTGTATCCTTGGCGGCTCTCACCGATATTTGCATTACCACCAAGTTCGGTACATAGCCGGTGCCACCTTCTCCTCATCGGTGCACCTTAGAAGTGTGAATGCTTTCTCTAGATCCCCGTATCCACAGAGATGCAGCCTCGGGATTTCAGTACCAATAAACTTTGGTGGTTTTAGCTTCTCGAAACTGTTCCACTAACCGGTGGATTGGTCTCCCAGTGGCCACAACTCCTGGTAGCACTCCAGCAGGGGCGACGGCAGGTACATCGGCAGGTGCTGCACCAGCGGTGGCTTGGTTTTGCGCTTGTTGATCCATACGATTTCCCATGACTTCCAAAATTCGCATGATTTCGTCTATTTTGGGATCACCAGGGGCTGCTACTCCGGCATCCACAACAGGAGGTGGTGCTACCCTAGCATCTTCAACAGGTGGAACCATTCCACTCGCACTAGCCTGTGCTGGCGCTCGACCACGGCCTCCTCGGGTACCGACTCTAGTCGGCGCTCTACCCCGAGTCACGGCCCTACTGGTCCTTTGGACAGGAGTCCTCGGCTCCTGATCGCTCATAGTGTCGCTTTAAACAACAGACACCTGCTTCCAATTCAACACCGAATTAGAAACAAAGCGATTCAAACATCAACCAATTTTAGCACTCAGCTAACACAAACA
Source organism: Eucalyptus marginata (assembly GCA_014182565.1). Taxonomy (NCBI): domain Eukaryota; kingdom Viridiplantae; phylum Streptophyta; class Magnoliopsida; order Myrtales; family Myrtaceae; genus Eucalyptus; species Eucalyptus marginata. The sequence continues at coordinate 41,823,658 of CM024590.1, read as the reverse complement.
TGCACCAGCATGAATTTAAAAGCCTTTCCTACCAACTATCCCATGAACCATCGCTCCTTATCACTCCAATCTTGAACTTCGCTCTGATACCACAAAAGGGGGATGTCACGCCCCGATCCTCGGGCACGCACCCATCCCTTGCCTTGGTTGATTTTAAAGTGCGATATCCCAGGACTATGTATCGCCGACCCTTTCTTTTTATTTATGCGCATGCGGAAGTAATTATAAATCCCCAGACAATAAAACAATGGGATAGAAAAGCAGGCCATATTTTTCATATTGAAATTCACAACCACACTTTTATTTACAGCATAAAAGTTTCACACCTATCTACACTAAGACAGGGTTCACAAAAGGGATGGGATCTCAATCCACATCCGGGTTGTACTAAGATCCCTCTCTAGATCATCTTCTTCTTCAAAAATCTTTCTCCTCCTCGGATTCACGTCAGTGCTTTCCTTCTCAAGTTCCTCCTCTTCAGCTCTTACTCAGGGTCCTGAAATGGTTATTCAATAACCAATGAGACCACGTCTCAGCGAGTTCTACCCCCTAAGACTCGATTAGTAAGCCAATACACTATGGGCTGCCTAAACACGCATAGGTCGGAGGGACTTACCTTGGCCTCGCATTCCACCTGCAAATCGTACAATCATAATAGGCACCCAACTACTGGCAACAAATCGAACTAGTCGATTACATGTCATAGAGCGCACGTGCGTTCTAAAGGCATTTGTTCGCCAAAGTGATGCGTCAAATCACCGAGCCACGTGTCTCTTCCAAGATGCCTCACTTAAGATTCAATGGCTTTATGGTCCCCACCCGAACCTTCTCTAGTGGGCTTTACTTCCCCACCCGACCCTCTCAAGATTTAGTGGTTTTACGGTCCCACCGGACCCTCTCAGATTTAGTGGCTTTACGGTCCCCACCCGACCTCTCAAGATTTAATGGCTGAACGGTCCCACCCGACCCTCTTAACATTTAGTGGCTTTTGAATGGTCCCACCCGACCTCTCTCAACTATGGCCAACAATATTGCACCTCATAATTCATTTTAGCACTAAGTAAAGCTCAAATAAATAAAGGACCTGTATGCCATGATGATCGGCACGAAATTCGGTCACCGGCCATCCCTATTGAATTTTCGGAAAAATAAATAATTAAATAATTAATTTCGAAAATTAAATAAATAAATACTAAAAATCCAATTTAGTCTACGTAATGCGATTGGAGGCTCGAGACGAGCCCGGAAAATTACCGAGACTCGTTAAATAAATAACATGGCATGTCTACTAGCTAATGTCTATTTCTAACCACCTAACATGCATAATTAAGTCTCTAATTTAATTTCTCTAAATTAATCTAACCACCCAATTGCATTAAATTAAATCAACCAACCCTAAGTATAATTAGCAAACTAAGAAAGCATTAGTGAGTAAACTCACTTGGCAAAAGCGGAGACCGAATCGCCGCAACGTCGACGCGACGGCGGCGAAATCAGATTTTCGGCGACACCGGCGGGCTTGGGCCGGGCGCTTAGGACTCGGGCGCAACAAATCTCAGCCCAATGAGATTTGTCTTGTACTGGACTGGGCTTCACTTCAATTGAATGTGGGCTGCTTGCTGGGCCAGAATTAAACCGAAAATGGGCTCTCTCTCTTTGGGCTGAAATAAGCCAAATTGCTAGGCTTCAAATGGGCTGAACGGTGATGGGCTTCAAATAACCCAACTGCCGGGCCGTGAACTTCTGCCAGATCCGTGGGCTTTGCTGGCTTTTTGCTGAAGAAGCTGGGCCGAAAGAGAGGAAGTGGACGCGTGGAGCTAGCTTCGCTGGCGGCTGGCTTTGCGAGGTCAACCGAAGGGCTTCTGCAGCACTTTCGTTGACCAGGCGTGGAGAAGCGGCACAACGTGGCAGCGAAGGGGAGGACTGAAGCAACTTCGGCTGACTGAGCTTGGAGAGATTCACTTGACAAGATGGGGACGTGGACGGTGGCCGCTTGAGCAGAAAACTCGGTGGATGATGGAGCTCGGACGCGTGGGCAGGGAGCGTCTGGCAGTTTGCGGACGCTGCTGGTTGCTTCTACTCTCAATGCTTCTTCGCTGTTGGCTCGTGCGAGGAAACGGAGCGGTGGAGAATGAAAGAGGACTCGAAGGGAAGGTGGAGGTTCGGTGGTTTTGCTAGTCACGCACGGTATGGAGGGGAAGAGAGAGTGGATAGAGATGAGTGATGGGGCAAGGGCGATATTTCACAACAAATATCATTTTGTTCCCGTCTTGGACCAAAATCAAATTGTCTTCCACCAGCTCTTTGTCAAATGCCCATCTGAAGGCTTAAAAGGTCCAAAAGTTAGGTCCCATGGGGTCTTCTGAATTTCCAGTGCTTTGCTTCAATTGAACATCAAAAGCTTCTCAATCAATCCCACTGACAATCGCAAGCCCAATTGACATCTCTATATTTCAATTGACAATATTTCTCACCTTTGAATCAATCTCGCATCTCCATTTTGCCATCAAATTGAATCCCCGGCTATAATTGCACAAAAACAACCATGCGACCACTTTTTCCCAAAAAGTGTCGGGTGTCGAAAAAAATCTTCGAGACTTAGTCGACACTCAGAATTTATTGTGACACGACCCAGAAACTTCAATTTCTGAAATCGAACTCGGGTGGCGGTTAATTTACATTCGACGCGTTTTTAGCGTGACCCTGAGGCTAGGGTAGTTTCGGATATTTTAAATGCAATTGACTCGTGGTCGATTTTCTTCGAGCCACTATGAACCCACTCGACTCATTGGCGACTCTCGATTGTCGTGAAAATCCCGAGGGATCCAATACGGACACTGGGTACCAAAACAATAAGAAAATCAATCTAGTGCCGGTCGACATGAATTTTCTAATTTAGTGGTGTCACCCACGATTAGCCACACATCACCGTCGATCCGGTCTATCTCGATTTCAAATCGATTTTTAACGTGCCGTAATGACCTCTAAAGATGGACACGGTCGGAAGCCGATTCTTGGTCCGAATTCTCAAGTCTATTGCCTTAAAATTCCTAATAATTTCCCCGGATAGTCTAGTTATCTCAAGAATGATCGGTTACGAGAATAGCCCTATAAACACGTCAATGAAACGCCCGATTCAATCAGAAGAAAATAGAACCGAAAATTCGGGATGTCACAATTGGCGAACCATATCTCGCGCATGAGATCGGGTTGACCAATTTTAAAATTAAATCGCGAATCGAATCTCGGGCGTGAGATTGGATTGACGATTTTGCAAGGGATTGCGAGTCGGATTTCGGGCGCGAAAATCGGACTGTCAATCCCTAACTTGAGGGACTTTTTCATGACGGAATATCAATCATATATTTAAAGAACAATTCTACTAAATAAACAAGCTATAAAGGAAAAATAATAAAAATTCAAGAAAGAGATAAATAAATAAATAAACTACCTAATTTTCCTTTTTTCTTTTTTTCTTTTTTTCTTCTTTTCCTTTTCAAACACAGCTTGCTCGTGTGGCTGGTCTCCGGGCAGCGGGTCATCGGTCCGGTGAGGGGCGGCGGCTGTGGTGGTGGGTAGTCATCGGTCGGAGCAAGGGAGTCCGGCATCGCGGGGGACAAACGGGTGTGTTCATGTGGCGGCTCGGATCTGGATCTGGCGGAGACTAGGCGGATGACGTCGCGGACAGTGAGGGGATCGCGGATTAGCGGGTTCAGGCAGGACAGAGACGTGGCAACTGGCGTTTGGACGGCCCAGGACCTGCTGGCATCGAGCTCGGGCAGAAACGAGCTGCAGGGGTTGCGGCTTCGGGCATCGGGCAGAGCTTCGGGATCTGAGGCGTCGGGGAAGGGCAGTGCGCGTCGGTGACTGACTGGTGTTGCGAGGCTGACCAAAGCGCGAGACTGGGGACTCGCAGGTTGCTGGTGTCTCGACGGTGGTGGTGTAGTGAATGGCGCGGTGGTGCGACGCTGACCTTCACGGGCGTCGGGGACAGCGAACCAGCAGTAGGCGTGAACAGCAGCGGAGAAGACTCGTCGAGGCAGGGGCACAGCGGAGTGGTGGCGGTGGCGACGGCGAGCTGCTGGTCTCTCAAGTGAAGGAGAAGCCCGGACAGCTGTGGGGCTTGACGAAGTTGCTGCACGAGGAAGAAGAAGACCCGTTTTTCTTCTTTTTCCCCTTTTTCTGCTCTGCTCTACACGTCCCTCTCTCTCTCTTGTCACTGTTGCTCTCACGTCTCTTTTGCTTGCTTTTCAGCAGAAGAAGAAAACTCTTTTTGACTTTTCCTTCACAAAAACTTTATCTCCTTTGGTGAATGTTTCGAAACCAAGTGAAAAAGCCCCCTTTTCTCTCCGTACATGTTGCTTTTATAGGTAAAAATAGGTGATCTTAGTAGAATATTTGATCTCGCTTTTTTCAATATACACGAAGATAGTTTATAACCTCCCGATCACCAAAAATCCTTTTATTTTCCTTATCTCCTTAATATTTCCAACAATTTTATCACCTAAAGACTAAAGATAAGATTGCAACCCAATTTTCTTAAATTCCAAAAACCACCGCAATATCATATCAAATCTCGATTTAGATAATTTTGGTCATTAAAAAAAATGGGCTCGGGCCAATTTGCTCGTTTCATGGGCTTAGTCCGGCCTGTTAATTTAAAACTCAAAACCACTAATTCGACCCATCCGCCATCGGTCCAATAAATAAATGCACAAAATGCAAATTAAAAACAAATGCAGCTAGATTAATATGCTATGCAATTAATATATTTTTTTAGGGGTTAAAAATTAATCCCTTATTTTTTATACAATAAATAAATAAAATTGCCAAAATTTAGGTGTCAACACTCTATATCTTCCATAAGTTCAGCACTTAATCTCTACTTCAGAGAGCAAGTTTCTATCGGATTGAGTTCCCTATCACCATCTAAATCACTTTGTTTCAAGAATGATGGCATGCACTTGGCACATAACCTGGTCTATGTCGATTTCATACCAAAATTTGGGTAATGATGATCTTTGAACTAAACAGGGTCCTAGTTCACTCTAAATAGAAATAAGGGAATAGTCACCCATTTCTTGGAAAGATAGGAAGTAGTTTGGGCTGGGGGCGTGCACGGCCAAGTTGGTTGTTTGCATGGCTAGAATCTTGAACTATGCCTGATTTTAAACTTGGAATTGGGAGCTCAGACACCTTGGCCCTAAAACTGGCGACCTCGAAGACCTGCCAAACTCACCAGTAGTTTGGGCTAGGGGCGTGCATTGCCAAGTTTGGTTCTATTAACGATTGTCGATGAAAAACAGAATATGTGCACATGGAAACCAAACTTTCATTAGCTGCGTATACAGCCTAAAAGACTTGGGAAACTCACTAGTGTGAAATTAAGTTGTTTCCGAGTTTGAGAACAATTAACATCAACTCTAGATAATTCTTACTGATGCAAGAGGAAAGCCGAACATCCCAGGTGCCAAAACTTGGCATGGGTGGACATATAAGTGCCAAAACTTCCAAAAAGTATACGTAAGTGCTACTTTTTGTGAACATTAGACACTTAAGTGCCAATTCCAACGAGACTTGTTGGAAATCCGACATGACATTATTTTTAATAATAAAATTGGTCTACGTGGCTCTTCAAAATGTTCACTCAACACTACTTGTCCCAAAACAACGCCGTGTTGCTCCCAAATTTGAATTTTAATATAAATGTTAATCAAATTAAATTTTAGAAAAAAGGGGAGAGGTAGCATTCGTGAGAGCCTCTATAGCCAAGGGTCGACTAGAGTCACTAGGCCTTGGCTAGCGGCCGATGACCCTAGCCGATTGCAGGCCCTCGCCTGGATTTGGATTGAGGGTCGTGGCCCTCCCCGCATCAAATGAGGGTCATCGACCCTTGCCCAGTGCATTGAGCCAAGGGCCGCTGCTAGCTGAGGTGGGGTCGTCGCCCGCCTTGCCATAGCCGTGGCCCTTGGCCCCTTTGGTTTAAGGCTCTAGGGGAGGGCCTGCAACTCCTCGCCTACGATCGGCCATGGTTGTCGACCACTAGCTGGGGCTTGGTGACCCCAATCGACCCACGGCCCACTATGACTGGCCCTTTTTGGTGACGATGGGGTGGCGGTAGCAAGGGCTTGGAGGCCCTTGTTGAATGATGCCTCCTCCCTTTTTAATTTAATTTAATTAACATATATATTTAAAAATCAAATTTTAGGGCAAAATAACGTCGTTTTAGGCTTATCTAGCCACATCAACATCATGTGGACAAGTTTTTTTTTTTTTTTTTTAAAGAATTGCCATGTTAGTAAAAAAATTTGTCGGAAGAAGCATAAGTAGTTTGGCTGGAGATTGTTGCCATTAGTATTTAAAGATTGCACATAACAACCATTCTATTTCTATTTCAGAACTACTTTTCTATTCCAGACTTGTTTGTGGAACATAAATCCGTTTGGTAAAACTATTTTCATTTTTCAATTTCTAGAATAGGTTTTACTATAAAAATAGGTTTGGAACAAAAATCATAAGTAAAATTTTTATACTTTTCTATTTCTGGAACGGAAATGAGAAATAAAAACTCTTCTCATCATTCGTCCTCGCTACTAGCCGGTTGCCCATCTTTCGCCTAAGTAGTACCGACACTGATACTCGACATGCAACACAACACGCCGATACGTTGTTTCTCAAAAAACAGATAATTTCGACATGTTGAGACACGTTGTATATTAAATGTATATTTTTATATATACATAATAAATTATCATTTTTGTGTTTATTTCAATAAAATTAATTTGATTCAAATTCACACATAATAAATGATAATACAAGTCTAGAATGAATTTACATTAAAAGTATTAATCCGTCATTTTTTAATATCATTAATTGTTTAATTTGACAAATTCTATTCCATTCCAATAATGTATAAAACTTGGAGAAAAAAACAATTCACAATCTAGATTCGCATGTTAGACATGTCGGAAGAGAAGAGAAAAAAAATTGGGGGTAAATTGTGTATCAGGGGAAGTGAGAGTCAGAAAATAAAAGAAGATTATATTTTTTCTTTCCCCATTTACTATTTTTATTGTTGTTTTTAATTTTTTACATATATACATTTTGATCTATCATTTATTGAAATTTTTTATAATTGACCTTGCATGTTGGAATCACGTATTGAAAACTTGCTATCGGAATTATAACTCGAGTGTCGGAAAAGTTGACTAGGTGTCAGATTTTTCGACATGTGTTAACCAAATATGGGAGAGTGTCGAATACCTGTTGAAGTGTTCGACATGACACGAAGGCTCCCAGAGAGTGTTGGTACTTCCTAGTTCGTCGCTACTAGCTGCTGCCACTCCTTGACTGCTGCTAATCGCCAGGGCCGCGGCTGCCAATTTCTAGCCCCACCGCGCCGTTGTTGCCTGGGTGGCCAGCTGTCGGTCGCTGCCACCTAGGAGGGGGACATTTTATATTGTTATCAAACGAATTTCTATTCCGCAAATAGAAATTTTGTGTCGTTATCAAATGCGTATTTTTATTTAGAAACTCATCCAAGAATAGAAATAGAAAAATTTATTTCTCTTCTAGAAATCAATTTCTAGCTAGAATGGTTATCATTCGCGCTTAACATCTACATTTTTGCTCCGATTTTGGCACTTTAATATATCTTTTGGAAGTTTTGACACTTGTGTGTCTACCCATATCAAGTTTTGATACTTGATGTGTACTTTTGCCTATGCAAGAGTATTGTTGAGGAGTTGCTCTGAGATGAGCCAACTTCTCCATAGTTTAATCTAGGAAAAATTACCAAAAAAGTCTCAAACCTATAATTCAGTTCCATTTTTTTTATTTTTTTTTGGCTAAATGAGTTATAAACATTTTGCAATTGGGTCAATTCAGCCAACCCGGTCAATTTGGGCCGGTCGGCACTAATATGGATGTCGGCTATCGTACGTGGCGCCACCGGCACTAATGTTGACAATACACACACACACACACACACACACACACACACATATATATATTTTCCTTTTTTTTTTTCTCTTTTTTTCTTTTTTCTTCCCTTCCTTCTTCCTCCAGCTAGCTGCTGGCTCGGCGACCGGCTAAAGGTAGGTTCGTGCATGTAGGACGACCACTATTCATGTTAGCACTAGTTGGCCAAAATTTATCGGAAAGACTGAATTAGCACAAACATAAAATGTTCATGACTCATTTAGCCCAAAAAAAGATTTAGGATTGAATTAGTATAATTGTAATAGGTTTAGAATTTAATTTGGTAATTTTTCCATTTAATCTGAGTGCATGTATGTGCATCACCAGCATTCACCATTAAAAAACTTAACCTGAGACGTGGGAATCTTGAAAATGCCCCTTCTTTAAATTACTAGAAATTGCTTGATTAAATGTATAGGTCACCTAGTCTTTTAATCATGGTTGCTTCGGTTAGGCTTCTCAGTTTGTCAAATGTTTCCTAATTATAAGGTGTTCAACGAGTTGGAAGTATCTTAAGTCAAGAAACGTGAACAATTGTCAATGACTTGAAAGATAGGGATTGTGAAGCAAATGTTACGATGGGCAACTTCGTTGGCGTGATGACTCGGAAGTGGTGGAGTTTTCCAATGACTTGATACAGTCGATAATGATATTGGGATATCCAGTAATTTAAAAAAAGTTAAAAACACTTAAAAGAGTCCTTCACTGTTCCGCATTCTCTCGTCCTTTTGGTCTCCATCGGCTATTCGGGGAACAAATATGAGAGCATCAGTGATATTTTTCATGTGTCGTCTTCTTTTCTCTTTGTTGTATACTGCTCCTATTTTCAATGTAAACGAGGTATCATGACTACAAATCAGTCTAGACAAGATGGCGATAGCTTAGTTTAGGTCGGTGAGACATTTGAATCAGGATTCTTCAGCCCCGGTGATCCCCTGAAGATATCGTGTTATGTTGTGCAAAAGAACCGACAAGGACAATTGTATGGGTTGTGTCACGCCCCGAACCTTGAGCGTGCACACATCCCTCGGCAGTTGATCAAATTGCGACGTTCCCAGGACGTGTCGCCGACCCATTTATTTTATACACAAGCGAAAGCGAATTAACAATCTCTAGACAACAACCAACACATGGGATAGAAAAGCAGGACAATCAATTCACACAAGCCACACTTTATGAACACATTAGGTTTATATATAGTCAAGCAAAACCTAAGGTTTATATACAGGAAGTCTATCATAAAAAAAAAAAAGAAGAAGAGCTACTGAGCCAGCTAAGCTTCGGACTCTTTGGTCATGGGCTCCGGGTCCTCCACGACACCATCAGGGGTGTCGATATCCATAGGATGCCCTATTTCCCACACCCCGGTCTCGATGGGAGGCCCATCAAAACCCTGTATGGGATCCTCCCGACCCCCGTTAGGAAAGTTAATGAATCACGCTTTGAATTGATGAGGTACCAACTGAGGTAGGCTCTCATCGACCCAGACCGTGGACTCAACTAGCTCACGGGTCAGGTTGGTCCTGGGAATAGAGAAATAGGAGTGCTGAAAGTCCATCTGCTGCGGGACCCCATAACGTACATGCCGTGCCTCCATCTAAGGACCTGTAAAAATTTAAACCACGACGGGGTGAGACAAAATCTCAGCGATTCCACACCCTAAATCCTGATTAGGATGAAATTCACCTAGAGGCAACCTAACATGTAACATATAGGACTTACCTCGCCTCAACTCCTCATTGCACATTAGTACATCACATATATCATATATATACGCAGCAAGCGTAAGCTATTAATTGGAACACTTCAACTCATATATCAATCACTCACATGGGTCTCGATTATAAGGTCAAATCGTTATGACACGTCCCATTCCGTGCCACACAATTTTGTCCCATAATCAGGCACGACTATTTCAAACACTCAAACGTGTCCCAATTAATTACGACCCAACGGCCAAGGACCAACTCAACAGTCGGCGGTCATCCGGCATAACCGAGCGTCGTCCCGCTTCGTCAGGCACGGCAATGTCTACCTCTAAACGGCATTCCCGAAGGAGTATCGGTCGAGCCTTCACTGCAATCGGCATCCGTTGTCAAGGGCATCTAAACTTAATCAGGCATCGTCCCGCGTAAACGCATAAGGATGGGTTCACTACCTTGCATAAATGCATCAAGGTATTATGTGATTACGCACACATCCAATCTCGGCCAAGGACATCGTGCTTTGCACTCAAATGCCTTAATTTCAAGTAATGTACTTGGCCTATTTTCTTCATATTAAAAACATTCGGTAAAATAATTGTACGTGGGCGCACAGTCAAATCGGACCATAAATTATGATATTCTCTCTTTTAAAAATTCCACGATTTTATATAGTACTTAAAATCTTTTTGGCGTCAAAACCCGACACCCGATATTTTTCTAATTAAATACCAAAATTCCATATTTTTGAAATAATAATTCAAAAATCATCACCAAGCATCCAATTGCATAAATTAGCACTCAATTGCACAAACCAATGCAACCACGACGATCAGCATGAAATTCTGACAATCGGCTATCCCGGTATAATTTACACTAATTAATAAATAATTAAATAAATTACATTTAATTAAATAAATTACAAAATATTTAAATTAAAAAACTCAATTAAATTAACATAAGCTAACCGGACTAATCTAATTGAACTAACTAATTAACCTAACTAAGCTAACTAATTTAATCTAATAGGCTAACTAAATATCCTAACTAATCCACCTAACTAGCTAATTGAACTAACTAACTAAACCTAACCAATCTAGTTACATGAACTAACTATACTAATCCTTAATTAGACAAACTAATCCCATATTAAGTGCAATTAACCCCTAATTAGAGCTTAGGAGGTTAACTCACCGGTTTAGCGCAAAAACGGGTTCACGGCGACGGTGGCGCGACGGCAACCAAAACCCGGGCCTACGGCGACACCAAAGGAGGCCAAACCGAGGCTGATAAAGCCTTGCAAGTCTCAGCCCAAGTTGAGATTTGCTTATGAGCTGAGCTGGAACAAGGGGGTCGAGGGGCTGGTTGGACGGCAAGCTGGTGGCTGTGGTGGCTGGCGGACGCGAGGGCAGCAGTTTGGTGAGTATGGGTGGTTGGAGCTAGGACGGGTGGAGGTCGCGGATGCTCGAGCGAGCGGACGGAGGGTAGCGATGGGCAGGCTGGCGAGCTAGACGGTGTCGTTGGCTCGGCGGACGCATGGGCTGGTGGCTTGGGTGTGCTGGCTTGGGTTGGTTGTGTTGGTTTGGCTTCAAGCACTTGCAACTTCAACAATGGCAGCAAAAGGGAGAAGATGAAGATGAAATGAAGAGGAAGAAGGGAGAAGAAGGAGCTGCAGTTTGCTTTTGCTAGGATGGTTGACCAAGGTGGAAGAAGGAGGGGGAACCAAGAGGGGACAAGGGACTTGGAAGTCTTGTTGCTGGCCAATGAGCATCCACATGCAAATATCTTCCACTCAAGTGTTTTTGGCACCAAAGTCTCCACCCTTGCTATCCAGCTTCCTCCACAAGCCAATTCCCTCACAATTCTTCACTAAAGGACTTCAATTTGGTGCCCAAAATTCAGCAACTAACAGCCCCTACGAATTTGCCTTGGTCTTCATTCAATTTCCTACCTAACAACTTTAATTTAATGGTCACACAAGCCATGGTAGCAGCCTAAACCAATTTCCCTTCAATCCCTCACAAACCAACTCACTTTGGAAGCCAAAATTGCCAATTAAAATGCCCATCCGAATTTCCTTGAAATTAATTGGACAATTTTGATTTTCCGCAAAATTCTGGGCTTGCCGAAAATTCCTCAAAAGATGAGACGACGTCCCAAAAATAAATCCTGACACACTTGAATTTTTGATTCCCGAAACTGAGTTCAATTTCGTGGTTAATTTTGAACAGACGCGATTTTAGCATGAGCTAACCTATCGGGTAGCTTTTAGGAATTTTATCGCGTTTGACCCATGGTTGAAAATTTTCAATCCACGTTTGTGCATCTCCGACTCATCGGCGACTCTCGGTTGTCGTAAAAATCTCAAGGTTTCAATTATGGGCACCAGGTACATAATTGACAGAAAAATCGGTTTAGTACCGTTCGACACGAATTTTGCAATCATGTGGAATCACCCACAATTTAATTACGTGTTTCTGTCGAATCGACTTATCTTCGGTCTATAATCGATTATAACGGTATTGTATTGACCCTTGCCTATTAGCACGGTCGAACAGTTGATTTTTTATCGAATTCTCAAGTCTGTCGCATTTACATCCCTTAACGGCTTCACTTGATAGATTAGTTATCTCGTGAGTGATCAGCTCAGAGGAAAGAACCGTAGGCGTGTTAATGAAAAGCCCATTCTATTTAATTGAAACAGGGTAAAAAATCAGGATGTCACAGGTTGCTAATGGAGATGCTCCTCACAGATTCATCGGTTACCTTAAAGTTTCCTTCTAGACGGAAACATAAGCAAAATTTGGTCCTCAACTCGTCCATACATGCTCGTAATCCGGTTACACAGCTCTTGGATTCGGGAAATCTAGTGGTGTGAGATGTGGATGAAAGTGTTCTGCGGTAGAGTTTTGTTTATCTTACAAATACACTTCTAGTATCACACCCCGAAATCAACAAGAAGGTAATAATGCAGCCATCATTTCATTTGAAAGACACAATCTCAAATGAAAACCAATGAAAGAATATGTATATCTCCAACTCACAACTAAACCCAGCAAACTCAGACATAAACAACTCATAAAAAAATCCCACTATCAAAATGTTTGGGAGAAAGACACTAGAAGTGTCATAAGTTGTGTACGGCATTCACTTTACTAACAAAAGTTTTCACCGAATCACTTAAGTGCCAAATCTAAGAAAAAAAATCATTTAAATGTTAACGGCAAGAAATTCCTGTCAAAATTAACACATGACTTTTTTAATTAAAATTTTAATATGATTTGGCATTTTTTTTCAAAAAAACTGGTCCGTGTGGCATTTCCATATGTACATTTCTCTTCCTCTCCCTCCACATAATTTTTTTTCCTTTTTCTATTTTGTTCTTTTCTTTTCTTCTTCTGCGCCTCGTTGCTTCTCGTTGCATCCAACCCGGCTACCAATCACCAGACCCTCGCCAAATCATCACCCTGGTCACCATTTTCGTGGCTAATAGGGATCTAACTATAACAGCCTTAAACTGTGGGCATCGCCTGAAAATGGGCTGGGACTCCAACGTAGATGCTCATCCACGGTCACTGTTGGCAACCGAAGGACATGCCATAAAACCATAGGGAATCACAGATTCAGACATAATTTTAGTTATCAAGGAAGAAATCTCAAATCAATCCTAACTCTGAACATCAATTTCATGAAAACAACTTTATCAGCTCATTCAGGCAAATGGTCGAACACATGCTAGGCGTTTTAAAATGTAAACCATGGACTCGATTTCAATGTATTTCTCAGCCTAAACATAGTGTGCAAAGTCTTAAATCATCTCTATTTGTCATGAATCCATCTCATTTTGTCACAATTTGCTCATGATTTAACTTTGAATCCAACGGTTGAACTTAGTGATGGTAATTCCCGAGAAACAAGGAAAAACAGGGCAAAATTAAAGAGCAACACTTCTCCTCCTTCACCATCCTCTCCACCGCCGCCCATGGAGCCACCACCCGCCGCGCCAAGCACCACCATCCTCTTCACTGAGATCACAACAGTTGAAGACGAGACCTCAGTGTTGCCTCACACACACAAAGATATGTTGGAATCTCAAGGGAAAGAAGAAGAAAATCCACCAAAGCGAAAGTCCGGATTCTAGCCATTAGATCCATTCGTGGGACACAGTGACGAGTTCCAATCGCTAGGGACCTGTCATGTGCGAGCCTGGATTCTGGAACTCAAAGTTCGATCCCACCCGATTTGCAAAGAACGAACGACGTGGACGAGTGAGAAAGAAAAGCAACAGAAGGACAATCGTGAAATTGGTAAATGAAACTCGTTAAACTAGGTCGCTTTAGGTTTTTATCGTTAAACAACGTGGACGTTGATTTTTATGCTCTTCCTTCTCTTATATCTACTACAAACGTGAAAGAAGCATAAGCTGGTCATGGTCTTGGCACTATCGATCGTGACTGGTCGACATCGGTTTTCTTTTTCTGAATTTGGCAACATGTATACCTATGAAGATGGCAGAATCATATGCAGGAAGGTGAGCGAGAGTGGTAAAATTGCCTCTTTTTTTCACTATGTCATCTGGGAACTGTTCGTCTCTTGGGGGAGCCAAGAGGAAGCTAAGTTAGAATTCACAACCTTAACCCTGTCAACTCTGCTTGCTCTCAAATTTGCTTCGATGGTCATTCTTTGTTATCAAGGGATGACTGGCATGAGTCAATCAGATTTATTCACCCGTATTAAGACACATAGCATAGGAAAGTCGATTGGTCTTCTACAGGTACAAGTCTTGACGTCATTTTCGAAAGATACAAAACCATGATGGATTTCTAACAGTCCAGACAGTTTATTCAACTTTTCAAGTTAGTTTACTACATAATTTCCTGGGTGTTGATTGTTCAAAAGTTCAATGAAGAAAATGTTCATGAAGACTTGAAGAGTGTCACTACCACGACACAAGCACCTTGTATGTTGTACCAGCATAGTCCACAAGACAAACTATTCAGTCATGAAATCAACAGTCTGGTCCTTCCTTTGAACTTAAGAGTTATTCAGGAGATCAGTCCATTTATGAGCCGATTCCGCAAATACCCAAAGTTGGCTCCGCATCAGCCCTCATGCCCAGTGTCCAAATGAAATAAGTCAAGAAGATTGAGAACAAAGAGATAAAAAAAAAGTGCCTGTTTTGCTGAGCGGCAAGCAACACATGCTTCCACAGCACACATTTTCAATCCACGGGAAATTAGGGCAAAACTTGGTCCATATGTCCATGCCGCGTCGTTCGTGTGCCACGAGCTGGTCCTCGTGAAGTTTTCATTTGACAAGAATTTTCTATCCCTTTTGCATGCAACTCCTTTTAGTTCTTTATTTGGTCTCTAGGATCAATCAAGAAATCTTTGAGAAGGTATATGTTGGGGAGATCTCCGGTACAACAATTCACCATGGCCAAACGCAATCCAGGATCCCCCAAAACTAAATCAACTAAAAATCTCTTAACCCCCAGCAACAACCAGCAATGTATAGTCTCACAATATGCAAGTATAATACCGAAATGATAAGTAGACAAAGCAAATAACGACACTAAGGATTCAACATGAAAAACCCGATGCGGGAAAAATCACGGACCGCCCAAAAACATCCACTAATCACCAAGAATAGTAGGATACGCAAAGTATTATTCTCTAGTCACACACTAGAGGTTCAACATCAACTTTGCAATCATTATTTTCTCACAACATAGGTAGATAAATAAGTTTGGAGCAAGAAAACCTTAACCGCAATTGGAGAATTCGGAGATGGTTCTCGACGAACAAAAACCATCAACTTGTAGCCCTCGGTCTCACGATCAACATACTGGAATTTGAGCCGATTCCGTCAATATTTGGCCTTCGAACTGGAGCTGCAAAGTTGCAGCCCTCTTCTTTTATTCTCTTCTCCCTTGCTTGTGCAGTTTTTTTTTTTTTCGTTCTCTCTCCTCTTCACTTTTGGACGCACACCTACACGACCCCACTTCCACTTCTTTTTGTTTTTTTCTTTTCTTTTTGTTTTTTTAATGCTAGCTGGGCCCCACATGAAGGTGGACCCAGCCAACAAATTTCCCCCTCCACCTCATGTGGGAAGGTTCGTCATGCCCGCTTTTCTTCTACAAGCATCAAGCTTCACCATGGGCAAGGCCTTGGTCATCATGTCGGACCTATTGTTGTCGGTATGAACTTTCTCAAGTAAGAAGAGCTTCTTTTCTAGCTTTTCTCGGATCCAATGATACTCACATCAACATGCTTCGATCTTGAATGCAACACTGGATTCTTGCTAAGATGGATGGCACTCATGCTATCGCAATATAGAACAAACTTCTCTTGCTTCAAGCCCAACTCTTGTAGGAATTTTTGCATCCACAAAAGTTTTTTACCTCTTTCGGTAATAGCAATATAGTCCGCTTCAGTTGTAGACAAAGCAGTACATTTTTGCAATCTTGATTGCCATGAAACAGCTCCTCTTGCAGAGATTATTATATAACCCGATGTGGATTTCTGGGAATCAATATCACCGGCATAGTCCGCATCCGAGTAGCCACTCAACTCAGGCTTCGCATTTCCATAATATAAACAAAGTGTAGAAGTGCCTCTAAGATATCTTAAAATCCATTTAACAGCGGTCCAATGCTCCTTACCTGGATTAGAGAGAAATCTACTCACAACACCAACTGCATGAGCAATATCGGGTCTTGTACAAACCATGGCATACATCAAACTGCCCACGGCGATGCATAAGGAATTTTTATCATCTCTACCTTCTCTTTCTCACTTGAAGGACACTAATTACTACTCAACTTGAAATGACTTGCAAGTGGAGTACTCACCAGTTTACATGTGCTCATGTTGAATCTTTCAAGCACATTTTCAATATACTTCTCTTGAGATAACCACAGTTTCTTATTCTTCTTGTCATGAGTAATTCTCATGCCTAAGATTTGCTTAGCCGAGCCTAGGCCTTTCATTGCAAAAGCTTTACTCAACTCATTTTTCAAGCTCTTGATTTTCTTGGCATCATGCCCAACAATCAACATATCATCCACATAAAAAAGGAGAATAAGAAAATCATTATCTGAGAATCTTTTCATAAAGACACAAGAATCGGAGTTTGTCTTACCGTATTTTTGTTCTTCCATGAATGATTCAAACTTCATATACCATTGCCTTGGCGCTTGCTTGAGACAATATAAGCTTTTCCTCAATCTACATACAAGGTGCTCCTTGCCTTCAACTTCAAAACCCTCTGGTTTCTCCATATATATCTCTTCTTCTAAGTCTCCATGAAGAAAAGTCATCTTTACGTCAAGTTGTTCAATTTCTAAATTCAAACTGGCGGCCAACCTAAGAACAACTTGAATAGAAGATATCTTTACAACTGGTGAAAAAATATCTTCAAAGTCTATGCCCTTCTTTTGACGAAAGCCCTTCATAACAAGTCTAGCCTTGTATTGTGGTTGCAAACTATTTTCTTCTGTCTTCAACTTATACACCCACTTATTTGTGAGTGTTCTCTTATCCTGAGGCAACTTCACCAATTCAACTGTGTGGTTCTCATGCAAGGATTTAAGCTCCTCTTGCATGGCTTCATACCACTCATTCTTTCGTTTACATGATATAGCCTCTTCATAAGTTTTTGGCTCCCTTGCATCAGTGAGTAACACATTCTCATGCGGCAAATATTTTTGAGAAGGCCTACGCTCTCTTTCATATCTTCTAACTTGAGGTGGGATAGATTGCTCTTTGTCACGCCCCGAACCCTGAGCACGCGAACAACCCGCCATGGTCATGCAAATGCGACGTTCCCAAGATGCGTCGCTGACCCAATTCATTATTAATGCACATGCGGAAGAGTACTATAAAACCCCTGACAATGAAATACGAGATAGAAAAGCAAGAAGCAATTTCACAACCAATCACTTACATAAACCAACGGAGTTTATAAACAGAGGTCTACACCAAAAGTCTACAAAAAGGCCGGCACATAAAAAGGGACCGTCCTACGACCTACAAATCGAACACGATCTCCAATCCTTCCACTTCACCTCTGTAACTCCACAAGGCCAACCATAACGAACGGGCCACTCCGTCCACTAGGGACCTGAAAATGTAAGCCCACAACGGGGTGAGACATTGTCTTAGCAAGTTCAACCCCTAAACCCCTATTAGAAAGAAATAATTTTTTCGAATTTTTCAATTTTTTCCTTTGCTTCCCTTTTTTTTTTTTTTTTTTAACAATTCTGGCTAATGAGGACTTAGGCTGCGTTTGGCAACTACTTTGCGAAGTATCTTTGAGCCTCTAAAGATCTTTGGGCTAATGTAGGGGTGTTTGGCCAAAAAATTGTAACCCCCATTCTCCAAATGCTAGCCTTGTGAAGGCGGAAAGCCCAAGGCAGGTGGTGAGGACCTGCCTTGGGCTTTCGGCTTTTTCTAAGGCATGCCCATGCGAGCACTTGTTCATATATATATATATATATATATATATATATATATATATATTTTTTCGAAATTGTCCTTATGAACTTTTTGTTTTTCGTTTTTGCCCTTGTGAGGAGACACACCGTTCATCTTCTCCGATTTGGTTCTTCCCGACCGTGAGGGCCTGGGCGATGGCTAGAGGGACGCCGAGCGTGGTTGGGACAACCTAGGCGATCATCGTTGGAGAGTTGGGCGACCACCGGTGAGGTCGCGCGACCGGGGCCGCGCCATTTGGGTCGCGGCGAGGTCCGGGTCGCATGACCTTGCCGCCCCGGATCTCCGGTCGCGGCGGCGTCACGCGACCTCCCGCGACCTAGGTCGCCCGACCTCGCCGCGACCCAGATTCGGTGGCGGTGAGGTCCTCCCGCGACCTCAACGCCCCGGATCCAGGTCGCTGGAGGTCGAGGCGGCGTCGCGCGACGCGTGCGACCTTGTCGTCCCAGATCTGGGGTCTCTGGTGGTCGAGGCGGCATCGCACGACGCGCGCGACCTCGCCGCCCCAGATTCAGGGTTGCCGAAGGTCACGACGGCGTCGCGCGACCTTGCCGCCCTAGATCCGGGGTCATCGGAGGTCGAGGCAGCGTCGTGCGACGCGCGTGACCTTGCCGCCCCAGATCCGGGGTCACCGGAGGTCGCGACGGCGTCGCGCGACCTCGCTGCCCCATCCGGGTCGCGGTGGTCGCCGGCGGCCGCTTGCCCTTGCTGGTCAATTTTTTTTTTCTTTTGATAATTTTTTTTTATCACAAAAGTCCTTTGTCCCCCAAACACCATTTTGCTCAAAGGTATTTCACAAAGGGCTTTCAAACTACAACTTACCAAATACAGTTTGCATTTTGAAAAACACCTTTAACTCAAAGGTCTTTGTATTTTCCTAAAGACTTTTCCCAAAAGTCTTCCCAAATGCACCCTTAGTGACCCTCACCATTCACGAACAAGGGTCGCTATGCCCTTGTTGGCCTTCGATGGGGCCATTGCGGCTGCAAGTGAGCCAGCCTTGCCCACAGTCGTGATGATGATTTGGGCAAGGACCATGAAGTATTCACTGGTCGTGGCCCTTGCCTAGACTTGGTGCGGGCTCGGTGACCGTCCTCGACCACAGTAACATAAAAGAAACAAAGAAAAGAGAAGACAAAGAAAAAATAAAAAAATTCAAGTCAGTGTTGATCGTGTCAGGTAGGATGGTTGGGATATGCATCGGCAATTTTAGGATGAAATTGGTTGGATGGACTCACTTGGCAAAAAATGAAAATGTTTAGGATTTAATTGGCAAAACAATATATTTATGACCTTTTGGATAATTTACTCTTTTATTTTCTATAGCTTTTAAACTGACCATATACTACTTGAGATGTTTGTTATTTATGTGCTAAATCTATAAAATAATGTCCTAGTTGCATCAGTCAAAAAGTCCTAAACATATGTTTAGCTTGGATCCCCTTCATTCAAAGAAGGGGATCCAAGCCAAAAAGTCAAACCGGTGTGAGATAATACTAAGAGTCGCAACAACATTTCCATAATGTTTGAGATAATATCGTGAGAGCACAAATTCTGACCGAATGTTCTCGACTTATGATTTTATGTAGACTTATTACACGACAATTAGCTATTACTGTTATTGGCTCCTAATCAGTCCGGCCAGGCTGCCTTCCGGGGGATGCATCAGCAAGGCTTGCTGCAGAAGCAGCGGTGCCGGAAGCCTCTGCACTTACCGTCGCGGAAGCCCTCTTCCTTGCAGACCACCACACAGGTGCGGTCGCTCATGCAAAGTCCATGGAATTTGTGGCTCTACGACTCGCACATCCTTCCTTCAACTCGCCACACCACCTCTTCTGCACCAACATATATATGCAAAGAAGAGTATTCGAGTTAAAACCCGATCAAGGGGCGACAGCAGCCCTAGAATTTAAGGAAGACAAGTTCTTTTTCAAAAAAGATTAAAATAACGTTTATAGATATAATTTTTGTTGGGTTAAATAGAAAAAACCTACTCATCCCCGCTTATAGATTAAAAAAGATTATTACATTTTATTTTGTAGAATTGACATGTCTTTGATGGACTGATTTTCTCCATCTCCTCTTTTTTAATTATTGTGTGGCGTTTTGAATCGGCCTTGTGACCTAAGTAGGAAACTTGAGGCCCTATACATCTTGAGGTATAAGACTCGGTCATTTTACCACTCGCCAATCCGTTAGGTCTTTTTGGATAACCGATCAAAAGAAGGAAGTTATTGATCTAAATTCACCCATTTAAAAAAGAAAAAAAAAAGGGTTTTAAGTTGACTTGATAGATGGAAAGTGATTAACTTGGTCATCAATATAATGAGTAGCCCGTTGGATCCTTCGAGTCACAAAAAGCATAATCATTTTAGTTTATATCGTGATCTTACCTTTTTATATGACACAAGTCCAAATTGATCATTACATAGTTACAAGTTGTATGTTATAACTTGCTGATTTCTTTGTAGTTGGCCAGCAAGTTAAGTCTATTATAAAATGTACCTGGATGGACTACCGGATCCAATGTGGGTTGTGCTCCTAACAGTTTAGATGCATTTAGATACATGTAACATGAACCACGGGCTTACTCATTTGTAGTGGCACATGCACAAATCGAACGTTGGAGAGTCGCAAGCTGTATGTTACTATCCTATTCCACATTTTTTTTGGGGTGTTTCTCCTGGTGTAGAGATTATTTAGTAAAAGGAAAAAAAATTAACACAAGATGAATACCAGGAGAGTGAGGATGGTGGGTAGGGTCTTGCGAGGAGCAAGGAGGAGGAGCAACAGCAGGACCAGCCCCATGCATCTCTTCTCCATATCTACTTCTCCTTCCAGAATCGACACCGACCGATGCTCCTGATGATGACAATCTCTGGCTGGATTAGCAAATGAGGTCCGATTGCCAGCTTATAAAGGAGTGAGATAGCGAGAAGTTTGTTTAGCAGAAATTAATTACAAGAGTAACTGTCGTGATTAGTCAATTTCCAAGGGGAGAATTACCAAAAAAGTCCTAAACCTATTACAATTGTGCCAATTCGGTCATAAACTTTTTTTTTATAGCCAATTTAGTCCTAAACCTTTTACAATTGTGCCAGTTTAGTCTATCCTCCCAAAATTGGCCGGCCGGTGCTAACGTGGACGTCGGCTGTCTGGCGAAAGCTGACATGGCAATTTTTAAATATTTTTTGAAATTTTTAATTCTTTTTTTTTTTTCACTTTCTCTTTCCTTTGGTCAGCTAGAGGCAAGGGCTAGCCGGCCGACCTCGCCGGCCAATGGCGAGGCCCCGCCGATCTGGCGAGGCTTGTCCCCGCCCCGCCTTGCGAGGTCGCCGTCGCCCGGATTCGGCGAGGAGCCTCGCCAGCCCCAAATTTGGCGAGGAGCCTCGCTGGCCTTCGGCGAGGTTGACCCTCGCTTGGCGGGTGAGGCCCCGCTAGATTTGGCGAGGCTTGGCCTCGCCTAGCCATGGCGAGGGCCGAGCTCGCCACCGGGGCGAGGCTCCTGCCGTCCTTCGCTCAACCCCGCTAGCCCAACCAAGGCGAGGGTCGACCTTGCCGGTGGCTAGCGAGGCTCCTCGCTAGATCTGGCGATGGTGGCCTCGCCGAGGCTAGGCGGGGTCGAGGCTCGCCAGATCTGGTGGGGCCTTGCCTAGCGATGGCGCCATTGACCGGTGAGGTTGGCCTCGCCGGCCCTCGCCTCTAGCCGGTGCCGGCTGGCCAGAGGAAAGAGAAAGTGAAAAAGAAAAGAAAAAAAGAATTAAAAAATTCAAAAATATTAAAACATTCGAAAAATATTAAAAATTGCCATGTCGGCTTTTGCCGGACGGCCGGCGTCCATGTCGGTCTTACCGGCCAATTTGGCCGGATGGACTAAATTGGCACAATTGTAAAGGTTTAGGACTAAATTGGCTAAAAAAAACAGTTTAAGACTAAATTGGCACAATTGCAATAGATTTAGGACTTTTTTGGTAATTCTCCAATTTTCCAAGTGTAGTGACACACCTCTTTCCTCGATGGCTAGTGAAACCGCATGCTTAATCCATTTGTACGATAAACCCTATTTTGAGGTGTATTTTCGTGAAAATCCAATCCCCCCGATCCACTAGGTGGATCTCCACAATTAATGCCGTGACCTGAAATTTCCACACCATTTGAACATCAAAAGCAACAAATAGTTGCAACAAACCCTCCTCTGTTTTGAGGCACCCCCTCTCGACATGTAGAGCTCTACCGGCAATGGCGTTTTGCCCTAATTAACCCCTCCTCCCTCGCCAACGACTCACTAAACCCACTTCCTCCCCTCAATTTCGCCATCCCCCATGTTTTCCTTACGCCGACCTCTCTCGAATTTTGTTCCCAACTGGCCCTGGTCGAACCCTTTCTCACTCGGCTTGCGACTGCTTGGTCGGGTTTCACTCCCAACTCTGACGCCGATAATTGCTGCTCAAGTACATCATATCTGCTCACCTTACCATCACTACCTCCCCCTGTTACAATTGACATGCTATTCCCGTGCGGCTTCTCCGCATTTTCCTCTCGCATGCAACTTTCCTCCCGTTGGTAAGCTTTGCACCCTCTAGTTCCATACTCAGAATTTAATGGCAGATAAGGACTTGGAGGAGGAGATGCGCCTGGCTGCACTTTGCACCAGGTTGGGAAATCTCAGTGCTGACCTTCAAATCAAAGTGTGGGACGACTTGCCGCTGCAAGAGAAGATCGAAGAGTGCAAGCTTGTGTTAGTTGGTAAAATTCTGTCAAGTCCTTCCATTAATTTCCAAGCTTTACAAACAACTCTCAAGCGATCCTGGCGTACAGATCAAGTAGACATAACTCAACACGATACTGGTTTATATGTTGCCAAATTTAAATCTGAACAGGAGAAAAGGCGGATACTCGAGAGTGGCCCATGGTCGTTCTCCAGCCACCTCGTTATCTTGAAACCATGGATTCCAGATACTCTAATACAATGTTATGATTTTTCTACATACGCGTTCTGGATCCAAATATTTGGCTTACCTCTTGAATGGTGCACGGAACAGATGATGTGTAGAGCGGTTAAACATGTTGGGCGAGTACTTGATGTCAGAATTGAGGCAAAGGAAATTTCTAATTTCAGGGCAGGAAGAGTTCGTGTGGAACTCACCTTAAGTCAGCCTTTAAAACCAGGTCACTTAGTCCGTCTAAACGGGAAAAACTTTTGGCTGGACTTTTGCTACGAGCGCCTACCTCACTATTGTTACTCCTGTGGTAGGATAGGCCACTATGCCACCTATTGTCAGGAAATCCCTTTTACTGAGGCCAAAATGGATGGTAAAGAACCTATGGCTTTTGGCCAGTGGTTGCATGCTGAGAACAGAGAACCTAGCCCTTATTGGCTAGCCTTTTATGGTGATCCAGAGCAATCTAAAGGGGCTGAGAGTGACGTACCAGAGACCCCTCCTTCATTGCAAGCCAAGACTCTTGCGTTACCTTCACCAGACACCCCTTCAAGAGTAGCTGGCCTCGATGGACAGCAAGCGGGAGCATCCTCCAGTAGGGGAAAAGCCCCTGCAATTCCCACGCAAAAGACAATCTCTGTTTTTCAGAACCAGCCAGGGGATCAGAGTCTAATTACTGCTTTACCTTCGCATCAGAATCACGCTAGCACTCTGTTAACAACAGCTCCTCAGCGGGATATCACTTCTGTCCCAGCACAGTTACAGAGCAATCCAGAACGGCCTTTACCTGCCCCGACTCCAAAAAAATTAAAGGTCTCCAAATTTCCTACAAAAGTAGGCACTACAAAAAAGCTAAAGAGATACACTCCTTATGAGTCCAGAAATCTTATTACTGAGGATTGGGATGACTCCCAACTGATGGATACTCCAATTGTCCTTGATGGAGAGCAGCACATTTGGGCTGAGGTGGCTTGCCTGCAAAAGCCACCAACAGAGAAATGAAGATCGTTTGGTGGAACTGTCGTGTGCGGGTTCTACCGACGCTTCAAGCCCTAAAGGCCCTAGTGGCCAAAGAAAGACCCGACTTGGTTTTTTTGATGGAAACCAAAAACAGACAAGAGAAGCTAATCAAAATTCAAAGACGGCTCCATTTTGAGAACTCCTTCTTGGTTAATCCGATCGGCACGGCCGGAGGACTTGCACTATTCTGGCGGACCACTAT
The DNA here is from genome assembly GCA_014182565.1 of Eucalyptus marginata. Taxonomy (NCBI): domain Eukaryota; kingdom Viridiplantae; phylum Streptophyta; class Magnoliopsida; order Myrtales; family Myrtaceae; genus Eucalyptus; species Eucalyptus marginata. Next base: position 41,799,318 of record CM024590.1, on the reverse strand, counting down.
CTCTATCAACATCGTCCATTCGCACCAGCACCTTATAGACTTGATTTATTCAGAATCTGGGAACAACCTACCTTATCATTTGACGTGTGTTCATGCACCAGCCATGTTTCGGCTTCATCAACAGCTATGGGATGAGATCCGCAGCATTGCACACTGCAACTCTTTGCCTTGGATCTGCGCTGGTGATTTCAACGAGATAGCTTATCCCTGGGAAAAGGCAGGTAAACGATTAGCTGACTTCCACAGAATGAACACTTTCCGTGAGGTTATTCATGATTGCTCGTTATTAGCTTTGGAGAGTAAGGGTTGTGCTTTTACTTGGACGAACAACAGGGCGGGTGATGAATTTGTTAAAGAACGTCTAGATCGAACTCTTTGTACCTTAAATTGGCGTCTTACCTTTCCAGAAGCTGAGGTGTTCGCCCTTCCTGCACTGGGATCGGATCATAGCCCTTTACTTTTGAACACAGAAGGCCCTCAGCAACGGAGACGTAGGCCATTCATCTTTGAAGCTTTTTGGCTGCAAGATTCGGAGTGTAAACCTCTCATTGACCGAACATGGAACCGAGCCACCAGCTCCAATTCTGATCTGCCAAAGAAGCTCCACTCTGTTAGTTCGGCCCTACAACAATGGAGTCAAGGAAAATTTGCAAAGGCCAAACACAGAATTGTAGAACTACAGTTTCAGCTTCAACAGATTACGAACCAAGTTGGTACAAACTTTGATAAAACTACAGCAACTCAAATCAAAACGGAGATACAACAGCTATGGAACCAAGAAGAGCAGTATTGGTATATGCGTTCAAGAATAAAATGGCTACAATGTGGAGACAGAAATACCAGGTTCTTCCATGCTTCAACTATTCAGAGACGACAAAGAAATAGAATAAGGATGCTTCTAGACGCCAATAATGAGTGGGTAAGAGATGAGGGAAACTTGAAAGAGATGATTCAGGAGTTCTATTCCAACCTATTCACATCAGTGGGAAGCCGAGACTTTAGTCCCATCCTTGACCAGGTTTCGAGTATTGTGACTCCCCAAATGAACTCTACCTTGACAGCTCTGTTATCACGAGAGGAGGTTCGACTCGCAACCTTCCAATTGGGCGCTACCAAAGCCCCGGGCCCGGATGGACTCAATGGCCTTTTCTACCAATCGAACTGGGATATCATTCACGATGACATTTTCACTACAGTTCAGGAATTTTTACAGTCAGGTAAGCTGCCTTTAGCTCTTAACAAGACTTCAGTCACTTTGATACCGAAAATACCATCACCAGAAGGTCTAGAGCAGTACCGTCCCATTAGCCTATGTAATTATGCTTACAAAATCATCTCGAAAGTCCTAGCAAATCGGTTGAAACCCTTTCTACCCGATCTTATATCATTGGAACAAACAGCCTTTGTTTCTGGGTGTCAAATCTAGGACAACATCCTTATGGTCCAAGAGATTCTGCACCAACTCAAGACTCGTAAAAGACGACGACATTTCTGGGCAGTTTTAAAGACATATATGAAGAAGGCTTATGATAGAATTGAATGGGATTTCCTCACGGCCTATCTTCTTAAGCCCGGCTTTCATCCTACCTGGGTTGCGTGGATCTCCCAATGCATCTCAACAGTAACGATCAGCATCAATTTCAACGGACAGCAACTGCCGTATTTCCACCCTACTCGAGGTCTTCGCCAAGGCGACCCGTTATCACCCTATCTTTTTATCCTTCAGGCCAATCTCCTATCGACTCTCATCCACAACGCACTTCAAATGGGAAATCTACGAGGCATCAAATTTAACAGGTCTTGTCCTACTCTTACACACCTATTCTTCGCTGACGATGCCATTTTCTTTTTAGATGGCACCCTACAGGAAAGCCAAAACATGGCCAACATATTGAACCTATATTGCCTAGCCACGGGTCAAGAACTAAACAGGAACAAGTCAGGCATCTTCTTTAACAAGGACTGCCCGCTTAGCCTAAAGGAGAATCTCGTCGGTTCATTGAGAGTCCCTATGATTGATCGAACAGGTAAATATTTAGGGATCCCTTCTGATTGGGGAAAGTCCAAAAAGGCTATGTTTGCCTGGATTTTGGGTAGAGTAACCAATAAGCTTGAAGGTTGGAAGGAGAGCCTTATTTCAAAGGGTGGAAAGGAAACCTTGATTAAGACCGTGGTGCAGGCTATACCTCAGTACTCTATGTCTGTTTTCAAACTGCCTATATCAATTTGCAAATCTATTGAGCAAAAGGTAGCTCATTTGTGGTGGCAAACTGACTGTAAGAAGTCCGGCATCCATTGGAAGAACTGGGAGGTCTTAAAATCTACTAAGGCATCGGGAGGCTTGGGTTTCAGAGATCTTATAGCTTTCAACAAGGCAATGCTTGGTAAACAAGCATGTTGCCTAATTCAACAGCCTTCCTCCCTCTGGTGTAAGCTGTTTAAGGCTTTGTATTTCCCTACCACCGATTTCCTTCAGGCTGATAAAGGCACCAGGCCTTCTGGGGTGGCAAAGCCTTACGGTTAGGCGGAGTCGATCCAACCTAACCTCCAATGGTCAGTGGGCAATGGATCCAATATTAAAATTCGACAAGCTAGGTGGCTACCGAGGGGCTTACTCTATGGTCCAGCAATTAGAGGGGAACTTGAGTTTGTTTCGGACCTACTGGAGCCTAACCAAAGCAATTGGAACAAGGACTTACTCGACAACCTCTTTGACGCCTCAATAGTAAAGGAAATTCTACAAATTCCAGTCAGGGCTGATCTCACTGCTGATCGCCTTGTATGGACATCCACAACCCAAGGTACATACACAGTCAACAGCGGGTATCTTGCAATAAGGGAAGCTGCTCCAACAACCACCCATCAGCAGGCTTCGTCTTCCTATCAAGTACCTCCTCTTCTTTGGAAATCTATGTGGCAACTCAAATTAGCTCCTAAGGTTAAAATGTTTATGTGGGCAGTATGTCAAAATGCTTTGCCGACCAAAGACAACTTATTTAGAAGATGCATCACTCCTGAACCCGTGTGCACTATCTGCAATCAACACCTACCAGAAACGATCGAACACCTCCTGTTTTGCTGTCCGTGGACTACCACTCTATGGTCGCACCCTAGCATCGGCTTCCCCATAAATGCCTCAGATATACATAGAGTAGAAGAATGGATTGTCGAACATATACTTCGGAAACACCACTCACCTGATTTGGAAGTAGTTGCTGCATTGTTCTGGCAAATCTGGAAGGCTCGGAACAGAGCCATTTTCTGTCGACAACGCCCGAATCCTCACCATGCTGCCCAAGCTGTTGTTGCTCAGGTAAAAACGGCTCACAATCTTCACCACTCCTCAAAACGACCACAGAATGCCTCCCTCGACAATGGCAACTTCTGGAAAGCCCCTGATCCGGGAACATTCAAGATCAATAATGACGGGGCAATATCGCAATGGCGATACACAAGGTAATATCGCCTATATCTGCCGAGACCAACATGGGAAGATGAAGGAGGGTATAGTCCAAACAATTCCTACGTCGTCGGCTTTGCACACTGAAACCCGAGCCCTAACCTTCGCCCTTCACCACCTCCTCCAACACAACCGAGCGGCAGAGCCTTTACACATCGAATCAGACTGCCTCCTCCTAGTGGAAGCCATCAACAACCGCCTTGATCCTCCATGGCAGCTCCGTGCCCTGTTCGACGAAGCTACGGAGCTCCTGCGTCGCTTCGCTTCTCTCAGCATCACATTCTGCACGCGTAGGGCGAACTTTGTAGCCGACTGGGCTGCGAAAGCCCAAGCGACAAGTGGTCTTCATAGTGATTGGGCCGTCTCTCCGCCCCTTCCTCTTTCTGATATTTTGCTTACGGATGCTGTAGCCGCGGGCTGTGTACTCACTTAATATTAATAATATCAGTTTCTGTCCAAAAAAAAGCAACAAATAGTTTGACCTCACAATGATTGTGCACAATTCCTTTTCTTTTACTATACAGAATCAAAACTTCCCATTATAGAAGACATACTCCTACTTTTGTTGTGCACTCTAATCTAATCCTTGAAGAGGTTGCTCATTTGAATGTCCCTGAATTCTGAATTGGACCAATCTAAAATATATTTTGGTTGAAGACTAAATTCAGCGAGGCTTAAAGTAGGAGATCATCTTGCCACTTGATTCGATATTAAACAAAACAACATGAACTCAAGACGAGTGCATAATATTTTTATATACAAAATGGATATGGTAAATGCACCTGCTTTTCTATCATGATTTGCAAATGAAAATTACAGGTCAATGTGGCATAGAATTATTCACTAAAGTGCAAGTAGATGACATATTATTTCACGATGCACAAGTAGCTCCCCAATATACAAAGCGAGTACCTAACTCTCTTGTCTCTAAGGAGGTCTCATCTCAACTAACAAGATATCGTCATTACCAATCTATGGGGGTAGAATCATAAATGTCTTAACCCATCCATCATGAATGTGCTCTAGATTAGTGAGGATAAATATACCATGATACAATTGCATGATGATAATTATTTTATACTTATTCTCATAATGGGTTACTCAAGTCATATTAGACCATACATGCCATATTATCTCGCGTATAATCACGGGACTTCATGACCTGTCAATCTTGTAAAGACTTATCGTAGATGGTAGAACATCTATTTTTTCCTAGAGCCTTATATACATGCTCATACAAGGGAATCACTCTCTAGCGAATAGGTCGTGGCAAAGATATCCCTCACATGGCCTCTCCAACATGCAAATTGTTATAAGATACAATTTCAATATACAATTTTATCATCACAGTCTCTTGGCATTTCTTGCATGGACAATGGAAACCAAATATCCATTTATCATCATTTACAAAGCCACAAACTCTTATTCATCTCATCACAAGCAACATCACTACATAACAATTACCATGTAATTATTGTGCAAATAATAACACACCAATCTTTGGGCATTTCTTGTGTAAACCGTAGCAAAGAATTAAATATCGAAGGCCATTCATTTGTTATCTAAAACATATGAATACTTTACTTATGCTATGGACATGTCATGGACTTCACAAAATTACCAAAACAGCCCACTTTTAAGCTAATTATGCAATTAAGTCCAATTTTATCCAGTTAAATAAATTGTTAAAATTATCATCCATGTAAATTATTTATGGATCTTTACATCCTAAGTATTATAAACTAATGTAGAAAATTCTGGATGTCACAATTAAAGTAATGGACTTCAAATCGTTTGACTATTGTGATTGGTATATGCTCCATAAACGTGGGTTCGATTGAGCAATTCTCTTGTAATAACTAGCAAATAATATCGTCATCTTTCTTGGAACACCCATTCTTATTCATTTAAAATGGAGAATTTACGAACTCTTTCGATAATGCAGCAAATTGCATTTTCTTATCTTCAACTAATCCAGCGGGTAAAAATTAATGGCCCAACTAGTAAACAAAAGTTTTGGACTTTAAGAACACTGCTCATGAGCTCAATCTGGTTCTTGCATCTCTAGCAATATGCTAACAAAGGAAAAAAAAAAATTCAAGCGTGAACTTTGGACTATCTTCAGTGTAAACTTTCCTTAATTGATAATGTTTTCGCAGGGCGTGTCATATTTATCGTTATTCGTCTTTTTTATAATTTGAATGCATTTCGGCCTAAATACATTGTCATCTTTCTTGCAGGATTTAAAGATTTGCGGTGCATAAAATATTACTACTCCTATGTCTTAGGAGTCATTTCAAAAGGAGACAGAATCACAAGCATCGTCGTACAATATCAGAAAGTGGGTACGCATTCTTGCCCTTTTTGATTCTCAAGAGGTTTTAGGTGCTTTCGAAATATTGCAGATACATCTCCACTCACGAAGAACGATGAAACTCGTGTTTTTAAGTAGAACTAAAAACAACGAAATCATCTCGGCCTTGAGTGTCGGCTCTTACTAGTAATCGACCTTTTATTTTCTTTAGCAATTAGATTTACCATATATTATATCAGGCGCTTGTTATGTATGCACTAAATCTGGAAATTAATGTCCATAATTGCATCGGCATTATCTTCATTCTTTGAAGGGGACCCAAGCAAAAACTCTAACAAGTCATGGATTCTACCGATACCATCGTCTAACATGTCAATATATTGAGATATCGTTTGTGATAGCGCATTTTCTCTGCGAACATGTTTAGCATATGATTTTACAGACTTATTACATGATAATTAGCTACTGCAGTTATCGATTCCTAATGAACCCGGGCTGTCCCACCAGGTGGTCGCTCTCCAGGTGGTGGTGGTCGCTCTCCATATGGTGGTGGTCGCTCTCCAGGTGGTGGTTCCTCTCCACCAGACTTCAAGCAAAAGCAGCGTCGCCGGAGGCCTTTGCACTTGCCACCTTCGAAGCCCTCGTCCCTGCAGACCAGGCCAAAGTGGCGGCTGCTTATGCACATTCCTTTGAATTTTAGGCTCTTTGACTCGCACTTCGGTCCGTCATATGCACTCACAACATCCTCTGCACAAATATCCTTGTTAGACCCAACATATGCATGCAAGAGTATACAAGATAGACCCGATGCAGAGCGGGACGGGGCCACCGCTGGTTCCCTAGGTCCAGCGCCGTCAACGGCCATCTTGGATTGAGCTCACACGAGAAGGTTCGACAGCTCAATTTTACTGTCTTGGGTTAAAAAAATTAGTGAACTTTCTTTTGTAAAACTGACATGGCATTGGTGGATTGCTTTACTCCGATCTCTTACGGACTATCAGATTTGATGGATCTCATGTGGATCATAATAACTTTGACTTTCCATATACATTTTAGAATATATACACACAAAAGTAGTCTCGTCTTATGATTGTGGCTTATGGCAGCCCCTTTAATACTTCTTTCTTTAGGTATGTTATCAAATTTGTATGTATTAATTTCACAAAAAGAAAAAACAAAAAAGTACTCATGAAGACTTTTGTTAGATAGAAAACACAAGACATAAGCGTCACTTCTTATAAAACTTTCATGAGATAATGTGTCTTGTAAGAAAATATCACACAAGCGCCACTTTTAAATAGGTGTCAAAGATGTTACACTAGCGAATAATGTTGCTCCTGTTGACCGTAATAGCGGCGTCCTAGGATCAACATAGCTAGAAACCCGAACATGTAGGAGGAGAATACTAAGATTTGCGTACCTAATTTGGAATCCATCGTTATTTATGCAGAATGATGACGATCCGACGCTCAGGTTCTTCTCCTCTATGACCCTCGGTTCGTGGCTCGATGAGACCGCCGCTTACAGCTTGCCTTATGTGAGGTGAGAGAAAGTTCGTGGAAGAATGAGGGCTAAAGGAGGGACCTTAGTGTTATTTATAGAGTTTTGGACGAGCCATCTCATCACGAGTTGGGCTTAACTCGGCCCACACAAGTTAGGCCCATATTTGACCATTAAGGAAACTTTATGCCTTAATTTATTAGACCAACTCCGTAAAACGGTAAATTACAATTTCAATTAATGTAGCCCACATAAGGAAAACTCTTACATTCTCTCACTTTGGCTATGTTAATTGATACTGTATTGTATGTGCGCACCTTTATGTTGGTCTAGTGGCAATTCTTAATAGTCAATACTATTACAAAAGTCTCTAATACCAAATTATGGTGATAACTATATGTACTCACACAGAGCTTTCCATGGTCACGAGTGTTTCAACTTTATTGATATGGATTCAATATAGTTGTGTGGCAAACGGATAACACATTATAATGAGTAATACCTTATGTGTTATCTCCCTTGTCGGTCATTATTCTCTTACCTTAAATGTTACAGAAAAATAGATGTGCCACTAAAGAATATCCTTATGGTTAACTTTTCTTTATGTGTAATCAAGATATATGTTCAAGGCTGATAACCAGATGCCCCCAGCCTCCACTTAAGGCTTACACAATACCTTGAGATTTCCATTACATATCATCAACTCAATATGGTGACCACATATTCATGAACACTTTATTGAATGTGTAATATCTATAAGCTTTATTAGAGCAAAATTAAAACAACTCCCACTAAACAGCAGCATCCAATGATGCTTCTTGTGACATCCTAAAATTTGACCCCCGTCTCGATAATATGAAATGGTTGTTTCGTCAATGCGCTTATGGTCATTTTACTCTAGCTGACCCCTCACGAGTTAACTAATCTATTAGGTGAAGCCATTAAGGGATATAAACACGATAGATTAGAGAATTCGATCAGAAATCGATTGCTCGACCGTAATAATTGGCGAGGGTCAATACGACACCGTTATAATCGATTAGCGATTGGATATAAGTCGATTCAATGGAAGTACGTAGTCGAATTGCGGGTGATTCCACATGGCTGTGATATTTGCGTTGAACGACGATAACCCGATTTTCTATCGGCATTGTACTTAGGAGTTATCTACGAGTCGGAGATGCACAAACCGAGAGTTATCTATGAGTCGGAGATGCACAAACGTGGATCGAAAATTATCGACCACGGGTCAAACGTGCTAAAATCTCTAAAAACTACCTAATAGGTTAGGTTGTACTAAAATCGCGTTCGATCGATTTTAACCACGAAATTGAATTCGTTTTTGAGAATCGGACATTCGAGCATGTCACGATTTATTTTTAGGACGTCATCTCATCTTTCGGAGAATTTTTGTTGAGCCCGGAATTTTGCGGAAAAATCAATTTTGGACAAAAATAAATTAAAGGAAATTCGGATGGCTGAAGAAGGGCTTTGTTTCTACCTTCAAAATGGTTTAATTGGAGGATTTTGAAGCTAATTTCCCATTGGGTGGCCTCTTAACTTTGAAGGGCTGAAGACTTTGAGGCCAAATGCAATGAGTGGCTTGATATTTCTCAAGCTCTCTCATTGGTTAACCAATTGACCTTCTTTCTCTCTCTTTCTCCTTCCCTCCCTTTCCCCATGCTTGAGTGAGCCTCAGCCGACCGAACCCCCTCTGCCTCTCTTCTTCTTCACGTGAGTTTCCTTTCTTCCCTTGGTTTGGTGCTTCTCCATCCCATTGCTGCTGCATCATCATCCATCGTCTTCATCACTGTCATCACCACCATCAGCCGCACCGCCTCAGCACTAGCCGCCCATCCTAGCTCCTCATGCCTGTCGCCGCGTCACCAACCTAGCTAGCCCTTGTCAGTTCGCCAGCCATCGGCCGGCAGCAGCCGCAGCTTCACGCATGGCCACTCGCTCGTCTAGCAACCGCCTCACCACCATCCAGCGCCCCTATGTCCAGCAGCCATTGGCTGCCGTCCGCTCAACTCCTCCTCAGCCAGCAATCGAGACTGTCCAACCCTCCATAGAACCGTGCCCCTTAGCCGTGAGCTTGTTAGGCCGTTTCCTTCACCGGTTGAGCTCTATTGGAGACACGGTAGTCTCGGGTTCTCACCGCCGTCGCGTTGCCGTCGCCGTGAGCCCGCCGCCGTCCTAATCCAATGAGTTAACTCCCTAATCTCGGATTATATTGTTAATTATGCTTAGGGGTTAGATTAGGTTTAATTAGAATTAGTGGTTAATCCTAGTTAGTGTAACTAGAATGGTTAGGTAGTTAGTTTGGTTAGTTAGATTAGTTTGGTTAGTGTAATTAGTTTAGTTAGATTAGTTTGGTTAGTGTAATTAGTTTAGTTAGATTAGTTAGTTAGTTAGGTTAGCCTACCCTAGTTAAGTTAGTTCACTTGGGTTAGATTAGCTAACCGTGGTTAGGTTAGTTAACCATGGTTAGTTTAATTAACTGTGGTTAGATTAATTAAGTTGGATTAATTTAATTAATTGTAATTTATTTAATTAATTGTAATTAGCGTAATTAGTGACGGGATAGCCGATTCGTGAAATTTTATGCTCATTCTCGTGGATGAATTTATATGTGAATTGGAAGGCTTATATGTGCAATTGAGTGTTTGATGGTAGTTGTCAATTATTATTGCAAAACCTAATTTTATGGTATTTAATTAGAAAATACCGGGTGTCGGTTTTTGACGCCAGATTTTTATATTCTATATAAAATCATGGAATTTTAAACTGAGAGCGTACTGTGTTTAATGGTTCAATTTAAATACGTGCACACACATGATTATTTTTACTAGGATTTTTAATACAAAGAAAATTGATCTAGTCCATTATTTGAAATTGAGGTATTTGAGTGGAAGCACAATGTTCTTGGCCAAGTATGTGTACGTGTGGTCACTATCGGAACCCGTCACTCGATGAGAGTCGGGCGGTGATGCTTGATTAAGTTTGGATGCCCCACGTCAACGGATGTCGGTCGCGGTGGAGGCCGGGCCGATGCTCTTTTATGGAATGCTGTCTAGGTGTGTAGTGCTAGACATTGCCATGCTTGACGGAGCGGGACGATGCTCAGTTATGTCGGATGACCGCCGATTGTTGAGTTGGCCGTGGCCGATGGGTCGTAATAACTGGAATACACCTGAGTGGTTGTGATAATTGCGCCTGATTATGGGGCAAAATTGTGTGGCACGGTATGGGACGTGTCATAATAGTTTTACCTTATAATTGGGACCCATGTGATTGTTTGCAAGATGAAATGATGTGTTCCGGTTATTAAATACGCTTGTTGTATTCATATGGTATATGTGCTGCACTAATATGCATGGATGTGCCGAGGCGAGGTAAGTTTGTTTGTGATGCCTATTTAGGTTGCCTTTAGGTGAATTTGCGTCCTAATCGGGGTTTAGGGTTTTGACTCTCTGAGATTTGTCTCACCCCGTCGTGACTAACCTTTTTCAGGTCCCTAGGATGGAGATACGTCTTGTTCATTTTGGGGTTCCGTGGGAGATGGACTACGAGCCCTCCTTTTTCCCTATTCTTGGGACCACCCAGATCCATGAGTTAGTGGTGACCACGATTTGGGTCAATGAGGGCCTTGCTCACTTGGTGCCTCATCGCTTCAAGGCGTGGTTCATTATAGAGCGTAACGGGGCTTGGGTGGGCCCCCTACAGGGTTTTGACGGACCTCCTGTCGGAACCGGGGATGGGGAGGTAGCTCACCCCATGGACATTGACATCCTAGATGGTGTCATGGAGAATCTGGAGCCTGAGGTTGAAGGGTTCGGAGGGTAGGTGGCCTAAGGCTTTCTTTTTGGATATAGACTTGTAAATATGAACCCTTAGGTTAACCTGGTATGTTTATAAAGTGTGGTTTGGGAAATAGCATTAGCATGTTTTTACTATCCATGTGTTTGATTGTTGGCCGGATGTTTATTTAATTCACTTCCGCATGTGCTTAATTGAAAAATAAAAAGAAAGGGTCGGCGACGCGTCCTGGGACGTCGCAATTTTAATCGATCACCGAGGGATGTGCGCGTACCTGGGGTTCGGGGCGTGACACTTCTCAACCCATGTTTAGGACATGTTATTCAAAGGTGAAAGCCTTTAATTAGTGGGTCTATAACCACATCATCTGTGGAAATATGCTTTACTGTTTTGTCACCATTATGTATTGTTTCTTTATGGTCAAAAACTTGACCACCATATATCTAGACCCCTCGAGACTTTTATTGTTGTTGATAAACAACAATGAAAAGTTATTGTCTCGATACAACTGTGTGGGTCTATTCATAAAATCAAATATGGTTAACTCCTTAATGAAGTTATGAAGTTAAATATCTTGAGTAACAGCTGAAAAATATGCTACAAACTCCATTTATACGGTAAAGGATGATATAGATTTATGTTTATCGCTTTGTCATAATACTACACTTTCTGCTGATATAAAGATATATTCTATTATCAATTCTTGTCATCCTTATAGCTAGTAAAATCTGCATTTGAATACCCTATTAGCTCCAGATCTTGAACATGTTTTTCAGCATGCAGTTTTCTTGTCCTTTTCAATATCTCAAAACCTTATTGGGAGCAATCCAGTTATCATGTCCTAAACTTGACTGATATCTGCCTCAAAGTCTTGCAGCAAAAGTAATATCTAGCCTGATGTAGACTTGAGCATACATGATACTTCTAAGTGCACTAACATAAGGTATATCATTCATTTGGGTTTTCCCAAGATTTGAACAAGGACAATGCTAAAGATTCAATCTATCAGCCTTAATGATAGGAGCAACTCCTGACTTGTTGAATCTTTTCAAAATGCAATCAACATATGCAATAAGAGATAAACCTGACATATGTAGAGAACGATCCCCATAAATCTCAATGCCAAAGCAAAAAGATACATGACCAAGGTCTTTCAAGCCAAAATTTCTTGACAACATCTGCTTTGTCTTATGCAGTATTCTAATATTGTTACTTGTAAGCAATATATCATTTATATAGAATGTGTGAAAACTAAATTTTTTCCCACTGACCTTACAGTATATATACTGATCTACTTTATTCTTAACAAAACTAAATGAATTGACAATACTATGAAACTCCAAGCACCATTGTCTACAAACTTGCTTAAGACCATAAATAAGGCTTTTCAGTTTACACATAAACTTACCTGAATCATTTGCTGCAAAACCTTTGGGTTATATCATATAGACTTCTTTATCAAGGTATCTATTGAGAAATGGAGTTTTGACATTCATTTAGCGCAACTCCATGTCAAAATGAGCTACTAATACCATATTCACTATGAAATAGTCTTTAGAAAAGACTAAACTTTTCTCTGAGTGAAACCTTTCTCTACTAGTCAGAGTTTAAATTTCTCAATATTTTCTTTGTAATTTCATTTAGTCTTGTACACCCATTTACAGTGGATGAGCTTGTGACCCTCAACCAATTTAACAGGCTCCCAAACACTATCACATTTTATAAATTACATATCGTCTTTCATCGCATTTAACCACAGATTTGACCAAAGACAAGAAACAACATTTACACATAAGTCACTAGATCGACCACGCAGTAGATATCGTAGTCATACTCTCACCAAATAGACTATATAGTCTGGTTGTATAACTGAACATCTTTCCCTAATAAATCTCTTAAGTGGAGTTACTACAACCATTTCATCTTGTATCTGAGAGGCTTGACAAACTTTATCAAGAATTCTATCAATACCAGTACCCTGAACCTCAACAGGCTTAGTTTGTGGTGTAAAAGACTATAATTATCTGTATAGGCAAAGGCGAAGACTCAATGGTCCCCACCATACTATTATTTTTAATAATCCAAGAGCAGCCATCCTCTGCAGTTACGTCGAATTCCAGAAATTCCGCTGCCTGTAATTTCACAATTCTTGTACCTCTATTGAGATCATAAAATCGATATCCCTTCGAATGACCTGGGTAAGGTACGAAATAACACGAAGGGGTTCTGTAGTTCAACTTACTTAATGTTGGATCATATAACGTCACTTCTGCAAGACACTTCAAATGTTAAGACTGTTCAAGTTAGGTTTACGTCCAGCCCATGACTCAAAACGAGTCAACGTAACATCTTTGGTAGAAATTCGATTTAATGCATATTGGGTTGTTTCGCCTCAAAGAAAATATGATAAATTAGTCCTAGTAATCATACTTACTATCATGTCCATTATGGTGCAATTATGTCTTTCGGCCACACCAATTTGTTCAAGATTTACGGGCATAGTAAACTAAGTTATCATCTCAGAATCTTTCCAAGTATTTGACAAATGGTCCTTTAAGCTATCTAGCATTGCCATATTTGTTGAAATACTCACCACTGCGGTCATATATGACAATCTATAAGACTTGTTCCAATTGTTTCTTGATTTTAGTCCGAGAGAACTTGAATCTATCCAAAGATTCTAACATTTCTTTAGAGAAATATACGTCAATGACTGTGTTGAAATGAAAAATTCTATATAACGTTACCGTATATGGTCCACTAATTTTAGTGTAAATGACCTCCAACAGTTTAGAACTTCAGACTGCAGTTTTTTTGCTTATCTTAATCATCTTGTTTCTATAGCAATGTCCACAAGTCTTTAGGTAACTTTTAAGAGTAGACAAAATATCAACCTTATCAATCTTTCTACTCTTTCTCTAGACATATGATCGAGAAGTTCATGCTATAATGCATAAGACTATTCCTTAAGTAAAAATCTATTGAAAACAATTTTTTTAGCTATAAAAATGACGTATATAACGTTGAGAGATTAACACAATTGGTACAATCTATTTGATATATTGCAGCACCCAACTTTATTTGACTTGGAAAACATAGAAACAACATTGTTCTATACTTCAAAAGAGTAGCCACACACTTCCAAACATGATACGGAAAGTAAGTTCCATCTAAAGGAATGTACATAAAGTGTTTCTCAAGATTAAATGCAAGCCAGAATCCATAATTCATAGTCAAAACAATACCTCCCATTAAATCAACATTAAATGTTGTTTCCCATGATGAGTTATGATTCATTCTGATTTGACTTCCTTAGATTTATGAATCCCTTTATGGTAAACAACATAATTTGTTGCACCGCTATCTAGCCATTAAGAACCGGATGAGGCTTTTGATAGGAATTGGATTCATAAATGAATGTGAATGAATCATCAACTCCAGACTCACGCTTGCACAACCAAGCTTTATATTCATTACAGTGTCTCTTATGTGTCATTTCTTTTCCACAAGAGTAATGAATGACACCATTTCTCTTAAAGTGTGCTATTTTCATATCAAATTGTCAGAATGACCAGTGATTTCATGAATTCCTTTATGAGTATGATTTTGACTTCAAATCTACCATCCTTAGGACGTAATCCTTAACCTCATCAGAATCATTACACCTTATGTTGAAGAGTCATTGCATTTATCTCAACCTCGGCAATAGACAAGACACAATTTCAAACTACCAAGGTTTTCATCATCTTTTTAGCAATGCAGTCAGTGATAAACCACTTTCAAGTGTTCCTAAATGGAATTCCTCATGGTTAATGGACAAATTCAATTGTCCTTTTCCCAAGCAGCAAAAGATACTTTCTAGTTCCATATAACTAATAGTGAGATCGCCAACTTAAACTTAGTAAGAGTAATATGATCATCCACCAGCTCCATCCCAAACAGAAAATCCTCTTTTCACTATTTAAAATTTGACCTAGTAGGAACCTCAATCACAACAACATTGCCATTATAGAGAATATGACTTAATAACAAGTAGCATATGCAATTGGCATCATGTGAGTACCGTGTAACTTGAAAACCTTATAAGTACACATTTTGAGAGTTACACGCATCATTAGATAAACACCTTTGGGCAGAATACATGACATGCAATTGTACACTCTCCACATGACAGCGGTCATGAGAATATATTCTGACATTTCGCGAATTCACCACCTTTGGGTGTATGAACCACTAGGGTCAGTCACTCCTCAATCATATACTGTGCATGCATCCCTCCATGAACTAATACACAATAACCTCTTTTGAGAGTATGACTACGCATTAGAGTAGGAGACATCCCATCACAATGTGAGACTGATATTTTTCAAATCCAATTAAGTGTGCCACTTTGGCAGGTCACAACCCAATCGAATCATTAAAACTCTCTCATACCAGAGATATAAACTTTATAATTCACATTTACCTTATACATGTGATTTTAGACCGGATGACAGGGACAATTTGTCACTAAAATCACATGTAATGCCAATCATATTGCTCTATTCATTAACCCATGCTAACCCTTATACATGTTATTAATGAATCAATGCTCTACACAATCTTTATGTGATGATATACATGTGAGCTCACAACGTATTTCTAAAATCATAGAGAAATACATGAAAAATACTGCAAAAATACCCCAAAAATCACGTACCTTAGGGTTCCACATGCATTTTCATATCAATAAAAGCATCAAACATGTAAAATAAATATATCACAGTGTAGAGAACATCCATATGAGCACAATGGTCCAAACCACGCGCCAATCCGACGTCGCACCCGCCCTCACATGTCGCCGGAATGCGTGGCGCATGAGGTCCACGCGCTTGCCACCTTGAACCAGCCTAAAACCAGTCCCACCGGGTCCAACTAGTCAACGGTCCAATCGGGTCCGACCGGTCAATGGTCGGTCAACCCGGTCAACAGACCATTGGGTTGGGTTGACCCGTCGGTGAGTGATGTCATTGGTGACGTCATCATCGCTGATTGACGTCATCCATGACATCAGCACGGCAAGGCGGTGGCCCAAGTCAGCGAGTGATGTCATTGCTGACGTCACTAATCGCCATAGGCGATCATGTGCCCGGCGCGTGAGCACGAGGCTCGCGTGGTGGCGCGTGGTGCCGCCTCCCAACTCCGTCTCGATGCATGCGGCAGTTTCCAACCTCTTCTCGACACGTACAACCCACCAAAATGCTCATCTCAGCATGTAGAATCCATATATGTGCTCAAAATCTACTTTCATTGGATCAAAATTCACAAAAAAGGCAAAACGGTCCAAGGGTAGGTGAAATCCGAAATGCTTATCGCTGGCGCATTTGGCCTTCGCCAAAGGTGTGCCACCCACCGAAATGCTCGGTTCGACGAGACGAATCTGAATATGTTTTCAAAATCAAGTTTCAACGGGCAAAATTTCCGAAAACGGGCCAAATACAATAGTTCGAGTTCTAGGCTACAAGGCTCTGATACCAAATGTTGGCTGTCATAGCGGCATCCCATGATCAACATAGCTAGAAACCTGAACATGTAGGAGGAGAATACGAAGATTTGCGTACCTGATTTGGAATCCATCATTCTTTATGTGGAATGATGACAATCCGACACTCAAACGACGAGCCGACGCTCGGGTTCTTCTCCTCTATGATCCTCGGTTCCTGGCTCTATGAGACTGCCACTCACAACTTGCCTTATGTGAGGTGAGAGAAAGTTTGTGGAAGAATGAGGGCTAGAGGAGGGACCTTAGTGTTATTTATAGAATTTTGGATGGCCCCTCTCATCACGGGCCGAGCTTAACTCGGCCCACACAAGCCAGACCCATATTTGACCATTAAGAAAACTTTATGCCTTACCTTATTAGACCAATCCTGTAAAACAATAAATTATAGTCTCAATTAATGTAGCCCACACAAGGAAAACTCTTGCAGCTCCTTCATCTTGACAAAAGAATTCTCATCGATCTCACGACATGTCCCAAATAAATTAACAGGTTGATGGGAATGAAGTTGCTTAGAAGAGATGGGCCCAACTAATAATATGATGATCTTGCTATATTTTCCTTCATACGCCATGTGGGCATTTATTCTTGAATAGGGATTTACTTAGGAAAAGCAAGAACGACAGAAGATGAAAACCAGGAAGAGTGATGATGGTGAGTGGGGTGTCTTAAGAGGACCAAGGACGAGCAGCAACAGCAGGAGCAGGCCCATGAATCTCATCTCCATTCTACTTCTCCTTCCTGAATCAACACCGACCGACGTCTTCGTGATAACAAAGTTCTGGTTGGAATTTAATTAGCAATGAGGCCCGATTGCCGTCTTATAAAGGAGTGAGAAAGTGACATGGGCGGGTCCAGCAGGAGTTTAGTCAACTTCCCAAAGTGGAGTGACGCATGTCTCTTCTCATGCCAGGGGAAGCTGCGTGCTTTTCTCCGTTTGTCCTGTAAACCTTTTCTTGAGGCGTATCTGATCCTGAATCCGATCCCTTGGAGGCCGCATGGATCTCCGCCATTAATGCGATGGGCCTTGCATAAGTTGAGTGGGTGCATTTGATTTAGCATTTTGAAAGTCCATTAGAAAAATGCAAAGCAATTTAGCCTAAAGGACTTTGGGTAAATGCAAAGGCCGTTTGGTAAACTGTGTTTTGAGAAGCAACTTTGAGAGAAATGCCGTTTAGTATAAAACACATTTGAAAAACCCTTTGGGTGAGTAATATTAGTTTTTAAATTTTTATTTGTTTAAAATTGAAAAAAAAATAATATATGCAACTTTTTAAATATAAATTTTGACAATAATGCTAAAATATAATATAATTAAAAAATTTTTTAAAAAAAAAAAAAGACCAAGGTAGCGAGTGTTCGATATAAAAAATAATAATTAAGCTCCATGATTTTTGCTTACATAAGCGTTAGGTGTTCTTGGTTATGAGTACATGATGGAAGGGAGAGTGCAATTTGTGTTTTGAGAATTGATGCCACTAGGGTCACTAACGTTTCGGATGCGCAACCCACTTTACACGCCATTTCGGATGCTTACATAAGCTCCATGATTTTTGCTTACATAAGTGTTAGGTGTTCTTGGTTATGAGTACATGATGGAATGGGGAGTGCAATTTGTGTTTTGAGAATTGATGCCACTAGGGTCACTATCGTTTCGGATGCGCAACCCGCTTTACACGCCGTGTGATTGGAATTACAAGAATCTTTCTCTTTATAAGTTGAAGGCTTGTCATTTTCAAGAAAAAAAGGTTGAAGGCTTGTTAGTCAAAAGAAGAAAAGGCTGAAAAATTGGTCCATGACCTTTCCCCTACGATGGGTTAGAAATTATTAGAGCCAAATACCACCGAGTAAAAGCGTCATCAAGACCATGACTTCCAATGAACCATTGATCACGTATTGCTCCCAAAGTCAACACACATGGAAACCCCAAAACATCTTGACCTCTTGATGGATGTGCGCAAGATCCATCCTTACATGGTTCAAATCCTTTTCTTTCGGCCTGTATGCTTGTTTAAATTCTAACTGAATCATAAAATTGTGAAATTTAGAGATTACCGTGTTTGCTCCAAAATTGGTGGCATAACTTCTAAAAAACAAATTCCTAAAATTACATCGATGATTTTCCTTACTCGAAAATCCATTATGGCATTAATTTAATATTAAATCACCAATGTGATTTGCCAGAATCAATGCCACATATAAATTTTTAGTTAAAAAAAAAATGTAACTTAAGTGATTTAATTTTAAAAAATATGATACTTAAATGTTTTCTTTAAAAGTTTTAACATTATTTGTGTCTTTATATAGTCCAATTTTATCAAGCGTGCGATGGTGACCGACAGCCGCGGTTGCGCGACCCTTGCGGGACCCAGGCGAGGGCCACTTGAGGCCATGAGACCCAAGCATTGGTCGCCTGAGTTGTGGGCTGCCTAGGTCACCAAGGTCGTGGACCTCCAGTGGCAAGGGCTATCGGAGGTTGCACGACCACAGATGACCTCGATTGACGGCCGTCAGTGCTAGATCTAGCCACTAGTGGCCATAGCCCTTCGTCGGACTGGCGAATGGTTGGTCTTTTGTAAATATATATTTTGATTTTTTTTTTTTTTAAATAATTTTTTTTTTTAAAGAATTTTTTTAGCATTTAAAAAAATAATAACGAGGGTAAAATTGGAAATTTGAAGAATGGGTGAGAATAGTTTTAGAAGAAAAAAAAAATGAGTTTCAGCATTTGGCTAAATGCTAAAAGCTCAATGCTAGTCCTTACTAGCATTGGGCTTTCGACCTTCCCAATGCTAGTTTTCACTTAAAAGCTACTTTAAAATTATTGCCAAATGGTTCAACATTTCCCCAAGGGGCTTTGGAGGCTGAAAGTCCATTGGGAATGTTGAACCAAATGCACCATTACTTAATCCGAGCCATTCCCGTATAATAAATTGCAAATGATGTGTCATTTTTTGGAACACCCATTTGTCGAAATTAAATTTTTTGTCAAACTCTTTATGTCACTCTCCAAATTTAACAAAAATAGGAGATGACATGACCATCCTTTTATCTTGAAGGATGCAACCTCAAATATAACCAATAACCTACTATCAAGATATATATTTCAAAATATATGATAAACTAGCAGGTTAGTTACAATATTGGAATTTATATAATACATTATAAAGAATATGTACATCTCCAACTAATAACTAAACTCAATAAACTCATCTCAATCATATACAACATAGAAATATACAACTAACTTAGCTTACACCCAAAAATCCTTTATCAAAATGTCTTGACGATAATGCGAACGTTATCGCTCTATTTGTCACTAACCGAGGAATCTGAAAAACATTGAACACGAATAACATATGTAACCCAATTCATGAGTAGTATATCTCTTCTAAGTAGATTGAGTATTCATTATGCACATAGGAAGAGCAATGTTAGAAACTCATAATCCAAACCCAAGATATAATATACATATTAAATAAAATATGAGTTGCTTCATTTTAACAAAATTTTATACAATTTAGAAATACTTTTTTAATCCACCATCACAATTTGAATATCTAAAGTCAAGTCCATTGATCAATCTCTATCAAATCACACGCCAATGATTCAATCCATTGACTAATTTATTACTCAATATCTTACCATGGTCATGATATAACGCTTGGTGATAAGGTGATCAAAATTCTCCCATTGGCAAAGTCTCCATTTATTATCAGCCAAAGGCTTGACCTTAGAAGGATACTCTAAAACCGAGATTTGGAGTTGATAAGCTTTGGAATTATATGGAGATGGTAGATTATGGCGTTATGGAGTCGTGGGGTTTGACGAATATGGGGAAAATTCCAAATAAATGCTTAAAGTGTCTTCATTTTCTCAAATGAGGGTATGGAGTAGACATTATTTCAAATAGGACTTGAATGGAGACCTTAGTCTCAAAGAATGACCTAACCTCACCAGTAGTCTCAAATAGGGCATGAAGTGTTTTCATTTTCTCAAATAAGGGCATGAAGTTGATTTTTGTTTCAAATAAGGACATGAAGAGACTATATCAGTTTCAAAGAAGGATTTAACCTTACCGGCTGGTTAAAGGCATTTTCATCTTTTACTTTTTCTTATTTTCTTTCATTTTTCCTTTAAAAGAACTCAAAAAAGCTAAAAACTAAAAAGAAAAATATAGGTAGGCTCCCTCACTTATGGCTGCCGCCCTATCACCGGTGGGCATTGGCCATGGCTGGTAGGTCACTAGCATCTCGACAAGGGCTAACTAGTGGCGAGGGCCGATCGACAAGGGCTATGGCCCTAACCTAGATATGGGAGAATGTTGCAGCCTTCTCCTAATTCTAGTGGGAGTTTGGGGTTGGTGAGGCGCTGTTAACCTCGTCGACCATGGCCAACGCCCCACTAGCAATGAGGTGGTGGTCATAGGCGGGAGCGCTAGCCTTAGCCTTTTCCTTGGGCTTATTTTTTAATTTGTCTTTTTTATATAGTTTTAGTCTTCTTTTGGTTTTTTTAGTTTGTCTTTTTTGGACAAAAAAAAAAAAAAAGGAAAAAGGAAAAAAAAAAAAAAAAAAAAGGAAGAAAATAAGAAAATATAAAGGACGGAAATGCCATTGACTAGCCAATGAGGCCAGGTCCTTTGTTATGATTGACATGGCCACTTTAAGTTCTTATTTGAGAAAATGAGGACATTTCGAACGCTTATTTGAGACAAGGTTTACTCCAAACCCTTATTTGAAAAATTGACGGCATTTCAACCTTTATTTGGAATTTTCCTTCGAATATATAGGACAACTTTGAAAATTACTCTGATTATATGAACTAAGGACTTGAATTCTTACTAAACATTGCAAAATGTACTTAATTCGGCTCGTCGAGTTTGAACTTTTCCTCTTCTTTTCCTTTCTTCTCTCTACGTTTTCATTTTGTTTTTGCTTTTTGACTAGTTGACTAGTCAACACTGCAATATTACACTTTAAATAAGGCAAGTTAACTTCGTAAGGGGGGTAAAAATAGTCCTCCAACTAGTCAATAAGGGCCTGTTTATTTTCACTTCAAATAGTGTCGGGTTCTATTCTTTTATACCCCGGAACAAAAAAAGAACAGAAATTTATATGGTAAATTTTTTGTTCTAAAAAACAAAAGTCTATTTTTTTATTCCCAGAAATAGATTTGGAACAAAATCAAGAAGTAGAAAAAATTGCTTCTTATTCTCGGGAATAATTCATAGAATCAAGTCTAATTTTTCTTCTTTTTTTTTTTCTCCTTCTCTCTTCTTCTTCCTCCTAGCCTATCATCGGCCTTTGCCGGCCATTGTCATCCATTGCTGCCGTGAATCAAGTCTAATTTTTCTTCTTTTTCTTTCTTCCTCTCTTCTTCTTCCTCCTAGCTGGTCATCGGCCATTGTCAACCACCGCCGCCGCTGGGCATTAGCTAGCGACCGGCTACAAAGAAGGAGGAAGAAGAAGAGAAAAAGAAAAAGAAAAAAAGAAAAAAGAAAAAAGAAAAAAGAAAAAGAAAAAGAAAAAAATAGAAAAGAAGAAAAATATAATAAAAGTATTAAAAAATTAAAAGAAACAAAAAAATTTAAGAATCCTACCAAACGCATCTTTACCCCGGGAGCAGAAATTTTGGATCGTTATCAAACGCCTTAAAAAACTCAGAAATTGTTCTCGGGAACAAAATAAAAAAAAAAATCATTTTTGAGCAAAAATTGTTCTTAGGAATAGAATGATTACCAAAGGCGCCCAAAAAGTTCAAGCAATTGCGTAATGATAGGAGCTCAATCTCATTCTTACATCAGTAGCACAAAAGTGAGAAAAAAAAAAACCAAATTGTTGAACTTTAATATTTTTTTCTCTGCTCTTTTTTGTAAATTTTTATTAATTGATCATGTTCTGGTTGGACATATCGTATTTATCTTTGTTCTTCTTTCATAATTCGAATGCATTTTGTCGTGAATTTATTTAAAGATTTAAAGATTTGTGGTGCACAAAAAAGATTACGAGATTTTCAATGAGTCAGGATTGGCAATGAATAGGAATTGGAATTAATTTAAATCAATAGCGTGTTAAATTTTGGGATTTTTTACGTAGATGTCACAATTAGCAGTCTTATTGGTGCACTGACTTGGAACTTAGTGGCTTTTTCCGATGGCTTCTTGTCAGTTCATGGAAAAAGCCTGTGGCTCCAGGTCAGCCTTGAAATTGCAGGGGTCTTCATTGTTCAGTGATCTCTCTTCTCCCTTTCTTCCGTCTTCTTAGTTCACTCAGCAGATTCACTGATTTTGAGAACTTGACTGCTTCAAGCAGTATGAAAGCTTTTGTGGCACTTTCCATGTGTCTTGTTCTCTTCTCTTGTAATGCCCTTGTTTCCAATGCACTAGATACCATAACAACAAATCAGTCGATTCAAGACGGCGAGAGCCTAATCTCTGCTGGTGGGACATTTGAGCTGGGGTTCTTCAGTAGGGGGGATCCGCCAAAGCGATATCTGGGAATATGGTACAAGAAAATAACCACAATGACAATAGTGTGGGTTGCAAATAGAGTCGCACCCCTTGCGGACACATCAGGCACTTTGAGGGTTACTAGCCATGGAAGTCTCGTCCTTCTCGATGGGAATGGAAGTGATATCTGGTCGTCAAACTTGCCAGTACCAGTGCGTAATCCAGTTGCGCAGCTCTTGGATTCAGGAAATCTGGTTGTGATTGATGCAGAAGGCAGTGATCCCAATAATTTCCTGTGGCAGAGTTTTGACTATCCTGCGGATACATTTCTAGCTGGTATGAAGTTAGGATGGAATAGAACATCAGGCTTCAATCGTTATTTAACATCATGGAAGAGCATTGATGATCCTTCTCCAGGCAACTTCACGTTTCAACTTGATCCGAATGGCTACCCACAACTCCTATTGAAGCAGGGTTCTGACATCAAGTTCAGGACAGGACCATGGAATGGTCTTCGATGGAGTGGCACCCCTTATTTAAATCCAAACCCATACTACAGGTATGAATTTGTGTTAAATGAGGAAGAGATGTACTACCGCTACGAGCTCCTCAACAGATCGGTCACTTCCAGGGTGATATTGACGACCAATGGCATCATACAGCGATTCACTTGGATTGACCGAACGCAGGGTTGGATGCTTTACACTCACCTCGCCAGTAGACCAATGTGACAACTATGCATCCTGTGGTGCCTATGCTAGCTGTAGGGTCAATACTTCCCCAGTGTGTAGGTGCTTGAAAGGCTTCGTGCCCCGATTTTCTCAAGAATGGGATATGTTGGATTGGTCAAATGGGTGTGTGAGGAGAAATCCTTTGGATTGTGAAAAGGACATATTTGTGAAGTATTCTTGGTTAAAATTGCCAGATACTCGGTCTTCATGGTTTAACAAGAGCATGAATCTTCAGGAATGCGAAGTAGTTTGCATGAAAAACTGTTCCTGTATGGCTTATTCGAACTTGGACATCCGAAATGGAGGAAGTGGTTGTTTGCTGTGGTTCGGCGAGCTGATTGACATTAGAGGGTACAGCGACTACGGGCAGGACCTCTACATCCGGATGGCTGCGTCAGAATCAGGTATTGTAGACATGAATTTGCTAGATACTGAAGTGGAAAATGGACACACATCTTTGAGGGAGAGCTTACAGAATTGTAATATCAGTTATACCTAGTTCTTACTCCTGATCCTGTGTGCTCCTGCTTCTTCTCTTAGCTTTACTACCGTCACACCAAAAGAAGCATAAGCTGGTCATGGGCTTGGCAGTTTCTTTCGGGTCTGTTTTCCTCATTCTGGTTCTCACCATCGGTGTTCTACAATGCAAGAAGAAGAAAATGAAGCTTCCTGAAGGTAAACCGTACTTTATGATACAGTGCTGTCAGATTTTGTATTCTGGTTCTCATCATTCCCACTTTTTACATTAGTCATTTCGTCACTTACAAGTAGGTATTTTACAAGACCTCCCAGTACTTAATATATTATCGAGCACAATAATTCTTGTCTCGTGTTCATTACATTAGTCAGCCCCTTGCAGAAGTGAATTTTTTTTTTTTTTAATTAGACTATCATTAGAGGGGATTCTGCATTCATGTCCCATTCAGCATTCATCCTTACCAGGCCCAACAGTTATAAGATTTTCTATTTATTTTATCTTACTATTCCACATCTCCAATGAGAGGTCACTAAAAGATTCCATGATGAACTGACAAAGTCAGTCAGTCTCAACCAAATTGTTCGAGGCATTTGTGTGTCAGTGTCAGATGTGCGAAACAATGACAAACCACTAGCAATCGCGATCATATCATCCTAATATGTTCGCAATTCAATGCTTTCATATTTAGCAATTAGCATGCCTTTGTAGCATCATGATTGAAGGAAATCTGAATTAATGCAGAAGCCACTCAGAGATATTTGCTAATCAATTTTATATAATATGTGCTCCAGCTAAAAGTATCAGTGAATCAGGAGACAACTATGAAAACAAGAAGGAAGATCTTGAGTTGCCACTATTTGACTTGTCTACGTAGCTGTCGCTACCAATTACTTTTCGACCGACAATAAGATTGGAGAAGGTGGTTTTGGACCTGTCTACAAGGTACTAAAATTGTGCATGCTATTCTTGAGAAGGACATTGTTGCTATTTGAGGATTGAAAAGTATTGCCTCGCTGTTGCATTTGCATAATTTGTTTAAGAAAATATTCCTGAATATATTGATGAGAGGCTGAATAACTTGATCCCAAAATGTTTAGTTACTGTGAGTGGAATTCTAGTGAGAAAAAGAGTAGGCAAGGAATTATTTTTCACTAAGCAAGTTGACCATATGCAGGGTGTGTTGAGGGGTGGTCAAGAAATTGCCGTGAAGATGCTGTCAAGGAACTCAAGACAAGGGCTGCATGAGTTTAAAAATGAAGTTCTATATGTTTCCAAGCTGCAACACCGGAACCTAGTGAAGCTTCTAGGATGTTGCATTGAGGAAGAAAATCTTTTGATCTATGAATTCGTGCCCAATAGGAGCTTGGACTTATTTCTCTTTGGTTTGCTTACTTTCTCAATTCCTTAAAATCATGAATTTTGTGAAAGCCCCAAAATACAGTCACTGAAGTAGCAAATTAGCAAATGACTAAATTGATGGCTTACTCCTTGTAAGTTACAAACCGTGCAGAGTTTACTAATGTGACATGAACTTTTGACAGATCCAACGCAGAGGGAGCAACTGGACTGGTCAACTCGTTTTAACATCATCAATGGAATTGCTAGGGGGCTTCTTTACCTTCATCAAGATTCCAGACTCAGGATTATTCACAGAGATATAAAAGCTAGCAATGTATTGTTAGATTGTGAAATGAACCCTAAGATCTCTGATTTTGGCTTGGCTAAAAGCTTCACAGGGAATGAAACACAGGCAAATACTAACAGAGTGGTTGGAACATAGTAAGTACTTTTAATGCAAAAAGTGATGGCCTCTGTGCTCAATTCACTTTTAAACTGATGGTTTCAATACATCAATTTTTGTAGCGGTTACATGTCTCCAGAGTATGCTCTCGATGGAGTTTTCTCAACAAAGTCTGATGTCTTTAGCTATGGTGTATTGGTGCTTGAGATTGTGAGTGGGAAGAGAAACAGAGGGTTTCATCATCCAGACCACCGTCATAATCTCCTTGGACATGTAAGTTCATAATACTGTTCACCTTCCAGCCAGCCACAAGAATTTCCCCTAATGGTTGGTTTCAATGTGGTCGGCCTTGAGACTATTCACGAAGGCGGGTCCATGCGGTTGCTCGATAAGTTGGTCCAGAACTCGTGCGGTACTTCGAAGCATTACGCTCTATTCATATTGGCCTATTGTGCGTGCAGCGATGCCCCAAAGATAGGCCGAGTATGTCCGTGGTGGTTATGATGCTGGGAAGCAACATCGAATTGCCTCTTCCAAAAGAACCGGGGTTTTTCAATGAAAGGAATCTACTCCAAGAAAACCCTTCACAAAGTCAACCAAACGAAATCACCATGACAGGGTTATCTGCTCGATAAGAGAGTCGCGGTCATGACTTTCATTCTCTCTTTGAACCTTACACTCCATGTGGAAAATCGATGTAAAAAGTTCTTCAATGTCCTCCCCTAGCTATGCTTCCGAAAGTGCCGCATCTCTTGTTTGGCTGCAGGTTGAATGTACATGGAATGTCTTGAGTCCACAGATTCCGACATCCCGTTTCACAAATTTGCATTCGAAAGGCCAAGAGTTCCCGTTCAAGGACATCTTCCCCCAAAAACTCTACATCGTTGGCCCAAAAAGAAAAATCTCGCAACTCTTATCTTCCATAGGCTCGTATAGTAATTAAATCTCCACGTCGAGAACAAATTTCTATCTGATTGAGTTCCCTATCACCATCGAAATCACTTTCCTTCAAGAATGATGGCATGGACTCGGCACATGAACCTGGTCTATGTCATTTTCATATCAAAATTTGCGTAACAACGATTTTGAACTAAATGGGGTCCTAGTTCACACTAAACTAGAAATAGGGGAATAATCACCCGTTTCTTGGAAAGATAGGAAGTAGTTTGGGCTGGGGGCGTGCACGGCCAAGTTGGTCGTTTGCATGGCTAGAATCTTGAACTAAGCCTGATTTTAAACTTGGAATTGGGAGCTTAGACACCTTGGCTCTAAAACTGGCCAACTCGAAAACCGACCGCTTTGGTTCTATTAATGACTGTCGATGAAAAACAGAATATGTGCACATGGAAACCAAACTTTTCATTAGTTGGTAATACAATGAACAGTCTTAAAGACTTGGGAAACTCACCGGTATGAAAATAAGTTGTTTTGAGGTTTGGGAAGAGTTAACATCAACTCAGGATAATTCTCACTAATGCAAGATTATGATTGAGGAGCTACTCTGAGATGAGCCAACTTCACCATAGTTTTAATATGGGAAAATTACAAAAAAAAAAAGTCCTAAATTTATTGTGCTTGTGACAATTCAATTTTAAATAATTCCTTTTTTTGGCCAAATGTGTACTAAACTTTTTGCAATTGTATCAATTTAGTTAATCGAGCCAAATTTTGGCAGGCCAACACTGACATGGGCACCGACTGTCCTACATGGCGCCTACGGCACTAACATGGATAAATTTTAATAATATTTTAATTTTTTTGAGTTTTTTCCTCTTTTTTTTTTTTTTCCTTTTCTTTCTCTTTCCTTTTCTTCCCCTTCCATTCCTTCTTCCTCCAGTTATCGCTAGCTTTGTGACTGACCAAAGATAGGGCCATCCACGTAGGACGACCGGTCTCCATGTTAGAGCTGGCTAGCCAAAATTGATCGGAGGGATGGGATTTACACAAATATTTTAGCTCATTTAAAAAAAAAAGTTTAGGATTGAATTACTATAATTGTAATATATTTATGATTTTTTGGGGTAATTTTCCTTGTGCATCACCGGCATTCACATAAAAAACTTAACCTGATATCGTGGGAATCTTGAAAATACCCCTTCTTTAAATTACTAGAAACTGCTTGATTAAATATATAGGTCACCTAGTCTTTTAGTCATGGTTGCTTCAGTTAGGCTTCTCAGTTTGTCAAATGTTTCCTAAACATAAGGTGTTCAATGAGTCCGAGTTGGAAGTATTTTAAGTCAAGAAACGTGAACAATTGTCAATGACTTGAAAGATACGGATTGTGAAGTAAATGTTACGATGCGCAACTTCCTTGGCGTGATGACTGGGAAATGGTGGACTTTTTCCAATGACTTGAAACAGTCGATAATGACATTGGGATATCCAGTACTTAAAAAAAGTTAAAAACACTTAAAAGAGTCCTTCGCTCTTCCGCATTCTCTCGTCCTTTTGGTCTCCATCAGCTATTCAGGGAACAAATATGAGAGCATCAGCGATATTTTTCATGTGTCGTCTTCTTTCCTCTTTGTTGTATACCGCTCCTATTTTCAATGTAAACGAGGTACCATGACTACAAATCAGTCCAGACAAGATGGCGATGGCTTAGTTTACGCCGGTGAGACGTTTGAATTAGGATTCTTCAGCCCTGGTGATCCCCTGAAGCAATATCGCGTTATGCTGTACAAAAGAACCGACAAGGACAGTAGTATGGGTTGCCAATGGAGCCGTTCCTCACAGATTCATCGGTTACCTTAAAGTTTTATCTAGACGGAAACAGAAGCAAAATTTGGTCCTCAACTCGTCCGTACATGCCCGTAATCCGGTTACACAGCTCTTGGATTCAGGAAATCTCGTGGTGAGAGATGTGGATGCAAGTGTTCTGCGGTAAAGTTTTGATTATCTTACAAATACACTTCTAGTATCACACCCTGAAATCAACAAGAAGGTAATAATGCAGCCATCATTTCATCCAAAAGACGCAATCTCAAATAAAAACCAACAAAAGAATATGTACATCTCTAACTCACAACTAAACGTAGCAAACTCAAAATAGACAACTCATAAAAAAAATCCCACTATCAAAATGTCTAGGAGAAGGACACTAGAAGTGTCATAAGTTGTGTATGACGTACGCACTCATTTTAGTCTTATTTTAAGAATCACTTAAATGTCAAATCAAATAAAAAAAGATTTTCTTTTGTCGAATCACTTAAATGTCAAATCGAATAAAAAAAAATCACTTAAATTCTAACAACGAGAAATTCCTGTCAAAATTAACACATGGTTTTTTTAATTTAAATTTTAATATGAGTTGGCATTTTTTTTCGAAAAAAACTGATCCACGTGGCATTTCCATGGCCGAGGCGTACATTTCTCTTCCTCTCCCTCCGTGTCATTTTTTTTTTTTTTTTTTAAACAAATGTTACTATTTTGTTCTTTTTTTTTTAATTTAAATTTTAATTTGAGTTGGCTTTTTTCTTCTTTTGCGCCTCATTGTTTCTTGTTGTGACCAACCCGGCTACCAATCACCAGACCATCGCCAAAACATCACCCCGCTCACCATTTTTGCGGCTAATAGGGATCTAACTATAACAGCCTTAAATTGTGGGCATCGCCGGAAAATGGGCTGGGACTCCAACGTAGATGCTCATCCGCGGTCAGGGCTGGCAATCGAAGGACATGCCATAAATCCATAGGGAATCACAGATTCAGACATAGTTTTAGTTATCGAGGAAGAAATCTCAAATGGACCCTAACTCTGTACATCGATTTCATGAAAACAACTTTATCATCTCATTCAGGCAAATAGTCGAACATATGCTAGGCGTTTTAAAATATAAACCTTGGACTTGATTTTAATGTATTTCTCAGCCTAAACATAGTATGCAAAGTCTTAAATCATCTCTATTTTTCATGAATCCATCTCATTTTGTCACAATTTGCTCACGATTTAACTTTGAATCCAACGGTTTAACTTATTGATGGTAATTCCCATGAAACAAGGAAAAACAGGGCAAAATTAAAGAGCAACACTTCTCCTCCTTCATTATCCTCTCCACTGCGACCCATTAAGCCGCCGCCCACCGCGCCAAGCACCACCATCTTCTTCACTGAGATCACAACAGTTGAAGACGAGACCTCGGTGTTGCCTCACACACACAAAGATATGATGGAATCTCAAGGGAAAGAAGAAGAAAATCCACCAAAGCGGAAGTCCGGATTCTAGCCATTAGATCCATTCGTGGGACGCAGTGACGAGTTCCAATCACGAGGGACCAGTAATGTGCGAGCCCAGATTCTGGAACTCAAAGTTCGATCTCACCCGATTTGCAAAGAACAAGCGACGTGGACGAGTGAGAAAGAAAAGCAACAGAAGGACAATCGTGAAACAAGTTAAACGACGTCATTTTGGGTTATATAGGTAAATGAAACTGGTTAAACGACATCGCTTTAGGCTTTTATACTGATTGAGATCTTCAGTGAGCCACATCAACTTAAGATATTAATAAAAAAAAATGTCATGTCAGATTTCCGACCAAACAGATCAAAATTGGCACCAAAAAATCGATTTTCAAAAAATTTGGCACTCAAGTGACCTAGCGAAAATATTTGACACTAAAATGAGAGCTATACCCAACTTATAGTATCCTCTCCCAAATGTCCTCATGGAAATGTATACACTCTCATCCGACTTGTAGCTGCCTGAAAAACCTAAAAAAATAGCAAGTCAAATGGAATGAGCAACCATAGCCTAGTGCGTAAGGTTGTGCAAAAGAATTGAGGACCACCCAGACCGCTCGAAATCGGACCACACTAGATTGGATCAGAACCAGTGACTCCCATAGTTACCGATCCTAAGTTCGGTTCCAATTTAGTAGAACCGGTGAGTGTTGGTTCGAATCCCGATTCTAAGCGTGGAACTGTTTGCCCAACTAGTCGAATCTAACCGATATACCATATATATTTTAAAAAAGAAATTCCATCTCAATCACTTAATTATTTTATAATTTTTCAACCAAATATATATATATATATATGTATATTTGTAATTTTATTTGGGACATTATTGACTAATTTTATCTCTTCTGTGTATAATAGGATTAACCCCGTACTTTTTTTTTTCCATTCTAATAATCCATTTACTTATTTTATCAACTAAAACAAGATAAATAAACTTAGAGGAAGGAAAGAATCAATTAGAGATGTCTATAAGAGCCAACGGCTCATTTTAATAGTATAATTAGGTTATTCTTTAGCCATTCCCATGATATAATTAGGTTAATGTTGAAAAAAAGATGAATTAAGCAATTAATGTTTTAACTTATGTGGAGGTTAGGACTTTTAATGTGAAGTCTAATTCTCCACTTATTTATGGTGTCAGGAGCTCTTAAGAGGACCACATTATAACCTTTGAAGAAATTAAGTTTTTAGCTAACGAGTATTGTTTATTCGTTTTGCCTTATAGTTTTCTATTCTTAATCAAAATTAATGGCTTGCAATTCAACCCGAATATAAGACGGTTCCTAAGTGAATCCATAGAACCAACGGCCGAGTCTTGGTTTCAATTTTTCAGAATCGGTCCTTAGTGGGCAAGTTCTAATTACAAGGTAGGAACTGCCTACCTAAACCATATTCACCCCTACCGGTGAGTAATACATTTCTTTTAAGCAAGTTGAGCATCTACTATGCATGTTTAAGAGACAAAAACATAACTCATTTATAACAAATCCAAAATATAACAAAATTAATTATTTATAACTTCAATATAACTATATTCATATCAATAAAATCAAAATAACCATCAATGGTCCAGTCAACTTATCAATCTCATTCATTGATCAATCCTGTGTTTAAATATTGAATTATGATCATACATAACGCCTCGTGTTAAAGGCAACTGGGATTCTCTTTGGTTAGGTCTCCACCTGTATTATTGATGGCCTGCCCATAAGGATGTCCTAAAATTAGCATGCATACTTACAAATCCCTTGAAAGAAACACCGAGCATCATCAAAAACCCACAAAAGTATCCTCCAAAATCTACAAAGTCATTGTAGAATCTATATCACAAATCGGTTTTTACAAATCAAGATGGATAATCTTTCTCAACCACGTTCATCAAACATAATACATTTCACAAGGCATTTCTCAAATTATTTCAAAAATTTTCATAAACCAAATTTACAAATTGATATTTATAACTTTTCGTAAAGCTTTTCATAGAAGGTTTCTCAAACCATTTACAAATAAAAGAAAGGTAGTAAATGTCCCATGTAGCCTTTTATGCAACAAAAATGTCATTTCATATCTCATACTATATATAATCCATATTGCTTTTGAAATATGAGTTTAGAAATTCGAACAAGAGATATAACTACTCATCTCCAAATCTAAACGTAGTTATATGAGTCGATGATCTCATAATCTTATCAACGTAAAGAAGAATCGATGTCAAAACCCAATATACCACAACTGAGTTTTTTTTTTTTTGATGATCTCATAATTTTATCAATTAAACGAGAATTCATACAAATTAAATCCAAACCCAATAATACCTCCCCATTCCATGTTGGAAATGTGGCAACTTGGTTAACTAAACTATGCTTAATCGCTAGCAATATGACTCTTATACGTCAACAAATTGCTCATCCAAAACAATTATTTAAAGCTATCCGCAAATGCCGAACTCACATACAAAACTCTAAAATTTTGCTCCACCTAAACCATTACTTTAAATCAACTCCCCTCAAAACCACAATTCCATAGAACCCTAATCTATCAATCCCCTATATTTGTCAACTTAAAAACTCCTAAATTGAACCCATTAGCTCGGAATTCCCAAGAATCCGAAATTAGGGCTTGGTTTTGAGAACTTCTCCAATTAAATGAAAGAAGGGTGCGAACACTTACCGGGGTATGTATATACACAAAAGCCCTATTTCCCTCCTTTTTTTTCCCTTTCTTTCTCTCCTTTTCCTTCATGCGGTGCTCTCCCGTCCTTTATGACTAACCTGAGCACTTTTACTTCTTCGTTGATTACTCAAAATTTCCTCTATTTTCTTCCCAGCCTTTTGACCCCGTCAATATTACATCTAGCCGGTATGAAGAAAGGAAGAATAACACATCAGGGTTCGACGCTATTTATCATCGTGGAAAAGCATTGACGATTCTGCTCCTGGTGATTCCACATTCCAACTTGACCCAAATGGAGTCCCACAGCTCCTGTCAAGGCAGGCCTCTGTTATCACGTTCAGGTCAGGACTAGATAGTGGATCACCTAATTTTAATCCTAACCCATCTTGCACGGCTTTGTGCACAATGAGAAGGAGACGTGCTGAGCTCCTTAACAGTTCGATCGTTTTCATTTTGGTATTATAATTCAAATGGCATTCTAGGACGCAAAACTTGGATTGACTGAGCAAAGGGTTGGACGGATCATCTCACTTTTCCAATGGAAAACCGTGTCACCTATGCATTTTGTGGTGCCTATGGTACCGATATGGTTGATGCGTCCCGTGTGTATCTGCTTGAAAGGCTTCACACCGAAGTTTTCTCAAGAATGGGAAATTGTGGATTGGTCAAATGGGTGTGTGAGAAGTCCCTTGAATTGTAATCATATTTGTGATGTATTATGGGGGTGAGATTGCCAGATACACGCGGCTCCTGGTTTAACATGACAATAGATCTTCAAGAATGCAAAGTAATTTGCAAGAAAAACTGTTCTTGTACGACTTTTCAAACTTGGATATCAAAAGGGCCGGAAGTAGTTGCTTGCTGTGGTTTGGAGAGCTTATGGACGTAAGAGAGTACAATCAAAACGGGCAAGGCTTATACATCAGGATGGCTGCCTCAAAATCAGGTAGTAAAAGGTTTTAGTCCCCTGCAATAACTAATTTTAGTTGTTGATTTGTATGCTCTTCCTTCTCTTAGATCTACTACAAACGTGAAAGAAGCATAAGCTGGTCATGGTCTTGGCACTATCGATCGTGACTGGTCAACATCGTTTTTCTTTTTCTGAATTTGGCGACATGTATACCTATGAAGATGGCAGAATCATATGCTGGAAGGTGAGCAAGTGGTAGAATTGCCTCTTTTTTTCACTATGTCATCTGGGAACTCTACGTCTCTCGGGGGGAGCCAAGAGGGAAGCTAAGTTAGAGTCCACAACCTTAAGCCTGTCAACTCTGCTAGCTCTCAAATTTGCTTCGATGGCCATTCTTGAGTCATCAGGTGATGACTGGCATGAGTCAATTAGATGTATTCACCCGCATTAAGACACATAGCATAGGAAAGTCGATTGGTCTTCTACAGGTACAAGTCTTGACGTCATTTTTGAAAGATACAAAACCATGATGGATTTCTAACAGTCCAGACAGTCTATTCAACTTTTCAAGTTAGTTTACTGCATAATTTCCTGGGTGTTGATTGTTCAAAGGTATAATGAAGAAAATATTCATGAAGACTCGAAGAGTGTCATTACCCGCAGAAGGGGCTGTAATGCACAGCTTTTCTGTCATTGGAATGTTAGTCTCTTTAAGAATCTTTTCTAGTGACTTCCCAAAGTGAAATATAACGAGGATGACCCCTTGATACTTATAGAATTTCTGAGACAGCAGCCTAGTCTTCAAACATTTCTATTCTCTGGTTAATTTGCAGGTTCAATCAGCATGGGAACAGTGGTAGGAGCCTTGATTATCCTTTTGCACTTTACTTCATCCTCTATCACAGGGATTTCTGGTGAACTTGACATTTTAACTATGGAGCCTTCAAATCCTTATTTGAGAAATTGAGGGCACTTCAAGTTTTTGTTTAGAATTTTTTCTTGAATATATGGCATAACTTTGAAAATTACCCTGATTATATGAACTAAGGACTTGAATCCTTACCAAACGCTGCAAAATGTGGCTAATTCGGCTTGTCGAGTTTGAACTTTTCCTCATCTTTTCCTCTGTTTTCTCTACGTTTTCAATTTTTCTTTGCTTTTTGACTAGTTGACTAGTCAATGCAGCAATATTACACTCTAAATAAGGGAGGTTAACTTCATAAGGGGGGTAAAAGTCACAAAGTAAAAAAAAGAAGTTAAACTTTAATATTTTCTCTTTGCTCTTTTTCGTAAATTTTTATTAATTGATCATGTTTGGTTGGACATGTGTATTTATCTTTGTTCTTCTTTCATAATTTAAATGCATTTTTTCCTGAATTTATTTAAAGATTTAAAGATTTATGTTGCACAAAAAAGATTATGAGATTTTCAATGAGTTAGGATTGGCAATAATGGGAAGTTGGAATTAGTCTAAGTCAATAGCGTGTTGAATTTTGGGGATTTTTGATGTAGATGTCACGATTGGCAGTCTTATTGGGGCACTGACTTGGAACTTAGTGGCCTTTTCCGATGGCTTCTTATCAGTTCACGGAAAAAGCCTGTGGCTCCAAATCAGCCTTGAGATTGCAGGGGTCTTCATTCTTCATGTGATCTCTCTTCTCCCTTTCTTCCGTCTCCTTAGCTCACTCAGCAGATTCGCTGATTTTGAGAACTTGACTGATTCGAGCAGTATGAAAGCTTTTGTGGCACTTTCCATGTGTCTTGTTCTCTTCTCTTGTAATGCCCTTCTTTCCAATGCACTAGATACCATAGCAACAAATCAGTCGATTCGAGACGGTGAGAACCTACTCTCTGCTGGTGGGACATTTGAGCTGGGGTTCTTCAGTAAGGGCGATCCCCCAAAGCGATACCTGGGGATATGGTACAAGAAAATAGCCACAACGACAATAGTGTGGGTTGCAAATAGAGTCGCACCCCTTGCGGACGCATCAGGTACTTTGAGGGTTACTAGCCGCGGAAGTCTCGTCCTGCTCGATGGGAATGGAAGTGATATCTGGTTGTCGAACTCTCCGATACCGGTGCGTAATCCAGTTGCACAGCTCTTGGATTCAGGAAATTTTGTTGTGAGAGATGCAGATGGCAGTGATCCCAATAATTTCCTGTGGCAGAGTTTTGACTATCCTACAGATACATTTCTAGCCGGTATGAAGATAGGATGGAATAGAACATCAGGCTTCAATCGTTATTTTTCATCATGGAAGAGCATTGATGATCCTTCTCCAGGCGACTTCACGTATCAGCTGGATCCGAATGGCTACCCACAACTCGTAGTGAAGCAGGGTTCTGACATCAAGTTCAGGTCAGGACCATGGAATGGTCTTCGATGGAGTGGCACACCTAATTTAAATCCAAACCCATACTACTGGTATGAATTTGTGTTAAATGAGGAAGAGATGTACTACCACTATGAGCTCCTCAACAGCTCGGTCATTTCCAGGATGATTTTGATGCCCAACGGCATGGTAGAGCGATTCACTTGGATTGACCGAACGCGGGGTTGGATGGTTTACCTCACTGCGTCAATGGACCAATGTGACAACTATGCATCATGTGGTGCCTATGGTACCTGTAGGATCGATTTTTCCCCAAGGTGTAGGTGCTTGAAGGGCTTTGTGCCCCAGTTTCCTCGAGAATGGGATATTTTGGATTGGTCAAATGGGTGTGTGAGGAGAAATCATTTGGATTGTGAAAAGGACATATTTGTGAAGTATTCTTGGTTGAAATTGCCAGATACTCGGTCCTCCTGGTTTGACGAGAGCATGAATCTTCAAGATTGCGAAGTAGTTTGCATAAAAAATTGTTCCTGTATGGCTTATTCGAACTTAGACATCCGAGATGGAGGAAGTGGTTGCTTGCTGTGGTTCGACAAGCTGATTGACATTAGAGAGTTCAGCGACTACGGGCAGGACCTCTACATCCGGATGGCTGCATCAGAATCAGGTATTCATTTATTATAGACATGAATTTGCTAGATACTGAAGAGAAAAATGGACACCCATCTTTGAGGGAGAGCTTAGAGAAGTGCAATATCGGTGATACCTAGTTCTTGCTCCTGATCCTGTGTGCTCCTGCTTCTTCTCTTAGCTTTACTACCGTCACACCAAAAGAAGCATAAGCTGGTCATGGGCTTGGCAGTTTCTCTCGGGTCTGTTTTCCTCATTCTGGTTCTCACCATCTGTGTTCTACAATGGAAGAAGAAGAAAATGAAGCTTCCTGAAGGTGAACCGTACTTTATGATACAGCACTCGCAGATTTTGTATTCTGGTTCTCATCATTCCCAGTTTTTACATTAGTCATTTCGTCACTCACAAGTAGGTATTTTACAAGACCTCCCAGTACTTATTCTATTATTGAGGACAAGAATTTCTTGTCTCTAGTTCATTACATTCGTCACCCTCTTGTAGAAGTGAAGTTTATTTTCAAATAGACTATCATTAGAGGGGATTCTGCATTCAGGTCAGATTCAGCATTCATCCTCACCAAGCCCAACAGTTATAAGATTTTCTGTTTATTTTATCTTACTATTCCTCATCACCAATGAGAGGTCACTGAAAGAATCCACGATGAACTGACAAAGTCTGTCAGTCTTCAAGGCATTTGTGTGTCAGTGTCAGATGTGCGAAACAATGACAAACCACTAGCAATCACGACCATATTATCCTAATATGTTCGCAATTCAATGCTTTCATATTTAGCAATTAGCATGCCTTTGTAGCATCATGATTGAAGGAAATCTGAATTAATGCAGAAGCCACCCAGAGATATCTGCAAATCAATTTCTTATAATTTGTGCTCCAGCTAAAAGGGACAGTTTTGAATCAGGAGACAACTGTGAAAACCAGAAGGAAGATCTTGAGTTGCCACTATTTGACTTGTCTACAGTAGCTCTTGCTACCAATTACTTTTCGTCGGACAATAAGCTTGGAGAAGGTGGTTTTGGACCTGTCTACAAGGTACTAAAATTGTGCATGCTATTCTTGAGAACTTTGTTGCAATTTGAGGATTGTAAAGTACTGCCTCGTTGTTGCATTTGCATAATTTGTTTAAGAAATATTCCAAGGCTGAATAACTTGATCCCAAAATGTTTAGTTACTGTGAGTGGAATTCTGGTGAGAAAAAGAGTAGGCAAGGAATTATTTTTCACGAAACAAGTTGACCATATGCAGGGCGTGTTGAGGGGTGGTCAAATAATTGCGGTGAAGATGCTGTGAAGATGAGTTTAAAAATGAAGTTCTGTCAAAGAACTCAAGACAAGGGCTGCATGAGTTTAAAAATGAAGTTCTATATGTTTCCAAGCTGCAGCACCGGAACCTAGTGAAGCTTCTAGGATGTTGCATTGAGGAAGAAAAACTTTTGATCTATGAATTCGTGCCCAACAGGAGCTTGGACTCATTTCTCTTTGGTTTGCTTACTTTCTCAATTCCTTAGAAGCATGAATTTTGTGAAAGCTCCAAAATACTGTCACTAAAGTAGCAAATTAGCAAATGACTAAATTGATGCCTTACTCCTTGTAAGTTACAAACCGTGCGAGTTTACTAATGTGAAATGAACTTTTGACAGATCCAACGCCCAAGAGGGAGCAACTGGACTGGTCAGCTCGTTTCAACATCATCAATGGAGTTGCTAGGGGGCTTCTTTACCTTCATCAAGATTCCCTTACTCTTGTACTTGTAGACTCGGGATTATTCACGAGATATAAAAGCTAGCAATGTATTGTTAGATTGTGAAATGAACCCTAAGATCTCTGATTTTGGCTTGGCTAAAAGCTTCACAGGGACTGAGACACAGGCAAATACTAACAGAGTGGTTGGAACATAGTAAGTACTTTTAGTGCAGTAATGTCCTCTGTGCTCAATTCACTTTTAAACTGATGGTTTCAATAAATCAATTTTTGTAGTGGTTACATGTCTCCAGAGTATGCTCTTGATGGACTTTTCTCAACAAAATCTGATGTCTTTAGCTATGGTGTATTGGTGCTTGAGATCGTAGCGGGAAGAGAAACAGAGGGTTTCATCATCCAGACCACGATCATAATCTCCTCGGACATGTAAGTTTGTAATACTATTCGCCTTCCAGCCACAAGAATTTCCCCTAATGGTTGGTTTCAATGTGGTCAGGCCTGGAGACTGTTCACAGAAGGCAGGTCCATGCAGTTGCTCGATAAGTTGGTCCAGAATTCGTGCAGTACTTCTGAAGCATTACGCTCTATTCATATCGGCCTATTGTGCGTCCAGCGATGCCCCAATGATAGGCCGACTATGTCCGTGGTGGTTATGATGCTGGGAAGCGACATCGAATTGCCTCTTCCGAAAGAGCCAGGGTTTTTCAATGAAAGGAATCTACTCCAAGAAAACACTTCACAAAGTCAACCAAACGAAATTACCATGACAGTGTTATCTGCTCGATGAGAGAGTCATGGGCATGACTTGCATTCTTTCTCTTTATGTGAACCTCACACCCCATGTGGAAAACGAAGTAAAAGTTTTTCAATGTCCTCCCCTAGCTATTCTCCCGAAAATACCGCATCTCTCGTTTGGCTGCAGTTTGAATGTACATGGAATGTCTTAAGTCCACAGATTCCGACAATCCTCTTTTACAAGTTTGTATTCCAAAGGCCAATAGTTCCCGTACAAGGGCAACTTCCCCAGAAACTCTGCATCATTGGCCGAAAAAGAAAAATCTCGTCAACTCTATATCTTCCATAAGCTCAGTACTTAGTCTCCACGTCAGAGAACAAATTTCCATCTGATTGAGTTCCCTATCGCCATCGAAATCACTTTTCTTCAAGAATGATGGCATGGACTTGGCACGTGAACCCAGTCTATGTTGAAGTCATATCAAAATTTGCGTAAGGACGATCTTTGAACGAAATAGGGTCCTAGTTCACACTAAATAGAAATGAGGGAACATTCACCCGTTTCTTGGAAAGATAGGAAGAAGTTTGGGCTGGGGGCGTGCACTGCCAGGCTGGTCGTTTCAATGGCTAGAATCTCGAACTAAGCCTGATTTTAAACTTGGAATTGGGAGCTCGGACACCTTGGCCCCAGAACTGGCGACCTTGAAAACCGACCAGTTTGGTTCTATTAACGACTGTTGATGAAAAACACAATATGTGCACATGGAAACCAAACTTTTCATAAGTTGGTAATACAATGAACAGTCCAAAAGACTTGGGAAACTCGCTGGTATGAAAATAAGTTGTTTCGAGGTTTGGGAAGAGTTAACATCAACTCGGGATAATTCTTACTGATGCAAGAGTATGGTCGAGTAGCTACTTTGAGATGAGCCAACTTCACCATAGTTTTAATATATGGAAAATTACTGGAAAATTCAAAAACCTATTATAATTATGCTAATTCAATTCTAAAATATTTTTTTGGCCAAATGACTCCTAAACTTTTTGTAATTATGTCAATCCAATCAATCTAGCCAATTTTGGCCAAGCGGCACCGACATGAACATTGGCTGTCCTATGTGACATCACTAGCACCGACATGGACAATTTTTAACAATATTTTAATGTTTTTTTATTTTTTATTTTTCCTCTCTTTTTATTTTTTCCCTCTCTCTCTCTTCTTTTTCTTCCTCCAGCTAGTTGCTGCCTCGGTGACTAGCCTAAGGTAGGGCCGTCCATGTTATTGCCGGCCAGCCAAAATTGTCTAAAGAGATTGAATTGACACTAATGTAAAAAGTTTACAACTCATTTACCCAATAAAAATATTTATCATTGAATTAGTATAATTATAATAGGTTTATAGTTTTTTTGGGTAACTTTCCCGTCTAATCTGATTGCACGTATGTGCATCACCAGCATTCACCATTAAAAAAACTTAACCCGAGATTGTGGGAATCTTGAAAGCGCCCTTTCCTTAAATTACTAGAAATTGCTTGATTAAATATACAGGTCACCTTGTCTTTTGGTCATGGTTGCTTCGGTTAGGTTTCTGAGTTTGTCAAATGTTTCCTAATCAGAAGGCGTTGAACGAGTTTGGGTTGTAAGTATCTTAAGTCAAGAAACGTGAACACTTGTCAATGACTTGGAAGATAGGGAATGTGAAGTAAATGTTACGACGGGCGACTTCGTTAACGTGTGATGACTAATAATTCCTTCGCTCTACCGCAATCTCTCGTCCTTTTGGTCTCCATCGGCTATCCAGGGAACAAATTTGAGAGCATCAGCGATATTTTTCATGTGTCGTCTTCTTTTCTCTTTGTTGTATACTGCTCCTATTTTCAATGTGGACGAGGTAGCATGACTACAAAATCAGTCTAGACAAGATGGCGATAGCTTAGTATACTTCTTCAGCCCTGGTGATCCCCTGAAGCAATATCGCATTATACCGTACAAAAGAACCTACAAGGACATAGTATGGGTTGCCAATGGAGCCACCCCTCACAGATTCGTCGGGTACCTTAAAGTTTACTTTTGAACGGGAACAGAAGCAAAATTTGGTCCTCAACTCGCCCGGACATGCCCGAGATCCAGTTGCACAGCTCTTGGATTTGGGAAATCTCATGGCGAGAGATGTGGATGGAAGTGTTCTAGGGCAAAGTTTTGATTGTCTTACAGATACACTTCTAGTGTCGCATCCTCAAACCAACAAGAAGAGGATGACATCATCGTTTTTCCATTTGAAGAACGCAGCCGCAAATAAAATCAATAAAAGAATATGTACATTTCAAACTAATAACTAAACCTAGAAAACTCAGACATAAACAACTCATGTCCAAAAATCACGTTATCAAAATGTCCTCCAAAAATGTAAATGCTCCCGTCCTACTTGCAGCTACATGAATAACCTAAAAGACAAGCAAGGCAAATGAAATGAGCAACCTTAGTCTAGTGAGTAATACATATTTTCTAACTAGATCGAGCATCAATTATGCACGTTTAAGACACAAAAATATAAATCATTTACACTAAATCTATAATATAACAAACTTGCAAGATTAAAATGAATTATATATTGTTTCAACATAACTATATTCATATAATAAATATCCATTTTAACAATAATATCAAAATAACTATCAATGGTCCTAACCACTTTTTAAATCTTATCCGTTGACTAATCTCGTGCTCAAATATCAAACCATAATCACACATAATGCCCCGTGACATAGGCGACCAAGATTTCCTTTGGTTAGGTCTCTACCTATATTATTAGTGGCCGGTTTATAAGGATATCCTAAAATTAGCATGCATATTTATAGACCCCCCAATGGGCTCACAGAGACACTAAACATCAATATAGACCCACAACCACATCCTCCAAAATCCATAAAACCAATCCAGAATCTATATCACAAATCGGTTTTATAAATTAAAATGGAAAATCTTTCTAAACCTTGTTCATCAAACTGATCACAATGCATTTCTCAAGTCGTTTCAAAATTCTTCATAAACTAGACTTACAAATCGATATGTATAATATTTTGGAATGCATTTCATAAAAAGGTTTCCCAAACTATTTACAAAAAAAAAAAAAAAAAAAAAAATGAAAGTTAGTAGATGTCTAATCCATACTTTTATGCAACAAAAATATCATTTCATAACTCAAACTTTATATAATCCATATTGCTTTTGAACTAAACAACGTAGCTCTACAAGCTAACAATCTCATAATTCTATCAATTAAACTAGAATCGACATCAAAACCAACTAAACACTATAACAATGACTTGATTAAACTACACTTAATCGTTAACAAAATGACTCCCACGTGTCAACAAATCGTTCACCCAAAGCCAATTTAAATATTTAAATATATCCGCAACTATAGAGCTCACTTGCAAAAATCTAAAATTTCACTCCAACTAAACCATTACTTCAAATTGATTCACATTAAACCCCCCGGCTCCACAAAATCCTAATCTATCAATCCCTCATATTTCTTAGATTAAAACTCCTATATTTAACCCATCTACTAAGAATATTGAAGGATTCGAAATTAAGGCTTGGTTTCAAAACTTTCTCCGATTAAATGAAAGAAAGTGTGAAC
This sequence comes from Eucalyptus marginata, assembly GCA_014182565.1. NCBI lineage: Eukaryota > Viridiplantae > Streptophyta > Magnoliopsida > Myrtales > Myrtaceae > Eucalyptus > Eucalyptus marginata. The sequence continues at coordinate 41,756,401 of CM024590.1, read as the reverse complement.
ACTTACCAGGCTTTGCAAAACGAAGTAAATCTGGCTTGGCGAGACTCCATGGCATGTATGTACAAAAGCACTCTTTCCTTTTCTTATTTTTTTCAGTCTTTCTTTCTTTCCCTCCTTTTCTTTCTTGTAGGTGCTCTCCTGTCCTTCAGGACAAATACCATAAAAAAAAAAAAAATCCAAACTATGCTTTCTATGATGCAAATATTCAAAACCTTTTTCTATTTCACCAAAAACCTTAAACTTACTCACTATGCCACAAATACCTTAATTTTTTTGTGTCATGAAAAATTCCAAACTTATATATGTATGTCATATATACTCTCTATTTCAGTTTTATCCAGAATATATGTATGACATTGGTATAAGTTCGGCATTTTCTATGACACAAACAAAGTTTGGGTATTTGTGCCATAGTGGATAAACTTAGGTTTTTTTGTGATATAAAAAAAGGTTCGGGGTATTTATGTCACAGCTAGAGCATAGTTTATAGTTTTTTGTGATAGTAACCCCTCCTCAATAGGCTGAGCACTTTTACTTTCGTCGATCACTCAAAATTTCCTCTTTATTTTTTGCCCAGCTTTTTGACCCGGTCAATATTACATCTAGCCGGTATGAAGAAAGGAAGAATAACACAACAGGCTTCAACACTGTCTATCATCGTGGAAAAGCATTGACGATCCTGATCCTGGTGATTCCACATTCCAACTTGACCCAAATGGATTCCAACAGCTCCTATCAAGGCAGGCTTCTGTTATCACGTTCAGGTCAAGACCATGGAATGGGTGTTTGATAGAGTGGCTCACCTAATTTAAATCCTAACCAATCTTGCATAGCGCTCTGCACAATGAGAAGGACACGCACTACAGTTATGAGTTCCTTAACAGTTCGATCGTTTTTGTTTTGGTATTGAATTCAAATGGCATTCTACGGCGGCAAAATTGGATTGACTGAGCAAAGGGTTGGACGTTACTTCTCACTTTCCAGTAGACAATTGTGACACCTCTGCATTTTGTGGTGGCTATGATATCGGTACGGTTGATGAGTTCCCTGTGTGTAGCTGCTCGAAAGGCTTCACACCGAAGTTTTCTCGAGAATGGGAAATTGTGGATTCGTCATATGGGTGTGTGAGAACTCCCTTGAATTTTGATCATATTTGTGAAGTATTCTGGGGTGAGATTGCCAGATACACGCAGCTCCTGGTTTTAACAAGACGATAGATCTTCAAGAATGCAAAGTAATTTGCAAGAAAAACTGTTCTTGTATGATTTTTCAGACTTGGATATCAGAAGGGCGGGAAGTGGTTGCTTGCTGTGGTTGGAGAGCTTATGGGCATAAGAGAATACAATCAAAACGGGCAAGACTAATACACGAGGATGGCTGCCTCGGAATCAGGTAGTGACATGTTTTAAGATCCTTGCAATTACTAATTATAGCTGTTGATTTGTATGCTCTTCCTGTTAGAATATTTTGTTAATTTAAATGTGATCTCAATTTTGTATTTCCCAATTAATTCCAATTTATTGCCCAATTTATTACTCACATTTATTATGTGATAATTGTTCATTAATATGTTATCATAATGATTTTGATAGAAGATGTCGATAATGTAAGAAACAGAACAAAAACATCATGTTGTCTAGTTCAAACCCTATCACTATAGAAAACATACCACCGAGTTTTGAAGGGTGTTAGCTAGTGGAATAGGACATATAGATCTTGTGATTTTATATTTGCAGATCAATTACGCTCCGCTCATTCGTTCAAAATTTTGGGATTTTCGCATTTACATATTTTCATCAATGGCTGGGGGTATGTCGATCATTTATGTTTCCGCAAAATTGTTCCCCATTATGCTTGTATATGTTTGTGAATGATAAATCAAAATCGTCAGCTTTTATTTAGATTTAGTCTAATAATTGATATCAGAGCATGCTTATGATCACTACCTTGGTGAAAATTTTGGCATTTTGTATGTTTTAATTGGATTATGAATGGATAAAATTTGGATCTTTTGTGGCTTGGAAAGGAATTCCAAATTGCGGTCAAATACGAGCGACCCACCATGCGATAACGGATCTGCATGGTCACATCATCATTAGTTAAAAAAGCCTTGGGATTATTCCGCATATTACTAACTGCCAAAGGTTAATCGAGTGGTGAAATTTTCAGTGGATAGGGTTTTAGGGCAAATCGTTTTAGGCTTGATTCCAGTCAATTTGTTGGTTGATTTTGTTGAATCTTGGAACTATGTATTCGTCTAGCATTGTCTTCGAAACCCATTGATCAATTTGATCGAACATGGGTTGTGGAAGAAGACCCAGGCAGCGAAACGGAAGCTGGCCTCGGCGAAGCAACAATGGAAGAAAATCGCATGGAAAGAAGACCTCATGCGCATGCGCCTAGCTAATGGGCACGCGTGCAACAACCCCCGAGGTGAAAATTTCCAATTCTGCCCTTGTCAACTAAATCACGATTTTGCCTCTTCGCATTTAGCAACATTACAATTTTGCTCTTGCCGCATAAAATTTCGATTTTGCCCCCATTAGGGGTGAAAATTTACAATTTTGCCCTTTTGGGCGTAAAATTCCTATTTTACCCCTTGCAAATGAAATTCCAATTCTTCTTTTGCATGTAAAATTCCAGCTTTAATCCTTTTACACGTGATTTTACTATTTTTCCCTTACATGCAATTTTATGAATATTTTCTTGTGAAATTAAATGTCTACTAATCCGTATATATCTAATTAATTGAAGATTAGCCACAGCATCTTTGATTATATTAAATTATAGGGAAAAGACTACCAAAAACCCCAAATTTTGTCCAAAGTAACAAATTTACCATTTTTTTTTTTGACATGAAAAACCCCAAACTTTACAAATCATGACACATTTACCCCACCAAAAGCATTTTTATCTTATTTTTTTTATGTTTTTCCTTTTTTTGTTTTGTTTTGTTTTTTTCATTTTTCTTCTTCATCTTTCTTCCCTCCACCGGCCATGGTGAAGCCGGCGTCCGGCGAGGGCTCACCCTCCTCGGGCGTCCGGGGGCCCTCGGCGGCGTCGGGCGAGGGCGCCCTTAGGGGTCCGCCGGCTCGGCGGCATCGGGCGAGGGCGGCCCTAGCCAGCCTAGGCGAGGGTGACCCTCGCCCGACACTAGCTCTACCGTAGCCGGTGGAGGGAAGAGAGAAGAAGAAGAAAAATAGAGAAAAAAAAAGAAAAAAAAAGAAAAAAGTAAAAAGACCAAAATGCTCTATAGTTTGGAGTAAATGTGTCACATGGATAGAAGTTCAGGGTTTTTCGTATCACGAAAAAAAGTTTGGGGAAATGTGTCACGGTTGGCAAAGTTCAGGGTTTTTCATTTCACAAAAAAAGGTTTGAGGTAAATTTGTCACTTTGGGCAAAGTTTAGGGTTTTTTGTGGTATTTTCCCTAAATTATAAACATTAAGAGTATTTGGATCGCATATAGTCAAACACACTAATTGTGACTAGTAGCATTAATATTATGAATATTATCCTATGGGAATTTTCAATAAATTAATGTGATTAATTAGAATGAAGTAATTTATCTTTCTTAATTTATCCACGGGGATTGAGGAATGGAATATAATTTGATAGTTTTCATAATGAAATAATTATGAATATATTTAAATTAAAAACTTAGCTCACATGTAGTTTTTTTATGTTATGTGATTTGTATTTTATAACATGTTTTATGTTGGTAAAATATTATTTAAGTTTATCTACCTCAAAATATTGATACATAAGTTTTCCTTTGATTATAATGCAGTCTTACCACTTAAGATTAGTTTTAGTATAATTGTTCCAAAGCTTAATGATAATAACTGTAAAGATTGGAAGAAATTAATTCTTCTCCAATTGGGGTGCATATATATTAATTATGCTCTACAGTTAGACGAACCACCTATTCCTATTGAGGCTAGCACTTAAGTTGAATATACTATTTATGCACAATATGAGCAGTTTAACCGCATCAATGTGATGTACATAAAGATAAAACTTTCTTATAGCAATCGTGATTCAATCATTCAGCATAACAATGCCAATGAATTGCTGGAGGCTATTGATGAGCAATTTAAGTTTTAAGAAAAGCCACATGTCATGATCCTAATTATGAAGTTCTCATCGTTGAAGCTTACTAGTATAAGAGGTGTGCATGAGCACATCATAAAAATGAGGGACAATGTAGCTCAACTGAAAAATATTGAGGTTGGGATATCATAATCTTTTCTTGTATACTATATCATGAACATTCTCCCACAAGAGTATACCCCTTTCAAAATCTCTTACAACACATATAACACTAAATGATCAGTCAATAAACTAATGACCATATGTATTCAAGAAGAAAAGAGGCCGCTAATGGAAAAAAAAGGAGAAAGTGCTCATATGGCAATACAAGGTAAGTATAAAGGGTAAGCCAAGTAGAAGGGAAAATGTAAAATACCTCTACCTCCCTGAGCTGGCATTAAGAAGGAATCCAAGTGTTTCTTTTATAAAAAGAAGGGCACATGAAGAAGGATTGCACCAAATTCAAGGCCTGGCTCAAGAAGAAATGTAACCTATTCTCATATGTTTGTTATGAATCTAATATGGTTGATCTGGGTCACAACACTTGGTGGATTGATTCTAGTTCTACAATTCACATTTCGAATTCCTTAGGGTTTTCAAAACCAACGAAAATGAGCAGGAAGTGAACAAAGCATTTATTCAAGAAACAAGATGCGCTCATGTGTGGAAGCTATTAGGATATATAAATTAGTTCTCAATAGTGGTTTTGTTTAAATTTAGAAATGACTTTTTATAATCCAAGCTTTTTTAGGAATTTAAATTCAGCTTCAAGACTTGTACTTTTTGGATACTCCTTTAAATTTTCAGGTTCAACATTTAGTTTATCATATAAATCTAAAATTATTGAGAGCAGTATTTTGTTTGATAGTCTTTTTCGAATTAATTTACAAGACAATGACATTTATAATGAAATGCACACTCACGATAATACTTTTATAAAGTGATATGTTGTGAATTAGGATTCCTCTATGTTGTGGCACTAGATATTGAGACATATTTCCATCGATAAAATTAAGCAATTAGTAAATGATTGAGTACTTAATACTCTAGATTTTACTAATTATGCAACTTGTGGACTGCATAAAGGGAAAGCAGACCAACAAGTCAAAAAATGTGCCAAGAGGGGTACGGAAATATTAAAAATCATACATACATATATTTGTAGTCTAGATATGGACTCAAATGGATAGAGGTACTCCATCTCTTTCATAGAAGATTATTTACGATTCATGTATCTTTACTTTATTCTTAATAAGCACAAAGCGTTGAATGCCTTTAAGGTATTTAACACTAAAGCAAAGAAATAATGTGATAAGGAAATTAAGATCGTGAGATCAGATAGAAGTGGAAAATATTATGGTAGATACACTAAAGATGGACAAGTACCTGGTCCATTTGCGAAATTTCTTAAAGAATATGAGATTATTGCCTAATAGATTATGCATGGTTCTCCCCATCAAAATGGTGTGGCAAAAAGAAGAGACCGAACTTTATTGGATATGGTACGAAGTATGCTTAGTAGCTCTAAAAAACTTCCTAAGTCCTTATGGACTGAGCCTCTTAAAATGGCAGTGTGCGTATTAAATCGAGTTTCAACCAAGGCCGTCCCAAAGACGCCTTTTGAATTATTCAAGGGTTGAAAATCAAGTTTGAGACCTGTACGCATATGAGGATGCTCGTCTGAAGTAAGAGTCTATAATTCACAAGAAAAGAAATTAGACCCAAGGATTATAAGTGAGTATTTCGTTGGATATGCCAAAAAGTCCAAAGAATATAGGTTTGATTTTCTATCTCACACCACTAGATTTGTGGAATCGAGAAATACTAAGTTTCTTGAGAACGACATAATTGGTGGGAGTGATCAATTTAGGGACCTTATTCTTGAATAAGATCATTCAAATTTAACATTCCACCTTAGGTACTGGATTGGTTGTTGTTTACAACACCCCTTCAATTCAACTGATCGTTGAACAACCAATCATTAAAGATTCACAAGTTGCTGATATTGATCCAATAGACCAAACTATTCAACAATTACCAGATATTATTAAGCATCCACTTGAACAACAAACTCCTTAAGAGAATGTTGATGCAACATTAAGAAGGTCTACTAGAATGAAGAAATCAGCAATCCTTAGTGACTACATTGTGAATTTGCAAGAATCTAACTATAATGTTGGAATTAAAAATGATCCTCAAATGTTTTCACAAGTCATAAGTGTTAGAGAAAACTTTCTTATTTGTTTTGAAGTTGACAAAACATTTCCATCAGTCTAGTCTGAAGACTCATAGACTCTATCGTCAAAGCCTGAAGACCTCCAAATTCAAGATTCAAAGTCTACCCTCATTGATAGTTTTCAGACCGACGAAGAGAAGACTTATCCAGATGCAAGTATATCCTTAAGGATTTGGTTCGTATGGTTGAAGAAGATCTCATAGCTGGAGATAGCACCTTGTGATCAATTATTCTCATTGAAATCAATTTGGATAATTAAATCTGTTGATTGGCGAAGTATACTTGGAAAGTTCTACTTATGAAAACCTAAATCCTGATTGTATGAGCAAGCAGGATTGGTGGGCTATCATCACATTCCTTAAATAAACTTGAGATCTCCCTAATTGATTCTATCTAATGGTAGATTGGAAGAACTCTTTTGGAAGGTGCCAACGAATATGAAGGCATAAAGGAGTATATAAGGAAGACGCTCAAGTTATTTGAGTGTGTGCGAGATAGAAGAATTCTAAAGTTTGAAGCTCCTAGTTCTTGGTTATTTCATTCGTTGAGCCTATACTGTATTCAAAAGAGAGATAAATACTTGTAAAACCTTAAGGAAGTGTAGTAGAGTCTCTACATTGTGGAATCAGGACGTGAGACTAAATATCTCTTTTGGTTCTTAGTGAAATCCAGCCGGTGGGCTGTCGGTGCGGGAGAGTGGACGTAGACTTGGTCTAAGACAAACCACTATAAATTCTATGTTTCAATTCTATTTCCCTAAACTCTTTACTTTAACTTATAGTCTTATATATCTGTTTACTGTCTTTTATATCTTTAGTCTATTATTATCAAAAAAACGAATTAAGCTGTTAAGTTTTTGTAAAAATCTCTTTAACACCTATTCACCCCCTCTAGGTGTTCTTACTAGCCCTATCAATTGGTATCAGAGCTCGTGTAATCATTTAATTGAAGTGTTTTTACTTCTGAGTTAAAGATCTATGGCTAGTATGTTGACTCCAAGTTTGGTTGAAAACCAAAGCAACACCGAGACCACCTTACTTCGATGGAAAGGATTACAACATATGGAAAAACAAGATTTGAAAGCATTCTTCTAAGATCGAAAAGTCTAGAAAAACAAGATGAAAGCATTCCTAAGATAGAATGAAATGTGGTAAAAAAAGGAATCATTCCTAAAGCTACATCAGTTTCAGAAAGAGGAAAAGAAGTTGCAGTTGCTAGCGAGATGACTCAAAAAGAAATAACCAAGAGACAAGCTCTTGATGCTAAAGCAATTTACTCCTTATATTGTACATTATCTCTTACTGAGTATAACAGAATATCTTCTTGTGAAACAGCTAAAGAAGTCTGGAATAGGCTGCACATTACCTATGAAGGAACTAATTGAGTGAAAGAAATAAGGATTAATATTCTACTTAGACATTATGAAGCCTTCAAGATGAAATCAGGAGAACCTAGCACTAATATGTTTAGTTGTTTTACTGTAATTGTAAATGGTCTAGAGTATTAGGGACAATCAATCTCAGAACTAATGAAGGTCAACAAATTACTGCGTGGACTCTCCAAAGACTGGAATCACATAACGACTTCAATAAGGGAAACACAAAGGATCATGCCGCTTTCTGTAGATGAACTAGTTGGCACACTTCAGTCCTATGAAGTGGAGAAAATCAATGAGGAGGAAGATCTTAAATGTAAGAAATCAATTGCTTTGAAATCTAACGATGCTTTCGATGTTACAAATTCTAAAGATGATATGGACGATGAAGAGTTAGCTTTTATGATAAAGAGTTTCAGGAAACTGAACAAAAAGGGAAGAATGTTCAATTGGAAGAAACAAAGTACTCAAAAGTTTCAAAACAAATTTACTGAGGATGATGAAGCCAATAAAGATGTGATCTATTTTGAATGCAAGAAAAAGGGACACATCAGACCCAACTGTCTATGTTGAAGAAAAAGAAGGGAAAAGTTGAGAAATACAAAAAGGCTCTTAAAGTAAAGACATGGAGTGATGCTGAATGTGAAGAAAGTGATGAAGACTATGCTAACATTTGTCTAATGACAAAATCAGAATTAGACTCAGACTCTGAGATAGATACAAACTCAGACTCAAATAGTGAAATCAAGGTAAGCAATCTAAAGATTCCTATTAAAGTCTCGAAATACATTGATGAGCTTTGTCTTAGTCTCAAAACCTCTCTTAAGAGGATTTTCGAGCTAAAAAGGGAGAATTCTACATTGAAGCAACATGAAAACTCTTGGAAAGAGAAGTTTGAAAATTTAGACAAAAGCTTTATTGTTTTAAAAGAAAATGCAGACTCTCTTTCAAAAGAAAATACTCTTTTAAAAATTGACATTTCAAGTATTTCAAAAAAATTCTCAATAGGATCTGAAAAGCTGGAAAAGATTTTTTCAGTATAAAGACCTTATCTCAACAAGTCAGGCCTGAGAATGACTTTAGAAACTGTTCCTCTAATTGATTTTCCAAAAGTGACGGAACGAATCAAACAAAGACCTACAAAAACTTTTTATAGAAATCATTTTCAAAAAGTCTTTGTAAAACCTGTTGGCCGAAATGCTCTCAAATGTTCAAAGCGCAACAGCTCAGAACATTTTGAGAAAGAATGTCCCATGGTGTGAAGACTTGTTAAGAAGGAATGGGCAAAGATCATTGTTGACACTTAAATTTTTGCCCAAAATCATTTCCAAAAAATGGGAACTTGTTTTTCCACAAAAATATTTCAAGTTAAATTCTTGCATATAGATTATCTAGGCATTTAATATAGTGTTTTAAATGGAATATGTTTTTCCTTCAAAAAAAAAATTTACAAAAAAAAATTAAATTAAATATATAAAAAAGATTAAAAAAAGAAAAAAAAAAGTTTGGGCCAATGATCTAAATGTGACTAGCCAAGCCCAGAAGGTCAGATTGGAATTAAAATGGCAAATTAGGGCCAAATTGCAATTTCCAAAAGTTGAGGGACCAATTCGCAAATTTTGCAAAATTTTGCCCGAACCCTTAAATCATCATCTTGGTCACCAATTAAGTTGAAATTGAACTTGGGCCAACTCGAATCAATCAAATCGGGCCAAAAAGACCAAGTTTGTATTGAATTTGGTATTTTCGGATAAGAAAATGGCCAATTTTGAGGGACTTTCTTGCAAAATTGGGTGGGCAAAATTGCGAAATCTGGTCGAGATCTTAAACTACTATGCATGAGCTTGCTAATTGATAAAAAATCGCAGCCAAATTGATGGATTAAAGCACCTAAACCAGCTGACAAACCTCAGTCCACGAGTTGGTCTATTTTCGGAGTTGCTGAGTAAGCAACTTGGTGGCCCCACCATATCCTCCTCACCTGCCCAACCAGCCCGATCTTTGCACGTGATGGAAGGCCATAATTAGTAGTGCAAGTGGACAAGAAATGGCCAGAGATAAGCTGCTGAAAGCACGGGAAAGTCGCAGCAAAGTCCGGACACTCAACAGCTGCAAGAGTGGAAATTTGGCTAAGTCAGAAAGTTGTTGAAGTAGCCCTGTTGACAGGCTTGGTAGGTGGACAAAAGACCGACCAAAACTCCTCTAATTGAGTGGATAAGATCACGGAAGCAAGCTCTTTCAGAGGACGAGAGAGAGAAGACGAGAAGGAGAAGAGAGAGCACACGGTCGTCCCCCAAAGAAGCCTTCAGAAGCAACTCCAGAAAAGCAAACCCAGAAATTCCAGACCGACCTAGAGAGAGAAAAGTGAGATTTTCACACACCTGAGGCAACAATTAGCCAAAAACTTCAACTATAGAGTTAAACTTCACTCAAAGATATTTCCAACCATAGGTCGCACGTCCCAAATGGAGATCTGGAAGGCCTCCTAAAGCCCCCCGAAAAACTACCCTCCTGGCGGGCCAAAGAAAGTCTGAATTTTTCTAAGTGTTGAGCCCGGTTGGTCACGAGTGAGAGAAAGCGAGTGTTTTTGAGAAAGTTGAGAGACAAATGAGGAAAATAATGAGTTCAAAACCAAAGTAGAATACATATAGCTTTGTTTGGTGTTTATTTTTCCAACAAAAAGGTCATGGAGTCTAATTTTGGAGGTTAATGAAAACCTTCGTTATCAGTTTTTTCTTTGCAGATCTTGTTTTCCAGTTGAAGAAGCCAACTTCCACGGGCCCCCGAGGATAATTTCTTGGTTTCTTGAGCGAAGAACCACTTGAAAGGGAAACTCAGAAGCAAGGTAAGCATCCTAGATGTATTTTCTTTCGAGTTTGAGTACGTTTTGATCATGAAAATCAAGAGGAAAACTAGCCCGGAAAACTGATTTCTGAGGCTGAAATTTTTCTAAGTGTTTGAAATTCTTCAAGAACTTTGCAAGTGTGCTTCTTGGAGAGGTCGTTTTGATGTCTTTCGGTGGGCCATTCTCTATGATTTTTGTTGCATTTGAAAGCTCATGTTACCTACTTTCACTCGGATTAAGTAGTGTTTCCCGTAGATCTTTCATGTGATAAGTGTCGGGGCTTGAACATGGGCATGCAACCTGTTTGTTTGACTTGGGTTCAAACCCAGATTTGTGAAATAAGATCAAACCCGCATATTTGAGGATGATTTTAGCTTAGTTATTTTGTGTTTTAAGCTATGATTTCTATCTAATCTTGCTCCTTGCATGTGGTAGTATAATCTTGATGCTTTAGTTCCACATAATATTGCTCATGGGTGAAGATTGAAGGCCGCAAACATGGCCCGCGAAGCTGTTTTTGGGTGATTTAATGCACGCCAAGTGTTCGATGAAATGCGCAAACCAAGTTTCGATCTTGAAACGGTCGATTTGAGCTCGGTTATTGTGACATTCATGTGCTGTGTTACTCCATGTTAGCATAGATCGGTTTAAGGAATTATTATTAATATTTTTTTAAAAAATAATAATAAAAAGAAAAATATGAAAATTTCAAAAATATCAAAAAATGTTGGATGTTATCAAATTAAGCCAAAAATGACATCTAGGAGATTTTCCTAATTTTATAAAGTCATTTTCCTAATTAAATGATATTTTGGTATTTTATAACCATTTTTGTAAATAATCTATTTTGCTTAGATTAAAATTATTTAGAGTAATTTCATGCATCTAGGGTAATTTCATGCATATTTAAATTCTCATTTTGCTCACGGGGGTCCTGTCCCGGGGTGTGATAACAAGGCCATGTAATATTATTTGCCCGACTTGTATCGGGTTTTCATTTTCCGCATTTATTTTCAAGTTATTTCAATTTCTTGGATGTTTACTTATGCACCGCTTTTCATTAATTTGAGTGTAAATTTCTCTTCTAAATTATGTTAGGATTAGTCTAGACATTTAAAAAAAAAACTACAAAAACATTTGCATGGACACTTAGCGGTTTCATAAAGATTATAATTGGTAATCAAGATGGTGTGGCCATTTAGATTAAAACCTTTCAAGTTAGTGGTACCGCAAGGGCGCTAATAGAAACATTAGCGTAAACAAGTCCCCGTTCCTAGAAATCTCTGGTTGCGTAGGAATTGAGACAACACTCCCGTGTCTTGATTGGTTTCTAGCCGACCCCGATAGGCTAGTGGCGACTCCTAGAAATACATAGGTTGTTAAGAACTAAAAAACAAAATCCAACGTCGCGCGGTATGGGCTTGGGAGAGCCCGCGCTAATTTGGGGCCATTGGTCCGCCTCTTTAGGCAAATACCCCTAAACCATTCTTTCTTTTCCCCGAACGGAAAAAAGAGGTCGTGACAGCTTGGCGACTCCGCCGGGGACTTGGTTGCAAACCTTAGAGGACTTAGGCCGTAATAACTTGATTAGTTGTTCACTAACATGGTCTTCATTTGATAGCGCGTGTCAAAGTCGCGTGGAAAATAAGGTTAGTCCGCTAACAATGTGTTAAATGTTTTTGTAGGTTGGGAGTAATAAGGGGTGGAGTGTCTGTTGACCCATTTCTTTTGCAGAGAGGTGTAGGAATGTATGTCTATATGGATGAAATTGAAGTGTTGTTTGGATATCAATTGGTGTGCGTGCCTTCATGCTTGCACTACACATTTACACACACAACCCGCAATCTAAAACCCCGATCGCACTAGGAAGCCCATAGGAGGTGCCAAAAGATGGAACCCGTGCGGGAATGACCCATGGTTATCCACTTTTGGTCCCGCTCATTATGATTAATGATAAAGAGAACTCGTCCGACGCAAGTGCGGAGTGGGGAAAACTCTTTTGATCTAATCAAAATGGGGACCTTAAGCCTTTAGAATTCCACCTTTATGCGTCAAACCTCACAAGTTTACATCCGCATGTCTATGTGATTGAAAAAAATGTCTCTTCACCCACCGTAAGTACGATTTCTCCATCTACTTGCTCACTTCGGATTGAAATTTTCATTTTTTGAGATTCACGGAAATCAATGGAATGCCCTTGAAAATATAGGCTTGCTACTCACTCTTGATTTCAAATGCATCTGATCTGGCCTAGATTAGAACATATGTTTTTGTTTAAATTTTCAATTACAAACCCAAAGTCACATTTTGTAGAGAAATTCTTCCAAGTCAAGATCACATTTTGGGGACATAGAATTAAAATCAAATTTCCAATAAAATTCTTTATTGGTCACATTTCGAAATTAAAATTCAAATAACATTTTGTGTATTGATTTCTCAAAATCACCTCACCTTTGCATGAGTGAAATTACAAATTAATCTTTCAAAATCAATGCCCCATTTGTGTATGAAACTTTTGGAACAAAATGGGCATTCAATTGATAGCCGTGGATCGATCTTTTAATGAAATCTCCTCTTACTAATAAAATCTTGATGAAATACCAAGTTCTTCTAAGTGGATAGTACGAAGAAGGTATCGTCGCCTTGATTTCATTGTAAGAGGCGGCTTTATTGAAAGATCAATTTTTCATTCATGTACTGACATTATCTTCCTTTCGCAGGCCATGCGTGACAACCATTCCTTGAACTCCTCTTGCTTGACCATGCCAAAAGTGGACTCTAAAGCTAGGATGAGAATTGTGCTTATTACGCTCCTCTATGAAAGAGCTTCTTGATGATCCGCAGAACGATGCTTTAAGGGGGCAAAATGACGGTTTTGTTCAAGATTAACATTTACTTCCTCTGGAAAGACAAAAACAAGAAGCAACTGCAATCCCTACACTTCAATGGTTTCTTGGCATCCAATCCTGTATGGAGATGATTATTGGTGGTCTACAAGACAACACTTCAAGATGTAGATGTACACAAACAAGAATCGGTCATCAAATGTTGCCCTCGAATAAAAGGTGGTAATCGTTTCAAGTTAAATTCAATTTATTTTAGGAATGACTTGTCCTTGTACTTTGTGCAGATTTTAGTGAGGCAAACTACTCGCAAGCAACAAGATTACATGGGGAGGACAACCTGGTCCAGAATCACACAATCTCTAAAAGAAAAGGGTGTGTTCGTTCCAAAAGTCAAAACAACTCATTCATAAACTGACATAGCACCCATGCTTACAGATTGTGAAGTGGGAAATGCATTGACACAGCAAAGATGGCGAAAAATCACCTAGCCTAAAAAGGGAAATTTTAATTGGGGCAGATGACCACTAAATGGATCAGGAGCACGCAATGCCTGAGTCACCTGACTTCTAAAAAGGGAAAGATTCAAATGGAATAGACATTTGTCAAGTGAATTGATGTCAATCATGAGAGCGAATCTGTCTCCATAGCCAAGAAAACGGGATGGAACACAGTCATCATATATGCTTTGATAAATGGGGCAAGTCACTCAAAGTAGAGTAACTCTCACCCATGAGCAAGATGAAACACAGTTAATTGATTCAGCACAAAAAGGGAGTATCGTTCCTAAATTAGTCCAATTCAATTTTGGAATATAAGTAACATGCCCCATCTCTTGTAGGAAAAGGTGTACATTAACCACTGAAGCAACACCTTATACCAAGAAGGCATGCTAAGGCCCAATCATCCATTTTGATGGAATAAATGGAGTAAAACATACAAGGAGCAATGCTCTCACATGTCGAAACAAGGAGTACCCCTCTCCTTTCATCTTTGACACCCACTTAGAATGAGTGAATTCGATAATATCTAAATGGCCCATTTGCAAGATCTTCGAGGAAATGTTAACACCTAAGGAGCAAATGCACATGAAGATGAAACACAAGACCTTTAAAGTCAGATATAGCAGAAGGGTATTCGGTATCGTTTCCAAAATATCTCGTCTAACTTCATTTTTGACATAGTTCCCTTGTTTGACAGGAAGCGTCGCTATTCGAGGAACAAACTCGAGAAATTGATTGAAGCATAATCTATATGGACCAAGCAAGCATATGGAGGTAACACATGTCAAATTCACTTAACTTGGTGGAGTTCAAGAGCCGCTCAATTAAATAAAAAGGAAGCGCCCCATGGACACTACCGGCGCTTCGGCCCGGTGGTATAGGGAATGAATGAACGGGTCCGAGAGGTCCTGGGTTCGATCCCCGGAAGCGGCAACAAGGTTGCCATGTAAAAAAATAAATTAAAAAAAAAAAAAAAAACTTTTTGCATCTCTTACTTTTGCAAAATGAGGAAAATGCTTGAACTAATGAGACCAAAGACCCGAGAATCTCTTCAAGTCTTAAAACAATAGGTTCATGCTTTGTTTTTTGCTTGTAAATGGTGAAACCGACCAAGGGTAATGTTGTATCGTCTCCAGTTTTATGATCCTTGAGGATTCATGTACTAACACATTCCCTTTTGTTCTTCGTAGGGTCGCCTGACTACTAAGGCACAGGTAAATACCCTTCTTCTCAAAATCAAATGGAAAATAAATGGAGAATTTCCATCGCAAAAAAAGAACATGTTTTGTTTTTCTAGAAACAAGCGCAAAAAAATGGAAATTGAATAAACAAGTTTTCCACAAGGTTTGCCAAAAATCTTCTTTATCTTTAAATTGTCCATCCACTCGATGGATCACTCATTTCGAGTCAAAATTCTCTATGGAGATTAATCCACTCAGATGATCTCAACAAAAATGAAAGGCAATGTTGCTTATGCCAAGCGAGAAACACTTAGGATGAGGAAAGGCAACCCATTTCCAAACATGTCCTTTAAGCACTCTGAGATTCGAGTGAAAAAGAAAACCCGTGTTGTTTAGGGTTAGTGAATTCATTCGCAAGCGGTACATAGATCAAGATGATGAGAGGCATTTCTTTCATCTATCATGCACACTACAGGTGACAATAGTTAGCCCATTTGAGCCTTTTGATGTGAAGATTTTCTACAAAATACCCCTGTCAAGAACCACCCCACGATGGGGCAATTATGGAGGTTTGGGTTGATATTATTTGGAGAGGAAAGATGAGAAAGGTTTCTTTGCTCTCACTTGCATAAATCTTTTTGTGGTAACTTCAGGTGAATTCTTATGGAAGCTCGAAGCATCCCAAGGTGAAGAAGAGCATTCTTTTCTCTACCCAAACACCGATACCCTTTGCTTAAACCATATTGAGCCTAACTATTCATTTCTAAAACCCAAGTGGTGATTATCTCCCCACATTGGGGGCAAGGCATATGATTTGCCAAGGCAAGTGATGTTTACGTGAAAATGTGGAAAGCATCTTGAAAGTCCTAAGAGTTTAAAAAGTTCAAAAGAGCAAAAGTCAAATGAAAATTAGGGGGTATGAAAAAGCAGTATGCCTGGTAAAAGCAAGGCTAATACCCATCACAAAAAAAAAAAAAAAAAAAATTGCATCAAGAGGAATATCTCTGTGAAAGCAAAAATGGCAAAAAAAAAATGCCTGCATTGAAAAGAAAATCATTGCAAATGCAAAAGCCATTATGTTAAGATGATTAGTCAAAGGACTGTCGAGACAATTTGAATTTTAAAAGTCGAGTGCTTTAAAAAAAAATGGATGATATGGTAATGATGCCATGATAATCACCAACTCTCAAATCCCCCATCGACAAAAAGATCTAAGCCTTTTGAGCTAAGCCTTTTGAGCCTTTCCCTGAACCAACATCACAACCTATTCCCGAAGTCTCTTCAGATTGGGATGATTCAAAGTGGAAATAAGGACTTCCCAAAGAAGATGCTGCTCGAAGAAGTGAGAGTAAGGTTGTCTTATCTCATCTCAAGGTTTCTTGACTTGTAAACCTGGCGAAGATGTTGATCGCTGATTAATTCATTTCATAGCCAATGATGCTTATCCATTGCTAAAACCATGACCAAACCCGCACTACGGTCCTTCTAAAAGACCTCTTAGATTGGTCAATGTGTACTTATTGCGAATGATTCAAAGCCTTGTACACTGGAAGAGTGAGATTGAGTGATCAGTTTAATTCCCACATGAATAGATGGGATCAAATAGCCTTTTTTCTTGAGAATATGCGAGAAGCCCTTTCTGACTAGGTGTCTTTGCTCGGCATACTTAACAGACCTTTCTCATAAGTCAAGGTCATTTCAACAAGGATTTTTCTCCCAAGAGAATTTGACGATTAATGATATCATCCGAGAATGATGACAATTGTATGAGTTTGTCAAGTGATCGAGATTAGTTTGATTTGTTTATGCAATCATTGCATTCTCATTATCGATACACTTTTGATATTTGTTTCTGATGACACGTGCTGAAATCGATCTCATCTAGTATGCTTTCGCTGCTAGAATACTTGTTATAATGAATACTATTTGATGTGCAGTATCCATTTCAGAATATTCTCGAATGACAGGTTCCTCCAGTGCAACCATACAATTCCAAAGGGTTCATGGGTTAGCCTTAAACCATGCATTTTTAAAGGGTTCTTGGTTATCCTTAAACCTTGCAATTTCAAAGGGTTCATGGGTTATCCTTAAACCTTGCAATTTCAAAAGGTTCATGGGTTAGCCTTAAACCATGCATTTTCAAAAGGTTCTTGGTTATCCTTAAACCTTGCAATTTCAAAGGGTTCATGGGTTAGCCTTAAACCATGCATTTTCAAAAGGTTCATGGGTTAACCTTAAACCTTACAATTTCAAAGGGTTCATGGATCAGCCTTAAACCATGCATTTTCAAAAGGTTCTTGGTTATCCTTAAACCTTACAATTTCAAAGGGTTCATGGGTTAGCCTTAAACCATGCATTTTCAAAAGGTTCTTGATTATCCTTAAACCTTGCAATTCACAAGGTTAATGGATCAACATTAAACCATGCAATTCCAAGAGGTCCTTGGTCATCCTAAAACTATACAATTTACACGGTTAGTGGGACTGCCTTAAACCACACGGTTAGTGGGACTGCCTTAAACCACACGGTTAGTGGAACTGCCTTAAACCACAAGGTTCGTGGGACTGCCTTAAACCACAAGGTTAGTGGGACTGCCTTAAACCACACGGTTAGTGGGACTGCCTTAAATCACACGGTTAGTGGGACTGCCTTAAACCACAAGGTTCGTGGGACTGCCTTAAACCACACGGTTAGTGGAACCGCCTTAAACCACAAGTTCGTGGGACTGCTTTAAACCTCACGGTTAGTGGGTCTGCCTTAAACCACACGGTTAGTGGGACCGCCTTAAACCACACGGTTAGTGGGACCGCCTTAAACCACAAGGTTCGTGGGACCGCCTTAAACCACAAAGTTCGTGGGACCGCCTTAAACCACAAGGTTCGTGGGACCGCCTTAAACCACACGGTTAGTGGGATTGCCTTAAACCACAAGGTTCGTGGGACTGTCTTAAACCACAAGGTTCGTGGGTATATCCTTAAACCACACTTTTCAAAGTATTCATAGGTACATCCCTAACTACGCTCTTTACATTAAGCTCACTTGCATTTTCATTTTACTATTAAAAAAAAAAATTAAAAAAAAAAAAAAATTAGAAATAGGTGTCACCTTATCTTTGAAAGAAATCTCTTTTCAGCCTTCCTTCCAAAGAGGGAATGTTGACACTTAAATTTTTGCCCAAAATCATTTCCAAAAAATGGGAACTTGTTTTTCCACAAAAATATTTCAAGTTAAATTCTTGCATATAGATTATCTAGGCATTTAATATAGTGTTTTAAATGGAATATGTTTTTCCTTCAAAAAAAAAAAAAAAAAAATTTACAAAAAAATTAAATTAAATATATAAAAAGATTAAAAAAAAAAAAAAAAGTTTGGGCCAATGATCTAAATGTGACTAGCCAAGCCCAGAAGGTCAGATTGGAATTAAAATGGCAAATTAGGGCCAAATTGCAATTTCCAAAAGTTGAGGGACCAATTCGCAAATTTTGCAAAATTTTGCCCGAACCCTTAAATCATCATCTTGGTCACCAATTAAGTTGAAATTGAACTTGGGCCAACTCGAATCAATCAAATCGGGCCAAAAAGACCAAGTTTGTATTGAATTTGGTATTTTCGGATAAGAAAATGGCCAATTTTGAGGGACTTTCTTGCAAAATTGGGTGGGCAAAATTGCGAAATCTGGTCGAGATCTTAAACTACTATGCATGAGCTTGCTAATTGATAAAAAATCGCAGCCAAATTGATGGATTAAAGCACCTAAACCAGCTGACAAACCTCAGTCCACGAGTTGGTCTATTTTCGGAGTTGCTGAGTAAGCAACTTGGTGGCCCCACCATATCCTCCTCACCTGCCCAACCAGCCCGATCTTTGCACGTGATGGAAGGCCATAATTAGTAGTGCAAGTGGACAAGAAATGGCCAGAGATAAGCTGCTGAAAGCACGGGAAAGTCGCAGCAAAGTCCGGACACTCAACAGCTGCAAGAGTGGAAATTTGGCTAAGTCAGAAAGTTGTTGAAGTAGCCCTGTTGACAGGCTTGGTAGGTGGACAAAAGACCGACCAAAACTCCTCTAATTGAGTGGATAAGATCACGGAAGCAAGCTCTTTCAGAGGACGAGAGAGAGAAGACGAGAAGGAGAAGAGAGAGCACACGGTCGTCCCCAAAGAAGCCTTCAGAAGCAACTCCAGAAAAGCAAACCCAGAAATTCCAGACCGACCTAGAGAGAGAAAAGTGAGATTTTCACACACCTGAGGCAACAATTAGCCAAAAACTTCAACTATAGAGTTAAACTTCACTCAAAGATATTTCCAACCATAGGTCGCACGTCCCAAATGGAGATCTGGAAGGCCTCCTAAAGCCCCCCGAAAAACTACCCTCCTGGCGGGCCAAAGAAAGTCTGAATTTTTCTAAGTGTTGAGCCCGGTTGGTCACGAGTGAGAGAAAGCGAGTGTTTTTGAGAAAGTTGAGAGACAAATGAGGAAAATAATGAGTTCAAAACCAAAGTAGAATACATATAGCTTTGTTTGGTGTTTATTTTTCCAACAAAAAAGGTCATGGAGTCTAATTTTGGAGGTTAATGAAAACCTTCGTTATCAGTTTTTTCTTTGCAGATCTTGTTTTCCAGTTGAAGAAGCCAACTTCCACGGGCCCCCGAGGATAATTTCTTGGTTTCTTGAGCGAAGAACCACTTGAAAGGGAAACTCAGAAGCAAGGTAAGCATCCTAGATGTATTTTCTTTCGATTTTGAGTACGTTTTGATCATGAAAATCAAGAGGAAAACTAGCCCGGAAAACTGATTTCTGAGGCTGAAATTTTTCTAAGTGTTTGAAATTCTTCAAGAACTTTGCAAGTGTGCTTCTTGGAGAGGTCGTTTTGATGTCTTTCGGTGGGCCATTCTCTATGATTTTTGTTGCATTTGAAAGCTCATGTTACCTACTTTCACTCGGATTAAGTAGTGTTTCCCGTAGATCTTTCATGTGATAAGTGTCGGGGCTTGAACATGGGCATGCAACCTGTTTGTTTGACTTGGGTTCAAACCCAGATTTGTGAAATAAGATCAAACCCGCATATTTGAGGATGATTTTAGCTTAGTTATTTTGTGTTTTAAGCTATGATTTCTATCTAATCTTGCTCCTTGCATGTGGTAGTATAATCTTGATGCTTTAGTTCCACATAATATTGCTCATGGGTGAAGATTGAAGGCCGCAAACATGGCCCGCGAAGCTGTTTTTGGGTGATTTAATGCACGCCAAGTGTTCGATGAAATGCGCAAACCAAGTTTCGATCTTGAAACGGTCGATTTGAGCTCGGTTATTGTGACATTCATGTGCTGTGTTACTCCATGTTAGCATAGATCGGTTTAAGGAATTATTATTAATATTTTTTTAAAAAATAATAATAAAAAGAAAAATATGAAAATTTCAAAAATATCAAAAATGTTGGATGTTATCAAATTAAGCCAAAAATGACATCTAGGAGATTTTCCTAATTTTATAAAGTCATTTTCCTAATTAAATGATATTTTGGTATTTTATAACCATTTTTGTAAATAATCTATTTTGCTTAGATTAAAATTATTTAGAGTAATTTCATGCATCTAGGGTAATTTCATGCATATTTAAATTCTCATTTTGCTCACGGGGTCCTGTCCCGGGTGTGATAACAAGGCCATGTAATATTATTTGCCCGACTTGTATCGGGTTTTCATTTTCCGCATTTATTTTCAAGTTATTTCAATTTCTTGGATGTTTACTTATGCACCGCTTTTCATTAATTTGAGTGTAAATTTCTCTTCTAAATTATGTTAGGATTAGTCTAGACATTAAAAAAAAACTACAAAAACATTTGCATGGACACTTAGCGGTTTCATAAAGATTATAATTGGTAATCAAGATGGTGTGGCCATTTAGATTAAAACCTTTCAAGTTAGTGGTACCGCAAGGGCGCTAATAGAAACATTAGCGTAAACAAGTCCCCGTTCCTAGAAATCTCTGGTTGCGTAGGAATTGAGACAACACTCCCGTGTCTTGATTGGTTTCTAGCCGACCCCGATAGGCTAGTGGCGACTCCTAGAAATACATAGGTTGTTAAGAACTAAAAACAAAATCCAACGTCGCGCGAGGTATGGGCTGGAGAGCCCGCGCCTAATTTGGGGCCATTGGTCCGCTTTTTTTAGGCAAATACCCCTAAACCATTCTTTCTTTTCCCCCGAACGGAAAAAAGAGGTCGTGACAGTGCATATTGTACTAACTCTTCTAGACCCAAGAAAATATGGGTACCAAAGAAAGCTTGAGTTTCTTTTTTAATTGCAGGTCACCATCAAGAAAAAGGTTAAATGGTATTTGGATAGTGGTTGCTCAAGACATATGACTAGAGATTCAGGTTATTTTATAAAATGCGTTCAAAAGAATGGTGAAAAAGTCTCTTTTGGTGGAAATAGCAAAGGAAGAATTGTTGGATGTGGAATTGTAAAGATTGGAAGTCTCACAATCAACAATATCTCCTTAGTGGAATGACTAAATTACAATCTACTCAGCATTAGCCAACTGTGCGACACTAGATTCAAAATCAATTTTCAAGAAAGAGTTTGTTCGGGAACTAGTAAAGATTTTTCTCAATCTTTTACTGGACGAAGACATGGGAACATCTCAATGTTCCCAAACAAATCTCAATGTCTTATTTCAATTCAAGATGAAGCAAATCTTTGGCATCGAAAACTTGGCCATGTCAATATGAAGCAAATTGCCAAGATCTTTTCCAAAATCTTGTTCGTGGACTACCCAACCCGAAATATCAAAATTCTGACTTATGCACAGCATGTGTGTTGGGAAAACAGGTTAGAAGTTCTTTTAAACCAATAAATCAAGTTTCTACTAATCGTGCTTTGCAGCTTCTGTATATGGATCTCTTTGGACCAACAAGAACTCAAAGCATTGGTGGAAAGAGATATTGCTTAGTAATTGTGGATGATTATTCTCGATTTACTTAGGTCTACTTTTTGGCAAGTAAGTTTGAAACCTTCTCTCACTTTTCAAAGTTTTCCAAGAAAGTTCAAAATGAGAAAGGATATGCTATTTCAAGCATACGGACAGACCATGGAGGTGAGTTCGAAAATCAAGACTTTGTAAAATTTTGTGACAATTCAGGTTTTCAGCATGTTTTTTCTTCTCTATATACTCCAGAACAGAATGGGGTTGTGGAAAGAAAGAATAGATCTCTACAAGAGATGGCAAGAACTCTTTTAATATAAAGTAATATTTTTTCTCGTTTTTGGGCTAAAGCAATTTCTACAGCTTGCTATATTATTAACAGAGTATTCTTAAGGCCTATTCTGAAGAAAACTCTCTATGAGTTATTTAAAAGAAAAAAAGGCCAATTGTTTCTTACTTTCATGTGTTTGGTTGCAAATGCTTTGTTTTGAAAAATGCAAATGATCGAACTAGTAAGTTTGAAGAAAAATCAGACGAATGAATTTTTCTTGTCTTCTTAACCTCAAGCAAAGCTTACAAAATATTCAACAAGAAGACTCAGACCGTGGAAGAATCTATGAATGTCAAATTTCAAGACGCTGTGCAAAATGAACTGATTCGGACTCAACTTGAAGAATCTGAATCTACTTTAGAACTTATAAAGTCTACTTCCCGAAGTAGAGTAGACTTCTAAAGATCATCAATAAACGAAAGTTGAAGAATCAATCAAGTAAAGGATTAGCAAATTGTCGACTAACTAGCAACTGGAAGCACAATTCGGTCATCCCAAAGAACTTATCATTGGTGATATTGATGAAGTGATTCACACCAGATCCAAAAAGCAAGAAGAGTCTAGCGCTGTGGCACTTAGATCCGAAATAGAACCCGAAGCATAGAAGAAGCTTTAGCTGATGAAAGCTAGATTGAAGTAATGCAAGAAGAACTCGCATTCAGTTCAAGCATTAACGATGTTTGGGAATTAACTCCTAAACCAAAAGGCAAATCCATTATTGGAGCTAAATGGGTTTTCAAGAACAATATGAACGAAAAAGGAAAAGTGGTAAGGAACAAAGCAAGACTTGTGGCTAAAGGATATACGCAAGAAGAATAAATAGACTATGATGAAACCTACGCACCAGTAGCCAAGTTAGAAGTAATTTGATTATTACTTGCTTTTGCCTGTTATAAAAATTTCAGGTTATTCCAAATGGACGTTAAGAGTGCATTCTTAAATGGATTTATTCAAGAAGAAGTCTATGTGGAACAACCTCCTGGATTTAAAGATCCAAAGAAACCAGAGTCATTATTCAGACTGAAAAAGACCCTATATGGATTAAAGCAAGCACCTCGAGCATGGTATGACAGGTTAAATAAGTTTCTAATTCAAAATGGTTTTAACAAAGGGAAAGTGGATACTACCTTGTTCATTAAAAGGGAAGGTAAAAACTTTCTACTTGTCAAATTTATGTCGATGATATTATATTTGAATCACCTAACGAAAGCCTATGCAAGAAGTTTTCTAAGACTATGTAGGATGAATTTGAGATGAGCATGATGGGTGAACTTTCTTTCTTTCTCAGATTACAAGTGAAACAATTGAAGGAAAGAATTTTCATTTACCAAGAAAAATATGCAAAAGAACTCATCAAAATGTTCGGTTTGGAGAATTACAAAAAGACTGAGATACCAATATCAAGTTCTTCAAAGCTGGACAAAGATGAAGGAGGAAAGAAAGTTGACCAGAAACTCTACAGGAGTATTATTGGTTCACTTCTTTATTTTACTGCTTCTAGACCTGACATTTTGTTTAGTGTTTGCATTTGTGCTAGATTTCAATCTGACCCAAAAGAATCTCATCTAAGTGCTGCGAAACGCATCATCAAATATGTTACAACTACCTCAAAGTTAGGTCTGTGGTATCCCAAAGAATGAGACTTTACTCTTCTTGGATATTCATATGCGGATCTAGCAGGTTGTAGAGTTGATAGAAAGAGTACATCAAGTACCTGTCAATTGCTGGGAAACAGGATAATACCTTGGTTCTCAAGAAAGCAAAGTACTGTGGCTCTTTTAACAGCAGAAGCAGAGTATGTGGCCCTTGGAAGTTGCTGCTCTCAAATTTTATGGATAAAACAATAATTGAGAGACTTTGGAATTGAAAATTCATGCACCGAGATCTAATGTGACAACACCAGCACAATTAATCTTACAAAGAATCCAATTCTCCATTCAAGAGCAAAGCATATAGAGATTCGACATCACTTTATCAAAAATCATGTTCAAAATGGAGAAGTTATGATCCAGTTCATCGATTCAAAGAATCAACTGGCGGACATATTTACAAAGCCATTGGAGAAAAGCCTTTTCGAGTCTATACGCACCAAACTGAACGTCACATCCTTTAACCTTTAAAGTCTGAAGATGCTTAGACTCAGAGGTAAAGTCTGAAGGTGATAAGACTTAGAAGGCCAAGAGTTACGACTGTAAGTTATTTTTGGTTCTAGTAATTTAATTTCTTGAAAATGTACGGTTACTTATCGCTAATTGATTGGAATTATCTTTCCAAGTTTCGTTTCGAATTAATAGCACTTATTCATTTTCAAAAAGACAGCTATTCAAAAAGGCAGTTATCTATTTTCAAAAATGCAGTTATTCATTTTCGAAAAAGGAAGTTATTATTTCTTTCAAAAAGGCATTTATAATTTTTCCTTTTTGTGACGTTTTGTTTACCTCGCTTCACTTGCTTTATATACTGTAGAAATCTGTCTTCTTCGTTTTTCACTTGCAAACCCTAACTTACTCCCACTTGCTTTCACTTTCTCTGTTGCTTAATCCAAAAAGTTTTCATCTATTCGAGCAAAGTTGTGAATTTCTCCCTTGAAACAACAATGTCTTCAAGAAAGTCTTCAAGAATCGCAAGCAGGGGACCACACCATATGCCTGAGGGTCCTATCCATTTCGACTTGACCGAGGAAGAAGATTCTCCTCCATTGACTCAACCACAAGAAGAAGTTTTGGAAGAAGTTGATCCTATAAGAACTCTAACTCCTAAGGTTGCTTTCAAGCTTTACTTTTGCTTGAAAAAAAGAGGTACTGCTATGTCATTGATCGATGAATTTCTAAGAGAGAGGGGATACAGAAATGAAACTATGTTCTTGCGTGACATGGAAAAGATGGGGATTGCTGAAAAAGGATCGGTTGAAAAAGCATTTGCCAACTTTCCTAATGACCCGCGTTTTGGTACGGCTAATCAACCCGAAGGGCAGGATGATGATGAACGAATGTTTACACATTTCCAGCCTAGATCAAGTGTGGCTGCAAATGTTGCAAGTGACAATTCAAGTCTTTTCAGATCGAAGAATCACAAAAGGGTTTATTTTGACCTAATGAAGAGAGGGGTCATGAACCCTAAGAGTGTTGATTTTGATTTTCTTGATTTAGTGAAAGTAAAATCTGCGAGAGAAGTTTGCTATTTTGCAATTGGAGCACTTTTGTTCTGAATCTACTGCTACCTATCCAAAACTCACAGCTTACTTCTATTCAAATTTCTCCTTTGTGGATGCAAATAGTTTCTCTTTCACTGTAGGGGATAAGGAGTTCTTGGTGAATATGGATAAACCTAATTCGGGTGGAAAGAGGGTGTTTCCAACCAATTAGTGTATCTGTTGCTCATGCTACACTGTCATTGGTGAAAAACAGGATTCCTGAAGGCAAGATATCCTACTCTAGGATGAATGCCACCAACATCTTGCTGCACAAGATCGTGATCAATTGCATCCGGCCAAAATCGACATCCAAGACTGATGTGTCTCGGTCTGAAGCAAAATTGATGCATGCCATCAATGTTGGTTACAAATTCTCTCTGCCTCACACCATCTTATTTCACATGTACATGATAGTGGTGAAAAATAAGGGACAATTCCCTTATTCTGCTCTTATCACATGCTTTTTTAGGCATTTCCACATTCACATTCTTGCACCTTTGTGTTTGACCATCATTACTTCGATGGTGATTGGATTCAAAATAATCACCAAGATGCAAATGAACGAGCTTAACAAGGTATTAGAGCGCATGAAGGAGAAGTCTCCAATTAAGGCGAAACCAGTTTCTACATGGGTCAAAAGGAAAGGCAAGAAGCCCATGGGTGCTTCAGCAAAGAAGAAGAGAACTCTCATCTTGCAGGATGAAGAAGATGAGGATGAAATGACTCTTTCAGCCTTAAGGAACTTGAAGAGTTTCGTTAGCTTTCGCGAGACTAGAGAAGAGATTGAGAAAAGAGATGCAGACAGAAGAGAAGGAGAAGAAGTAGAAGAAAGAAGAGAAGAAGAAGAGGAAGAAGAAAGAAGAGAAGAAGAAGAGGAAAAAGGAGAAGAGAAGGAAGAGAGGGAGAAGTGGCTCGAGATGAATCTTTTGAGCCTACTTTGGCTGTATCCTGTCGAGCAATTCTGGAAAGACGAAGAGTGGAATTGCTGATAAGCAAGCTCAAGAAAAACATCACACCCTTGTTGACGCAGAACAGGAAGAAGAATCCATCTCTCTTCCCAAAGGCACTCATTTAGGGGGAGATGCGGATAAACGAAATGCATCCACTCATGGTCTTAATGAACACTACTGAAAATCCCTCCATTTTCAAAACTCCTGGACTTGACTCAGCTGGACCAAGCTCTACCACAGTACATCCAGCAGACTATTCGCGACTGCTAGAAATTCTACTGGATGTCAGGAAAGAGCAATATGCTATGAGTTATGAAATGCAAGTTCTCAAGAATGCTTTCATGTCCACTTCAGTGTCTCTACACGATCAGTTAAACACCCTGAAGATGCAAGTGTAAGATCATATGAAGGGTGAAGATTTACAACCGTTGAATGAGACTATTGAAAAGCTTGAGAAGACAGTGAATTCCATGGGAGAATTCCAGCTTGTTCGCCTACCCAAACAACTTTGACTCTCTTCATTTTTAAACAACTCTTTTTATTTGTTCTTCACTTTTTGATGTTGACAAAAAGGGGGAGAAATTTGATGCAGATTTGATATTTGTTTGTTTTTTACTTTGGATTTCTGGACTTATTCCTTGTTTTGTTTGGTTGTGGACTGTTTGATGTGATCTTTTGATGCCTGATGTAACTTAGGGCTTGTTAATGATTATGGAAGAATAGTTGATTTGCAGGACTAACATGTTCTCTGTGGTTGCAGAATCGTTGCTATTCATATCCTAATCTACTTATCTTTTATGAGATATCTTGTGTTGCTTAAGTGTTATTTTGTAGGACAAAAGTGTTCAAATTTGCAGGAAAGTTTTGTCACCATAAAAAAGGGGGAGATTATTGGAGAAAACTTCCTTATTTGTTTTGAAGTTGACAAAATGTTTCCATCAGTCTAGTCTGAAGACTCATAGACTCTATCGTCAAAGTCTAAAGATCTCCAGACTCAAGATTCAAAGTCTATCCTCGTTGATAGTTTCCACACTGACGAAGAGAAGACTTATCCAAATACAAGTATATCCTTAAGGATTTGGTTTGTACGGTTGAAGAAGATCTCACAGCTAGAGATAACACCTCGTGATCAATTATTCTCATTGAAATCAATTTGGATAATTAGATATGTAGATTGGTGAAGTATACTTGGAAGGTTCTACTTATGGAAACCTAGATCCTGATTGTATGGGCGAGCATGATTGGTGGGCTATCATCACATTCCTTAAATAAACTCGAGATCTCCTTAATTGATTTTGTCCAACGGTAGATTGGAAGAACTCATTTGGAATGTGCCAATGGATATGAAGGCATGGAGGAGTATATAAAGAAAACACTCAAGTTATTCAAGTGTGTGCGAGAAAGAAGAATTCTAAAGTCTGAAGCTCCTAGTTCTTTGTTATTTCATTCGCTGAGCTTATACTGTATTCAAAAGAGAGATAAATATTTGTGAGACCTTGAGGAAGTGTAGTAGAGTCTCTACACTGTGGAATCAAGGACGTGAGATTATAATATCTTTTTTGGTTCTTAGTGAAATCCAGCCCGGTGGGCTGTCGGTGCGAGAGAGTGGACGTAGGCTTGGTGTAAGCCGAACCACTATAAACTCTGTGTTTCGATTCTCTTTCCCTAAACTCTTTACTTTAACTTATAATCGTATAAATCTATTTACTGTCTTTTATATTTTCAGTTTATTATTATCAAAAGACGAATTAAGCTGTTAAGTTTTTGTAAAAATCTCTTTAACACCTATTCACCACCCTCTAGGTGTTCTTACTAGCCATATCAATAAGTTATGATAAATCCAACTTGTGATACAATACCATGAAAAAAAGAGATAAGTTATATGGCATCTAATGAGGTTTGGGATTTAGTTGAGTTACCTGATGGTGCGAAGGCCATTGGTTGTGAATGGGTCTTCAAAACTAAGAATGATTCATTGGGAAACATTGAGAAATACAAAGTCAAACTCTTGCCAAGGGATTAACTCAAAAGGAGGAAATAGATTACACGGAGACATTTTCTCCTGTATCTAAGAAAGATTTTCTTCGTATTATTTTGGCATTGGTAACTCATTATGATATAGAGTTACATCAAATGGGTGTGAAAACGGCATTCCTTAATGGTAAACTAAAAGAAGTGGTTTACATAAAACAACTAGAAGGATTTTTCTCTAGTGCTAGTGAGTATTTGGTGTGCAAGCTTAAGAAGTCTTTGTTAGGGCTAGGATTATCACCTAGAGGGGGGTGAATAGGTGATTAAGATAAATTTAAACCAATTTAAACAGAACGAGAAATTGATTAATTAAAACTTAACGATCACAGCAATATAAAGACAAAAAGATTAGGGATAGAGAAACAAGACTCAAGATTTATAGTGGTTCGGCTTAATCCAAGCCTACGTCCACTCTCCTGCACGGACAGCCCTTCTGGCTGGATTTCACTATGAATCAAATGAGTGATTACGCCTCACGCTCTTGAGTCCACAAGTGTAGAAACTCTACTACACTTCCTCAAGTTCTCACCACGTATGATCTCTCTTTTGATTACATATAACACTCGAAGAATAAGCTCACACAATATAAATGGAGATTCGACTTTGGAATTCTTCTATCCAACACTTCAACAACTAGAGCATCTCTCTTATATACTTCTATATGCCTTCATGACCGTTGGCACCTTCCAAAGAAGTTCTTCCAATCAACCCGTTGGACATAATCAATTAGAGAGATCTCGAGCTCTTTAAGGTAAGTGTAGATAGCCCATCAATCCTGTTCGCCCATACAATCAGGATCTAGGTTTCCATAAGTAAATCTTTCCAAGAATAATCTGCGAGTCTATATATATACGAATAAAAGAATAGAATCTTCTAGTGTTGAATCCAGTAGAAATATATTCCATAGCCGTTGGAATCGTATAAGATAAGAATAGAAACTTTGATCTGGAAACTGTCCATGAGGATAGACTTTGAATACTTGAGTCTTGCCGTCGTCAGACTTTGCCAGTAGAGTCTATAAGTCTTCAGACTTTGAGCTTCAGACTTTGTTAGTAGAATCTGCAAGTCATCAGACTAGACTGAGGAAACTGTTTTGTCAACTTCAAAATACCTGAGAGAGTTTTTCCAACAATCTCCCCATTTTTTATGGTGACAAAACTTTCCTGCAGATTTGAATATTATTACTCTGCAATGCAACTCTTAAGCAAACATTGATATCTTATAAAAGATTAGAATAAAGATAGTAGAAATAATCCTGTACACAGATGTCCTGTACATAGACGTACCCTGTACACATATCTGCATCCACAGAAAAACTCATTAGTCATATACAGACATTATTATCTTTATCTAATTTAATAGCTTAAGTGATGTAATAGAGAGCACACATTCAACAAACTCAAGATCAAGTCAAAGTATCAATCACAATCATAACAAACCAAAAAAGATATTTAAAAAGATGAAGGTTTGGTTTTGGAGTGAGGATATCTTAAGCAAACATTGATATCTTATAAAAGATTAGAATAAAGATAGTAGAAGATAAGAGTGAAAGTCTTAAAATCTGCAGAGTCTTCTCCCCCTTTTTGTCAGCACCAAAAAGAATTCAAGGAGCATGAGGAATGCGAACAAGTTGAAAGTCCTCCATAGACTTGACAAAGGTGCTTTCGAGCTTCCTCGATCTTCCTGTAGTTGAGCAAGAACAAAGGCCTCGGCGCAGCCTCAATCTGACGCTGAACATCTTTGATCTGATCATGCATGGTGATGAACATGGCATGATTCTCATTCTACATAGTCTGAAATTCACACCCCATAGCATAGATTTGGCCCTTAAGTTCCAACATGATCTCAAGCAGTCTGCCAAAATCTGAATTCTCAGTCTGTGTGCTTGCATCAACTCGGTCTGATGATGGAGTCAAGCAAGTGTGAACATCAGCAGGAGGGTTTGGAGATGATGTTTCTCCCTCAGGAACCTGAGCAGCATCTTCAGCATGAGGAGGCGATCGACTAACACTTGCATGTGTGAATGTCAGCAAAAGAGGAGTATATTCTCTTTGTTCATCTCCCCCTGTTTCAATATCCTCGGGAGGAGAGAAAAACTCTTCTTTTTGAGGGGATTCCTCATTGACAGCCTTTTCTGCTGGAGAATCTATATGTGCAGGTTCTTCCTCTTTCTCTTTCTCTTCCTCTTTCTCTTCTGCTTCCTTTTCTTTCTCTTTCTCTGTCTCGTCTTCTTCCTCTTTTTCTTTTTCTGTTTCTTCTTCTTTCTGTTTTTCTTCATTCTCTTCTTCTCTCTTCTCTTCTTCTCTCCTCTTTTTCTTCTGCTTCTTCTTCTAAGGATCCCTTTCCTTGAAGTCCTTTCTCTGTTTCTTCTGTAAAATGTTGTTCTGGAACAGCTGGAATAGGTACAGAAAACTGTGAGACAAGAGCAGAGATAGGCAAAGCATCCTCATCTTCTTCATCTTCCAAGATGATTGCCCTTCTCTTTTTCTTGGTAGGACCAGCCATTGGTTCATTTCCTTTCCTTTTTGATGCAGCAGAGTCTGGTCTTGTCTTGACAGGAGTCTTTTCCTTGAACCGCTCTAACTTCTTGCCGAGCTCCTTCGGACGCATCTTGGTTATCATCCTCGACCAATAACCATTTGGCCAATAGTCTTCACGAGAGAGCGAGGAGGAGACTGAATGTTCAAGTGTCCAAGAGAAGTGTGATGAGAGCAAAGATAAGGGAGTTGTCCCTTGTCCTTTGCCATTGTCCTGTACATGTGAAACATGATAGTGTGTGGCAAGGAAAAGTTAAGACCAAGCTTAATGGCACACATCAATTTTGCCTCTGATATGGATACATCTGTCTTTGATGTTGACTTTGGTCTAAGACAGTTGATCACAATTTTGTGAAGCAGAATGTTGGTTGCATTCATTCTGGAGTAAGAGAGACAACCTTCAGCAATTCGGTCTCTTGCAAGTTCCAAGGTGGCATGACTTACGCACACGAGATGGATTGGAAAGCACCCCTTTCCACACCCATTACATCTGCCATTGTGTCCATATCAACGATATAGTCCCCGTCTCGCACACTAAATGAAAAGTGTTCGCATCAAGAAAGCCGATATTGGAGTAAAAGTATGCGGTTAATTCGGGGTAAGCTTTATCACATTCAGTGCAGAACTTGTGCAATTGAAGCTTTTCAAACTTCTCTCTAAGATGAATGCTCAGTAAATCCAGAAAATCAAAGTCTACCGTTCGTGGATTCATCACTCCACGCTTCAGCAGTTTTTCATACACCTTCATGTGTCCATCAGATCGAAACAGTTCATCCTTCTTCCCTCGAAGGTTTGCAGCCATACCCATCCAAGGCTTAAAGTGTAAGAACATCTTTTCATCATCATCCTTTCCCTCTGGTTGATTAAACCCTCCAAACCTAGGGTCATTGGGAAAGTTTGCAAAAGCCTTTGCTGCTGTTCCAACAGGAACAACACCTGATCTTTCCATTATGGTGAGGAAATGCGTCTCATTTCTATAACCTTTTTCTTTCAGAAATTCATCTATAAAGGTCATAGCAGAACCACCTTCTTTCAATGCAGAGTAAAGCCTATAAACAAAAGTAGGCTTGAGTGATCTTACTGGTTCGATATCTTCGAGAACTTCTTCTGCATGTTGAGGGCTATCATCATGAGGTCTGGTGGAGGAGGTGCGCTGCTGAGAACGTTGAGGAGACTGTTCTGTAGGAAAGTCGCTTTCTTCTGTAAGATCGAAGTGCGTAGGACCCTCTCCAGAACCTTGTGGTCCCCCATGTTTGCGATCCTCGAAGACTTTCTTTGGTAAGACATTGTCACTTTCTTGTAGAACTTTTGGAGAAACTTTCACACTTGATTCGCAAGAAAGTTGAGAGCTTTGAGATGTAGAAGTTTGAGAGAAAAAGTTGCAGAGGAGTAAAAACTTTTTATCTAGGGTTTCTGAGTAGTAAAAACGAAGGAGAAGATGAATATAAAAGATAACTGAAACGGGGTATATCAAGCGTCGCGAAATTTAGAAATATTAAGAATTTCCTTTTAAAAACAAATAACTGCCTTAATAAATTGGTAACCACCCCTTTTTGAAATTAACTGCCTTAATAAACACGATTAGATATAAACAACCAAACTTACATTTTCGAAATAACAGATTTAAGCAAATAAGTAAACTTACAGTCGCGTCGATTGATATTCTCAGTCTGTACTCTTATGAGTTTGATACTCTGTCAGACTCTAAGATTGTAAGTCTGAACTTCAACATTCTTCAAGAGATAAAATATTGAGTCTTGAGCGAATAGACTCAAATGAGCTTTTCTCAAGTGGCTTTGTGAAGATGTCTGCCAGTTGATTCTTTGAGTCTACGAACTGTATCAAGACTTCTTTATTCTGAACATGATCTCTTATAAAATGATGTCGAATCTCAATATGCTTTGCTCTTGAGTGTAAGATAGGATTCTTTGTAAGATTAATTGCGCTGGTATTATCACATCTGATCTCTGTGCAAGAGTCTTTAATCCCAAAGTCTTGTAGTTGTTGTTTAATCCATAGTATTTGAGAACAAAGAACTCCCAAGGGCTACGTATTCTCGCTTCGTCGTTGAGAGAGCCACAAGTTTTTGTTTTCTTGAAAACCAAGATACCGCCCGTTTCCAAGCAATTGACAAGTACCGAAGTGCTTTTTCTTTCAACTCTACAACTTGCAAGATCTCGCGTCTCGAATAGCCAAGAAGGGTAAAGTCTCCTTCTTTGGGATACCAAAGACCAATCTTAGCGGTAGAAGCAACATATTTAATAATACGCTTAGTAGCACTTAAATGAGATTCCTTAGGATCAGATTGAAATCTAGCACATATGCAAACACTAAATAATATGTCAGGTCTAGATGCAGTGAGATAAAGAAGCGATCCAATGATACTCCCGTATAATTTCGATCGACTTTCTTCCCCGCTTCGTCTTTGTCTATCTTCAAGGAACTTGACATTGGTATGTCGGTCTTCTTGCGCTTTTCCGAGACCGAACTTTTTAACAAGTTCTTTTGCATATTTCTCTTGATGAATAAATATCCCTTCCTTTAGTTGTTTCACTTGTAGACCAAGGAAAAAGGATAGTTCACCCATCATGCTCATCGCGAATTCATCCTGCATAGTCTTAGAGAATTTCTTGCACAAAGACTCATTAGTTGATCCAAATATGATGTCATCAACATAAATTTGAACAAGTAAAAAGCTTTTACCTTCCCTTTTGATAAATAGAGTAGTGTCTACCTTTCCTTTAGAAAAGCCATTTTGAATTAAAAATTACTTAACCTTTCATACCAAGCTCGAGGTGCTTGTTTCAAACCATATAAGGCTTTCTTCGCCCGAACACGTAGTCCGGTTTCTTTGAGTCTTCAAAGCTAGGTGGTTGTTCCACGTAGACTTCCTCTTGAATAAGTCCATTCAGGAATGCGCTTTTGACATCCATTTGAAATAACCTGAAATTCTTGTAACAAGCAAAAGCAAGTAATAATCTAATTGCTTCTAACCTTGCTACTGGAGCATAGGTCTCATCATAGTCTATGCCTTCTTCTTGCGTGTATCCTTTAGCCACGAGTCTTGCTTTATTTCTCGTTACTTTGCCTTTTTCATCAACTTTGTTCCTGAATACCCATTTAGCTCCAACAACTGATTTGCCTTTTGGTTTAGGAGTCAATTCCCATACGTCATTAACACTGAATTGTCTGAGCTCTTCTTGCATTGCTTCAATCCAGCTCTCATCAGTTAAAGCTTCTTCAATATTTTTGGGTTCCATTTCAGAAATAAGAGCAACAAAGACTAGACTCTTCTCGCCTTTTGGATCTTGTTCGAATTCCCTCATTAATGTTTCCAATAATGAGTTCTTCAGATGACTAGATTTGTGCTTCCAAGCATTCTTGGACAGTCGATAGATTGATGATCTTTTTCTTGAGAAGATTCTTCATCGCAGCTTGTTGTTCGATTCGATTGTTAACAACTTCAATAGAGATAGTTCCAAAGCAGAGTCCGAACAGTTTCCGAATCTTCATTCTCAATTTGCTGAACTTGTGGAGATTCTTGAAATTTGACATTCATTGATTCTTCCACGTCCCGAGTCTTCTTGTTGAAGACTCGTAGGCTTTGCTTGTAGTTGAGTAACCAAGAAAAATCCTTCATCTGATTTTTCTTGAAACTTACCAACACGATCATTAGCATTCTTTAGAATAAAACATTTACAACCAAATACTTGAAAATAAGAAACTATTGGTTTCTTTCCTTTGAAAACTTCATAAGGGGTTTTCTCAAGAATTGGCCTTAAAAACACACGATTTATAATATAGCAAGCGGTTGAAACACTTTAGCCCAAAACCTTGAAGAGATATTATTTCCAATTAACGAGTTCTTGCCATTTCTTGTAAAGACCTATTCTTCCTTTCCACAACTCCATTTTGTTCTGGTGTATATGGAGAGGAGAATTTTTATGCTGAAAACCAAATTCATCACAGAATTTAGCAAAGTCTTGATTTTCAAACTCACCTCCATGGTCTGTTCGAATGCTTGAAATAGTGTGACATTTCTCATTCTGTATTTTCTTAGCAAACTTTGAAAAGAGAGAGAAAGTCTCAGACTTACTTGAAAGAAAGTAGACCCAAGTAAATCGTGAATAATCATCCACTATTACCAGACAGAACCTTTTTCCACCAATGCTTTGCGTTCTGGTAGGTCCAAACAAGTCCATAAGCAGAAGCTGCAATACATGATTAGTGGAAACTTTATTTATTGATTTGTAAGAATTTCTTACCTGTTTACCCAGTACACATGGTGTGCATAGATCAGACTTTGAGTAGTTTAAAATAGGCAATCCACGAACAAGTTTCTTGGAATAGATCTTGTTGATTTGCTTCATGTTGATATGGCCTAGTTTTTTATGCCATAAATTAGCTTCATCTTGTACCGATATTAAGCACTCGTGATCTTTCTTGATTCACATCCGTAAGATAGATATTGCCATGTCTTCGTCCGGTGAAGGATTGAGAAAAGTCTTTACTGATTCCAGAGCAAGTTTCTTCCTGGAAATTGATCTTGAAACCAGTATCACACAACTGGCTTATACTAAGCAAATTGTAGTTTGATCCTTCAACTAAGGAAACATTCTTGATTGATAAGCTTCCAATCTTTACTGTTCCTCGTCCAGTAATTCTTCCTTTGTTGTTACCACCAAAGGAAACTTTTCCTCCGTCTATCTGGACAAGACTTATAAAGCAACTTGAGTCTCCTGTCATATGTCTTGAGCAGCTACTATCAAGATACTACTTAATCTTCCTTTTGATAGTAACCTACGCAAATATTATAGATTCAAGCTTTCTTTGGTACCCATATCATCTTGGGTCCAAGTATGTTAGAACAAGATACGCCTTAGCCCACTATTTTTAACAGTCTCCAAACCAAAGGATATTCTTTCTCAAAATGTTCTGAGCTTTTACACTTGGAACATTTCAAGGCATTTCGCAACAAGGTTTTACAAAGACTTTCTGAAAATGATTCTTATAGACAGCTTTGGCTGGTCTCCGTCTGATTCTTTCCTTTACCTTTGGGAAATCAATTAGTGGAATAGTTTCAGAAGTCATACCAAGACCTAACTTGTCAAAATATGGTCTTTGTATTGAAAGAATTTTATCCAACTTTTCAGAACCATTTGAAAATCTTTTTGATATATTAGAAATATCCTTTTTCAAAAGACTATTTTCATTTGAAATGAGTCTGAATTTTCTTTCATAACAAAGAAAGTCCTTTTCCAACCGATCGAGACTTTTCTTTCAAAAGTTTTTTCCCGTTGCTTCAATGCAAAGTTTTCCTTTTTCAATTCGGAGATCCTCTTAAGAGAGGTTTTCGACTAAGACACGCTTCATCAATATATTTAGAAACTTTGACAGAATTTTTAGGTTACTGACCTCGAATTCACTGTCTGAGTCTGTGTCTGAATCAAGATCTAAGTCTGAGTCTGATTTTGCCATCAAACAGATATTGGCATAATCATCATCACTTTCTTCACATTCGCATCACTCCAAGTCTCGCTTTGAGTGCTTTTCGTATTTCTCGCCTTTCCTTTTCTCTTCTTTAACAAAGGACGGTTGGGTCCGATGTGTCCCTTTTTCTTGCATTCAAAGCAAGTCACTTCTTTGTTAGAATCATCTTCCTCTTGTTGACTTGTTCTGAAACCTTTGCGAACTTTGTTTCTTCCAATTGAATTTCCTTCCTTTTTTGTTCAACTTTCTGAATCTCTTTATCATGAGTGCTAGTTCTTCATCATCTAGATCTTCTTCAGAATCTGTAGCATCAGAATAGTCATTAGACTTTAAGGCAATAAATTTCTTACCTTTTGAATCTTCCTCTTCATTGTTCTGTTCCACTTCATAAGATTGAAGTGTTCCAACCAGTTTGTCTACAGAGAGTGGAGCAATCCTCTTGGTCTCTCTTATTGAGGTTTTTATATAATTCCAGTCTTTAGAGAGTCCTCGTAGGAGTTTGTTGACCTTCATATGTCCCGAGATTGGATGTCCCCGATATTCAAGACCATTCACAATTTCAAAAAGCGACTAAACATGTCAGTTATTGATTCTCTTGATCTCATCTTAAAGACTTCATATTGTCCCAAGAGAATATTGATCCTCGTTTCTTTCACACGATCAGTTCCTTCATAAGTAATGTGAAGCCTATCCCAGACTTCTTTTGCTGTATCACAAGAAGATATTCTGTTATACTCAGTAGGGGATAAAGCACAATATAAAGAATAAATAGCTTTGGCGTCAAGAGTCTGTCTCTTAGTGATTTCTTCTTGAGTCAGTAGAGTGGGATCAGCAACTTCTTTTCCTCTCTCTCGAACTTGATGCGGCAAAGAATGATTCCTTTATCAACCACTTCCCATTCCAAAGGATCTTTCGATCTTAGGAATGCTTTCATCTTGTTTTTCCATATGATGTAGTCTTTTCCATCAAAGTATGGAGGTCTGGTATTGCTTTTGACCTTCAACCAACCCCCCGCAGCAACATACTAGCCATAGATCTTTTACTCGAAGTAAAGACACTTCTTAATAATGAGCACACGGGCTCTGATACCAATTGTTAGGGCTAGGATTATCACCTAGAGGGGGGTGAATAGGTGATTAAGATAAATTTAAACCAATTTAAACAGAACGAGAAATTGATTAATTAAAACTTAACGATCACAAAGAATATAAAGACAAAAAGATTAGGGATAGAGAAACAAGACTCACGATTTATAGTGGTTCGCCTTAATCCAAGCCTACGTCCACTCTCCGCACGGACAGCCCTTTTGGCTGGATTTCACTATGAATCAAATGAGTGATTACGCTTACGCTCTTGAGTCCACAAAGTGTAGAAACTCTACTACACTTCCTCAAGTTCTCACCACGGTATGATCTCTCTTTTGATTACATATAACACTCGAAGAATAAGCTCACACAATATAAATGGAGATTCGACTTTGGAATTCTTCTATCCAAAGACACTTCAACAACTAGAGCATCTCTCTTATATACTTCTATATGCCTTCATGACCGTTGGCACCTTCCAAAGAAGTTCTTCCAATCAACCCGTTGGACAGAATCAATTAGAGAGATCTCGAGCTCTTTAAGGTAAGTGTAGATAGCCCATCAATCCTGTTCGCCTATACAATCAGGATCTAGGTTTCCATAAGTAAATCTTTTCAAGAATAATCTGCGAGTCTATATATATACGAATAAAAGAATAGAATCTTCTAGTGTTGAATCCAGTAGAAATATATTCCATAACCGTTGGAATCGTATAAGATAAGAATAGAAACTTTGATCTGGAAACTGTCCATGAGGATAGACTTTGAATACTTGAGTCTTGCCGTCGTCGACTTGCCGAAAGTCTATAAGTCTTCAGACTTTGAGCTTCAGACTTTGTTAGTAGAATCTGCAAGTCATCAGACTAGACTGAGGAAACTGTTTTGTCAACTTCAAAATACCTGAGAGATTTTTTCCAACAGTCTTTGTATGGCTTAAAACAAGCATCCCGCCAATGGTACTTAAGGTTTCATGAGGTCATCTCTTTATTCAGTTTTATAGAGAATGTCATAGATTAATGTATATACCAAAAGGTTAATGGGAACATGATTTGTTTTATTATCCTATATGTAGATGACATTTTACTTGCAACTAATGATAAGGAGTTGTTACCCGAGGCGAAACAATTTCTCTCTAAGAGTTTTGACATGAAGGATATGAGTGAGGCACCTTATGTCATTGATATTAAGATCCATAGGGATAGACCTCGAGATATATTAGGACTATCTCAAGAAATCTATATCAATAAGGTTTTTGAGAACTTTCGGATGAAAGATTGTTCACCAAGTATAGCATCCATTATGAAAGATGACAGGTTTAATTTGAACCAGTGCCTAAAGAATGATTTTGAAAGGGAACAAATAAAGAACATCTCATATGCTTATGCTATTGGAAACTTGATGTATGTTCAGGTTTGTACTCGACCTTACATTGCTTTTGTTGTGGAAATGTTGGAAAGATATCAAAGCCATCTAGGTATGGACCATTGGAGAGTTGCAAAGAAGGTGATAAGGTACCTTCAAAGTATAAAGGGACACATGCTTTTGTATAGACGGACGGACAATTTGGAGGTAGTTGGTTACTCGGATTCAGCGTTTGCCAGCTACGTTGATTCCCGTAAATCAATATTGGGATATATTTTTATATTTACCAGTGGAGTTGTGTCCTAGAGGAGTGCGAAATAGACCTTGCCACTTCCACTATAGAGGCAGAGTTCGTTTCCTATTTTGAGGCCACCTTACATGGTGTGTGGTTGAAAAGTTTCTTATCGAGATTTAGAGTTGTGGATTCCCTTATTATGCCATCAAAAATGTTCAAAGATAATTCAGCTGCAGTTTTCATAGTTAAGAACCAAAAGAGTGATAGTCGAAGTAAGCACATCGACATCAAGTAATTAACCATCAGGGAATGTGTTAAAGAGAAGAAAGTGATCATAGAACATATAAGCACTAAATTGATGATAGCTAATCATTTAATTAAAGGCATGCTACTAATGAATTATAAGGATCATGTATTTAGAATAGACATTAAATTTTATTTTATTTTTGTATATGAAAGAATTTGTGAGACTTTTATCCATTTATGATGTTTTTCTCAAGACAATCGTATACATTCAATTATTCTGAGAAAAACAATCACGTTTGACTTGTAATAAATATAAGATTTATTCATTAAGTTATGTTATCACGTATGGGCTTATGAAATGCATTATGATACACGGAAGATAATACTCGCTTTAAGAGAACTCGTCGTTGTGATTCATATGTTTTATTTTAGCATGAAGTTTATGTGGATTTGTGTTAATATTTCATTTGATGGAAAGGTGGGATCAAATGGGAGAATTATGATATTTTATTAATTTAAATGTGATCCAATTTTATATTTCCCAATTAATTATGATTTATTGCCTAATTTATTATCCACGTTTATTACATGATAATTACCCATTAATATGATACCTTAATGGTCTTGATGGCAGATGTCGGTAACGTAAGAAATAGAATAATAACATTAAGTCATCTAGTTCAAAACCTATTACTATAGAAAACACACCATCGTGTTTTGAAGGGTATTGGCTAGTGGACCAAAACGTATAGACCGGATGATTCCATATTCACAGATCGATCACACTTTGCGCATTCGTTCAAAGTTTTGAGATTTTCTGCATTTGCAGATTTTCATTAATGGCCAGAGGTATGTCGATTCTTTACATTTCCGCAAAATTGTTCCCGATTATGCTCATATCTGTTTATAAATGATAAATCGGGATCATAAGTTTTTATTTAGATTTAGTCTAACACTTCCTTCTCTTAGGTATACTACAAACCAACAAAAAGAAGCATAAGCCGGTCATGGTCTTGGCACTATCTATCGTGACTGGGCAACAACGTTTGTCTTTTTCCAAATTTGATGACATGTATACCTGTGAAGATGGAAAGTCATATGCTGGAAGGTGAGCGAGTGGCAAAGTTGCCTCCTTTTTCCACTATGTTAGCTGGGAACTGTTTTCCTCTTGGGGAGCCAAGAGGGAAGCTAAGGACATATTTGGCAATGTTTCCATTTTTTTTGTTTTTTCGTTCTTTTGTTCCCTGAAATAGAAAAAAGAACAGAAATTCATTTGATTACTTCAATTAATTTTTTTATTTCTCGGAATAAAAAAGTGGCGGGGAACAGATTTAGAATAAAACAAAAAGTAGAAAAATTAGCTTCTTGATCTCAAGAATAATTTATAGAAATAAGTTTTTTTTTTTTTTTTTCTTTTCTTCCTCCTCGGTGCCCTACTCTTGCTATCTGGCCATTGGCGGCCGCCGCGGCACAATGGCAATCAGCAACAACGACGGTTGGCAGCGGCCGGTAGTGGCAAGGAAGAATAAGAAAAGAAAAAAGAACAAAAAATCTATAAAAAAAATTATTAAGAAATTAAAAGAAATTCTACTTTACAAAAAAATTTGTGAATCGTACCAAACGCATTCCTGTTTTTTTTTCCATTCCGAGAATAAAAATTTTATGTTATTATCAAACATGTTCTTTTACTCAGAAGAAAAAGACTATTTCTGAAAAGAAATTGTTCGATGAAATAGAAACGTTATCAAATGGATCTACGAGTCTATGACCTTAAGCCTGTCAATTCTGCTTGCTCTCAAATTTGCTTTGATGGCCATTCTTGAGGCATCAAGTGATGCTGGCATGAGTCAATTAGATTTATTCACCCGTATAAGAGACGTAGCATAAGAAAGTCGATGAATATTCTACAACTACAAGTCTTCACGTCATTCTCGAAAGAGACAAAAGCATGATGGATTTCTAACAGTCCAGATGGTCTATTCAACTTCTCGAAGTTTACTACATGATTTCCTAGGTGTGATTGTTCAAAGGTTCAAAGAAGAGATGTTCATGAAGATTTTAGAAGTGTCATTACCCGCAGAAGGGACTATAATGCACAGCTTTTCTTTTACAGGAATGTTAAGTCTCTTTAAGAATCTTTTGTAGTGACTTCCCAGAGTCATAAATAATGAGGATGAACCGTTGATACTTACAGAATTTCTGAGACTGCAGCCTCGTCTTCAATCATTTCTATTCTCTGGTTGATTTGCAGGTTCAATCAGCATGGGAACAGCGGTAGGAGCCTTGATTATTCTTTTGCACTTTACTTCATCTACTATCACAGGGATTTCCAGCGCACTTGATACGTTAACTACGGATCAATCGATGCAACATGGCAAGAGCATGGTTTCAGCTGGGGGACTTTCGAACTAGGATTCTTCAGCCTCCGTTATCCCCCAAAGCATTACCTTGGGATATGGTACAAGAAAATAAATCCCATCAAAGTAGTATGGGTTGCCAACAGAGTCAGTCCACTCACTGATTCATCCGGTACGCTGAAGATCACTAGACAGGGAAGTCTCATACTTCTTGATGGAAACGGGAGTGAAATCTGGTCTTCCAACTCATCAATACCCTCACGTTATCCAGTTGCTCAGCTTCTGGACTCGGGGAATCTTGTTGTGAGAGACTTAGGCAATACTGGTTCTGATAATTTCCTATGGCAGAGTTTTGACTATCCAACTGATACTTTTCTGGCGGGGATGAAGATAGGAAGGAACAGAATTACGGGCTTTGATTGTTATCTGACATCTTGGAAGAGTGTAGATGTTCCTTCTCCAGGTAATTTCTCATACCAACTTGACCCGAATGGGTTTCCCCAGATACTTCTGAAGCAGGGCTCCACTGTCAAGACTAGGTTAGGACCGTGGATTGGTGTCCGAAATGGTGGAGTGCCTAATTTGAACCCGAATCTGAAGTACACATTTGAATTTGTTCTGACTGAGCAGGAGATGTACTGCCACTACCAATTCCTCAACAGGTCAGTGATATCCCGTTTGTAATTGAATCCAGATGGTGTTGTGCAGCGCTTCACATGGGTTGACCAAACACAGAATTGGGTTCTATATCTTGTTGGACCATCAGATGTTTGTGACCTTTACGCATATTGTGGAGCCTATGCTAGCTGCAACATCAATATGTCCCCGGTGTGCAAATGCTTGAATGGATTTTTACCAAAAGTCCAACAAAATTGGAGTTCATTGAACCGGATTGGTTGTGTTAGGATAAACGCTTTGGACTGTAAAAGAGACATATTCAGAAAGTATTCTGGTTTGAAGTTGCCAGACACACGGAGCTCCTGGTTTGACAGGAGCATGGATCTTCAAGAATGTGGAGAAGTTTGCAAAAGGAACTGTTCTTGTACGGCATACTCTAATCTAGATCCTGAAGGTGGAGGAAAGGGATGTTTGCTGTGGTTTGGGGACTTGACTGATATTAGAGAAAACGATGAAGGTGGGCAAGACATCTATGTTAGGATGTTTGATCTGGATCCAGGTATTATTTTGCTACTAATGAGAAAATTTCCCCGGTCAGTAAACACAGACAGGAAAGCCTCTGGAACAAAACATGGGCACCGAATAATTCTATTTTAATATTCAATAAATCCTATTTCTTGTTTGGCGCTCAGCAGAGCCCAATTCCTTCACTCAAGAGACAAAAAAGAGCTTAAATCTGAGTATGTCAACATATTCAATTGAATCCACCTTTACTTGAAAGCTCGAACCAATAAATCGTGGGCTAATTAGGATTATTAACTACCTCATTACACCTTGTCCTTGATGAGGGACTTCTTTCGTGTAACATCCTCACTGTACGCTTCAACAGTTCTGAGTCTCAATGTTTTTTGTGCTCCAACGGCTCTTTTTGGTCCAGGTCACTCAAGCAAGAACAAGGGGAAGCTGATCTTAGGCTTGATATCTGGAACATTGCTGCTATTCCTAAGTCTCAGTCTGATGGTGTATGTTCAGAAAAAGAAGGCCGCAATGAAGCACCTGCAAATTAGACTTTTTAACTCACTTTTCTCTGGTAAATTTTTTAATGATGATTAACTTTTCTCTGGTAATGAGTAAACTGTTGCTCGATGCTTTCTGCTAGCTTTCGAATGGCTATGATGCAGGACAATGATACCTACGAAGTCTTTCACTAGAATATTACTGATTTCAAACTTTCTTTATATGCACTTATTTTGGCGCGTAGAATTTAGAGACAAAGGTTCACCATGGCTGAAGAATTTAAAACCGTATGTACCTCAGCTTGCTGCAAATTTTATGCAATGTCCCAAACCCCCTACTTTGATTTTTCTTGGGTAAATAAAGCTATATAAAAACAACCTCTACCCTTTTTTCCTGCATAAACTTCCATTCAAAAGGTTCTGAATCTGACCCTGACCTCAACTCC
Organism: Eucalyptus marginata; assembly: GCA_014182565.1. Taxonomy (NCBI): domain Eukaryota; kingdom Viridiplantae; phylum Streptophyta; class Magnoliopsida; order Myrtales; family Myrtaceae; genus Eucalyptus; species Eucalyptus marginata. The sequence continues at coordinate 41,712,507 of CM024590.1, read as the reverse complement.
ACCCCTCGACCCACCCTTGTCACTGGGCCAAATGCCTAGTTGCTTGAAGGAGAAATGCCTGGAATGATGGAACCGGTTCAACCAAAAATAATTATGCAGGCCCTATGTTGTGCAATGGCTGAAGAATCTGAAAATATGCAACTTGCTGAAGATTTCATTTCATGTCAGATATCTATCGTTCTATCCGATTTGAAAATAAAACAATCTAAATGATCGCGGTCTCTAACCAGAAGGGTGTCAATTTTCTTGAAATGGTTAAATGGCTTTTCAAAAACTTGGAATAAATTCTTTGGAACACAAGGGGGAAGTAACGCATAGATAGCTTTCTTTGTTGGTCTGTGCAAATCCACTGAATTGTTGATTAGTTTGTTCTTTTTCTTGTGTGAGGTTACTGAGGAAAACGTTCTATTTTCCTTTATGTAGGTGGGATATGTACATCACTGGGAGGATCTGAAAATGTGGAATGCTCGGGAGAAGATCCAGAGCTACGGTTATTTGAATTTGCCACAATAGCTAATGCTACAAACAACTTTACAACAGACAACAAGCTTGGAGAAGGCGGTTTTGGAGCTGTCTACAGGGTAAAATAAGTAGTGCAAGCCATCTGTATAAAATACATTATGCATCAATGGATTGATTATGAACCTATCTACCCTCTTATGGTAAATAGCATGGACGCATTGTCTCAACATATTGCACAAAAGCAGCTGCACTTGCACCTCAAACACCCAGCGATATATTAGTTCTCATCAATCCCAGAAAAGAATTCATTTTGAATAGCCTTGGCTCTCTTGGCTAATGTTGGATGGATTTGCTACCTTACAACCTGGGACATAGCATAATGTAACTGTTGGAAAACTCTCGTCAGGTATTTTGAAGTTGACAAAACATTTTCCTCTGTCTAGTCTGATGACTTGCAGATTCTACTGACAAAGTCTGAAGATCAAAGTCTGAAGACTTATAGACTCTACTGCAAAGTCTGACGACAGTAAGACTCAAGTATTCAAAGTCTATCCTCATGGACAGTTTCCAGATCAAGATTTGTATTCTTATCTTATACGATTCCAACGGCTATGGAATATTTTTCTACTGGATTCGACACTAGAAGATCCTATTTCCTTATTCGTATAAACTCGCAGATTATTCTTGGAAAGATTTACTTATGGAAACCGATATCCTGATTGTATGGGCGAACATGATTGATGGGCTATCTACACTTGCCTTAAAGAGCTCGAGATCTCTCTAATTGATTCTGTCCAACGGGTTGATTGGAAGAACTTCTTTGGAAGGTGCCAACGGTCATGAAGGCATAAAGAAGTATATAAGAGAGATGCTCTAGTTGTTGAAGCGTGCTGGATAGAAGAATTCCAAAGTCTGAATCTCCATTTATATTATGCAATCTTATTCTTCGAGTGTCATATGTAATCAAAAGAGAGATCATACTGGTGAGAACTTGAGGAAGTGTAGTAGAGTCTCTACACTGTGGACTCAAGAGCGTGAGACTGTAATCACTCATTTGATTCATAGTGAAATCTAGCCAGAAGGGCTGTCCGTGGAGGAGAGTAGACGTAGGCTTGAATTAAGCCGAACCACTATAAATCTTGAGTCTTGTTTCTCTATCCATAATCTCCTTGTCTTTATATTGCTGTGATCGTTAAGTTTTATTTTATCAATTTCTCGCTCGTGCAAATTGGTTTAAATTTATCTTAATCACCTATTCACCCCCCTCTAGGTGATAATCCTAGCCCTAACAATTATTATCAGAGCTCGTGTGCTCGTTTTTAAGAAGTGTCTTTACTTCTGAGTAAAAGATCTATGGCTAGTATGTTACCTGCAGGGTTGGTTGAAGGTCAAAGCAATACCAGACCTCCATACTTTGATGGAAAAGACTACAAAGATATGGAAAAACAAGATGAAAGCATTCCTAAGATCGAAGGATCCTTTGGAATGGGAAGTGGTTGATAAAGGAATCATTCTTGCTGCTACATCAAGTTCAGAGAGAGGAAAAGAAGCTGCTGATCCCACTCTACTGACTCAAGAAGAAATCACAAAGAGACAGACTCTTGACGCCAAAGCTATTTATTCATTATATTGTACTTTATCCCCTACTGAGTATAATAGAATATCTTCTTGTGATACAACAAAAGAAGTCTGGGATAGGCTTCACATTACCTATGAAGGGACTGATCGTGTGAAAGAAACGAGGATCAATATTCTCTTGGGACAATATGAAATCTTCAAGATGAGATCAGGAGGATCAATAATTAATCGCTTTACTGAAATTGTGAATGGTCTTGAATATCAGGGACATCCAATCTCAGGTCATATGAAGGTCAACAAACTCCTACGAGGACTCTCTAAAGACTGGAATCATATAAAAACCTCAATAAGAGAGACTCAGAGGATTGCTCCACTCTCTCAGACGAACCGGTTGGAACTCTTCAATCTTATGAAGTGGAAATCGAACAATGAAGAGGAAGATTCAAAAGGTAAGAAATCTATTGCCTTAAAGTCTAATGACTATTCTCAAGCTACGCATTCTCAAGAAGATCTAGATGATGAAGAACTGGCACTCATGATAAAGAGATTCAGAAAGTTGAACAAAAAAGGAAGGAAATTCAATTGGAAGAAACAAAGTTCGCAAAGGTTTCGTAACAAGTCAACAGAGGAAGATGATTCTAACAAAGAAGTAACTTGTTTTGAATGCAAGAAAAAGGGACACATCGTAATCTAACCGTCCTTGTTAAAGAAGAGAAAAGGAAAGACCGAGAAATACGTAAAAGCACTCAAAGCGAGACTTGGAGTGATATCAATGTGAAGAAAGTGATGATGATTATGCCAATATCTCGTTTAATGGCAAAATCGACTCGGGCTCGGACTTGTCTTGATTCGACACGTACTGCATACAAGGAATTCGAGGTCGCAACCTAAAAATTCCTGTCAAAGTTTCTAAATATATTGATGAACTGTGTCTTAGTCTCGAAAACCTCTCTTAAGAGGATCTCCGAATTAAAAAGGAAAATTCTGCATTGAAGCAACAGAAAACTTTTGAAAGAAAAGTCTCGATCGCTTGGAAAAGGACTTTGCAGTTATGAAAGAAAACTCGACTGCTTTCAAATGAAAATAGTCTTTTGAAAAATGATATTACTAATATATCAAAAAGATTTTCAAATGGTTCTGAAAAGTTGGATAAGATTCTCTCAATACAAAGACCATATTTTGATAAGTTAGGTCTTGATATGACTTCTGAAACTATTCCACTGATTGATTTTCCAAAGGTAAAGGAAAGAATCAGATAGAGACCAGCCAAAGCTGTCTATAGGAATCATTTCCAAAAGTTTTTGTAAAACCCGTTGGCGTAAATGCCTTAAGTTGTTCTATGTAAAAGCTCGAAACATTTTGAGAAAGAATGTCCTTTGGTTTGGAGACCTCGTTAAAAGAGCCGGGCTAAGACTGCCTTCTTCGTTCTAACACTTTTGGACCCAAGATGATATGGGTACCAAAGAAAGCTTGAATCTATGATATTTGGTGTTACTATCAAAAGGAAGATTAACTGGTACCTTGATAGTGGCTGCTCAAGACATATGATAGGAGACTCAAATTGTTTCATAAGTCTTGTCCTGGATAGACGGAGGAAAAGTTTCTTTTGGTGGTAACAATAAAGGAAGGATTATTGGTCGAGGAACAAAAAAGATTGGAGGCTTATCAATCAAGAATGTTTCCTTAGTTGAAGGGTTAAACTATAATTTGCTTAGTATAAGCCACAGTGCGATACGGTTTCAAGATCAATTTCCAGGAAGAAACTTGCTCGGAATCGCAAAGACTTTTTCAATCTTTCACCGGACGAAGACATGGTAATATCTATCTTCCGGATGTGAATCAAGAAAGATCACGTGCTTAATATCGTACAAGATGAAGCTGATCTATGGCATAAAAAGCTAGGACATATCAACATGAAGCAAATCAACAAGATCTCTTCCAAGAAACTTGTTCGAGGATTGCCTACTTTAAATTACTCAAAGTATGATCTATGCACACCATGCGTACTTGGTGAACAGGTAAGAAACTCTTACAAATCAATAAATAAAGTTTCTACTAATCATGTATTGCAGCTTCTGCATATGGACTTGTTTGGACCTACCAGAACACAAAGCATTGGTGGAAAAGGTTCTGTCTGCAAAGTGGATGATTATTCACGATTTACTTGGGTCTACTTTCTTTCAAGTAAGTCTCGAGACTTTCACTCTTTTCAAAGTTTGCTAAGAAAATACAGAATGAGAAAGGTCACACTATTTCAAGCATTCGAACATACCATGGAGGTGAGTTTGAAAATCAAGACTTTGCTAAATTCCCGTGATGATTTTGGTTTTCAGCATAAATTCTCTTCTCCATATACACCCGAACAAAATGGAGTTGTGGAAAGGAAGAATAGATCTTTACAAGAAATGGCAAGAACCTTATTAATTGGAAATAATATTTCTTCAAGATTTTGGGCTGAAGTCAAGCTTTCAACCGCTTGCTATATTATAAACCGTGTGTTTTTAAGACCAATTCTTGAGAAAACCCCTTATGAAATTTTCAAAGGAAAGAAACCAATAGTTTCTTATTTACAAATATTTGGTTGTAAATGCTTTATTCTTAAGAATGTTAATGATCGTGTTGGTAAGTTTCAAGAAAAATCGATGAAGGATTTTTCTTGGTTACTCAACTTCAAGCAAAGCCTACAGAGTCTTCAACAAGAAGACTCGCATCATGGAAGAATCAATGAATGTCAAATTTCAAGAATCTCCACAAGTTCAGCAAATTCGAATGAAGATTCAGAACCTCCTTTTGCACTGGGGGACTATCTCTATTGAAGCTGTTAACAATCCAGAATCAGAACAACAAGTTACTAATGAAGAATCTTCTCTAGAAAAAGATCATCAATCTATCAGACTGTCCAGTAATTGGAAGCACAAATCTAGTCATCCTGAAGAACTCATTATTGGAAACATTAATGAGGGAATTCGAACAAGATCCAAAAGGCGAGAAGAGTCTAGTGTCATGTTGCTCTTATTTCCGAAATGGAACCCAAAAATATTGAAGAAGCTTTAGCCGATGAAAGTTCGGATTGAAGCAATGCAAGAAGAACTCGACAATTCAGCATTAACGACGTATGGGAATTGACTCCTAAACCGAAAGGCAAATCAGTTGTTGGAGCTAAATGGGTATTCAGGAACAAAGTTGATGAAAAGGGCAAAGTAACGAGAAACAAAGCAAGACTCGTGGCTAAAGGATACACGCAAGAAGAATGCATAGACTATGATGAGACCTATGCTCCAAAGAGCAAGGTTAGAAGCAATTAGATTATTGCTTGCTTTTGCTTGTTACAAGAATTTCAGGTTATTTCAAATGGATGTCAAAAGCGCATTCCCGAATGGACTTATTCAAGAGGAAGTCTACGTGGAACAACCGCCTGGTTTTGAAGACTCAAAGAAACCATACTGTGTTCGGGATCAAGAAAGCCTTATACGGTTTGAAACAAGCACCTCGAGCTTGGTATGAAAGGTTAAGTAATTTTTTAATTCAAAATGGTTTTTCTAAAGGAAAGGTAGACACTACTCTATTTATCAAAAGGGAAGGTAAGAGCTTTTTATTAGTTCAAATTTATGTTGATGACATCATATTTGGATCAACTAATGAGTCTTTGTGCAAGAAATTCTCTAAGACTATGCAGGATGAATTCGAGATGAGCATGATGGGTGAACTATCCTTTTTCCTTGGTCTACAAGTGAAACAACTAAAGGAAGGGATATTTATTCATCAAGAGAAATATGCAAAAGAACTTGTTAAAAAGTTCGGTCTGGAAAACTGCAAGAAGACTGACATACCAATGTCAAGCTCCTTGAAGATTGACAAAGACGAAGCAGGGAAGAAAGTTGATCAGAAATTATACAGAAGTATCATTGGATCACTTCTTTATCTCACTGCTTCTAGACCTGACATATTATTTAGTGTTTGCATATGTGCTAGATTTCAATCTGATCCTAAGGAATCTCATTTAAGTGTCGCTAAGCGTATTATTAAATATGTTGCTTCTACGTTAAGATTGGTCTTTGGTATCCCAAAGAAGGAGACTTTACTCTTCTTGGCTATTTAGACGCAGATCTTGGTGTTGTAGAGTTGAAAGAAAAAGCACTTCGTGTACTTGTCAATTGCTTGGAAACAAAGAGCAGATCTTGGTTTTCAAGAAAACAAAATACCGTGGCTCTCTCAACAAAGCAGGCGTAATACGTAGCCCTTGGGAGTTGCCGTTCTCAAATACCGTGGGATTAAACAACAACTACAAGACTTTGGGGTTAAAGACTCTGCACGAGATCGATGTGATAATACCAGCGCAATCAATCTTACAAAGAATCCTATCCTACACTCAAGAGCAAAGCATATTGAGATACGACATCATTTTATAAGAGATCATGTTCAGAACAAAGAAGTCTTGATACATTTCGTAGACTCAAAGAATCAATTGGCAGACATCTTCACAAAGCCACTTGAGAAAAGCTCATTTGAGTCTATTCGCTCCGCACTCAATATTTTATCTCTTGAAGAATGTTGAAGCTCGTACTCACAATCTTAGAGTCCGACGTGCAGTATCGACTCATAAGGGTACAGACTGAGAATGCTAATCGACGCGACTGTAAGTTTACTTACTTGTTTAATTCTGTTATTTCGAAAAGGTAAGTTTGGTTGCTTACATCTAATCGTGTTTATTAAGGCAGTTAATTTCAAAAAGGGGTGGTTACCAATTTATTAAGGCAGTTATTTGTTTTTAAAAAGGCAATTTCCAATATTTCTAAATTCCGCGACGCTTGATATACCCCGTATCAGTTATCTTTAACATTCATCTTCTCCTTCGTTTTTACTACTCAAAAACCCTAGATAAAAAGCTTTCACTCCTCTGCAACTTTTTCTCTCAAATTTCTACAAAGATCTCAACTTTCTTGCGGATCAAGAGTGAAAGTTTCTCCAAAAGTTCTACAAGAAAGTGACAATGTCTTACCAAAGAAAGTCTTCGAGGATCGCTAACAGGGGACCACAAGGTTCGAGAGGGTCCTACTCACTTCGATCTTACCGAAGAAAGCGACGTTCCTACATCACAAGCCTCCTCAACGTTCTCGGCGCACCGCCTCCACCAGACCTCATGATGATAAACCTCAACATGCGAAGAGGTTCTTGAAGATATCGAACCGCAAGATCACTCAAGCCCGGCTGCGTTATAGGCTTTACTCGCTTTGAAAGAAGGTGGTTCCGCTATGACCTTTATCGATGAATTCTCGAAAGAAAATGTTATAGAAATGAGACGCATTTCCTTACCATTATGGAAAGATCGTGTTGTTCCCGCTGGAACAGCAAAGAAAGGCTTTCGCAAACTTTCCCAATGACCCTAGGTTTGGAGGGTTTAATCAATCAGAGGGAAAGGATGATGATGAAAAAATGTTCTTGCATTTTAAGCCTTGGATGGGTATGGCTGCAAACCTTCGAGGGAAGAGGGATGAACTGTTTCGATCTGATGGACACAGGAAGGTGTATGACAAACTGCTGAAGCGTGGAGTGATGAATCCACGAACGGTAGACTTTGATTTCTTGGACTTACTGAGCATTCATCTTATAGAGAAGTTTGAAAAGCTTCAGTTGTATACGTTCTGCACTGACTGTGATAAAGCTTATCCTGAATTAACAGCATACTTTTATTCAAACATAAGCTTTCTTGATGCGAACAGCCTTTCATTTAGTGTGCGAGACAGGGACTATATCGTTGATACGGACACACTGGCAGATGTTATGGGTGTCGAAAGGGGTGCTTTCCAATCCATCTCGTGTCCGTAAGTCATGCCACCTTGAACCGGCAAGAGACCGAATTGCTCAAGGACGGCTCTCTTACTCCCGCATCGAATGCAACCAACATTCTCCTTCACAAAATTGTGATCAACTGTCTTTAGACCAAAGTCAACATCAAAGACAGATGTATCCATATCAGAAGCAAAGTTGATGTGTGCCATTAAGCTTGGTCTTAAATTTTCCTTGCCACACACTATCATGTTTCACATGTACAGGACAATGGCAAAGGACAAGGGACAACTCCCTTATGCTGCTCTCATCACACGTCTCTTCAGACACTTGAACATTCAGTCTCCTCCTGCTCTCTCTGTGAAGACTATTAGCCAAATGGTTATTGGTCTGAGGATGATAACCAAGATGCGTCTGAAGGAGCTCAGCAAAAAGTTAGAGCAGTTCAAGGAAAAGACTCCTGTCAAGACAAGGCCAGACTCTGCTGCATCAAAAAGGAAAGGAAAGGAACCAATGGCTGGTCCTACCAAGAAGAAGAGAAGGGCAATCATCTTGGAAGATGAAGAAGATGAGGATGCTTTGCCTATCTCTCGCTCTTGTCTCACGCTTTTACGTACCTATTCCACTGCCCGTTCCCGACAACATTTTACGAAGACACAGAAAAGGACTTCGGGGAAAGGGATCCTTTGAAGAAGAAGCGAAGAAGAAGAGAAGAAAGAAGAAGAGAAGAAGAGAAGAAGAGAAGAGAGAAGAAGAGAAGAAAGAAAAAGAGGAAGAAGACGAGACAGAGAAAGAGAAAGAAGAGGAAGCAGAAGAGAAAGAGGAAGAGAAAGAGAAAGAGGAAGAACCCGCACGCAATTCTCCAAAAGAGAAAAGGCTATCAATGAGGAATCCCCTCAAAAAGAAGAGTTTTTCTCTCCTCCCGAGGATATTGAAACAAAGGGGGAGATGAACAACGAGAATATACTCCTTTTGCTGACTTTCACACATGCAAGTGTTAGTCGATCGCCTCCTCATGTCAAGATGCTGCTCGGGTTCCTCAGGGAGAACCATCATCTCCAAACCCTCCTGCTGATGTTCATACTTGCTTGACTCCTTCGTCAGACCGAGTTGATGCAAGCACTCAGACTGAGAATTCAGATTTTGGCAGACTGTTTGAGATCATGTTGGAACTTAAGGGCCAAATCTATGCTATGGGGTGTGAATTTCAGACTCTACAGAATGAGAATCATGCCATGTTCATCACCATGCATGATCAGATCAAAGATGTTCAGCGTCAGATTGAGGCTACTGCTAGAGGCACTGTTCTTGCTCAACTGCAGGAAGATCTGAGGAAGCTTGAAAGCACTGTCAAGTCTATGGAGGAATTTCAACTTGTTCGCATTCCTCGTGCTCCTTGAATTCTTTTTGGTGCCGACAAAAAGGGGAGAAGACTCGCAGATTTTAAGACTTTCACTCTTATCTTCTATCCTCACTCCAAAACCAAACCTTCATCTTTTTAATATCCTTTTTGGTTTGTTATGATTGTGTTTGATACTTTGACTTGATCTTGAGTTTGTTGAATGTGTGCTCATTATTGCATCGCTTAAGCTTTCAAATTAGATAAAGATAGTAATGTCTGTATATGACTAATGAGTTTTCTGTGGATGCAGATATGTGTACAGGGGATGTCTGTGTACAGGACTTCTGTGTACAGGATAATTTCTACTATCTTGTTCTAACTTTTTTGACTGCTTAAGACTTGTATTGCGGTGGTATTAATATTCAAATCTGCAGGAAAGTTTTGTCACCATCAAAAGGGGGAGATTGTTGGAAAACTCTCTTCGTATTTTGAAGTTGACAAAACATTTTCCTCTCGTCTAGTCCGATGACTTACGTATTCTACCGACAAAGTCTCGAAGATCAAAGTCTCGAAGACTTATAGACTCTACCGGCAAAGTCCGACGACGAAGACTCAAGTATTCAAAGTCTATCCTCATGGACAGTTTCCGATCAAGATTTGTATTCTTATCTTATACGATTCCAACGGCTATGGAATATTTTTCTACTGGATTCGACACTAGAAGATCCTATTTCCTTATTCGTATAAACTCGCAGATTATTCTTAGAAAGATTTACTTATGGAAACCGAGATCCTGATTGTATGGGCGAACAGGATTGATGGGCTATCTACACTTGCCTTAAAGAGCTCGAGATCTCTCTAATTGATTCTGTCCAACGGGTTGATTGGAAGAACTTCTTTGGAAGGTGCCAACGGTCATGAAGGCATAAAGAAGTATATAAGAGAGATGCTCTAGTTGTTGAAGCGTGCTGGATAGAAGAATTCCAAAGTCTGAATCTCCATTTATATTGTGCGATCTTATTCTTCGAGTGTCATATGTAATCAAAAGAGAGATCATACCGGTGAGAACTTGAGGAAGTGTAGTAGAGTCTCTACACTGTGGACTCAAGAGCGTGAGACTGTAATCACTCATTTGATTCGTAGTGAAATCCAGCCAGAAGGGCTGTCCGTGGAGGAGAGTGGACGTAGGCTTGAATTAAGCCGAACCACTATAAATCTTGAGTCTTGTTTCTCTATCCCTAATCTCCTTGTCTTTATATTGCTGTGATCGTTAAGTTTTATTTTATCAATTTCTCGTTCTGTGCAAATTGGTTTAAATTTATCTTAATCACCTATTCACCCCCCTCTAGGTGATAATCCTAGCCCTAACAGTAACTACATTGGGAGGATAATTCGCCTAATTTAACTACATTGGAAGAATATGATGAAAAAGAAAATTTCTGATTCTGTCAATTTACTACAAACATAATCACTTTTTGTGAACTTTCAGGTTTAACTGTGTGCAAAATTTCTGCAAGATATGATAATGTAAAACAAGAGGAGAGATAAATTGAACATTAAAGACCAAAAAATACCTGTGAACAAAATAAGTAGTCCTACAATTTATGACTTTTTTCAGGGTATGTTGAAGAGCAATCAAGAAATTGCAGTGAAGAGACTTTCAAGGAGTTCACGCCAAGGACTAGACGAGTTCAAAAGTGAAGCCTCACACCTTGCCAGGCTTCAGCACAGAAACCTCGTGAAGCTTCTAGGATGCTGCACTCAGAAAGAAATATTGCTGATATATGAATACGTGCCCAACAAAAGCTTGGATACGTTCATTTTTGGTTCGCTTTCTCTCATGACATATGATGCTCAACATCTCTTAAGCATGCTATACTGAAGTTCTATCTTCTAAGACCTTGCAAACAGTCATCATAGATGATTGTACTGGTATCTCCATTCTTATGACATGAGATCTCACAAAAACCAAACTTGAACTCTATAAGAGTAACATTCATTAGCATGAATCAGTTCATCTGTCTTCTTCAAATTGCAGTAATCAACTGTCCAGGCCTTACTTGAAGTACATGAATTGAACTTCTGCAGATCAGGAGCAGAGGAAGCTGCTTGATTGGAGTAAGCGATTTCACATTATCAGTGGAATAGCTCGGGGGTCTTCTTTACCTTCACCAAGATTCCAGACTGAGAATAATTCACCGAGATCTAAAAGCTAGCAATGTCTTGCTAGATTGTGAGTTGAATCCTAAGATATCTGATTTCGGGCTTGCTAAAAGTTTTGGAGCAAATGAGACACAAGCATGTACAAAGCGAGTGGCTGGAACATAGTAAGCACTTAAATAACTGCAACGTCTGTGATCAAATGGATATCAAGCTCATTGTACTTGGTGGATTTATTCGTGCAGTGGTTACATGTCCCCTGAGTATGCAATTAATGGAGTTTTCTCGGCAAAGTCAGATGTGTTCAGCTACGGTGTTTTGATGCTGGAGATAATTAGTGGGACAAGAAACAGAGGGTTCTCTCACTCAGATCACCCTCAGAATCTTCTTGGACATGTAAGTTTGAAATTCTGTTTTTCTTATTTTTTTTGGTTCACTAAATATCAAGAACTACCCTTTAATAGATTGGTTTTAATGGGGTCAGGCGAGGAAACTATTTCAAGAAGGAAGATCGATTGAATTTGTTGATCCGGTGGTCGGTAACTCATGTAACGTATCAGAAATCATAAGGACCATGCACATTGGCCTTTTATGTGTACAGAAATGCCCCGAGGACAGGCCAACTATGTACATGGTGATTCTGATGCTGGGAAGCGATATGGCACTGTCCACCCCAAAAGAGCCTGGATTTTTCAGCGAAACAAAAGGGCCTCACGCAAATGCTCGTGTAAGCCAGCCCGAACCATGCTCTCCTAATGAAGTTACCTTGACAGCATTATCCGCTCGGTAGAAGACGCTTTCACCACGATCTCTGACCTCTCTGATCTGAATAAGTATATGTTCTATGGCGACATGTACACGTTGTGAAGATGGCAGAGCCAAGTGCTGGAATGTGAGAGAAAGACATCACCAATGATTTACACAGCAACCCAGAACGATTCGTCCCCTTAAATTGTTGCACATTGTTGAACACTTTCGGCTACAAACATTGAAATTTCTTATTGTCTTAGCATTCTGCATTAATACTTTGTCTTATTTTAATGGAAAAAAAAAGGTTATACGAAGTTGAACACCGAAAGGGAAGTTTAAATAACCAGAGAGATGTCAATTCCTCGGGGCCGGAGACATCAGCGGAGTCAAGGTCTTTTAAGAAAATAAATTTAATTCCTAGGGTGGTTCCTTACCCTGTGAAACTTAGGAGGAGAGCTTCAACGTGGGATTTTAGGCCGTATTCTTTTCGTATTAGTCCTTGGCCAAGATGTACCTATTTTGAATATAGTTGGTTGTTTGGAAATAGCTGTCTACTTTTGTGTAGATTACATATTCTGAGACCTTGAAACCAGAGTTTGTGTAATATTTTGACCAAGTCAAGAGTGATGGGCCCGAAAGAGAAAAAAAAAATCAGTGTTGAACTCGGCTCTTTTCTTTTAAGCCGAGAGCTCGCGCGATGAGAACAGGGGGGAGAAAAGAGAGTTGAAAAGTCAAAGAAAGAAAAACAAAAACAATAAAATAAAAGGAGGTTGACATGTCAACAAAGGGGGAAAAAAAGGGGATGCTCGGCAGAAAAGAAACAGAGCGCCCGAGAGCTCGTGCGCGCAAAAAGAAAAAAGGAAAGAAGGAAAAGGAAGGAGGGAAAAAGAAAATAGGGGTTTTGCACGTGCCCGTCGTGGATGCGTTGCCAATTGAAGTATTAATGCTTCTTGTTCATCCAATTAAAGTATTTTTCGGATTTAGGGCTCAAATTCAGAATTTTGAAAAAATTGAGCCATGAAATCCAAATTTTGAGTTATGGGATTCGGGATTTAATGAAAATTGGGGTTTATGGAGTTGTAGAGTTGTGGGTTATGATGGATGTCGTCTTGGCACAACAATTTTGGCGGAGTGAGATTTTAGGGTTTTGCAAGTGAGTTTCCCATTGAGTTTAGGTTTGAATATTCGCTTCGAGTGAGCGATTTGTTGACGCATGAGAGTCATTTTGTTAGTTTTTAAGATTAGTTTAGTGGCTAAAAGACAAAACGTACCATCATAGCATATTTGATGCATAATTTCATATCGGGCATTTATCTCAGTCAAATGGAATGTCCAATAGTCACGCAGTCTCGCGGATATGGACAAAACACATTTCGACACCATGAAAAACTTTCGGGGAAGAGAAGGTCAACCTCTACATAGCAGTCTCGCTTTGGAGGAAGTATACTTCTCAACACCATCCTAGAAATCCTATCGCAGCCCAGGTCGAACCTCAGGTTGTGTGTGCAAATAGTGTGGTGCTAAAGTAATAAAGCATGCACAACAATTTAAATGCAAACAACACTTCTAATTGGGAATAATAAATCATTCATCCCACATTCCAACTTGCAAGACAAAGGTTAGCAAAGACTACTCCCCTTATACCTCCCATTTGCAAGAACATTTAACACCTTAAAATGTTAGGAATGTACCTGGAATCCTCGCTGCCAAACAAAAACACTTTTCAAAAGAAAAAGAAAAATTAGCCTAAGTCCACTAAGTGTTTTAACACAGAGAAGGTCATTTTCCACTCAACTCTCAAAAGTGTTTGAATGACATGTTTGGAAATGGGCTTGCCTTTCTTCCTCCTAAGCACTCCATGTTTGGCATGGTTAATGTTTCACCCTTTTGCCCGAATAAAGTCATTTCGACGAGCTTTTTTCTTGAGGATCGCCAATGTGAAGCACGCATAGTGACACTAGAGAATAGGTCACGCGAATCATGTCACGCATTTTTTGTTTTTGTCCTTATTCTTCTTTGTTTGTTTGTTTTGTTTTGTTTTGCCCTTTTTATTGATAATTTCGGATTACCTCTCAAGAGAGACATTCAACCGTTTATGCGAGGACTCGATGGATTCTTGAGTCAATTCTTTCTTCTGCCATTTCCTCGTCAGGCAGTAAGGTACCTGAAACACAAATAGATGTGCGCATATGCAACATATACATGATATCTACAATGTTATGCATGATGCCATGTGACTCGAATTGTGCATGAAGTGGCTACTCGGCCTTGATTTCACTCATGGAAAGTACTTCTTGATTGCATCAGCGTTTACAGGTCTAGGCAATTCATTGCCATCCATTTCAACTAAAAACATAGCACCACCGGGAAGAATCTTCTTAATGACATACGGCCCTTCGTAGTTCGGGGTGAATTTGCCGCGAGGATCCGGTATGATTGGAAGCACCTTCCTCGCACCAAGTCATTGACTTCGAAATGTCTGGGACGCACCTTTCGATTGAAGGCTTTTGCGACTCGTCTCTGATAGCATTGACCATGACATACAGCTTGCAATCTCTTCTCATCGATCATATTTAGCTGCTCATGCCTTTGTTGCATCCACTCAATCTCATCAAGCTTAGACTGGGAAATGACCCTTAGAGAAGGAACTTCAACCTCAACAGGTAAGACCGCCTCCATCCCGTACACGAGTGAAAAAGGAGTTGCCCCTGTAGAGGTGCGGATAGAAGTTCGGTACGCCATTAGTGCATAAGGAAGTCTCTCGTGTCAATCACGATAATTTTCAGCAGTCTTTGACAAGATTTTCTTTATGTTCTTATTCGCCGCCTCCACTGCTCCATTCATCTGAGGGCGGTATGGTGATGAGTTCAAATGTTTAATTCGAAACTCACCGAGCAAGCCATCCACGATCTTGTTGTTCAAATTAGTGCCGTTGTCGGTAATGATCACCTCTCCGTACCCGTAACGGGCAATAATATCGTGACGAATGAACCTGGCCACATTCTTGGCGGTGACATTAACATACAAGTTAGCCTCGACCCACTTGGTAAAGTAGTCTATTGCCACTAAGATAAATCGATGCCCGTTTGAAGCTTTGGGGTTGATGGGCCCGATCACGTCAATTCCCCACATTGAAAAGGGCCATGATTGAGACATTTGGTGAAGTTCATTTGGAGGGGCATTTATCTTGTCTCCATAAATCTGGCATTGGTGACACCGTCGTACATGCTGAATGCAGTCGGACTCCATGGTTAGCCAAAAGTAACCAAGTCGCATGATCTTTCTCACCAAGAAGTGTCCGTTCATGTGGGGACCGCACTCCCCTTCATGTATCTCTTTCATCAAATGGTCGCTTCTTTTAGCGTCGACACACCTTAGCAATGTCGAGTTGAATGACCTTTTATAAAGGACGTCTCCACCGGGCGAAGAATCTTGATGCCGCTTTGAGATATGCTTCCTATCTCGCCGCTTCACCTCTTTCGTGGAATTCGCCCTTCGTAGGTACTTCAAGATATCACCGTACCACGGCTTTCCATCGGGCTCCTCTTCAATTATCATACAATAAGTCAAGGCGTCTAAAGATTTCAATTCTTAATGGTTCAATGTCCATGCCTCCGCACTCGCAACATTGAAGACAAGGTAGCCGGGCATCGCCGAACCGATTTTGGGACCTTGGTAAGTATTCGAATGATATTTCTTGGAATTCTTTCGTCAACTTCCCCAGGAACTCATGATACGGAACCAATTTAGAATCCCGTGTTTGCCATTCACCTTCGGTTTGCAAGATGATAAGGGCTGAATCACCGTAAACCTGCAACTTCTGGATCCTCATATCGATGGCAGCCTGGAGGCCGAGCACGCACGCTTCGTATTCAGCGATGTTATTCGTACAAGGGAACGTCAATTTAGCGGCGACAGGGTAGTGTTGTTCGTCTGGGGAAATAAGGACTGCCCCAGTACCAGATCTAGCTAAGTTAACTGCACCATCGAAGTACATCATCCATTTGTCGCTTGATACAAGTAAAATTCTCTCTTCCGCATCACTATCTTCATCAGATGTTCCAGCCCCATTGGAACTTTCTGCTAACATGTCTGCTATGGCGCGACCTTTAACGGACTTTTGTCCCAGGCTCTGAACGTCAAACTCTGAAATTAAGATTTGCCACTTGGCCAACTTGCCAACCAATGCCGGCTTCTCTAGGAGATACCTAACGGGATCATTTTCGGTCACCAACAAGATTTGGTGATGAAGTGTGTATTGCCGCAGCCTGTGCAAAACCCAAATCAAAGCCACGCAAGTTCTCTCAACTTCTGTATAATTCCTCTCAGAAATGGTGAACTTCTTGCTCAAGTAGTATATTGCGCATTCTCTCCCATCGTTTGGTCTTTTCTGTGCCAACATGGCTCCCAATGACTCATTATGTATGGCTAAGTACAAAATCAGGGGAATTTTAGGGAGAGGGGGCACTAGGACTAGTGCGTGAGTGAGATAGTGTTTTATTTTCTCGAAGGCGCCCTGGCACTCAACATCCCACTCAACCTTTGCATTCTTTTTCAAGAGCTTGAAGAATGGCTTCGCTATTTCAGACAGTTGACAGATGAATCTCGCCACATAATTGAGTCGTCCCATCAGGCTGCAGACTTCTCTGGTGGTAGTCGGGGATCGTAAATCACAGATAGCTTTAACTTTTGACGGATCAATCTCTATGCCCTTACCACTGACCATGAACCCCAACAGCTTTCCCGGATCTCGCTCCAAAACGCATTTCGCGGGATTGAGGCGTAGCTTGAATTTCCGAAGACGTTCGAATAACTTTTGCAAAACTTTAACATGATCTTCACCCCGTCTCGATTTTGCAATCATGTCGTCCACGTATACTTCGATTTCCTTGTGCATCATGTCATGGAATAACGTGACCATGGCTCTCTGATACGTTGCCCCGGCATTCTTTAGACCAAAAGGCATCACTTTATAGCAGAAAGTTCCCCAAGGAGTTATGAATGACGTTTTGCTCCTGTCTTCTTCCTTCGTACGGATTTGGTTATATCCAGAAAAACCGTCCATGAAAGAGAATAACTCAAATCCTGCTGTGCTGTCAACTAGGACATCGATATGTGGGAGTGGAAAGTCGTCCTTGGGACTTGCTCGGTTCAAGTCGCGATAGTCAACGCACACCCTGATTCGTCCATCTTTCTTCATTACCGGCACGATATTGGCTACCCAATCAGGGTAGCGCATCACTTCGATAAAATCTACTTTCAGCAACTTCATCACTTCTTCTTCGATCTTCTTGGACAACTCTAGTTTAGTTCTCCTAAGTCTTTGCTTCTTAGGCGGCACACTAGGATTCGTCGGCAAAGCATGCTCCACAATTTCAGGATTCAATCCCGGCATGTTGGCATATGTCCAGGCGAACACATCTTGATACTCTTTCAGAAGATTAGTCATCCTTTCCGCTTCTAACTCTGAGAGACATGCCCCGATTTTTACTTCCCTGACATTCTCCGCATCACCCAAATTTATGGTGACTGTTCGCTCTTCAGTCAACGGCTTCGATTCTTCGTGTCGATTCCATTCGCGCTCGATCCCCTTCTGATCGTCGTCGTCGGTGTCATCGGAACTTGAGGGACTCTCTTCATGCACATCTGAGTCACATGCGTCCTTATCATGATTATGCATAATGTAATGCCTGGGATGCGATGAGATGAGTTAGAGTAATGTCAACAACAAAGACGATGCATGTTGTTTTCAAAAAATTTTTGAAGTATTTTTCGTAAAAATTTCAAGAACTCGTCCTCATATCCTTGGATTTCCTCGTTCTCGCAAAACATTCAAATAAGGAAGCATGTGGAGGCCTAGGCCTCAGTGACCATTATAGGGCTAGTTTGATGTGCTTCCACATGTCCTTAATAAAACATGTGTCTATTTTATTGAATGAGGAAAGAGAAGGCCGTATTTTAACACACACCGCCCTCGACCAACGGCTCAAGATCGGGGTTGACCATAGTTTATGTTACAAATGACATAAGCATGAAACAAAAAAAGAAAAACTACGAGATCCCGCGCAGGGGAAAAGACATAAAACAAAAGACTAGGTCATACAAGAACTGCCCTACTTTGGAGGGACAACCACGACTTCAGAGGACTCGGCTTCCTTGCATGCCAGGATGGTGCATATGACGTCCTCCTCAAATAGCTCGGTCACACCATAGATATCCTCCTCTTCCTCGAACAACATCCTTGGGGGCCCTGGAAACGTCTCCTCCAGCAACGGGAGAAATGGGCTTTGATCGCCCTCGTTCTCTTCGGTCTGGGTAACGCGTTCACTCTGGTTTCTATACCCATTTCGGCCTCCTCGGGCACCTCGGCCTCTATACCTTCCGCGGCCTCCTCGGTTATTATGGCCTCCCCGCTTCTCGACATATCCCAAGCCTTTTCTTTTGAAGTTTTTATGAGCTTCAATGGGTTTTCGCACCCCTTGGCCACGTGATCCAAGACCCTCCCTGTGATTATACCCGCCGCCAAAGATGATCCTTCCCGCAGCCTATAGCTGGCCTAGACAATTCAGGGGGCCTTTGTGAAAGAACCCGCAGCACATGAATCATGGACACCAACTCTAATGTTTGAAAGCTGGATTCCTCGGTACATTCGGGTTCCACATAAGGGATGGTCGTCTCGTGGTAGATCTTGAAGTCGGACTCCCCATGAACCGTGATGAGCCTGTTGTCTACCACAAATCGTACCTTCTGATGAAGGCTGGAGGCAACAACACCCGCTGTATGGATCCATGGCCTTCCTAGCAGAAAACTAAAAGCGCTTGGTATATCTAACACTTGGAACATGATTTGGAAAAGCACAGGGCCAATCAGCAGCTCAAGTTCAATTTCCCCCATCACCTCCTTCTTCATCCCATCAAAAGCCCGCACAGTTGACTTGCCAGTATGGATTCTTCCAAGATCAATGCCAAGACGGTGGAGAGTGGCTAACGGGCATATATTGAGCGTCGAACCGTTGTCGATCAACACTCTGCAAACAAGAGTACTCTCATGCTTCACCGAGATGTGTAGCGCTTTGGTATGATTAGGACCATCAGGGGGAAGATCATCATCAGTAAAAGAAATTTGGTCTTTCAAAAAACGGCCCCAACAAACTCTTCCAATTGGACTTCATCGATTGTTTCAGGTGCGTGCACCTCATTGAGGACCTTCAACAAGATATCCCTATGCTTCTCGGAGGATTTAAACAACTCTAAGAGGGAGATTTGGGCCGGCAACTTCTGTAGTTGGTCCACCACATTGAACTCGCTCGATTTTATTACAACCAAGAATTGTTTTGCCTCCTCCTCGGTCACGGCCTTCTTTTCTACTCCTTTATCAGGGGCATAACAGCGGCCTGATCATGTGACAACGTCTACCTCAGTTGTTCCATAGTCCCAAGGTACAGCTTTGGGATCGAATTTGGGAGGGTTCTCCAACACTATCACTCCATCTTTCTCCTAGGGTGGCAATTCTATCGTGACTGGCATTGTGTTCGTTCCCGTGACTTCGATTGCCGACATCTCTTCGACCATAAGGTCGATCACCGTGGGTTCAGTGGTTTCCATCTCTATATCATCGAAGGGTTCCTCATCAGATAGTTCAATCACCATCGGAGTTATCATAGCTATCACCCCTTCCTCGTACAAAGCTGGGGTCTTCGAAACTCCAGGCGCAACCTTCCTCACACGAGATACATGAGAAAAATTGCAGGAAGATGAGCAAAATGACGATGGCATTATCATGGATACAACCCTCTCTCCTTCTTCTCCGCGTTGGATTACCCCCATGGCTACCATCCTACGGACGCGTTCCAATTTCTCTTCTAATGTCACATCCCCCTGACCTCCATAGTATCCTGCCAGCACTAAGGACTCATACAACTTGGAAGCATCCATTGCTAAAGGTTGTTGACTTGCCCGTGTAACCTCGAAAATTGAGTTCACTCCTCCTGCATGATCTGGCAGAGGGTTCTGTTGCACATTAGGCTGAGCCTCCTTGAAAGTCAAGATGTTTTTGTCTAGAAACTGTTGAACCTTGTATCTTAGTACGTTACAATCATCTACATCATGCCCCCTTTCTCCCATGTGGTATTCACAGGTCTTGTTCAGATCGAACCTGGCAAACCTCGAGGGATTGTCTCTAGGTATTTCCTTCGCGACCATCCTCTTTTCGAGGAGCATGGGCAACAGCTTTGACAGTGGGCGTGGCAGTGGAGAAAAATCCTTTCGAAATGGCCTCTTGCCGTTATCATATGCTCGTGACGAGCTGCCTTGGACCACTATAGGCTTACGCGCGGGTGTTGAGGACGGTTGAGGGAAAGGCGGCTCTTGCACAAGCGCTACTTCAACTGCGGCCTCCTTATCTTTTCTTGCCAGGAATTTCTTCGTGCCTCCGATTGAAATCTTTCCCTCAACCATTGCCCATTCGACTCCTTCACCTACCTCAACTAGTTGTGAAAATGTCTGGCAACCCGAGAACACTAACCCTTGAAAGAATTCAGGGGGCAATGTCTTTAGGAACAGTTGTTTCATCTCCCTCTCATTCAAGGCCGGCTTCACTTGTGAGGCCATGGTCCTCCACCTTTGCGCGAAGGCCTTAAATGACTCGTTCCTTTTCTTCTCAATACGGGTCAACTCTTCTCTCGTGGGGGCGAGCTCGGTATTAAACCGGTATTGCTGTAAGAACTCATTGGTTAAGTCTTCCCAACTAGTGAATTCTTCAATGTCCAAAGTGCAATGAACCACGTCGGGCAATGCCTTCCAAGCTATCTTGGAATGTGTGTATGAGAAATGGCACATTGTCAGCATAACAAGCCATTTTCCTCATGTAATACCTAAGGTGGGTCTTGGGGCATCCCGTTCCGTCATACTTTCTTGTGAACTCGTGCTCTTGAAAATTCTCGGGGAAGTTCGTCTTGGTGTATGGGGACACCTATCGGCCTCCTTTCGCTCGTAGCCTTGTAAGGCACATAGTCGTTCCTCCATCTTTGCCAAACGTTTTTCACTCTCTTCACTTAGGCGGGGTGTTGGGTCTTCCTTCGGAGGAGGATCCAAGTTGACGATGATTGGCGTGACAGAGGGAGCCTCTCTGGCAGTTTCTTTCCCGAGGAGATCAGCAACGTGCGCACCTCCAATCGACGGGGGAGCGTCTCCTGATGACATAGGAGTGGATGTTCCAGTGACAACTACAGTAGGGGGCTCCTTAAGCTTCTGGCTTATTTCAAGCATCATTGAGGTGAGTTGGGCCAGCTGGTCCTCCATCTTGGCCATGCGTACGTTGGTGTCCTCGTTCTCCATTCTCGAGTTTCGCGCGTGTGCGGGACCGGGGATCTCCGCTTGGCCGTGTCGACGATCGCGAAGACAATCGATTGGTTAGTACCGGCGAGGATAGATAAGCATATATAAGCATGGAGTAATGATTATGTGGTCGGTCCATGACAAAGATCTAATCGCCCCAATTTGTTCATTTTATTGAAAGCAAGGTTACTACATAACGTAGGAGAAAACATGAGAGAGAAAACCTAAACAACGAAGCTAATCATGACTCTTATCTCCCGATATTGCGACACAAGACAAGTTCTTTAACATTGTAACATACGCGGGCATGGGCCCATTACATATCGCACTTGACTCAATCTAACTAACGAGGACAACTCCCGCTTGTGGCAGCCCCGCTAACTCGGGTCAACTTCGAGGCACGCTCTTCGGCTTCCTCGAGCTTCCTTTTGAGGTGCTTGATCTCGGCTCGGTGGGTGGTCTTTAATGGCACATCGGGAATCTTCGGGCGCAAGCTCTTTGGGATTTTGTACCTAAGGATGTATTCCATCGAGGCGTAGTAGGTCTTCTCTTGCCCTTCCAACTCCTCTTCGGGCCATATCGCTTCCGAGGGTGGCACATATCCCACATCGACTTGACTAACGCGACGGAGTCTTCGTGATCTTGGCATCCGTTAGGGAAGTCTATCCTGAGCGGGTCTTCTTGAATCGTCGGTGGAAGTTGTTGAACCTCTTGGAATTGGCGGGCGACCCGGGTCGGGTAGTACTCAGTGACTCCGGTAATTCCCAACAAAGGAATAGGTCCAGTAAGCCCACACACGAACCGCGCTTCTCGAACTTTGAGCCATTTGGCGTGCCATTGGAGATCTTCGGGTCCAGGGTTTGTCATGAAAACTAACCACTCGAGTAATGATAATCGGGGCAAACGTCTTCCTATCTTTAAACTTCGTGGATAGGGTGATGAGAGTCGAGATGTCGTTCACGGTCATCAAACTACCAAACCCTTTAACGTGAGAGAAGAACCAAATTTGCAAGAGTTCAGGAGGGGCATGAAAAACCCTGTCTTTGTTTTCTTTTAAGCGAGTAAGGGAAAGAAAAGTTTCAGTCAGGACGGCATTAACAAAACCCTTTCCCATACATACCTCACGAACTACCCATGCCACGAAGGGGTTAATAGCGTTCCTACAATGTGGGAATAACACGAATCCGAAGAAAGCTAACAGGAAGATCCTATTTTTTTGAAAAGATGGGGCATTTTGAAAAAGCTCGTTTATGAATGAAAATGGGCAGGTCTTGCGATTAGCTTTCAAAACTTTCCTCACGTCATCCTCCTTAACTCTAAGGAAATTAGATAAGGTCGATGCATGCTCAGTCCCTACAGGTGGGCTAATTAACTCTGACACCAAGGGCTTTCCGATGGCAACACTGTATTCTTCCAGGGTTGGAGTGAGTTCGTGATCACCGAGTATGAACGTGCAAGTTTCGGGACACCAAACATGTGCTAACGCTTGCACTACACCAGAATGAATTTCTATCTCTAATAGGGGAAGTAAACGTCCAACATATGATCGCACCCAATCACAGCCAGTTGGATCCAATTTATCCCACCACGCGCGAAGCTCGGCTTCGGGATGGAGATGATGCGAAGGTCGGGTACTCCCATCGTATGATCAACCTAATTTGTCATGGACCAACCAAAATGAAAGCACATAAGTAAATTGCGAAGAACAAAATTCAAGAAAAACTTACCCACTCATTGAGCATCGATGTAAAGGTCATAAACATGCGCATGGACAGTGGTTCGATTTCTACTCTAGATGGCCCAAAATGAAGCCATGGGATAACAGGACTGAACCAACAAGCTCGTGGCTAGGTCGTGTTACCCATGACTCCGGCTTTGTCAAAGGACCGACCCATGTCGCATGCTCGCAGACTAGGGTGGGGACCTCTGACATCAAGAAAGAAATTTCGGGGTTAAGGTGGGCGACTCGTACTACATGCTTGTAGTCGGAGTGGTATCCACCTCAACACCATCCTAAATGATCCTGTACAGCCCGGGTCCGGCGGCAGGTAGTGCGTGCTATAGTGTAGTGCAATGCAACGGACTCATGCATAACAATTTAAAAACAATAATCACTTCAAACATAAATAAACCATTCACTCTTGTGCCCCCCTACAAAATAAAGGTTAGAAATCACCACCCCTTATAACTCCCATAAACAATCAACATTTGACATGTTATGGATGCACATAATGTCTTCGCTGCCAAACAAAAATATTTTTGAACAAGATTAATTTTGGCCTAAGTCCTCTAAGGTTTAAAACCAAATCCCCAGCGGAGTCGCCAAGCTGTCGCGACCTACCCTCGGGAGAGGGAACAGGTTTAGGGATACTGCCTAAAGAACGGGCCTAAGGCCCATAATTAGACGCGGGGCTCTCCCAAGCCCATACCCCGCGTGACGTTGGGATGTATTTTAGGAATTTCGCACAAAAGGAGTCGCCACTAGCCTATTGGGGTCGGCTAGAAACCAAGTGAGGTATGGGAGTGTACCTCACTTTCTACGCAACCAGAGAATCTAGGGTCGGGGACTTGATTACACTAACTGGACCAATTAGCGCCCTTTCGGTACCTAATCTTGTTCATTTTTAAAAATGATTTTCTTTGACAAGCGGTTTGGATTGATTTTATATAGATCTACTAACATGTGAGCTAATAAAGTGGGTGCACAATCATTAAAATAACAATCACAGCTACCAATGTCCTAATTGTAATAAAATTAGCACAAACAACTAAATAATGCAAACATAATCAAATATATAAATTAAACATGCAATATAATTAATATGCAAGTAAATAAAGGCCTAATTACACTAAAAGGGAATGCATGACAAATCCTAATCGAACCCTATCATTTTTGGATTTTCGAATTTTTTTCTTTTTAAATATTTTTAATGGTTAATATTATTATAATAAAAGGGGCTGGACCGGTAAACCCAATCCGGTCCTCTGGCTTGACACAAACATGGATTAAAACTAAAAAGACGAAATCGATTTCTTAAAACCCATTTTTGTTTCTTTTGTTTTTTTTTCATTTTTTTATATTAATATTAATATTTTAATCAATTTTTTTTTTTGTCTTTTTCCTATTTCATCTTTTTACTACGTCTCTTCTCTGCACCATCTGCTTCTGCGGCTCCTCCTCCCCGATGACACTTTTTCCTTCTTTTCCCATATTTTGTTTTACTTTTCACTTTTTCTATTCTTTTCTTTTCTTTTGTTATTCTATTCCCCTTTTTTGGTCTTCCACTCTGCACGCTTCCTTCTCCGTCCGAAGCTTCCATTAAACCCAGAATTTTCCATGAATTCAACCCCAACCTCAAAGTGCCAAAACCATAATCCTGACATATATTTATTCCATACCAGGCCGAGAACAGCGTGCGCCACTATCCAACAAACTCAAATTTATATAAAATGCAAAACGCAAGATGGTCGTGAGGTGCGATGTACGGCCACAAGTTCGAGTATCCGCAAAATGCACGCGAAAATGGATAAAAAGAAGACAAATGTTACACCTTTGAAAATGACATAGACACTCCTAAAGTCCAACCAGTCCACACGCTTAAAATGACTTACGTATTGATGTTATCTCTCTTTTCATTACTCTTTCTTTGTTTCTCTTGTTTTCTTTTCTTTATTTAACTATCTCTTAACTAGGCGTGACTTCCTTCCTCACTGAAGCTCCCTTTTCGACGTCCTCTTATTTGCCGAGAACAACACCAATGTCAAGGTCTCCCTTGAAGAAATGCCACCGCTCAACCTCACTAACCACTACCCACGATCAACGAGTTAAGGCTTCATGCAAGACGACCTCAGTAACTAGCGATCAAAACGACTATACACGAGCTTCAGAAACGGCAAAAGGTAGTGGCTATTTTCCTCGAAGCGCTTCAAGGGCATTTTATCAAACACCTAGGGTGCATCAACTCAAGGCAGCCACGGACAATGACAAGGTTCGAAACTAGACTACAGCTCAACGAGAATGGCAGGGAATGCTCAACATAAACGAAGGACAGCATAAGCGGATCCGAAACTCGCATCACAACTCAGTAAACCATGCAAAAATATGAGGGAACGGGACAAAGGCAGGGCACAAAAAGAAAAAGGTCAACGAAGGTCCCTACCCGGCTCGAGGGTGGCAAACGGCGAGTGAGATCAATAGATCGAACAATGTCCGGTCGCCTCGCACGCCCCGAGCCGGAATCCTTGGGAAATCGACACGAGTTGAACAAAAAAAAACAGGAAACTCACTGCAAAAACTTGCATTCAAGGAAAGGGAAGCCACGGCTTGGTGGTTTCGGCTTGGAGGCGCAAGCTCGCGTCAGGGATGGCTGTGCGGTGCTCGGCTGAGGTGGATTCCGAGCCTCCTTCTTCCCGATCACTCTCCGTTTCTACTCCTCTTTTTCCTTCAAGCTCTCTCGCCAAAGACCCTCTCTTCCCTCTCCTACTCTGTCTCCGTGTTTCTCTCCCTCCAAAGACTCTCTTCCTTCAAGCTGCGCTTCTTTTTTTAGACCGCAAGCAACGGGTGTGCTCCAGGCAACGGCCAAAAACTCTCTCCGTCTCCCTCTCTTACTCTATGTCTTCGGTCCAGGCGTTTTTGTGGTGTCCCCCCTTCGTCGATTCTCCTCCTCTCGGTTTTTATGCTCGACCGGCAAGCGCACATGGCTTCTGCAAATGCTGCCTTGCCGGCCGGACTGCATCCTCGACCCGCGGATCACGCCGTTTGCTCGCCACCGATCTCCCCGCTCCACCTATTGCTGCTCATCCTTTGCTCCTTTTGTCGCCGCTTCGCTCGTTCCTCTTTTTGCGGGTCTTGCGGTGAAGACCGGTTGGGGAAGACGACGAGTCGCTCGCGGGTGGGCTGGAGGAGGAAATGGGTCGGGCGGCCCAACGCAGGGAAAATAAAAGGAAAGGAAAGGGGGCGGGTCGGGCCAAGGCCGGATTCGGCCCGACCCGATCGATTTCGTTTTTTTTTTTCCCCGATAAAAACAATAATAAAAATATATATTAATTAATTTTTATTTATTTTTCCTTTGATTGATTTTTTTGTAAAAATGGGTGTCAACAATTTTTATTCCAATTTTTTTGTTTGTGTCTTTTCAAGGTAACCTTTGAATAAGATACCCGTTCGCTTTGTAACATTTCCCGAAGGGTTGCATTTGTTCGGTTTTTTAACTTCTTACGATTGGACGCTTTTGTTCATTTGAGCAATCTTCAAAAGAATGTATTTGTTCATTTTCGCAACTTTTCACGAAGAGTTGTCTACGTTTTTAAGATTATTTTATATATACTTGTCAGATTGAGGAAGAATGAGTGTAATCATTTTTCATATTTTCGAGTCTTCTTTCTAAAAAAAATTACAGCTATCTTTTCAATTGTTTTCTAGAGAGATTCTGGAGAAATACTAGAATTGCTATATAGTATTCTCATTTTTGAGATTTTGTTGTATCCTGGAAGATATTTGCCAGTGACTATTAGCAACTTTGTGGGGCAAATAAATCCTTAAAGAAAGTGATATCACGCCTCAAAGTCTGACTCGAGTACTCTGAAGATCCGTTTTCATTGTTCTACCCAAATCGAAGCAGTATTTTACCGACAGGTACCATGACTACAAATCAGTCCAGACAAGATGGCGATGGCTTAGTTTATGCCGGTGAGACGTTTGAATTAGGATTCATCAGCCCTGGTGATCCCCTGAAGCAATATCGCGTTATGCTGTACAAAAGAACCAACAAGGACAGTAGTATGGGTTGCCAATGGAGCCGCTCCTCACAGATTCATCGGTTACCTTAAAGTTTCATTCTAGACGGAAGCATAAGCGAAATTTGGTCCTCAACTCGTCCTTACATGCCCGTACTCCGGTTACACAGCTCTTGGATTCGAGAAATCTCGTGGTGAGACATGTGGATGCAAGTGTTCTGCAGTAAAGTTTTGATTATCTTACAAATACACTTCTAGCATCACACCCCGAAATCAACGAGAAGGTAATAATGCAGCCATCATTTCATCCAAAAGATGTAGTTTCAAATAAAAACCAA
Organism: Eucalyptus marginata; assembly: GCA_014182565.1. Classification (NCBI taxonomy): domain Eukaryota; kingdom Viridiplantae; phylum Streptophyta; class Magnoliopsida; order Myrtales; family Myrtaceae; genus Eucalyptus; species Eucalyptus marginata. Next base: position 41,685,019 of record CM024590.1, on the reverse strand, counting down.
CAAAAGAATATGTACATCTCCAACTCAGAACTAAACATAGCAAACTCAAACATAGACAACTCAAATAAAAAAATCCCACTATCAAAATGTCTAGAAGAATGACACTAGAAGTGTCATAAGTTGTGTACAACACTCATTTTAGTATTAAAAGTTTTCGCCCAATCACTTAAATATCAAATCGGAAAAAAAAGAAAAAAAAGATCACTTAAATGCTAACAAGGACACATGGCTTTTTTAATTAAAATTTTAATATGAGTTGGCATTTTTTTTCGAAAAAAACTGATCCACGTGACATTTCCATGTGTATATTTCTCTTCCTCTCCCTCCACAACATTTTTTTTTCTTTTTTCTATTTTGTTATTTTCTTTTCTTCTTTTGCTCCTCGTTGTTTCTTGTTGTGACCAACCCGGCTACCAATCACCAGACCATCGCCAAAACATCCTAATAGGGATCTAGCTATAACAGCCTTAAATTGTGGGCATCGCTGGAAAATGGGCTGGGACTCCAACGTAGATGCTCATCCGCGGTCAGGGCTGGCAATCGAAGGACATGCCATAAATCCATAGGGAATCACAGATTCAGACATAATTTTAGTTATCGAGAAAGAAATCTCAAATTGACCCTAACTCTGTACATCGATTTCATGAAAACAACTTTATCATCTCATTCAGGCAAATAGTCGAACATATGCTAGGCATTTTAAAATATAAACCTTGGACTTGATTTCAATGTATTTCTCAGCCTAAACATAGTATGCAAAGTCTTAAATCATCTCTATTTGTCATGAATCCTTCTCATTTTGTCACAATTTGCTCACGATTTAACTTTGAATCCAACGGTTTAACTTATTGATGGTAATTCCCGTGAAACAAGGAAAACAGGGCAAAATTAAAGAGCAACACTTCTCCTCCTTCACCATCCTCTCCACTGCGACCCATTAAGCTGCCGCCCACCACGCCAAGCACCGCCATCTTCTTCACTGAGATCACAACAGTTGAAGACGAGACCTCAGTGTTCCCTCACACACACAAAGATATGATGGAATCTCAAGGGAAAGAAGAAGAAAATCCACCAAAGCGAAAGTCCGGATTCTAGCCATTAGATCCATTCGTGGGACGCAGTGACGAGTTCCAATCGCAAGGGACCAGTCATGTGCGAGCCCGGATTCTGGAACTCAAAGTTCGATCTCACCCGATTTGCAAAGAACAAACGACGTGGACGAGTGAGAAAGAAAAGCAACAGTAGGACAATCGTGAAACAAGTTAAACGACGTCATTTTGGGTTATATAGGTAAATGAAATTGGTTAAACGTCGTTGCTTTAGGCTTTTTATGCTGTTTCAGACCTCCAGTGAGCCACATCAACTTAAGATATTAATAAAAAGAATGTCACGTCAGATTTCCGACCAAACAGATCAGAATTGGCACCAAAATATCGGTTTTCAAACAATTTGGCACTCAAGTAACCTAATGAAAATATCTGACACTAAAATGAGAGCTATACACAACTTATAGTATCCTCTCCCAAATGTCCTCATGGAAATGTATACATTCTCATCCAACTTGCAGCTGCCTGAAAAACCTAAAAAATTAGCAAGTCAAATGGAATGAGCAACAATAGCCTAGCACGTAAGGTTGTGCAAAAGAATTGAGGACCACCCAGACAGCTCGAAATCGGACCACACTAGATTGGACCAAAACCGGTGACTTCCATAGTTACCGATCTGATTCCTGGTTCCAATTTAGCAGAACTGGTGAGTGTCGGTTCGAATCCCGATTCTAAGCATGGAACTGTCTGCCCAACTAGTCGGATCTAACCGATGTACACATATATATTTTAAAAAAGAAATTCCATCTCAATTACTTAATTATTTTATAATTTTTCAACCAAATATATATGTACATATATGTATATTTGTAATTTTTTGACATTATTGACTAATTTTGTCTCTTGCGTGTATAATAGGATTAACTTCCTACTTTTTTTTTTCCATTCTAATAATCCATTTATTTGTTTTCTCCACTAAAACAAGATAAAAAAACATAGAAGAATGAGAGAATCAATTAGAGATGTCTATAAGAGCCAACGGCTCATTTTAAGAGTATAATGAGGTTACTCCTTAGCCATTCCCACGATATAATTAGGTTAATGTTGAAAAAAGATGAATTAAGCAATTAAATGTTTTATCTTCTATGGAGGTTGGGACTTTTAACGTAAAATCTAATTCTCCACTTATTTCTAGTGTCAGGAGCTCTTGAGAGGACCACATCATAACCTTTGAAGAAATTAAGTTTTTAGTTAACGAGTATTGTTAATTTGTTTTGCCTTATAGTTTTCGATTCTTAATCAAAATTAATGGCTCGCAATTCAACCCGAATATAAGGTTGGGTTCAGTTCTCGGGTGGATCCATAAAATCAATGGGTGAGCCTTGGTTCCAATTTTTTGGAACTGATTCTTAGTGGACAGTTATCAGTTCCAAGGTGGGAATTGCCCGCCTGAACTATACTCACCCCTACTAGTGAGAAATACATTTCTCTAAAGCAGGTCGAGCATCTACATGCATGTTTAAGACACAAAAACATAACTCATTTATAACAAATCCAAGATATAACAAAATCAATTATTTATAACTTCGATATAACTATATTCATATCAATAAAATCAAAATAACCATCAATGGTCCAATCAACTTATCAATCTCATTCATTGATCAATCCTGTGTTTAAATATTGAATTATGATCATACATAACGCCTCATGTTAAAGGCAACTGAGATTCCCCTTGGTTAGGTCTCCACCTATATTATTGATGGCCTGGCCATAAAGATGTCCTAAAATTAGCATGCATACTCACAAACCCCTTGAAAGAAACACCGAGCATCAACACAAACCCACAAAAGTATCCTCCAAAATCTACAAAGTCATTGTAGAATCTATATCACAAATCGGTTTTTACAAATCAAGACAGATAATCTTTCTCAACCATGTTCATCAAACATAATACATTTCACAAGACATTTCACAAGTTGTTTCAAAATTTTTCATAAACCAAATTCACAAACTAATATTTATAACTTTTCGTAAAGCCTTTCAGACAAGGTTTCTCAAACCATTTACAAATAAAAGAAAGGTAGTAAATGTCCCATGTAGACTTTTATGCAACAAAAATGTCATTTCATATCTCATACTATATGTAATTCATATTGCTTTTGAAATATGAGTTTAGAAATTCGAACAAGAGATATCACTACTCATCTGAGGATGGCCAAATCTTAACGTAGTTATATGAGTCGATGATCTCATAATCTTATCAATTAAAGAAGAATCGATGTCAAAACCCAGTAATACCACAACTCGACTAAACTATGCTTTTTTTTTTTTTTTTGTCGGTTCTACTCTACTCCTACTCTAACTCTCACTCTCAGACTTTTGTCATGCCTTCTTGCAGGGCTTGAGAGTCAAAACTCATACTTGAAATTAAATCGTCCCTACCCCAACCATTGAGAAGGGGGATTCAAATCCCCCACCTCCCCCTTCCATGTTGGAAATGTGGCCACTGAAACAAACTCAAGTGGTTAACTAAACTATGCTTAATCGCTAACAAAATGACTCATATACGTGAACAAATTGCTCATCCAAAACAATTATTTAAAGCTATCCACAAATGTCGAGCTCACCTGCAAAACTCTAAAATTTTGCTTCAACTAAACCATTACTTCAAATCGACTCCCCTTAAACCCACAATTCCATAAAACCCTAATTTATCATTCCCCTATATTTGTCAGCTTAAAAAATCCTAAATTGAACCCATTAGCTTGGAATTCTTAGGGCTTGGTTTTGAAAACTTCTCCAATTAAATGAAAGAAGGGTATGAATACCTACCGGGCTTTACAAAACGAAATAAATCCGGTTTGGTGAAGCCCCGTGGTATGCATGCACAAAAGCCCTATTTCCCTCCTTTTTTTTTCCCTTTCTTTCTCCTTTTCTTTCATGCGGGTGCTCTCCGGTCCTTTATGACTAACCTGAGCACTTTTACTTCTTTAGTTGATTACTCAAAATTTCCTCTATTTTCTTCCCAGCCTTTTGACCCCGTCAATATTATATCCAGCCGGTATGAAGATGGGAAGAATAACACCTCAGGGTTCGACACTATTTATCATCGTGGAAAAGCATTGACGATTCTACTCCTGATGATTCCACATTCCAACTTGACCCAAATGGAGTCCTACAGCTCCTGTCAAGGCAGGCCTCTGTTATCACGTTCAGGTCAGGTCTAGATAGTGGATCACCTAATTTTAATCCTAACCCATCTTGTACGGCTTTGTGCACAATGAGAAGGAGACGTGCTGAGCTCCTTAACAGTTCGATCATTTTCATTTTGGTATTAAATTCAAATGGCATTCTAGGACGCAAAACTTGGATTGACTGAGCAAAGGGTTGGAAGGATCATCTCACTTTTCCAATAGAAAACCGTGTCACCTATGCATTTTGTGGTGCCTATGGTACCGATACAGTTGATGCGTGCCGTGTGTAGCTGCTTGAAAGGCTTCACACCGAAGTTTTCTCAAGAATGGGAAATTGTGGATTGGTCAAATTGGTGTGTGAGAAGTCCCTTGAATTGTAATCATATTTGTGATGTATTCTGGGGGTGAGATTGCCAGATACACGCGGCTCCTGGTTTAACAAGACAATAGATCTTCAAAAATGCAAAGTAATTTGCAAGAAAAACTGTTCTTGTATGACTTTTCAAATTTGGATATCAAAAGGGCAGGAAGTAGTTGCTTGCTGTGGTTTGGAGAGCTTATGGACGTAAGAGAGTACAATCAAAACAGGCAAGACTTATACATCAGGATGGCTGCCTCAAAATCAGGTAGTAAAAGGTTTTAGGCCCTTGCAATAACTAATTATAGTTGTTGATTTGTATGCTCTTCCTTCTCTTAGATCTACTACAAATGTGAAAGAAGCATAAGCTGGCCATGGTCTTGGCACTATCGATCGTGACTGGTCAACATCGTTTTTCTTTTTCTGAATTTGGTAACATGTATACCTATGAAGATGGCAGAATCATATGCTGGAAGGTGAGCAAGTGGTAAAATTGCCTCTTTTTTTCACTATGTCATCTGGGAACTCTTCGTCTCTTGGGGGAGCCAAGAGGGAAGCTCAGTTAGAGTCCACAGCCTTAAGCCTGTCAACTCTGCTTGCTCTCAAATTTGCTTCGATGGCCATTCTTGAGTCATCAAGTGATGACTGGCATAAGTCAGTCAGATTTATTCACCCGCATTAAGACACATAGCATAGGAAAGTCGATTGGTCTTCTACAGGCACAAGTCTTCACGTCATTTTTGAAAGATACAAAACCATGATGGATTTCTAACAGTCCAGACAGTCTATTCAACTTTTCAAGTTAGTTTACTACATAATTTCCTGAGTGTTGATTGTTCAAAGGTTCAATGAAGAAAATGTTCATGAAGACTTGAAGAGTGTCATTACCCGCAGAAGGGGCTGTAATGCACAGCTTTTCAGTCATTGGAATGTTAGTCTCTTTAAGAATCTTTTCTAGTGACTTCCCAAAGTCAAATATAACGAAGATGACCCCTTGATACTTATAGAATTTCTGAGACAGCAGCCTGGTCTTCAAACATTTCTATTTTCTGGTTAATTTGCAGGTTCAATCAGCATGGGAACAGTGGTAGGAGCCTTGATTATTCTTTTGTACTTTACTTCATCCTTTATCACAGGGATTTCTGGTGAACTTGACATTTTAACTATGGAGCCTTCAAATCCGTATTTGAGAAATTGAGGGCACTTCAAGTTTTTGTTTAGAATTTTTCCTTGAATATATGGCATAACTTTGAAAATTACTCTGATTATATGAACTAAGGACTTGAATCCTTACCAAACGCTGCAAAATGGGGCTAATTCAGCTTGTCGAGTTTGAACTTTTCCTCATCTTTTCCTCTCTTTTTCTCTACGTTTTCAATTTTTCTTTGCTTTTTGACTAGTTGACTAGTCAATGCAGCAATATTACACTCTAAATAAGGGAGGTTAACTTCATAAGGGGGGTAAAAGTCACAAAAGTAAAATAAAAAAAAAAGTTAAACTTTAATATTTTCTCTCTGTTCTTTTTCGTAAATTTTTATTAATTGATCATGTTCTGGTTGGACGTGTGTATTTATCTTTGTTCTTCTTTCATAATTTAAATGCATTTTGTCATGAATTTATTTAAAGATTTAAAGATTTATGCTGCACAAAAAAGATTATGAGATTTTCAATGAGTTAGGATTGGCAATAATGGGAAGTTGGAATTAGTCTTAAGTCAATAGGGTGTTCAATTTTGGGGATTTTTGATGTAGATGTCACAATTGGCGGTCTCATTGGGGCACTGACTTGCAACTCAGTGGCCTTTTCCGATGGCCTCTTATCAGTTCATGGAAAAAGCCTCTGGCTCCAGATCAGCCTTGAGATTGCAGGGGTCTTCATTCTTCATGTGATCGCTCATCTCCCTTTCTTCCGTCTTCTTTACTCACTCAGCAGATTCGCTGATTTTGAGAACCTGACTGCTTCAAGCAGTATGAAAGCTTTCGTGGCACTTTCCATGTGTCTTGTTCTCTTCTCTTGTAATGCCCTTGTTTCCAATGCACTAGATACCATAACAACAAATCAGTCGATTCAAGACGGCGAGACCCTAATCTCTGCTGGTGGGACATTTGAGCTGGGGTTCTTCAGTAGGGGGGATCCGCCAAAGCGATATCTGGGAATATGGTACAAGAAAACAACCACAACGACAATAGCGTGGGTTGCAAATAGAGTTGCACCCCTTGCGGACGCATCGGGCACTCTGAGGGTTACTACCCACGGAAGTCTCGTCCTTCTCGACGGGAATGGAAGTGATATCTGGTTGTCGAACGCTCCGATACCAGTGCGTAATCCAGTTGCGCAGCTCTTGGATTCAGGAAATCTGGTCGTGAGAGACGCAGAAGGCAGTGATCCCAATAATTTCCTGTGGCAGAGTTTTGACTATCCTACAGATACACTTCTAGCCGGTATGAAGCTAGGATGGAATAGAAGATCAGGCTTCAATCGTCATTTAACATCATGGAAGAGCATTGATGATCCTTCTCCAGGTAACTTTACGTTTCAACTTGATCCGAATGGCTACCCACAAGAACTATCGAAGCAGGGTTCTGACATCAAGTTCAGGACAGGACCATGGAATGGTCTTCGATGGAGTGGCATACCTAATTTAAATCCAAACCCATACTACAGGTATGAATTTGTGTTAAATGAGGAAGAGATGTACTACCGCTACGAGCTCCTCAACAGCTGGGTCATTTCCAGGATGATATTGATGCCCAATGGCATGCTACAGCGATACACTTGGATTGACCGAACGCAGGGTTGGACGCTTTACATCAGTTGCCCAATAGACCAATGTGACAACTATGCATCATGTGGTGCCTATGGTAGCTGTAGGGTCGATACTTCCCCAGTGTGTAGGTGCTTGAAAGGCTTTGTGCCCCGATTTTCTCAAGAATGGGATATTTTGGATTGGTCCAATGGGTGTGTGAGGAGAAATGCTTTGGATTGTAAAAAGGACATATTTGTGAAGTATTCTAGGTTAAAATTGCCAGATACTCGGTCTTCCTGGTTTAACGAGAGCATGAATCTTCAAGAATGCGAAGTAGTTTGCATGAAAAATTGTTCCTGTATGGCTTATTCGAACTTAGACATCCGAGATGGAGGAAGTGGTTGCTTGCTGTGGTTCGACAAGCTGATTGACGTTAGAGAGTACAGCGACTATGGGCAGGACCTCTACATCCGGATGGCTGCATCAGAATCAGGTATTCATTTATTATAGACATGAATTTGCTAGATACTGAAGAGAAAAATGGACACCCATCTTTGAGGGGGAGCTTAGAGAAGTGCAATATCGGTGATACCTAGTTCTTACTCCTGATCCTGTGTGCTCCTGCTTCTTCTCTTAGCTTTACTACCGTCACGCCAAAAGAAGCATAAGCTGGTCATGGGCTTGGCAGTTCCTTTCGGGTCTGTTATCCTCATTCTGGTTCTCACCATCTGTGTTCTACAATGGAAGAAGAAAATGAAGCTTCCTAAAGGTGAATTGTACTTTATGATACAGCACTGTCAGATTTTGTATTCCGGTTCTCATCATTCCCAGTTTTTACATTAGTCATTTCGTCACTTACAAGTAGGTATTTTACAAGACCTCCCAGTACTTATTCTATTATTGAGGACAAGAATTTCTTGTCTCGTGTTCATTACATTAGTCAGCCTCTTGTAGAAGTGAAGTTTATTTTCAATTAGACTATCATTAGAGGGGATTCTGCATTCAAGTCAGATTCAGCATTCATCCTCACCAAGCCCAACAGTTATAAGATTTTCTATTTATTTTATCTTACTATTCCACATCACCAATGAGAGGTCACTAAAAGAATCCATGATGCATTGACAAAGTCAGTCAGTCTCAAAAAAATTGTTCAAGGCACTTGTGTGTCAGTGTCATAAGTGCGAAACAATGACAAACCACTAGCAATTGCGATCATATTATCCAAATATGTTTGCAATACAATGCTTTCATATTTAGCAATTAGCATGCCTTTGTAGCATCATGATTGAAGGAAAACTGAATTAATGCAGAAGCCACCTAGAGATATTTGCAAATCAATTTCATATAATTTGTGCTCCAGCTAAAAGGGACAGTTTTGAATCAGGAGACAACTGTGAAAACCAGAAGGAAGATCTTGAGTTGCCACTATTTGACTTGTCTACAGTAGCTATTGCTACCAATTACTTTTCGTCGGACAATAAGCTTGGAGAAGGTGGTTTTGGACCTGTCTACAAGGTACTAAAATTGTGCATGCTATTCTCGAGGACATTTTTGCAATTTGAGGATTGTAAAGTATTGCCTTGCTGTTGCATTTGCATAATTTGTTTAAGAAAATATTCCAAGGCTGAATAACTTGATCCCAAAATGTTTAGTTACTGTGAGTGGAATTCTAGTGAGAAAAAGAGTAGGCAAGGAATTATTTTTCACTAAAGAAGTTGACCATATGCAGGGTGTGTTGAGGGGTGGTCAAATAATTGCTGTGAAGATGCTGTCAAAGAACTCAAGACAAGGGCTGCATGAGTTTAAAAATGAAGTTCTATATGTTTCCAAGCTGCAGCACCGGAACCTAGTGAAGCTTCTAGGATGTTGCATTGAGGAAGAAAAACTTTTGATCTATGAATTCGTGCCCAACAGAGCTTGGACTCATTTCTCTTGGGTTTGCTTACTTTCTCAATTCCTTAGAAGCATGAATTTTGTGAAAGCTCCAAAATACTGTCACTAAAGTAGCAAATTAGCAAATGACTAAATTGATGCCTTACTCCTTGTAAGTTACAAACCGTGCAGAGTTTACTAATGTGAAATGAACTTTTGACAGATCCAACGCAGAGGGAGCAACTGGACTGGTCAGCTCGTTTCAACATCATCAATGGAGTTGCTAGGGGGCTTCTTTATCTTCATCAAGATTCCAGACTCAGGATTATTCACAGAGATGTAAAAGCTAGCAATGTATTGTTAGATTGTGAAATGAACCCCAAGATCTCTGATTTTGGCTTGGCTAAAAGCTTCGCAGGGAATGAGACACAGGCAAATACTAACAGAGTGGTTGGAACATAGTAAGTACTTTTAGTGCAGTGATGTCCTCCGTGCTCAATTCGCTTTTAAACTGATGGTTTCAATAAATCAATTTCTGTAGTGGTTACATGTCTCCAGAGTATGCTCTTGATGGACTTTTCTCAACAAAATCTGATGTCTTTAGCTATGGTGTATTGGTGCTTGAGATCGTAAGCGGGAAGAGAAACAGAGGGTTTCATCATCCAGACCACGATCATAATCTCCTCGGACATGTAAGTTTGTAATACTGTTCGCCTTCCAGCCACAAGAATTTCCCCTAATGGTTGGTTTCAATGTGGTCGCCCGGAGACCGTTCACGTAAGGGGTCCATGCGCTTGCTCGATAAGTTGGTCCAGAATCGTGCGGTACTTCTGAAGCATTACGCTCTATTCATATCGGCCTATTGTGCGTTCAGCGATGCCCCAATGATAGGCCGAGTATGTCCACGGTGGTTATGATGCTGGGAAGCGACATCGAATTGCCTCTTCCGAAAGAGCCGGGGTTTTTCAATGAAAGGAATCTACTCCAAGAAAACACTTCACAAAGTCAACCAAACGAAATGACCATGACAGTGTTATCTGCTCGATGAGAGAGTCATGGGCATGACTTGCATTCTGTCTCTTTATGTGAACCTCACACCCCGTGTGGAAAACGAAGTAAAAGTTTTTCAATGTCCTCCCCTAGCTATTCTCCCGAAAATACCGCATCTCTCGTTTGGCTGCAGTTTGAATGTACATGGAATGTCTTAAGTCCACAGATTCCGACAATCCTCTTTTACAAGTTTGTATTCCAAAAGCCAAGAGTTCCCGTACAAGGGCAACTTCCCCCAGAAACTCTGCATCATTGGCCGAAAAAGAAAAATCTCGTCAACTCTATATCTTCCATAACCTCAGTACTTTATCTCCACGTCAGAGAACAAATTTCCATCTGATTGAGTTCCCTATCGCCATCGAAATCACTTTCTTCAAGAACGATGGCATGGACTTGGCACGTGACCTGGTCTATGTTGAAGTCATATCAAAATTTGCATGAGGACAATCTTTGAACTAAATAGGGTCCTAGTTCACGCTAAATAGAAATGAGGGAACATTCACCCGTTTCTTGGAAAGATAGGAAGAAGTTTGGGCTGGGGGCGTGCACTACCAGGTTGGTCGTTTCAATGGCTAGAATCTTGAGCTAAGCTTGATTTTAAACTTGGAATTGGAAGCTCAGACACCTTGGTCCCGGAACTGGCGACCTTGAAAACCGACCAGTTTGGTTCTATCAACAACTGTTGATGTAAAAAACAATATGTGCACATGGAAACCAAACTTTTCATTAGTTGGTAATACCATGAACAGTCTAAAAGACCCGGGAAACTCCCTGGCATGAAAATAATTGTTTCGAGGTTTGGGAAGAGTTAACATCAACTCAAGATAATTCTTACTGATGCAAGAGTATGGTTGAGCAGCTACTTTGAGATGAGCCAACTTCAACATAGTTTTAATATATGGAAATTTACTAGAAAATTCAAAAATCTATTGTAATTATGTCAATTCAGTTCTAATTTTTTTTTTTTTGGCCAAATGACTCCTAAACATTTTGTAATTATGTCAATTTAGTTAATCCGGTCAATTTTGGCTAAGTGGCACTGACATGGACACTGGCTGTCTTATGTGGCATCACTGGCCTAAGGTAGGGCTGTCCATGTTAGTGCTGGCCGGCCAAAATTGTCTAAAGAGACTAAATTGACACTAATGCAAAAAGTTTACAACTCATTTGGCCCAACAAAAATATTTATGATTGAATTAGTATAATTATAATAAGTTTATGGTTTTTTTGGGTAACTTTCCCGTCTAATCTGATTGCACGTATGTGCATCACCAGCATTCACCATTAAAAAAACTTAACCCGAGATTGTGGGAATCTTGAAAGCGCCCTTTCCTTAAATTACTAGAAATTGCTTGATTAAATATACAGGTCACCTTGTCTTTTGGTCATGGTTGCTTCGGTTAGGTTTCTGAGTTTGTCAAATGTTTCCTAATCAGAAGGCGTTGAACGAGTTTGGGTTGTAAGTATCTGAAGTCAAGAAACGTGAACACTTGTCAATGACTTGGAAGATAGGGATTGTGAAGTAAATGTTACGACGGGCGACTTCGTTAACGTGTGATGACTAATAATTCCTTCGCTCTACCGCAATCTCTCGTCCTTTTGGTCTCCATCGGCTATCCAGGGAACAAATTTGAGAGCATCAGCGATATTTTTCATGTGTCGTCTTCTTTTCTCTTTGTTGTATACTGCTCCTATTTTCAATGTGGACGAGGTAGCATGACTACAAAATCAGTCTAGACAAGATGGCGATAGCTTAGTATACTTCTTCAGCCCTGGTGATCCCCTGAAACAATATCGCATTATACCGTACAAAAGAACCTACAAGGACATAGTATGGGTTGCCAATGGAGCCACCCCCTCACAGATTCGTCGGGTACCTTAAAGTTTACTTTTGAACGGGAACAGAAGCAAAATTTGGTCCTCAACTCGCCCGGACATGCCCGAGATCCAGTTGCACAGCTCTTGGAGTTGGGAAATCTCATGGCGAGAGATGTGGATGGAAGTGTTCTAGGGCAAAGTTTTGATTGTCTTACAGATACACTTCTAGTGTCGCATCCTCAAACCAACAAGAAGAGGATGACATCATCGTTTTTCCATTTGAAGAACGCAGCCGCAAATAGAAATCAATAAAAGAATATGTATATTTCGAACTAATAACTAAACCTAGAAAACTCAGACATAAACAACTCATGTCCAAAAATCACGTTATCAAAATGTCCTCCTGTTGGGAATTACTGACCCAGAAACGGGATTCAACACTAAATCGAACCCCTAAAATGAGTGCGGAAGACGAGCTCGGGAAAATCACATGTATCACCGATCCTAAGGCACATCACGATATCGTACGTACCTTGTTAGCCACAGCCTAAACACCGATGTTGATTTGAATAAGAAAAACTGATCCCGTTCTATCTGATGATGTCAATTGGCCTTGTAGGGAAGAAGAATTCGTCTTCTTTGCTCTTGTTCTTCTTTTGGAAGGAGAGGGAGAGAAGGAACGTACGTTATGTGAAAAGGTACGTTCCTCCCTCTCTTTTCTCCCTTAAATACGTCCTCTCCAAAGGACGTGTCCCTTCGGTAAAAGACACTCTCCCAAAAATTACAACTCTTCAACGTGTCCCTCCATCCATGGGCCCTAAACTTGTGGGCCGGGCTTTTAGGTCCAACATGGGCGGACGGGCCAACTTAGGCCCATCACATCGAATAAATAAAACCATCATCTCCCACTCGCACATGGTGGGCCGAACAGGATCCTCTTTACCTCTCTACAACATTCATATTGGTGAATAGTCCGTGCGACCAGCATACTTTGAGAGCTCGTTGCTATACATCTGTTAGGAATATATAGCAGCTCATAATGGGCACCGCATTCCGAGTAGATTTAGTATGCAGTACTCTAAATCGATTGATCACATTTATATCTCTCTTGATCTCTTTTAAACAATGATATATATGTATGTATGTATGTATATATATATATATAATCACAATTATGATTATCCCAAAGACAGTCATAATTGGTCGACCAGTGAATACAAAACTACAATGTGATTCTCCAAATCCGATCTTCCTCTTTCCTTCAAACTCTCAATTTCAGTTCAACTTGCTTTTCTAGAAATGTCCCATTAGATCGAATCAATTCATGATCATTGGCAACATCCTAAGATAGCAATCATTGAATAGAAATCTTGAGAATAAGTAAGAGTCATGAGGGCACTAAATTGAGGAACTCTTTTCCTCAAGAGTCTCATACGGCATAAAAGTTGAAATCAAACTTTTGCCACTCTTATTGGTCGTTTCATGCATACGTAGTATGAAATACGTATTACGGTATTAACTCCTTTCCCATGGAGTGTATGTCTACACCATCAATACCGTACAGATGATAGTTCAGACATACCTAATGTCTAACTTGAGTTCACGTATCTACTCATTCACAAAATTCATCAGAACTCACATCTGGCATTTTTGACAGATAAAGTAAAATATGTGGGGTATTTTACTTTCGGACATAGTACATATCATGTCCTCATCTTAACACTTAGTTAAGGCGACATATATATTTTAAGCTTGAGCTCTCGATTATCACCTAGATAATAAGCTTAAAAACCGTCTCATCTCTATTTATCACATAGTAAATAGAGGCGATTACCCGTGTGAGTGGGCTAATATCTTATCTTTCCGACATACTTTCTCAACTTAATGTAATGCACTGAGCATTAAGATGAATAAAGATCAAACAAAGATTCATAGGCATTAATGATGAAAACACAAATTCATTAAATGTGAACAACTCGGGGAAATTACAATATCCAATACATCAGACTCTACGCAATCCTAGAGATTTTACATTACCACAAAACACATCTCTAGGTATTGGCTTTGTCATAAGATCTGCTACCATTCTATGCGTAGATAGGTACTGTAAGTTCACATCCTTTCGTGCAATCATATCTTTGACAAAGTTATACTTGGTATTTATATGTTTGGTCTTGCCATGATATTTTGGATCTTTAGTGTACGCTATAGCTGTTTGGCTATCACAGTTAACCAATAATGGATTTGCAGCTTTCTCAATAACACCTAAATGATCCAAAAATCTCTTAAGCCAAACTCCTTCTTGTACCGCTGCTGATAATGCCACGAACCCAGCTTCCATCGTGGACAAGGCTATACACGTTTGCTTCTTACTGCTCCATGATATGGCGGGATTGTTCAGTAAGAAAGCAAATCCAGAGGTAGATTTCCTTTAATCTAAATCTCCTCCCCAATCAGCATTAGAATAGCCTTCGAGTCGCAAATCATTTCCTCAATAACTCAGCGTATAATCAGCAATTCCTTTCAGATACCTCAGTATTCTCTTAACAGCTTTCCAATGTGCTTGACCTGGATTGGATTGGTATATACTCACCATTCCAACTGCAAAACATATGTCAGGTCTTGTACACATCATAGCGTACATCAAGCTCCCAACAGCACTAGCATAAGGAACATGTTTCATTTGTTCCTTCTCTTGTAGAGTCCTTGGACACAGACTATAGCTCAATCCTTCACCTTTTGCAATAGGAGTGTCTATGGGTTTACAATCTTGCATACGAAATCGTTCAAGAACCTTATTTATATATGTTTCTTGCGAAAGAGATAACGACATCTTCGAACGATCTCTTGAAATCTTAACTTCAAGGATGTATGCAGCCTCACCCATATCTTTCATCTCAAAGTTGGAAGATAACCAACTCTTAACAGTATTAACAAACTCCATATTGCTTCCAGCAATTAGTATATCATTAACATATAATGATATGATCACAAATTGATCTTTGGATTTTTTGATATATACGCAATGATCATCATCATCATTGTAAAATCATATGCCATTATGGCATTATGAAAACGTATATACCATTGTCTTGACGACTGCTTAAGACCATATATTGACTTCAGAAGTCGACATACTTTTCCTTCTTGGCCTTCCATAATGAAACCAGTAGGTTGTTCCATATATATTTCTTTCTCTAATTCTCCATTGAGGAAAGCAGTCTTTACATCCATTTGATGTAATTCAAGATCCATACTTGCCACTATTGCCAAAATAATGCGAATCGAGGTAAATCTCACCACAGGAGAAAATGTTTCTTCATAATCAATTCATTCCTGTTGATTATACCCCTTCTCCACAAGGCGAGCCTTATGCCTTTCTATCGAGCCATCAGCTTTACGCTTTATTTTGAGAACCCACTTGTTCCCAATAGCTTTGTGTCCTTTTGGAAGATCAACCAGTTCCCAAACATGGTTTGACTTTATTGACTCCATTTCCTCTCTCATTGCATGCATCCATTTTTCCTTACTAGGTCAACTTAGAGTCTCATGTATATTTCTTGGCTCATCCTCATCTTGTGGGGCAATCATAAAAGTTTCCCCTTCAATGTCAAAACGACGACAGGGAATACTTTTGCGACTTGTTCGCCGTATGGGAGATTGTACACTTTGCACATCATTCCTCATTATGCTCCCACTAGGATTAGATAATGATGACGTCATCTCATCATGTGGTTGTAATTGAGAATGAGTAGAATTCAATTCATCACTTCTCATATTACTCCCACTTGAACGAACTCCACTAATATCATTATTTTGATCCAAGTTTTCAAATAGGGAGTAATCTTCACCTATTTCGCCCTTCTTAGGAAATTCATTCTCTAATAATGTAACATCCCGTGATTCAAATTCAATTATACTCCCACTTTCCCGCTCACCTATGAACACATACCCTTTCGAGTGTTCGGAGTATCTTATGAAAATACTCTTCTTTCCTCTGGGATCCAATTTCCCAAACTTGTGAGAGGGCTCATGAGTATAGGCAGCACAACCCCATGGCTTAAGAAAACTTAAGTCCGGTTTCCTACCTGTCCATAACTCATATGGAGTAGAAGTAACTGATTTGGAAGGCACCTGGTTAAGTATATATGCAGCGATTAACAACGCATCACTCCAAAAGGTGATAGGTAAGTTAGCATGCGCCATCATTAACCTAACCATTTCCGTAGGGTTCTGTTTCTTCTCTCTCGCAACACCATTTTGTTGAGGAGTATATGGAATAGACAACTGTCTTTCTATTCCTTTTTCATCACATAATTTTCTGAACTCATCAGATAAATATTCTCGACCTCGATTAGATCTTAATACTTTTATTTTCTTGTCTAATTGATTTTCTACCAAATTCATAAACCCTTTGAAACAACTTAATGCTTCAGATTTATGAGAAATCAAATAGACATATCCGAATCGAGTATAATCATCTATAAAAGTGATTAAATAAACAGCCCCATGCCTTCCTCTCACATTCATTGGACCACAGACGTCAGAATGGATTAAATGTAGAGGAAATTCAGCTCTTTTACCTTTTCCAAATGGTTTCCTTATCGTTTTCCCTACCAGGCAATGCTCACATATGGACAAATCGACTCTTTCAATATTGCCTAACAAGCCCTCTTTGGCTAGTCTATTCATACGTTGTTGGCCAATATGACCAAGTCTAGCATGCCACACATTCATATCATTATCATATGAATTAGGAGACGTGAGAAGGGAATAACAAACATTTGCATTAACATATTCAATATCTAATATAATGAAACCATCTAGAAAATAACCACAACCATAGTAATTTGTATCCAAATACAAATCCACACCACTATTATGGAAATTCATATTAAAACCAAGCTTAACCAACACTAAAACAGATACTAAATTCCGACGAATCTCCGAAGCATACAACACATCATGTAGGAACAAAGTGCGTCCACCATGCATGTTCAATTGACAGATGCCAATTCCTTTTACTTCTGCTCTGGAGTTGTTTCCTACATAGATCCACTTAGTTCCAGTTGGTATTCGTCGGAACTCCACGAAGGATTCTCTATCCTTCGCTACATGATCTGTCGCTCCTAAATCTACAGTCCACAAAGGATTAGATTCAGTCAAAAATAAAGAACTTGACACATAAGCAAAGTTCTCAAAAGTACAAGGGGTGTATACCTTCTTTGGCTCGTGACAATCGCGGGCATAGTGACCCTTCTGGTTACAGTTGTAACACTTCACCCTTGTCAGCTTCTTCACTCGAGGACGTTTTCCTCTTTCATGTTGGTCAAGCTTAGGTTTCTTCCCTGAAGGACCTGCTCCCTTGCCTTTCCTTTTATCGAACCAGTTAGGACGTTTGCGCTTGGAGCTCAAAGCTCCATGTGAGCTGGAACCAAAAGTATGGTAAATTTCAGTTTCCGCTTAGCCGCCAAGAGGCGGTCCTCTTCCAGCTCAAGATGACGCACGGCATCCTCAAAGGTTTTGATATTTTCATTATGGGTCGGTGCACCTTCATATGCTCCCAACTCGAGGCAATGAATGAATCACTTTGCTTGCACTTGCTGCTCATCCGTCAGACATGGCCAGCATCTTTCAACTCATTGATCATGTTTGACATCTTTCTAAAATGTTGCTTCATGGTCTGACCATGAGGCTTCTTATAAGAGTCAAACCTAATAATGAGTTGTCTCAGTCTGGTCACCGAAGTATGACCAAATCTTGCTGCCAACGCTTCCCACATTTCCTTGGCATTCTCAAAACGCCTGAACTCCCGCATGACATCATTTTCCATGCTACTCAGCAACGTAATGCGAGCAAGGGAGTTCTTTCTTTTCCATGCAGCAAAAGCTTCCTTATCTCTCTTATGCTGCGCAGTGTTTCCTTCTTCAGGTTCTACCATGGTCAGGTTAAGAGCTTCTAGTGCCTCTTGCTCTTCCAGCACATATTGGATTTTCATGTGCCAGATTTCACAAGCCATTGAGCTTTTCACCTTTGTTCAGCTCGGCAACTATACTCTTTGTGGCTGAAGCCATTGATCTGAACACATCAGACATATATGCACGAATAATTAATGCCTATCATTTATGCATCTACTTTGCACAAACCCATCATATTAATTAATAATTTTAAGTAAGGTTTCAGAATCAGAATGTCACTATGTTTCCAATCATCCTCCAAAAATCCTAACTTAAAACTATCATTAATATAATTATCCATGCAAAATAAATTCTATGAAGCTACAAAAAACTTCTATGAACTACTCACAGTAGTTAACAACAACAGAAAGCAAATAATATCTGACATCCAACAATGATATAATAATAATGACTTCACATAATACAACTAATATATTAGTTGCTACATCAACAACAATCGGGTAGAAAACATTACATAAGATGTCCACAAAGTACACTAAATAAAGACCAGCCAAAACAACTAACACCACTTCAAAATGTGTACTGGGAAAGATCATTTTTTCTTCAATTTCTTGATCTTTTCTTTTGTAACAATCAGATAATAATCATCTATAAAAGACATCACAATACTCCTATATGAAGCGGCTTTGTTGATATCACATATGCGATTCAACACTCCTTTCCTTTATTGTGGAAGAGTGTTCATAAAAAATCGCACCATCTCAGACTGTGGCATGGGACGACCATTCCATATGACCTTTTGTATCTTCCCGTTGACTTCAAGAACATGATCAATTAAGTCACCACTCTCTCATCGATAATCTGTCAGTTCAGCTATCAACCTAGAAAGCATTTCCTTTTGTTTATCGGTAATTACGCGAATAGGCGTGTGTAACGAAGTGGAGGCATTGTACCCGCAACAAATGCAGTACAAATTAGGGATTACATATAATCCACATTGACTCAATTGGGAAAAAAGAAACAAATTCATTTTTTTTTGTCAACGGTAAATGGTCGCGGTCAACGGTCAACGGGTCGGTCGCCGGGTCGGGTAGGACCGGTCGGGTCGGACAGACGTGTCGGACCTGTCAAAGGCACCATTTTGCGCCGGCTGTGCATAGGGGTGCGTCCGGCAGCGTTCCACCACCCGTCGCGCTCATCTTGATGAGACCTTCCATCCAGAGCCTTCAGAAATGGATTTCGACTTACAGAAACTTGGAAAAATGGATGCATAGTGCTCGGGTGTCGGGATTTTTCTGTCCCGATTGATGTCGGCCGATTAATTTCACAAAAAAACAATAAGAAATCATCCATAAACATGAAAGGGGTCGGGAAAAACATGAACCTTGCTCGATACCAATGTTTGGAATTACTGATTCCCAGAAACCGGATTCGACACTAAATTGAACCCCTAAAATGAGTGCGGAAGACGAGCCCGGGAAAATCACATGTATCACCGATCCTAAGGCACATCACGATATCGAACGTACCTTGTTAGCCACAGCCTAAACACCGATGTTGATTTGAAGAAGAAAGACTGATCCCGTTCTATCCGATGATGTCAATTGGCCTTGAAGGGAAGAAGAATTCGTCTCCTTTGCTCTTGTTCTTCTTTTGGAAGGAGAGGGAGAGAAGGAATGTACGTTATGTGAAAAGGTACATTCCTCCCTCTCTTTTCTCCCTTAAATACGTCATCTCCAAAGGACGTGTCCCTTCGGTAAAAGACACTCCCCCAAAAATTACAACTCTTCAACGTGTCGCTCCATCCATGGGCCCTAAACTTGTGGGCCGGACTTTTAGGTCCAACATGGGCGGACGGGCCAACTTAGGCCCATCACATCGAATAAATAAAACCATCACCTCCAAAAATGTAAATGCTCCCGTCCTACTTGCAGCTACATGAATAACCTAAAAGACAAGCAAGGCGAATGAAATGAGCAACCTTAGTCCAATGAGTAATACATACTTTCTAACTAGATCGAGCATCAATTATGCACGTTTAAGACACAAAAATATAAATCATTTACATTAAATCTATAATATAACAAACTTGCAAGATTAAAATGAATTATATATATTCATATAATAAATATCCATTTTAACAATAATATCAAAATAACTATTCATGGTCCTAACCACTGATCAATCTTATCCGTTGACTAATCTGGTGCTCAAATATCAAACCATAATCACACATAATGCCCCGGGACATAGGCGACCAATATTTCCTTTGGTTAGGTCTCTACCTATATTATTAGTGGCCGGTTTATAAGAATATCCTAAAATTAGCATGCATATTTATAGACCCCCCAATGGGCTCATAGAGACACTAAGCATCAATATAGACCCACAACCACATCCTTCAAAATCCATAAAACCAATCCAGAATCTATATCACAAATCGATTTTATAAATTAAAATGGAAAATCATTCTAAACCTCGTTCATCAAACTGATAACAATGCATTTCTCAAGTCGTTTCAAAATTCTTCATAAACTAGACTTACAAATCGATATGTATAATGCATTTCATAAAAAGGTTTCCCAAACTATTTACAAAAAAAAAAAAAATATGAAAGTTAGTAGATGTCTAATCCATACTTTTATGAAACAAAAATATCATTTCATAACTCAAACTTTATATAATCCATATTGCTTTCGAACTAAGCAACATAGCTCTACAAGTTGACGATCTCATAATTCTATCAATTAAACTAGAATCGACATCAAAACCAACTAAACACTATAACAATGACATGATTAAACTACACTTAATCGTTAACAAAATGACTCCCACGTGTCAACAAATCGTTCACCCTGTTGACACCTAAATTTTTGGGGTTGATTTTGCTAAATAAAAAAAACAAAACAAAACAAAAATCACATGGCATATAGGTTTAGGAAAATTTTATTTTTGTTATATTCCGTTAAGATTTCTCACATATTTAGGTAATATACACTAGGAGATGCACTTTTGCACAAAAGAGGGATTTTCTTGATGGAATATGCAAAAAATATTTCAGCGATATATTTAGGGGTATCATGCTCAAGCAAAATTAGAAATGAAATATACCCCGAAGATACAATTTTTTGGCTTATAAAAGGGGTCACGTACAATCAATCCGAGGGGGGGCTTTTCTCGGTTTGAAAAGTAAAAAAAAATCAACACAGAGAAGGAAGAAAAAGCAAGGAGGCCATCCGTGCATTGAGAGGAGGAAAAGGTGAAAAGTATAAGGAAAAAGAGAAAAGTGACGTGAGGGAGAGGGGCAGAAGAGAGAGAAAAAAAAAAAAAAAAAAAGGTTGATTGGACCCCTACTGTTCATCTTCTTCCCCAAAGCTTCCTGCCCCACACCGAGCTCCATCCCCGACGCCGTTGCTGCTCCATCGGTGACGTCCGGTCCTCCTCCGCCGCGCCAAACGCCAGCACCACCGCCGATCGCTCGCCTCCACCGTAGCCGCGAACGCCGCGCCGAGTCTGAGCCACCGCCGATCGCTCGCCCACCGCCTAGCAGCCCCTCGACGCCGGCTAGCCCTCGCCAGACGCCAAGCCTCCGACTGCCCGCGGCCCTGCTCAGCCCGCGTTGATCCGCAAAGACCAAGTGCCCTTGCGACCCGCGTCGCCCTGAGCAACCCGGCGCCCGAGGAGTCCTCCACCCAAGCCCATCGCGCCCGAGCGACGAATCCACTGCCACCGGAGCCCCGAGCAACACCCCGCTCCGTCCGTGAGCCCTTCCGCCCGAAATCCCGAAGCCAGCAGCAGTGACCCAGAGCTTGCGCCCGGAAACCGGTGGTCCGCCCCCTCACCGGAGTCCCCTGCTGGACCCGCTGATCCACGACCACCCCCGCCGGTCCCCTCGCCGGAGCTTCGACCAACGGCAACTCTTTCTTTGGGACCGACGGATTGGCTTGCCTTCATTTTCTTTAGGTTGTTTATTTTTATTTTTATTTTTCTTATTTTATATTATTTTACTTTACTTTTAGTTAATTTTATTATTAGTGTTTAAGTTGAATTTTGTGAGGTGAGTTTTAGTTTATAATTCTTCTAGGCATTACCTATAGGATTTGCCCCCTGAGGTTTATTGTAATTATTAATTTGACCTGTAAGATTTCGGGTCATTTTTTTAATGTATTAACTCTTGGGGTTTGTTTATGGTATATCAATTGTTGGATCATTATGGTTATTAATTTGATCCGTAAGATTTCGGATCAGATTTTTAATTATTTTGATTTCTTGTCGATATTTAGGGTTAAAAGTAATCGTTAATTTGACCCGTGAGATAACGGGTTATTTTTTCGTTTATTTTGATCCTTTATTTTGTTGAATATCTTGCTTGTTAGATTTAATGTTTGTTTTAGAAAATCACTAAAAAAATCAAAAAGATATTTGAATTAGGATTTCAACTGGTTCTAGAATATTTCTTGTTATTTTGCATATCTAGAATATGAATTTTATTTAGATTTAAAAAATAAAAAAAAAAGTGCATTCATTTAGGTTGTTAGTTTTTATTTGAATTGCATGTTTAACTATGTGTTAGTGTTAATTTCGAAATAAATAAAAAATATCATGCATATGTCATGTAGAATTAGGGCATGCTCCGCACGTCATTGCACATTAAATAGATTGCATGTTAGGTTGAGGTAATGTCTTAATTTAAATTAGGATTTAATACGACCTAATCCTTATTTTAAATTAGATAAAATTTCAATTTAGCTAGATCATTTTTGCATTCGAATTTCATGGAAGAAAATACAAAATTTGTCTTTGCATAAGTTAATTTCAATTTTTAGGATAGATTGCATTTTTAAAAATAGAAATATCAAATGCACGTCATTTAGTTCATTTAATTAGAACTTTCTTGTCATTAGACTAAGTCATTCAATAAATGTCACGTGACATATAGCTCGCATATTAAATTGCATGAGGCATGTCATTTTAGTTTAAATAACGTTGTATGTCATTGCATCGCATTGCATGTCATTATAATTAGATCATTTAGATTGCATTTAATTATTGCATTTCTTCATGTCATATAGTTTAGGTCATGTCGTCATGTCATATTAGATTATTAGCATGCATCACATGATTTTCATTAAATAAAGTGAAAACAAAAAAAAAATTGAAATTGCGTGTTAATTAGAAATCATATCTAGGATTGTCTATATGATTTTTGATCTAACAACGCAGATGCTTTCGTTGCTTTAAGGTATGTCCTGCATTATTTTATTCGCTTTCTCGGGTGTTAAATTGGTGGTTTGTGCACTCGCATGATCGCCTCACACGTTAGGAAAATGAATTAAAATCAAATCAAGCTCCTTGCAAAATTTTTTTGAAAATTAAAAAGAAATGGTACCGAAAGGGCACTAGGATAGTCTAGTGTAACCAAGTCCCCGTACCCTTAGTCTCTGGTTCGTAGGAGTAAAATAATACTCCCATTATTTTACTTAGGTGTCTAATCGACCTACCCTAAACTGATTAGTGACGACTCCTAAATAATAATCTTTTGCATGTCAAAACCCTAAGTCGCGATTTGGTATGGGCTTGGGAGAGCCCGAGCTAAGCTTAAAGGCTTAGTAGTCCATCAACCTAGTTTTAGGTGGCAAACCTGAAAAATTGGGTCGCGACACACCCAAAGCCAATTTAAATATTTAAATATATCCGCAACTGTAGAGCTCACTTGCAAAAATCTAAAATTTCGCTCAGACTAAACCGTCACTTCAAATGGATTCACATTAAACCCCCCCGGCTCCGCAAAATCCTAATCTATCAATCCCTCATATTTCTCCTATATTTAACCCATCTACTAAGAATATTGAAGGATGCCCTTAATTTCGAAACTTTCTCCGATTAAATGAAAGAAAGTGTGAACACTTACCAGGCTTTGCAAAACGAAATAAATTTAGCTTGGCGAGACTCCATGGCGTGTATGTACAAAAGCCCTCTTTCTTTTCTTCTTTTTTCAGTCTTTCTTTCTTTCCGTCCTTTTCTTTCTTGTAGGTGCTCTCCTGTCCTTCAGGACAAATACCATAAAAAAAAGTCCAAACTATGCTTTCTATGATGCAACTATTCAAAACCTTTTTCTATATAACCAAAAACCTTAAACTTACTCACTATGCCACAAATACCTTAATTTTTTTGTGTCAGGAAAAATTCCAAACTTATACATGTATGTCGCAAAAAACGGTTCAAGTGCCATAACTTGGTACAAAAGGACACTTAAGTGCCATAATTTACGAAAGGTACACTTAAGTGCCACATTAGAAGAAAAACGGATCACTTAAGTGCCACTCCGGCCAAAGGCTCACGTGGCTTTTTTTCGCGAAAGCGAGCCCAAAACGCCCATTTGTTTTGCATGCGACGTGGCCAAATAATGCAAAAACGGCATCGTTTTGGGCTAACGTGGTAAAAAATATATATAATTAATTAAAATTAAAATTAAATTTATTTAAAATATTTAAAAATAATAATTTTAAATTTAAAAAATTAAAAAAATTAAAAATTTATAAAATTTATTAAAAAAAAAAAAAAAAAAAAGAAACGGAAAGATGGGGAGGCGGCGAGGGATCAGCCCTTAGCCACCGCCGCCGCCGAAAAGGGTCTTTTTAATTTTTTTAATTTTTAAAATTTAAAATTATTATTTTTAAATATTTTAAATAAATTTAATTTTAAATTTAATTTAATTTAATTTTTTTTTACCACGTCAGCAAAAAATGCACCGTTTTTGCATTATTTGCCACGTCGCATGCAAAACAACGTCGTTTTGCGCTCGCTTCGCCGGAAAAAAGCCACGTCGGCCTTTTGGCCGGATTGGCACTCAAGTGATCCATTTTACTCCGATTTTGGCACTTAAGTGTACCTTCCATAAGTTATAGCACTTAAGTGTCCCTTTGTGCCAAGTTATGGCACTTGAGAGGTCCGCATGTCCATGTATGTCATATATACTCTCTATTTCAGTTTTATCCAGAATATATGCATTACATTGGTATAAGTTCAGCATTTTCTATGACACAAACAAAGTTTGGGTAATTGTGCCATAGTGGATAAACTTAGGGTTTTTTGTGATATAAAAAAAGGTTCAGGGTGTTTATGTCATAGCTAGAGCATAGTTTATAGTGTTTTGTGATAGTAACCCCTCCACAAGAGGCTGAGCACTTTTACTTTCGTCGATCACTCAAAATTTCCTCTTTATTTTTTGCCCAGCTTTTTGACCCGGTCAATATTACATCTAGCCGGTATGAAGAAAGGAAGAATAACACAACAGGCTTCAACACTGTCTATCATCGTGGAAAAGCATTGACGATCCTGATCCTGGTGATTCCACATTCCAACTTGACCCAAATGGATTCCAACAGCTCCTATCAAGGCAGGCTTCTGTTATCACGTTCAGGTCAAGACCATGGAATGGGTGTTTGATAGAGTGGCTCACCTAATTTAAATCCTAACCAATCTTCCATAGCGCTCTGCACAATGAGAAGGACACGCACTACAGTTATGAGTTCCTTAACAGTTCGATCGTTTTTGTTTTGGTATTGAATTCAAATGGCATTCTACGGCGGCAAAATTGGATTGACTGAGCAAAGGGTTGGACGTTACTTCTCACTTTCCAGTAGACAATTGTGACACCTCTGCATTTTGTGGTGGCTATGATATCGGTACGGTTGATGAGTTCCCTGTGTGTAGCTGCTCGAAAGGCTTCACACCGAAGTTTTCTCGAGAATGGGAAATTGTGGATTCGTCATATGGGTGTGTGAGAACTCCCTTGAATTTTGATCATATTTGTGAAGTATTCTGGGGTGAGATTGCCAGATACACGCAGCTCCTGGTTTTAACAAGACGATAGATCTTCAAGAATGCAAAGTAATTTGCAAGAAAAACTGTTCTTGTATGATTTTTCAGACTTGGATATCAGAAGGGCGGGAAGTGGTTGCTTGCTGTGGTTGGAGAGCTTATGGGCATAAGAGAATACAATCAAAATGGGCAAGACTAATACACGAGGATGGCTGCCTCGGAATCAGGTAGTGACATGTTTTAAGATCCTTGCAATTACTAATTATAGCTGTTGATTTGTATGCTCTTCCTGTTAGAATATTTTGTTAATTTAAATGTGATCTCAATTTTGTATTTCCCAATTAATTCTAATTTATTGCCCAATTTATTACTCACATTTATTATGTGATATGTCACAAGACTAGGCGAGCAAAGAAGAAAGAACCGAAGAGAGCAGTAAGTTGTAGGGAAGAAAGTATTGGAGAGGAATGCCTCATTTTCATTGATTGTAATCTCTATACAATGTCATGTATATAATACAAAAGAAATAATAATAAAAGCAAGTATATATTCTCCAAATATTCTATGATCTTTCTATTCCTAAGATAGATACAAATATATCAACAATCTTGTAAGTCATATCTTCCAACACTCCCCCTCAAGCTGGTGGCTTGTATATGTCCAAGACACCCAGCTTGTTTAGAAGATATGCGTGTTGTCTCGACATAGAGGTTTGGTAAACATGTCTGCCGGTTGTTCCGTGGTTCGATCCCTCTTGTCTGGACAACTCCTTCTTGGATCTTTTCTCTGGTGAAATGACAATCGACCTCTATGTGCTTTGTTCTCTCATGAACTATGGGATTTGTTGCAAGCTTGAGTGCCGAATCATTATCACAGAAGAGTGTAGTAGGTCCCTTAATTTCTGCCCCTAGATCCATAAGTAAACCTCTCAACCAAACTATTTCACATATGATTTTTGCCATGGATCGATACTCGGCTTCAGCTGAGGATAAAGACACAGTGGATTGCTTCTTCGTCTTCCATGAAAGTAAAGATTCCCCAAATTTGATGCAGAACCCAGTAATTGATCTTCTGCTCATAGGACATGTAGCATAATCAGAATCACAATATGCTGTCATTTCCATGTTGCACTTCCGAGAAATAAGTATTCCCAATCCTGGGCATGTCTTCAAGTATCTCACAATCTTCAAGGCTGCGTTCATGTGAGACTGTTTTGGGCTGTACATGAACTGGCTAAGAGTCTGTACTACATAGCAGATATCCGGCCTTGTCATAGTAAGATAGATGAGTTTGCCTACGAGTCTCTGATATCCTGATGGATCTTTCAATAGTGGATCATCAGAAGAAGATACTTCGGCATCATATTCGACAGAAGTTAGTCTGGCATTCTGCTCGATGGGAATAATGGCAGGTTTGCAACCTGACAACCCTACGTCTGATATAATCTCCATTAAATATTTCCGCTGGCTGAGTGAGATTCCCTGATCTAAACGAGCTATCTCGATTCCAAGAAAATATATAGGTGGACCTAAATCTTTGATATGGAAGGTGGAATGAAGATATTCTTTCAGTTTCTTGACAGCAGAGTCATCATTGCCCATGATGAATATGTCATCGACATAAATCATCAAATAAATAAATGACATACCTTTCCTCCAAGTGAACAAGGCATAATCATATTTGGATTATTTAAATCCAGCGGACGTAAGGGCACTAGTAAATTTGGCATACCATTGACGAGAAGCTTATTTCAATCCATACAGAGATTTGCGGAGATGACATACCTTAGACTCCCCCTGTCTCCGTAATCCTGGTGGAAGATCCATATATATCTCCTCATCCAAATCCCCATGTAAGAAGGCATTATGAACATCCATTTGATGCAATGGCCATTCACGAAAAGCAGCAATCGACAGGAAAGAACGAACAGTTACATCTTTGGCCACTGGGGAGAAAGTTTTATGATAATCAAAACCTTCTCGTTGTGTGAAACCTTTGGCCACGAGTCGAGCCTTGTATCTCTCTATAGAACCATCTGCTCGATATTTAATCTTATATACCCATTTACAGCCAATAGGTTTTCTATGAGTAGGTAAAGGCACAAGATCTAGGGGTGAGCAGTGGTCTAGGGTCGACCCTGGACCGACCCTGGACCGGCTCAACCCTGCCGGTCTGGTCCGGTTCCCAAGGGGGACTGGTCGGTCCTCGGTCCTGAAATTCCAGGACCGACACTGTGCGGGTTGGTCCTCGGTCCTAAGAGTTTTGGGTCGGTCCAACCTGGACCAACCCTGTATATATATTATATTACATTATATTATTTATAATTCTTTTATATATTCAAATCTAAGTAAAATGTCTATTATAAAACCTAAGAGTTATGGTGAGATGTTCTATCAATAGCACTAATAGTCATTTCAATTTAAAACTTTTGTTGAATATTAATTATGTATCGTTTGTTTTGTTTTCAAGTGTTTAGAAGTTCAAGTGAATTAACAAGATGTGAAGTTATATATTCATGGTTTATATTAAGTATTTTGACATTTTTATGGTTTAATTGTATTTTACTAATGAATTTTTCAGCTGCAGTTTACTTTTCAATTTGTGTCAAATGGTAGAAGTTTTTGAAGAGTAGAGTAGTACTGCAGTTGCTACGGTTATTTGCTAGTCAAGTGGTGTGAAGCTCATTTTTTGGTTGAGTGGACTCTACATGATCAAATGCAGGAAAACGCTTTTGCATATAGTGTTATGAATATTAAAGATAGATGATTACAAGAACTTTCCATCTTGTCCTATATCTCGATGAGCGGTTAACAGGTACGAAATTTCTATTATTGTGTCATCTTAAATTTGCTAAATATGTATTGGTATTTATAGTTTAGTTGCACAATGCCGCATTGTCGATGGATGTGTAATTTAAATTTGTAGGTTTGCTTTTTTAGGGAGTATAAAAAACAAGACAAAAAAAAATTATCGATCGGTCCCGGGTTGACCCTGGAACCGGACCGAACCCATTGGGTCGGTCCGGTCCTTGGTCCCAGGCTCAATAGGGTCGGTCCTCGGTCCTAAAAATTGAGGACCGACACTGTACGGGTTGGTCTTAGGGTTAGGGGGTGGCCTGGACCAACCCGAACCATGCTCACCCCTAACAAGATCCCAAGTGTGATTTCCTACTAGGGCCTGTAATTCTGCCTCCATTGCCTTTTGCCAACGCGGATCATGCATTGCTTCATTATAACTAGATGGCTCTTGCCCCTCAGAGATATGATTCATGCAACATAAATGTTCCGACGATAGCCTATCAAATGAAATATAGGATGAGATAGGATATCGAGTACCTGGTGATGTTGATGAAGCACACACATAATCCTTCGTCCAAATAGGTGGACGACTAACTCGACCAGATCGCCGAGGTTCTGGATGCTGTACTGAGGTCGAATCTTCATTAATGCCTGATTCTGGTGACGCTGTCATATGATGATCCCTTTCTTTGGGAGACTCGGCAATTGAATGGTCCATAGATGTCTCAGTAGGTAATGGTGCAGCCGTCAAGTCCGAATTTCTCAGAGGAGGAATAACAATGTAAGATTCTCCAGAATGTGGCTCTTCCTCTAATAAGAAGTGGTGAGAATCAGGCCTTTCATTTGGAGATGAATGAAGTGCATCTTTAAAAGGAAAGATGTCTTCATGAAAAAATACATCTCTGCTCACAAAGAATTTCTCTGTGGATGGTTCATAAACGCGATATCCCTTCTGGAGATTTGGATACCCCATGAATATACACTGTCTTACACAAGGTCCCATTTTATCCCTGTGCCCTACCGTGGTCACATAGCATAAGCACCCAAACACTCTAAGATGACTCAGGTCCGGTTTTCTTCCATATAATATTTCAAAAGGAGATTTTCCTTTAAGAATCCGTGATGGCATACGATTGATTAGGTATGCTGATGTGACCACACAGTCTCCCCAAAAACTTTCAGGAATAGAAGCTTGAAATTTAAGGGCACGTGCTACTTCCAATAGATGACGGTGCTTTCTTTCAACCACTCCATTTTGCTGTGGTGTATATGTGCAAGAGCTTTCATGTAAAATTCCATTTAAGGAAAGAAAAGTAGCACATTCCCCATTAAAAATTATCTACCATTGTCAGTGCGGATACGACGAATTGATTTCCCAAATTGATTTTTAGACAAGGTGAGAAAAGTTTTTAGGTGGGAAAGAACCTGAGCCTTTGATTGCATGAGGAAAGTCCATGTTGCTCGTGAAAAATCATCTATGATCGTGAGGAAAAATCGGGACCCATCATGATTCAAAGTATGATATGGTCCCCAGACATCAGCATGGATTAGTGAGAAAATTTCATCAGCTCGAGAATTGCTATGTGGAAAAGGAGCACGTGTCTATTTTGCCAATGGACAGATGGGACACTGAGGATAAGGAAATAGAGCAGTATGGCCTAATCTTTGATGATGAAGAAGATTCTTATCATTGATAGCAGCATTACACAATGATTTATTTGAATCAAAAGAAGATGACAATTGAAAATTCATCCAGAAATATAGCCCTTGGAAAACTCTACCCAAGCCCATTAGTTTCCCAGTCGAAAGGGCCTGAAAAAACATTTATCAGAATTGAATAAGAAACGACGGGAATTTTCTTCACAAGCTCGAGATACTGACATGAGATTGAAATGGAATTTAGGAATGTAAAGCACATTTCGAAGTGTGATGTGAGAATTAAGATTTATAGTGCCAATGATTTCAACTTCAATCATGTTTCCATTTGGAAGCTGAACAAATTTGGGAAAAGATAATCGTCTGATGTTTGAAAGTAAACTCTTATCACAGACAATGTGGTCACTAGCACCTAAGTCAATAATCCATGCATCCTTCGAAATTGAATTTACTAGACAATAAGAAGTACCTGTGAAGCTTCCAGATTTATCAGAGGCATCCAATTTTCTTATGGCCTCCATCAATTCCTGATATTGATCATGAGTAATTGTCTTTTCCACTTTGGTTGTCCGTGATACCTGAAAAATTTGGGAAAATTTCCCTTTTTCTTTTTCTCCAGGCTTCCCATGCAATTTCCAGCAATTCTCTACCGTATGATGTGGACGTTTACAGTAGTCACAGTAAATTTTACCTTTGCCTTTGGAAGTAAAATTCCTTGAGCCCAAAAAATTTCTATTCGTGGGCTGTGAAATTTGGGCCAAATTGGACCCATATACATCATTTCCTCCGCGCGGCAGCCCATACGCTCCACCTAGTCCACTATTTTGCAGCCTGCGCGAGACTTCCAGCCTAGGAGTGCCCCGCGGCCCATCTGGGCTAATTAATTCAAGGGCGCTTCGCGGCCCATCACCTCCGATTGAGCCCGTTCCATGTGAGCCGTCGGATCTTTGCATTGCAAAGAAAGAACGCGAGCCGTCCGATCGCCCGGTAGAATCAAGATAGCTAGGGTTCTCTGTGAGGAACCCTAGTTCCGCTCCTTTCTGCCCTCTGCCTCCTCCACTCCTCTGTGAGAATCGATTTAGGGTTTTCGCCCCCAAAGCGATTCCATCTCCGCCTCTGTTGTAATCTGCCGTTCGCTGTTGACTCTCTTCTTGCACGGCTAATTGATAGATGCGGCCGATGCTTGGTAGAGGTTCAACAGTCAAGATCTGAGATCGGAACGAGAGGTAAGTCTCGTTGAGTATGAGCAGAAATCTGATCGTCTTTTCCCTTTCGCGCATCTGTTTGTATTGGTGCAGAATGGGCTCGGGCGATCGAACCTTTCTTGGCTGCCTCGAGTTCGTTCCATAAGGCTGAAAGTTTGTTGTAGATGCCCGCAATAGACATGTTTCCCTGTTTAAGCTCCGAGATTTGTTGTGTTAACGAAAAAATCTTGACTTGATCAAGTTTTCCGAACATCTCTTTGATATTATCCCACATCTCCTTTGAATCCTCCGTCGGAGGGAGTCCGGCCGCGACTTCGGTCGTTATGCAATTTCCAATCCATGTTCTAACTAATTGGTTGCATTTCTTCCAAAATCGTGCCATTTTTTCATCGGTTGGGATCGGAATTGACCCATCGATAAATCCGTCTTTATCTTTTTTTTTTTTTGTTACCGGTGCCCGTCGAATTCTCGTGCCCGGCTCGAGTAATTGTCGCGCCCGAGTCAATGTTGGCTGATAAGCTTCAATTTCGGCCCGTCGGCATTAGTCGTGTGTGTCTTGGGTCGCCCGGTTCTCAGTCGGCCACCGGCAGCAAAAATAGATATGGAAACATTCCGGGTGCCCGAGATTCGGTCCGATTCCTTGACCCGCATAACCCGCATGACCCGTATTGAGAAAAGCAGGGTAGGGATTTCCTCCCATGCCCGATCCAGGTGTGCCGCCCGTCTGCTCTGGTCTAATGGATGCGCCTGCCCCTTCGCCGGTTGGTAGGCCTCCATCAAAACCAACATTGCTTTGGTAGCCTCCAAACGGTGATGCATTTGGGTTTTGCCCATGGAACCATGGATATGGTATCCACTAGTATGGATGGCCCATAAAGGGCTGCCCCATATTTGACTGAGTCTGGAATGGCTACCATTGCAATTGCTGACTTTGTTGATTCACCTGGTTGAGTTGTTCTGTGGTCGAGGTGACGACAGAGGAGTCCTGGGTCTGCAAGCTTTCTAGCGTGGTCTCTAAGGTGAGGTCTTGTGTTTTAGTCATGATAAAAGAAAATCTTCCCTAAAGAAAAAATAGATTAACGATTCCTATGGCAACCCCTTTGCAGATTGGAGTTTCGTGAGGCAATCGAAGCAGAAGCAATGAAAAGCTGGGAACTTCAAGAAGGCTCCGATACCATGTCACAAGACTAGGCGAGCAAAGAAGAAAGAACCGAAGAGAGCAGTAAGTTGTAGGGAAGAAAGTATTGGAGAGGAATGCCTCATTTTCATTGATTGTAATCTCTATACAATGTCATGTATATAATACAAAAGAAATAATAATAAAAGCAAGTATATATTCTCCAAATATTCTATGATCTTTCTATTCCTAAGATAGATACAAATATATCAACAATCTTGTAAGTCATATCTTCCAACATGATAATTGTTCATTAATATGTTATCATAACAATTTTGATAAAAGATGTTAGTAATGTAAGAAACATAACAAAAACATCATGTTGTCTAGTTCAAACCCTATCACTATAGAAAACATACCACCGAGTTTTGAAGGGTGTTAGCTAGTGGAATAGGACGTATAGATCTTGTGATTTTATATTAGTTGAAATAACTGAATTTTGGGTTGTTCGAGCAAGTAAGGAAATTCTATAGAATTCATAATCGCAGATCGATTACGCTCCGCTCATTCGTTCAAAATATTGGGATTTTCGCATTTACAGATTTTCATCAATGGCTAGGGGTATGTCGATCATTTATGTTTCCGCAAAATTGTTCCCAATTATGCTTGTATATGTTTGTTATAAATCAAAACCGTCAGCTTTTATTTAGATTTAGTCTAATAATTGATATCAGAGCATGCTTATGATCACTACCTTGGTGAAAATTTTGGCATTTTGTATGTTTTAATTGGATTATGAATGGATAAATTTTGGATCTTTTGTGGCTTGGAAAGGAATTCCAAAATGCGGTCAAATACGAGCGACCCACCATGCGATAACGGATCTGCATGGTCACATCATCATTAGTTAAAAAAAGCCTTGAGATTATTCCGCATATTACTAATTGCCAAAGGTTAATCGAGTGGTGAAATTTTCAGTGGATAGGGTTTTAAGGCAAATCGTTTTAGGCTTGATTCCAGTCAATTTGTTGGTTGATTTTGTTGAATCTTGGAACTATGTATTCGTCTAGCATTGTCTTCAAAACCCATTGATCAATTTGATCGAACATGGGTTGTGGAAGAAGACCCAGGCGGCGAAACGAAAGCTGGCCTTGGCGAAGCAACAATGGAAGAAAATCGCATGGAAAGAAAACCTCATGCGCATGCGCCTAGCTAATGGGCACGCGCGCAACAAGCCCCGAGGTGAAAATTTCCAATTCTGCCCTTGTCAACTAAATCACGATTTTGCCTCTTCGCATTTAGCAACATTACAATTTTACACTTACCACATAAAATTTCGATTTTGCCCCTGTTAGGGGTGAAAATTTACAATTTTGCCCTTTTGGGCGTAAAATTCCTATTTTACCCCCTGCAAATGAAATTCCAATTCTGCTTTTGCATGTAAAATTCCAGCTTTAATCCTTTTACACGTGATTTTACTGTTTTTCCCTTACATGCAATTTTATGAATATTTTCTTGTGAAATTAAACGTCTACGATCCGTATATATCTAATTAATTGAAGATTAGCTACAGCATCCTTGATTATATTAAATTATAGGGAAAAGACCACCAAAAACCCTAAATTTTGCCCAAAGTAACAAATTTACCCTATTTTTTTTTTTGACATAAAAAACCCCAAACTTTACAAATCGTGACACATTTACCCCACCAAGAGCATTTTCATCTTATTTTTTATGTTTTTCCTTTTGTTTTGTTTTGTTTTTTTCATTTTTTCTTCTTCATCTTTCTTCCCTCCACCGGCCATGGTGAAACCGGCATCCGGCGAGGGCTGCCCTCACTGGCGTCCGGCGAGGGTCACCCTCGCTTGGGCTAGCTAAGGCCGCCCTCGCTGGCGTCGGGCGAGGGCGGCCCTTAGCTGGGTCGAGCGAGGGTGGCCCTAGCCAGCCCAGCTGGGTCGGGCGAGGGCGGCCCTAGCCAGCCTAGGCGAGGGTGACCCTCGCCCGACACCAGCTCTACCGTAGCCGGTGGAGGGAAGAGAGAAGAAGAAGAAAAAAAGAGAAAAAAAAAAAAAAAAAAAAAGTAAAAAGTAAAAAGACCAAAATGCTTTATAGTTTGGAGTAAATGTATCACATGGATAGAAGTTCAGGGTTTTTTGTGTCACGAAAAGAAGTTTGGGGTAAATGTGTCACGGTTGGCAAAGTTAAGGGTTTTTCATATCACAAAAAAAGGTTTGAGGTAAATTTGTCACTTTGGGCAAAGTTTAGGGTTTTTTGTGGTCTTTTCCCTAAATTATATACATTAAGAGTATTTGGATCGCATATAGTCAAAGACACTAATTGTGACTAGTAGCATTAATATTATGAATATTATCCTACGGGAATTTTCAATATATTAATGTGATTAATTAGAATGAAGTAATTTATCTTTCTTAATTTATCCGCGGGGATTGAGGAATGGAATATAATTTGATAGTTTTCATAATGAAGTAATTATGAATATATTTAAATTAAAAACTTAGCTCACATGCAGTTTTTTATGTTATGTGATTTGTATTTTATAACATGTTTTATGTTGGTAAAATATTATTTAAGTTTATCTACCTCAAATATATTGATACATAAGTTTTCCTTTGATTATAATGCAGTCTTACCACTTAAGATTAGTTTTAGTATAATTGTTCCCAAGCTTAATGATAATAACTGTAAAGAATGGAAGAAATTAATTCTTCTCCAATTGGGGTGCATATATATTAATTATGCTCTACTGTCAGACGAACCACCTATTCCTATTGAGGCTAGCACTTAAGTTGAATATACTATTTATGACAATATGAGCAGTTTAACCACATCAATGTGATGTACATAAAGATAAAACTTTCTTATAGCAATCGTGATTCAATCATTCAGCATAACAATGCCAATGAATTGCTGGAGGCTATTGATGAGCAATTTAAGTTTTAAGAAAAGCCACATGTCATGATCCTAATTATGAAGTTCTCATCGTTGAAGCTTACTAGTATAAGAGGTGTGCATGAGCACATCATAAAAATGAGGGACAATGTAGCTCAACTGAAAAATATCGAGGTTGGGATATCAAAATCTTATCTTGTATACTATATCATGAACATTCTCCCACAAGAGTATACCCCTTTCAAAATCTCTTACAACACATATAACACTAAATGATCAGTCAATAAACTCATGACCATATGTATTCAAGAGGAAAAGAGGCTGCTAATGGAAAAAAAGGAGAAAGTGCTCATATGGCAATACAAGGTGAGTATAAAGGGTAAGCCAAGTAGAAGGGAAAATGTAAAATACCTCTACCTCCCCGAGCTGGCATTAAGAAGGAATCCAAGTGTTTCTTTTGTAAAAAGAAGGGCACATGAAGAAGGATTGCACCAAATTCAAGGCCTGGCTCAAGAAGAAATGTAACCTATTCTCATATGTTTGTTATGAATCTAATATGGTTGATCTGGGTCACAACACTTGGTGGATTGATTCTAGTTCTACAATTCACATTTCGAATTCCTTAGGGTTTTCAAAACCAGCGAAAACGAGCAGGAAGTGAACAAAGTATTTATTCAGGAAACAAGATGCGCTCATGTGAGGAAGCTATTAGGATATATAAATTAGTTCTCACTAGTGGTTTTGTTTTAAATTTAGAAATGACTTTTTATAATCCAAGCTTTTTTAGGAATTTAAATTCAGCTTCAAGACTTGTACTTTTTGGATACTCCTTTAAATTTTCAGGTTCAACATTTAGTTTATCATATAAATCTGAAATTATTGAGAGCAGTATTTTGTTTGATAGTCTTTTTCGAATTAATTTACAAGATAATGACATAATGAAATGCACATTCACGATAATACTTTTATAAAGCAATATGTTGTGAATTAGGATTCCTCTATGTTGTGGCACTAGAGATTGAGACATATTTCCATCGATAGAATTAAGCAATTAGTAAATGATTGAGTACTTAATACTCTAGATTTTACTAATTATGCAACTTGTGGACTGCATAAAGGGAAAGCAGACCAACAAGTCAAAGAAATGTGCCAAGAGGGGTACGGAAATATTAAAAATCATACATACATATATTTGTAGTCTAGATATGGACTCAAATGGATAGAGGTACTCCATCTCTTTCATAGAAGATTATTTACGATTCATGTATCTTTACTTCATTCTTAA
Source organism: Eucalyptus marginata (assembly GCA_014182565.1). Classification (NCBI taxonomy): domain Eukaryota; kingdom Viridiplantae; phylum Streptophyta; class Magnoliopsida; order Myrtales; family Myrtaceae; genus Eucalyptus; species Eucalyptus marginata. The sequence goes on along the minus strand of CM024590.1, from coordinate 41,648,219 downwards.
TAAGCACAAAGCGTTGAATGCCTTTAAGGTATTTAACACTAAAGCAAAGAAATAATGTGATAAGGAAATTAAGATCGTGAGATCAGATAGAAGTGGAAAATATTATGGTAGATACACTAAAGATGGACAAGTACCTGGTCCATTTGCGAAATTTCTTAAAGAATATGAGATTATTGCCTAATAGATTATGCCTGGTTCTCCCCATCAAAATGGTGTGGCAAAAAGAAGAGACCAAACTTTATTGGATATGGTACGAAGTATGCTTAGTAGCTCTAAAAAACTTCCTAAGTCCTTATGGACTAAGCCTCTTAAAATGGCAGCGTGCGTATTAAATCGAGTTTCAACCAAGGCCGTCCCAAAGACGCCTTTTGAATTATTCAAGGGTTGAAAATCGAGTTTGAGACATGTACGCATATGGGGATGCTCATCTGAAGTAAGAGTCTATAATTCACAAGAAAAGAAGTTAGATCTAAGGATTATAAGTGAGTATTTTGTTGGATATGCCGAAAAGTCCAAAGAATATAGGTTTGACTTTCTATCTCACACCACTAGATTTGTGGAATCGAGAAATACTAAGTTTCTTGAGAACGACATAATTGGTGGGAGTGATCAATTTAGGGACCTTATTCTTGAATAAGATCATTCAGATTTAACATTCCACCTTAGGTACTGGATTGGTTGTTGTTTACAACGCCCCTTCAATTCAACTGATCGTTGAACAACCAATCATTAAAGATTCACAAGTTGCTGATATTGATCCAATAGACCAAACTATTCAACAACTACCAGATATTATTAAGCATCCACTTGAACAACAAACTCCTTAGGAGAATGTTGATGCAATATTAAGAAGGTCTACTAGAATGAAGAAATCAACAATCCTTAGTGACTACATTATGAATTTGCAAGAATCAACTATAATGTTGGAATTGAAAATGATCCTCAAATGTTTTCACAAGTCGTGAGTGTTAGAGAAAACTTCCTTATTTGTTTTGAAGTTGACAAAACGTTTCTATCAGTCTAGTCTGAAGACTCATAGACTCTATCGTCAAAGTCTGAAGACCTCCAGACTCAAGATTCAAAGTCTACCCTCACTGATAGTTTCCAGACTGACGAAGAAAAGACGTATCCAGATGCAAGTATATCCTTAAGGATTTGGTTCGTATGGTTGAAGAAGATCTCATAGCTGGAGATAGCACCTCGTGATCAATTATTCCCATTGAAATCAATTTGGATAATTAGATCTGTTGATTGGCGAAGTATACTTGGAAAGTTCTACTTATGGAAACCTAGATCCTAATTGTATGGGCGAGCAGGATTGGTAGGCTATCATCACATTCCTTAAATAAACTCGAGATCTCCCTAATTGATTCTATCCAACGGTAGATTGGAAGAACTCTTTTGGAAGGTGCCAACGGATATGAAGGCATGAAGGAGTATATAAGAAAGACGCTCAAGTTATTTGAGTGTGTGTGAGATAGAAGAATTCTAAAGTCTGAAACTCCTAGTTCTTTGTTATTTCATTCGTTGAGCCTATACTGTATTCAAAAGAAAGATAAATACTTGTAAGACCTTGAGGAAGTGTAGTAGAGTCTCTACATTGTGGAATCAAGGACGTGAGACTATAATATCTCTTTTGGTTCTTAGTGAAATCCAGCCGGTGGGCTGTCAGTGCGGGAGAGTGGACGTAGGCTTGGTCTAAGCCGAACCATTATAAATTCTATGTTTCAATTCTCTTTCCCTAAACTCTTTACTTTAACTTATAGTCTTATATATCTGTTTACTGTCTATTATATCTTTAGTCTATTATTATCAAAAGACGAATTAAGCTGTTAAGTTTTTGTAAAAATCTATTTAACACCTATTCACCCCCTCTAGGTGTTTTTACTAGCCCTATCAATTGGTATCAAAGCTCGTGTACTCATTTAATTAAAGTGTTTTTACTTCTGAGTTAATGATCTATGGCTAGTATGTTGACTCCAAGTTTGATTGAAGACCAAAGCAACACCAGACCACCTTACTTCTATGGAAAGGAATACAACATATGGAAAAACAAGATGAAAGCATTCCTAAGATCAAAAGATCCTCTGGAATGAGATGTGGTAAAAAAAAGGAATCGTTCCTAAAGCTGCATCAGTTTCAGAAAGAGGAAAAGAAGTTGCAGTTGCTAGCGAGATGATTCAAGAAGAAATAACCAAGAGACAAGCTCTTGATGCTAAAGCAATTTACTCTTCATATTGTGCATTATCTCTTACTGAGTATAACAGAATATCTTCTTGTGAAACAACTAAAGAAGTCTGGGATAGGCTGCACATTACCTATGAAGGAACTGATTGAGTGAACGAAACAAGGATTAATATTCTACTCGGACATTATGAAGCCTTCAAGATGAAATCAGGAGAACCTAGCACTATATGTTTAGTTGTTTTACTGCAATTGTAAATGGTCTAGAGTATTAGGGACAGCCAATCTCAGAACTAATGAAGGTCAACAAATTGCTGCATGGACTCTCCAAAGACTGGAATCACATAAAGACTTCAATAAGGGAAACATAAAGGATCATGCCACTTTCTGTAGATGAACTAGTTGGCACACTTCAATCTTATGAAGTGGAGAAAATCAATGAGGAGGAAGATCCTAAAGGTAAGAAATCAATTGCTTTGAAATCTAACGATGATTCTGATGTTACAGATTCTGAAGATGATATGGATGATGATGAGTTAGCTCTTATGATAAAGAGGTTCAAGAAACTGAACAAAAAGGGAAGAATGTTCAATTGGAAGAAACAAAGTACTCAAAAGTTTCAAAACAAATCTATTGAGGATGATGAAGCCAATAAAGATGTGATCTGTTTTGAATGAAAGAAAAAGAGACACATCAGACCCAACTGTCTATGTTGAAGAAAAAAAAGGGAAAAGTTGAGAAATACAATAAGGCTCTCAAAGCAGAGACATGGAGTGATACTGAATGTGAAGAAAGTGATGAAGATTATGCCAACATTTGTCTAATGGCAAAATTAGAATCAGACTCAGACTCTGAGATAGATACAAACTCAGACTCAAATAGTGAAATCGAGGTAAGCAATCTAAAGGTTCCTATTAAAGTCTCGAAATACATTGATGAGCTTTGTCTTAGTCTCAAAATCTCTCTTAAGAGGATTTCCGAGCTAAAAAGGGAGAATTCTACATTGAAGTGTCGCGACCTCCCGAAGCGAGCGTTGTTTTGTACCACCTAAGGGTTCGGCTAATGGATTGCTAAGCTTAGACTTAACTCGGCCTCTCCCAAGCCCATACCAATTCGCGACTTAGGTTTGAGTTCTTAACATGCAAATGATTTTCAATTAGGAGTCGCCACTAATCTATTTTTGGTGGGTCGATTAGAAACCCAAGTAAAGTAGTGGGAGATTTACTTTACTCCTACGAACCGAGATTATGGGTACGGGGACTTGGTTACACTAGATTTATCTAATGTCCTTTCGGTACCGTTCCTTTTGTTTTCAAAAAAATGTTTGGCAAGCAATTTGAATTGATTTTAATTTATCTCCCTAACATGTGAAGTGATCATGCAGGTTTGCAAACCACCAATTTAACACCCAGATAAAATAGTAAATAAATTGCAAAAACTTACCTCAAAGCAACGAAAGCATCTGCGTTGTTAGATCAAAATTCACATCATCAACCCTAGATATGATTTCTAATTAACACGCAAGTTTTTTTTTGGTTTTCACTTTATTTAATGGGAGCTTAATCTATATGCAATGCAGGCTAGTAATCTAATATGACATGATATGACATAATAACATGGCCTAAGCTACATGATGCAAATAAGATATTTTTGTGTTTTCTTAATAAGCATGCAATCTATTCTAAATAATGAAATTAATTTATTCAAAGACAATTTTTTAGGTATTTTCCATGAAATTCGAAATTATGATTGTTCCATAATTAAATGTGCAATCTAAACTAACAAAATGACCTAATTCTAATGACAGGTAGTTTCCAATTAAATGGTCCTAAAAAAAAAACTAAATGACGTGCATTTCAATTAATCTAATCCTAAATGACATATTCATGACATTTTTTTAATTTTTTCTTTTTCCTAAAAAATGCAATTTATCCTAGAAAATAAAACTAATTTATTCTAAGACATTTTTTTGTATTTTTTTTTCTTGAAATTCGGAATTATAAAAAAGTGGAATTTATCTATCTAAGTTAGAATGTCATCTAATTTGAATTAGGACTGAATTTATGTCAAATCCTAATTTAAACTAGAATGTTATCCTAACTTAGAAATCCCTAACTAAAATGCAATCTACGTAAAAACTATTATCTAGAATCAAATTACGTGCAATCTTACTCTAAAATGCAATGACATGCAAAGAATGCCTTAATTCTACATGAATTATGCATGATGGTTTTTTTTTGTTTTCTTATTAATTGCGAAATTAAAATTTAACATGCAAAATCAAATAATAATAAAACTAACAATCTAAATGAATATGCTTTCTTTTTGTTTTCTTCTTCATGATTCAAAATAAAATCTCAACCCTAAACATGCAAAATAAGAAAAGCAAATCTAACTATAATTTCCCTTTTCTTTTTTTAATTTTCGAAATTAACAAACGCCTAATAATTAAACATGCAAATAAAAAAAAACTAACCACCTAAATCAATTGATTTTTTTTACATTTTATTATTAAAATGAAATTTCTATCATGAGCATGCAAACCCTAAAACTACATTTTTTGATCTTTTTTTTTTTAAAAAAAAGAAAATTAATTCGATAACACCACAAAGAAATCAAGCAAAATTAATACCCTAAATTGACGAACCGTATCTCGCACGTGAGATCGGGTTGGCCAATTTCACATAAATCACGAATCGGATCTCGGGCGGGAGATCGGATCGGCAATTTTTAAGTAATTGCGAGTCGGATTTCGGGCGCGAAAATCGGACCGACAATCACTGTTTCAAGGCAATTTCATGTTTGAAGTCTTAATCATGTATCAATGAATGATCACACTAAAAAAACTATAAAGAAAACAAACTATAAACTAACATAAAAATAACAAAGATAAAATAATAGAAAACTACCTAATCTGATTTTTTTTTTTTCTTTTCTTTTTTTTTTGTGTTTTGTTAGGTCACGTGCTGTGCAGCTGGTTTCCAAGGGGAGCAGGTCGGATGGGTCCGGCAGGGTCACCGGAGCTCCGGCAGCAGGCGCGGGTGTGGAAGAGCTCGCGGCGGACGGGCGGAGGCACGGCGGCTCGCCTCTGGGCGGCACGGCGGAGCGGCGCGGGGCGGAAGGGCTCGCGGCGGACGGGCAGAGGCACGGTGGCTCGTCTCCGGGGCGAAGCTTGGGTCGTCGTGGGGTGCTCGTCGAGGGAGATCAACGCGGCGTTGACGAGCTTGGGTGGATCTGGGCGGCTACCGGCAGGATTCGGGCTTCGGCTGTGGTGTGCTCGTGTGGCGGCCGATGCAGGAGGCTTCGGTGGCAGGCGCACCGTCTCGAGCTCGGGCAGAGGCGTCAGGCTACCGGCGATTGGGCTGAGGCAGAGGAGTAGGCGAGCTACGGCGTGGCGTCGCGGCTGCTGGTGGAGGCAGAGGTCGCGAAGCGGGGCGATCGGCGCAGCGGCGCGGGCTGCAGCGGGGCGGGCGTCGCGTCGGGGGGCGGATCGGCGGAGATCTCTGGCGCGGATCAGCAGCACTCGGAGCAGAAGGTCGCGGGTCGCGGCTTAGGGCTTCGCCGGAGTGGGTCTCGGCGGTGGCGGAAGGGCTCGCGGTCTGGTGCGGCGGGTGGCTTCACGGCTGAAGCAAAAGGAGGAAGAAGAACAGTCTTTTTTTGCTTTTTCACTTTGATGTTTCTTCTCTCCTCAAAACCCACGAACCCTCTCTGACTTCACCTTCTTTTTTGGGTTTTTTTCTCTGACAAATCTCTCTCTTCCCCCCTTTATTTTAATCTACTCCCTTCTCTCTAACGAGCCTCTCCCATTTTTTAATCTCTTCCCTCACGGGCTCTCTTTTTTAATCGCTCCACCTTTCTCTCAATTCGTGTCTCCGTACGAACTCTTTTTTTTAATCGCCTCCTCTTTCTCTTTCGTTCCTTCGTGTATTTATAGGCTTGAAGTAGCGTGAATAGGAGGCGGCCACTGTTTCACGTCGTGCTTCTTCAAATACGGACGCCACCGCCTGACACTCTGCAGATTTTTTTTTTGCTTGTTGCTTACTTCAATCTTCAGCAGGTTCCACGCCTCTCCTGACAACCCACGCTTGAGAGAGAGAGAGAGAGAGCATATTATATAATCTAGCTTCTCTGAGGGTTCCCCTAGAGTCTTCACGTCCGCCGAATTTGTGCATGCGTGCGCGTGCGTTAATGAGGGAGAGACAACGGACGTGCAAGAACTTCCTTCCTCCTTTTTTTGCTTTCGGTCTTTTGCGCGTTTGGACAAGCGGAGAGAGAGACCGTCCCTTTTTTGAATATTATCGACTACAAGCCGCCGCGTCTTGTCGCCTTTTTAGTACCGATGCGAAAAATGCGACTTCATGAAAATGCAATTTTACTTTTCTTTTAATTTTAATTTTTTTTTATGCAACTAATTACTAAATTATTAAGCAAAATTCAGGTGTCAACAGCTGCCCCCTCTTTGAAGGTGAGCTCGCAGAGGTTGCATTCAAAGACAATATGATACCTAAATTTTGACCATGAACATGCAATGGATGATACTTTGGCGGGACTTTTTATTTTTATTTTTATTTTTATTTTTTTTATGATTTTATAAATGCAATGTCATGAAAATGGTAATGCAAATGTGAGATATTGAAGAGGAGAGCATACCTGTAATTACTTACCGAGTCGAGCATTGTGAAGTACGGATGGATTTTTATCTCGCTCGGCAAGTGTCCGGTTCCCCGAAGAGTACACATGAATTTATCCAACAGACGCTCAATGTTAGGTGAGATGCCTTGTTGAATTTAGATGACTCGAAATACCTAGATTCACACTAAGGTATAACGGGTAAGATAGACAAGATTTGAGACATCCAGATCCAGGGCATCGAGATGTCATGAAATTGGGGACTTAACCAATAGACACTCAATGTTAGGTGAGATGAATATTGAATTAAGAGGATTCGAAATACCTAGATCCGTACTAAGGTATAACGAAAAAAGAAAATCATAAAGCATTCATATCCGAATGAAATGCTTAACAAAGAAGTTTTGAGACATCCAGATCCAGACTGAGATGTCAAGACTTTGGGGACTTAACCAATAGACACTCAATGTTAGGTGAGATGAATATTGAATTAAGAGGATTGGGAACTTAACCAATAGACACTCAATGTTAGGTGAGATGAATATTGGATTAAGAGGATTCAAATACCTAGATCCGAGACTAAGGTATAACGAAAAGATCGAAAGCATTCATATCCAAAATGAAATGCTTAACAAATGCTTTGAGACATCCAGATCCAGACTGATATGTCAAGAAATTGTGAACTTAACCAATAAACACTCAATGTTAGGTGAGATGAATATTGGATTAAGAGGACTCGAAATACCTAGACCCAGACTAAGGTATGACGAAAAGGATCGGAAAGCATTCATATCCAGAATGAAATGCTTAACAAAGAAGTTTTGAGACATCCAGATCCAGACTGAGATGTCAAGACTTTGAGGGACTTAATCAATAGACACTCAATGTTAGGTGAGATGAATATTGAATTAAGAGGATTGGGGACTTAACCAATAGACACTCAATGTTAGGTGAGATGAATATTGGATTAAGAGGACTCGAAATACCTAGATCCGACTAAGGTATAACGAAAAGATCGAAAGCATTCATATCCAAATGAAATGCTTAACAAAGAAGTTTTGAGACATCCAGATCCGGACTGAGATGTCAAGACTTTGGGGGACTTAATCAATAGACACTCAATGTTAGGTGAGATGAATATTGAATTAAGAGGATTGGGGACTTAACCAATAGACACTCAATGTTAGGTGAGATGAATATTGGATTAAGAGGATTCGAAATACCTAGATCCAGACTAAGGTACAACGAAAAAGATCGGAAAGCATTCATATCCAAAATGAAATGCTTAATGAAGAGTTTTGAGACATATATCAAGAATTTGGGAATACCTAGGACAAACCTGGGATATTCGTGAAGGTCACTTACCTCTTGGTAGACAGAAGTTTTGGGACATCGACAATGTACCTCAAATATTCATGAAGGTTTCTCACCTCGAGGCTTCTGAAAGTAACATGAATGTCAAGAGCTCTTGGGTCTTCAAGGAAACATTACCTGTCAGACATGATTAGAGCAAAATACATGCATTTACCAAAGGAGTAAGCAATTCAGCACACTCCAAAGTCCACTGAAGTTTTTTTTTTTTTTTTCAATCAAGATTTGTGCATGATGGTTTTACCATATTTGCACCACCAAATTTCCACCGGGAGAATCATCGCTTAAGACAATTTTCACTCATGACATGGATTTTCAAGAATACCAAATGAGAGACTTTCGCTTAGAAAGGACTTTCACTCACTCTCATTAAGAAGGCTATTTTGTCCCAACCATTAATGTGGGATCACAGGAATCACTCAATCTTACTTTCATCATGTCAACAAGGGTTCGAGTATTCTCGCAAGCGGTACGACCTTGTCAATCTGAGAGGCCTTTGTCAAGACTGTAATGTGGGCTTAGTCAATGGCTCAACAAAGAGGGACTCTTCGAGTCAAGGCTAATGAAAGAACAATACTTTGCAATCATCTCCGGTTTATAAGTCAAGTAACCCGCGAAATGAGATAGAAATGGTCTTGCTCACACTTCTTCGAGCAATGCTTATGAGCATATGAATTCCTACATTAATTTCAGTGCCTTAATCTGAAGAGACTTTGTAAGGGACGTAACGTATGTCAAGTTCATGGGTTGAGAAATGAATGGATCATTAGGCTCAAAATGTGTATAAGGGGGGGATGAGAATTGGTGCTCATCTTGGCATTGTCACGGGTCTTCTTCTTCACCATTGGGATTTTCCTCATAGGTACAATAAAAACTTGGCATTTGAGTTTTTTTTTTTTTTTTTTTTTTTTTTTTTTTTTTTAGTACCACTCCATTGGGAATTCACCCTTTTACAATTGATCACCATCTATTTCGACTCTTTCTTTCATTTTCTAATGGGCATTGGCCTTGCTTTTACTAGGCACACTTTGCTTTTTCATGCCCCTTCGTTTTTTTTTTTGAATAAACACGCAATGCTTTAACATTTGGGTTCTTGAGGAGTTTTCATTTTTTTTGTCGGCACTTGGGATTCTGCTGCTTGAACATTTGTCTTTTGCCTTGCCCCGGTGTGGGGACGATCACCAATTGGGTTTAAATGAAACGAATTTACAAACTCAAGGGGGTATGCAATGGATAAAGTGTGTAGGATAGAGAAAGAACTGCTCTTCATCATCCTAAGGCACTTAAATTACCGTATGAATTCAATGTAATAGCAATACTTGAAGATTGATGCAAGTGAGAGCAAGAATATTCCTATCAATTTCCTCACCTCATGATGTCGTCTTACCTCCAGCCTGCCCCAATGTGGGGTGGTTCTTGACAGGGGTAATTTAAAAATTATCCACATGTGTGGGCTCAAAAGGGTTTAAACAATGGATGATCATGTAGTGTTTGGGATAGAGAATGAACCGTCTCTCATCATTTCGATCATCGTACTTTTCGCGAGAGAACTCTTTACCTCACAGACATGAAACTTCCTTCACTCGTCTCACCGGTGTATGAGCAAGGGACTGTGTATAGGATATGACTTGCCTTTCATCATTCTGACATGTCTCATTTAGCATGTTCAATCCATTCCACATCATTCATTAACTTGATCTGCGGTGATAATCTTCAGTGGAATTGGTAATTTTAAACAGGTAAAACTATAATGCAAAAATTTCCTTTGAAAGGTCATAATGAACTCATCAGCTTTGAACACAAAGAGTTTGCAGCTCAAAATAAAGAAAAGGATTGATAAAAAAAAAAAAAGTTTTTTTTTTTTTTTTTTTTTTTTTTTTTGGCAAACTTGTTGCCGTTTCCAGGGATCGAACCCTGGTCGTTCTCGGACCCTTTTTCATTCCCCATGCCACCAGGCCGAGGCACTGGTGGTGTCCTCAGGGCATTTCTTTTTTCATTTAATTGAACTGACTTTGGGTCAACACGTCTGAATTAGTGGGCAAACAATGTTCCACAATGGATGGATCTAAACCTGGCATATCAGCATACGTCCAGGCAAAGATATCCTGATATTCTTTTAGCAACCGAGTCGTGCTCGGCCTCATCTTTGGGAAGATTTGCCCGATTTTTATCTTTTGGGATCCTCGGTATCACTCAAATTGATAGTGACGGTTTGCTCGGGGGTGAGAACTTTGGGTTTTTCATGCTGCTCCCAACTATGCTGTACTTCAATAGAGTCACCATTCGACTCTTCAGGGTCTTCACTGTCATTGCTCATGGTATTGGACTGAACCAATTTCACCACCTTGTCTACCATAAGGTTGCTCCTGAAACATAAAATGGATAATTCAAAAAGACAAACAGGACTAAATGACATGGATGTCTTATCTTCTTTTTTTTGAATTTTCCTCCCTTCCTTAGGATTTTTCCTTTTTTCAAAAATTTTCTTTTAAAGAATTTTGGTAAAACATTTGGAAAACCATTTGACACGAGAAAGCATGATGAAGCCTGGCCTCGGGATTCTCCTTGGATTTTCTTTTCTTTCATTGGTTGGATATCATCACCGGGCTGGTTTGGTATACCCCATCATGCCCTCAAAATAAAGCTTGTAATCATAATCGATATTCATCAATCAAATTACATTTATTGGAATGGAAAGTACGACAATCAAAGCAAACATCAACTCCTGACAAGCGATATGCAAAATGCGATAATCAAAGCGAAAGCAAATCCTAGAAAACATTAAAAACGATAAGATTCCCGCGCGGGGAGTGAAAAAAGTAAATGTGTTACTCTTGTGGGCTAGCACCCATTTCCTCCGATGGTTCTTCGTCAATGGCGCCTATAAGGAGATCATCGAATAGGGTCGTGATCCCTTCCATCTCATTATCTGGATCCTCTGTCTTTGAAGTTGTCGGGTCATCCATGCTTCTCCATCCATCGGGCGCGATACCTTGGGTGTCGATCACTCCTCCTTCATCATGCATCATTCTAGCAGGGCCGGGGAATGTCTTGCGAATATCGAGGAATAATGAGTTTTTCCTCTCTTGTTCATGTCCTCCCCCTCTTCCATGGTACCCTAATCCAGCAGAACGAGGCCTTCGAGGGGTTTCAATCGGATTCCGGATACCCTGCTCTTTTTTACCAAGTCCACGACCAGGAATAAAGCCATTTCCAACCATCACTCTTGCTACCATAACTGCTGCATTTGACACATCAGGGATGGGTGGTGTCGATCCTCGAGATGCATGAATAGTGGACACGAGCTCGAACGATTGGTAACTCGTCTCCTCCCTAGGTTCCGGCTCGACATAGGGGATGGCTGTCTCATGATAAATCCGATGATCCTCCTCGCCATGAACAATGACTAGCTTTCCTTTGACAACAAATTTCACGCTTTGGTGAAGACTTGATGGCACAACTCAGCAAGATGAATCCAAGGACGACCTAACAGAAATTGAATCCAGTAGGGATGTCCATTACCTGGAAAAGGACGTTGAACATCACCGGACCTATTTGTAGATCAAGGTGGGTCTCCCCTATCACCTCTTTTCTTGTACCATCAAAAGCTCGGACGGAGGTCTTTGCAGCATTTATTTTTGAAGGATCTATTTTAAGGCGGTGAAGAGTTGCCAATGGACAGATATTCAAGGCAGACCCATTATCAATGAGTACTCGAGCCACATGAGAAGCCTTGCACTTGACAGATATATATAACGCCTTAGTATGTCCCCTCCCCTCAAGAGGGAATTCTTCATCAGAAAAGGCTATTAAATCTTTGAGAAGAATCGACCCTACAAATTCCTCCAACCTGTTTACCTCGATCGTCTCCGGTACATGAACTTCACTCAAGACCTTCATTAGAGACTTTTGATGTGTAGGAGACGTTTGCAAGAGTTCAAGTAAAGAGATTTGAGCGGGCAATTTTCGCAATCGGTCGACCACGTTATACTCACTTGCTTTGATTATAGCCAGAAATTCTTTAGCCTCTCATCGAATCGGCTTTGCAGGTTGGGTATTAGCTTGAGCATAGGTTCGACCAGACCTTGTAATCAGGTCAACATCTAGCTCGTATGACCAGGGGACGGCTTTGTTATTGTTGTACTGATACAACTGGGGCACCTCAATTATTATCTCCTCATCAGTTGAAGGCACTTCCACTAACAGTCCTTCGTGGTCGGAGGCGTCCTCAAGTGGGGGCATGTCCTCGATCAACGGATCAAGTACACTCTTTTCGCACTTAGCTCAGCAAATTCTTTCTCCCAATCAATGATGACTTGAGAGATAGTTGACACTACTCCAGTTTGATCAGCATACCCGATCATGCCAGCTTTAACCATTTCTTGAACCCTTTCCTTCATGGTAGGGAAGGGAGGATTCTCATCTGTCGGATAGTAACCAACTCTAACTAATCCGCTGTAGATATCTTTGACAGACATCTTCAAGTTCATCTTTTTGCCAGCCTTGAACTCAAAGATTGCATTCACGTTCCCCTCATGTTCTGGCAACGGATTCTTCTTGACATTTGGTTGGGTGGTCCGGAAAGAAAATGCCTTAGTATCCAACAAATTTTGGATCTTGTGCTTCAAAGTCATACATTCATCGGTCCGAATGGCCCACCTCTCCCATATGATATTCACATTTTTGGAGGGATCATAATTGGAGAATTTTTCAGCATTGGGCCGCTTTGGTTCATGGGAGATCAATCCCTTCTTTTGGAGTATCGACGGGACCCGAGATAAGGACCGGGAAGAGGAGAGAACGCCTTTTGGTGAATTGTCGCGATGCATGCACTCGGCCTCCATCTTGCTGATTCCCGGGGACACGAACAATTGGAGGCTTAGTAGAGGCTGGTTGTGCATATGCAACATTAACTTCTGTGGCCGGTTCTTTGTCTTTCTTTGCAATAAATCTTTTTACTGGGGGTTGGTTCATTAAACCATCCATCTCTCCCCATCTCGATTTGTTCACCCACCGGGATGAGTTGACTGAAGTTCTCAACATACGTGCTGGCCATTCGATTACGAAACTCGAATGGGAGGGTTTTGACAAACAACTTCATCAATTCTTTGTTAGTGGGTTCGGGAGTGATTTGAGCGGCCAGATTTCGCCACCTTATAGCATATTCTTTAAACGACTCACTCCTCTTTTTCTCCATTCGTTCAAGATCCTCTCGGGAAGGTGCAATGTCCATATTGAACTTGTACTGCTTGAGAAATGCATCGGCCACCTCATTCCAAGTGTCGAGGAGGTTTATGTTTTTCATAATATACCGGTTCGGTGCAGGCCCGACCAAACTCATTTGGAATGATTGAATCATAAGGGGCTCATTTTTGACATGTTGAGCCATCCTTACATGGTACATCTGCAGGTGAGCTTTCGGGCAAGAAGTACCATCATACTTCTCGAACTCCGGCATCTTAAACTTGTTTGGCGTCTTAACCTTCTCATAAACGGACAAGTCAATTGGGAGTGAGTTCTGCGATCCTTGCAATTGTTTCACCTTCTCTTCAAGTTTCGCAAGGCGTTCACCTTGCTCCGTCTTAGGAGTGCCGTCAGACTTGGCTTTCTCGGCGGTGATTGGAAGTATGTCATCCTCCAATTCAGGCATGTTATCATCAACCATCTGGACCTTCCTTGTCTGTTTTGGGATTATTAACTCAGGTAGAGCAGGTGCAGAAACGGGATTCACCCGGAGGGATTCGATTTGGGCAGTCATAAGTTGCATAGATGTAAGCAACTGTTTGAGCTGATCTTCCACACTGGTAATACGATCACGCATCTCGGTTTGGTCAGCCATTTTAGCTCTTGATCGTGTAATAATAGGCGAACGCGGCGGATCCGTTATCACCTAAATTGACATAAATGAACAAAATAAGTATCTCATATGAAACACGTCGGTCCATGGCAATGGTCTAAAAAATTTTCATTAAGGGAGTTTTTGACACAGCCTAACAAAATAGAAACTTGAAATGCCCTAAACAAATAAACTAAAAAGGCAAATGACTCAACTTCCTAAACATTAATCTAGAAATGAAAACAACAAGATTGATTCAAGCACTTCATCTAGCTTGATCAATATACACTCGGACACCACTCGGCGCAATCGCTTATTCTCCTCTTGAGCTTTTTCAGCAACCCTTTTGAGGCGTTTATTCTCGCACGGTTGGTGATCCTCGGTGGCACCTCTCGGTATCTTTGGAAGTAACTCCTCTGGAATCTTGTGTTGTTGAATGTACTTAATTGAGGCATAGTACTTCCTTTCTTTACCCTTCAGCTCCTCCTCAGGCCATTTGAGCTTTTGTGGATGACACATGTCCCACATTGATTTGATCGTGAGAATGGAATCCTCATGGTCTTGACCTCCATCAACGAAGCTTACTCGGAGCGGATCTGTTTGCAAAGCTGGTGGAAGCTCCTGCACCACTTGATACTGACGGGTCACTCTAGCCGGATAATATTCCATTGCTCCAGTGAATCCCAGAAAGGAATCGGGCCAGCAGCTCCACATGAGAGTCTCGCCACACGAACTTGGAACCACTTAGCATGCCATAGGAAACTCTTGGAAGTTGGTTTTTTCATGAAAGCTAGCCATCTAGAATAATGGTAATCCGGTGCATGTTTTTGGTTGTTTTCAAATCTCATAATAGGGTGATTAGAGTTATTAACATCATGTATAGTCATTGAACCACCAAATCCTTTTATATGAGAAAGAAACCAAATTTGCAAAAGCTCAGGAGAGGCATGGAAAATCTTATCACCGCCCTCTTTGAATCGAGTGAGGGAAAGAAGAGTTTCAAATCGAACAGTGTTTACAAAATTTTTTTCTTCCAACACTTGTTTAACTAATTGAGCAATCAAAGGGTTAATGGCATTCTTGCAATGAGGGAAAACTATAAACCCGAAGAACGCTAAAAGGAAAACCCTTCGCATTTGAAATGAATTGCCATTTTCAAAACATTTTTTAGGAAAGATAAATGACATGTATTGCGGTGAGCTTTTAAAACATTTCTTACATTGTCCTCCTTAATTCTTAAAAAAAATCGGATAAGGCCACAACGGGATCTATTCCGATAGGTGGGCTAATTAATTCAGCTTTCAAAGATTTCCCTATGGCAATGCTATACTCTTCCAAGGTGGGCGTGAGTTCATGCTTACCGCCAAAGATGAAAGTAGATGTCTCGGGGCACCAACAATGGGCAAGTGCTTGGATGAGGCCGCCATGGATGTTGATATGTAGCAGTGGAAGTAGTCGACCAATGTGCGATTCTACGAACTGACGGCCAGCTTGGTCTAACTTGTCCCACCAGGTACTAAGCTCTTCCTTTGGAGGGAGAATAATTCGAATGTCCGATATCCCCATTGTATATTGATCAAGACTCAGGACAATCCTAATGCCATGGACCGACAAAAGAATATGATGAAGTAAGTAAATTGCAAAGGCAAAAATTTAGAGAACTTACTTTACCGATGAGGGGCAATCACATGGACATGCGCATGGTAAGTGGCTCGATTTCTATCCTATAAGGCTTATCGAACTGAAGCCACAAGGATGATCGGACTAGCCGCGGGCGTGCGAACTAAATCGGGTCCTCATGACTTCGGCTTGGTCAAAGAGCCGACCTAGGTTGCGGGCACGCGAACCGAGGTGGGTACTCTTGACACCAAAAAAGAAACTTCGGGATTGAGATGGGCGACTCATACCGCGGGCATGCGGTCGAAGTGGTATCCATCTCAATACCATCCTAGATGATCCTATGCGGCCCAGGTCCGGCGGCGGGTTGTGTGTGCAATAGTGTAGTCTTGGATGCAAGGCATGCACAACAGTTTAAATCACACAATACTTCAATAACTTGAATTTGAAACATTCATTTCCAACTCCAACCTGCAAGACAAGGGTTAGCAAAGACTACTCCCCTTATATCTCCCAATCTGCAAAAACATTTAACACCTTAAATGTTAGGGACGTACCTGGAATCCTCATTGCCAAACAAAAATATTTTTCAAAAAGAAAATTGGCCTAAGTCCACTAAGAGTTTTAACTCTGGTCCCCAGCGGAGTCGCCAAGCTGTCGCGACCTCCCCCGAAGCGGGTTTTGTACCACCTAAGGGTTCGGCTAATGGATTGCTAAGCCTAGACTTAACTCGGGCTCTCCCAAGCCCATACCAATTCGCGACTTAGGTTTGAGTTCTTAACATGCAAATGATTTTCAATTAGGAGTCGCCACTAATCTATTTTTGGTGGGTCGATTAGAAACCCAAGTAAAGTAGTGGGAGATTTACTTTACTCCTACGAACCGAGATTATGGGTACGGGGACTTGGTTACACTAGATTTATCTAATGTCCTTTCGGTACCGTTCCTTTTGTTTTCAAAAAAATGTTTGGCAAGCAATTTGAATTGATTTTAATTTATCTCCCTAACATGTGAAGTGATCATGCAGGGTTTGCAAAACCACCAATTTAACACCCGATAAAATAGTAAATAAATTGCAAAAACTTACCTCAAAGCAACGAAAGCATCTGCGTTGTTAGATCAAAATTCACATCATCAACCCTAGATATGATTTCTAATTAACACGCAAGTTTTTTTTTGGTTTTCACTTTATTTAATGGGAGCTTAATCTATATGCAATGCATGCTAGTAATCTAATATGACATGATATGACATAATAACATGGCCTAAGCTACATGATGCAAATAAGATATTTTTGTGTTTTCTTAATAAGCATGCAATCTATTCTAAATAATGAAATTAATTTATTCAAAGACAATTTTTAGGTATTTTCCATGAAATTCGAAATTATGATTGTTCCATAATTAAATGTGCAATCTAAACTAACAAAATGACCTAATTCTAATGACAGGTAGTTTCCAATTAAATGGTCCTAAAAAAAATCTAAATGACGTGCATTTCAATTAATCTAATCCTAAATGACATATTCATGACATTTTTTTTATAATTTTTTTTTTTTGTCTAAAAATGCAATTTATCCTAGAAAATAAAACTAATTTATTCTAAGACATTTTTTTGTATTTTTCTTGAAATTCGGAATTATAAAAAAGTGGAATTTATCTATCTAAGTTAGAATGTCATCTAATTTGAATTAGGACTGAATTTATGTCAAATCCTAATTTAAACTAGAATGTTATCCTAACTTAGGAATCCCTAGCTAAAATGCAATCTACGTAAAAACTATTATCTAGAATCAAATTACGTGCAATCTTACTCTAAAATGCAATGACATGCAAAGAATGCCTTAATTCTACATGAATTATGCATGATGGTTTTTTTGTTTTCTTATTAATTGCGAAATTAAAATTTAACATGCAAAATCAAATAATAATAAAACTAACAATCTAAATGAATATGCTTTCTTTTTTGTTTTCTTCTTCATGATTCAAAATAAAATCTCAACCCTAAACATGCAAAATAAGAAAAGCAAATCTAACTATAATTTCCCTTTTCCTTTTTTTAATTTTCAAAATTAACAAACGCCTAATAATTAAACATGCAAATAAAAAAAAAACTAACCACCTAAATCAATTGATTTTTTTTACATTTTATTATTAAAATGAAATTTCTATCATGAGCATGCAAACCCTAAAACTACATTTTTGATCTTTTTTTTTTAAAAAAAAAAAATTAATTTAAATAACACCACAGCAAATCAAGCAAAATTAATACCCTAAATTGACGAACCGTATCTCGCACGTGAGATCGGGTTGGCCAATTTCACATAAATCACGAATCGGATCTCGGGCGGGAGATCGGATCGGCAATTTTTAAGTAATTGCGAGTCGGATTTCGGGCGCGAAAATCGGACCGACAATCACTAGTTTCAAAGGCAATTTCATGTTTGAAGTCTTAATCATGTATCAATGAATGATCACACTAAAAAAAACTATAAAGAAAACAAACTATAAACTAACATAAAAATAACAAAGATAAAATAATAGAAAACTACCTAATCTGATTTTTTTTGTTTTCTTTTCTTTTTTTTCTAGGTCACGTGCTGTGCAGCTGGTTTCCAAGGGGAGCAGGTCGGATGGGTCCGGCAGGGTCACCGGAGCTCCGGCAGCAGGCGCGGGTGTGGAAGAGCTCGCGGCGGACGGGCGGAGGCACGGCGGCTCGCCTCTGGGCGGCACGGCGGAGCGGCGCGGGGCGGAAGGGCTCGCGGCGGACGGGCAGAGGCACGGTGGCTCGTCTCCGGGGCGAAGCTTGGGTCGTCGTGGGGTGCTCGTCGAGGGAGATCAACGCGGCGTTGACGAGCTTGGGTGGATCTGGGCGGCTACCGGCAGGATTCGGGCTTCGGCTGTGGTGTGCTCGTGTGGCGGCCGATGCAGGAGGCTTCGGTGGCAGGCGCACCGTCTCGAGCTCGGGCAGAGGCGTCAGGCTACCGGCGATTGGGCTGAGGCAGAGGAGTAGGCGAGCTACGGCGTGGCGTCGCGGCTGCTGGTGGAGGCAGAGGTCGCGAAGCGGGGCGATCGGCGCAGCGGCGCGGGCTGCAGCGGGGCGGGCGTCGCGTCGGGGGGCGGATCGGCGGAGATCTCTGGCGCGGATCAGCAGCACTCGGAGCAGAAGGTCGCGGGTCGCGGCTTAGGGCTTCGCCGGAGTGGGTCTCGGCGGTGGCGGAAGGGCTCGCGGTCTGGTGCGGCGGGTGGCTTCACGGCTGAAGCAAAAGGAGGAAGAAGAACAGTCTTTTTTGCTTTTTCACTTTGATGTTTCTTCTCTCCTCAAAACCCACGAACCCTCTCTGACTTCACCTTCTTTTTTTGGGTTTTTTTCTCTGACAAATCTCTCTCTTCCCCCCTTTATTTTAATCTACTCCCTTCTCTCTAACGAACCTCCCCCATTTTTTAATCTCTTCCCTCACGCTCTCTTTTTTCTAATCGCTCCCCCCTTTCTCTCAATTCGTGTATCCGTACGAGCTTTCTTTTTTTATCGCCTCCCCACTTTCTCTTTCGTTCCTTCGTGTATTTATAGGCTTGAAGTAGCGTGAATAGGAGGCGGCCACTGTTTCACGTCGTGCTTCTTCAAATACGGACGCCACCGCCTGACACTCTGCAGATTTTTTCTTTGCTTGTTGCTTACTTCAATCTTCAGCAGGTTCCACGCCTCTCCTGACAACCCACGCTTGAGAGAGAGAGAGAGAGAGAGCATATTATATAATCTAGCTTCTCTGAGGGTTCCCCTAGAGTCTTCACGTCCGCCGAATTTGTGCATGCGTGCGCGTGCGTTAATGAGGGAGAGACAACGGACGTGCAAGAACTTCCTTCCTCCCTTTTTTGCTTTCGGTCTTTTGCGCGTTTGGACAAGCGGAGAGAGAGACCGTCCCTTTTTTTTGAATATTATCGACTACAAACCGCGCCGCGTCTTGTCGCCTTTTAATACCGATGCGAAAAAAATGCGACTTCATGAAAATGCAATTTTACTTTTCTTTTAATTTTAATTTTTTTTATGCAACTAATTACTAAATTATTAAGCAAAATTCAGTGTCAACATGAAGTAACAGGAAAACTCTTGGAAAGAGAAGTTTGAAAATTTAGACAAAAGCTTTGTTGTTTTAAAAGAAAATGCAGACTCTCTTTCAAAAGAAAATACTCTTTTAAAAATTGACAGTTCAAGTATTTCAAAAAGATTCTCAATAGGATTTGAAAAGCTGGAAAAGATTCTTTCAATACAAAGACCTTACTTCAACAAGTCAAGCTTGGGAATGACTTCAGAAACTGTTCCTCTAATTGATTTTCCAAAAGTGACGGAACGAATCAAACAAAGACCTACAAAAACTTTTTACATAAATCATTTTCAAAAAGTCTTTGTAAAACCTGTTGGCCGAAGTGCTCTCAAATATTCAAAGTGCAACAGCTCAGAACATTTTGAGAAAGAATGTCCTATGGTGTGAAGACTTGTTAAGAAGGAATGGGTAAAGACTGCATATTGTACTAACTCTTCTGGACCCAAGAAAATATGGGTACCAAAGAAAGCTTGAGTTTCTTTTTTAATTACAGGTCACCATCAAGAAAAAGGTTAAATGGTATTTGGATAGTGGTTGCTCAAGACATATGACTGGAGATTCAGGTTATTTTATAAAATTTGTTCAAAAGAATAGTGGAAAAGTCTCTTTTGGTGGAAATAGCAAAGGAAGAATTGTTGGATGTGGAATTGTAAAGATTGGAAGTCTCACAATCAACAATGTTTCCTTAGTGGAAGGACTAAATTACAATCTACTCAGCATTAGCCAATTGCGCGACACTGGATTTAAAATCAATTTTGAAGAAAGAGTTTGTTCGGGAACTAGTAAAGATTTTTCTCAATCTTTTACTGGACGAAGACATGGGAACATCTATCTTCTAGATATAAAACTAGAAAAATCTCAATGTCTGATTTCAATTCAAGATGAAGCAAATCTTTGGCATCGAAAGCTTGGCCATGTCAATATGAAGCAAATTGCCAAGATCTCTTCCAAAAATCTTGCTCGTGGACTACCCAACCTAAAATATCAAAATTATGACTTATGCACACCATGTGTGTTGGGAAAACAGGTTAAAAGTTCTTTTAAATCAATAAATCAAGTTTCTACTAATCGTGTTTTACAGCTTCTGCATATGGATCTCTTTAGACCAATCAGAACTCAAAACATTGTTGGAAAGATATATTGCTTAGTAATTATGGATGATTATTCTCGATTTACTTGGGTCTACTTTTTGGCAAGTAAGTTTGAAACATTCTCTCACTTTTCAAAGTTTGCCAAGAAAGTTCAGAATGAGAAAGGATATGCTATTTCAAACATACGGATAGACCATGGAGGTGAGTTCGAAAATCAAGACTTTGCAAAATTTTGTGACGATTCAGGTTTTTGGCATGTTTTTTCTTCTCCATATACTCCAGAACATAATGGGGTTGTGGAAAGAAAGAATAGATCTCTACAAAAGATGGCAAGAACTCTTTTAATATAAAGTAATATTTCTTATCGTTTTTGGGCCGAAGCAATTTTTACAGCTTGCTATATTATTAATAGAGTATTCTTAAGGCCTATTCTGAAGAAAACTTCCTATGAGTTATTCAAAAGAAAAAAGCCAATTGTTTCTTACTTTCATGTGTTTGGTTGCAAATGCTTTGTTTTGAAAAATGCAAATAATCGAACTGATAATTTTGAAGAAAAATCAGACGAAGGAATTTTCCTTGGCTTCTCAACCTCAAGCAAAGCTTACAGAATATTCAACAAGAAGACTCAGACCGTGGAAAAATCTATGAATGTCAAATTTCAAGACGCTATGCAAAATGAACTAATTTAGACTCAACCTGAAGAATCTGAATCTACTTTAGAACTTATAAAGTCTACTTCCCCTGAAGTAGATTAGACTTCTGAAGATCATCAACAAAGGGAAGTTGAAGAATCAACTGAAGTAAAGGATCAGCAAATTGTCAGACTAACCAGCAACTAGAAGCACAATTCTAGTCATCCCAAAGAACTTATCATTGGTGATATTGATGAAGTGATTCGCACCAGATCCAAAAAGCAAGAAGAGTCTAGCGCCATGGCATTTATATCTAAAATAGAATCCAGAAGCATAGAAGAAGATTTAGCTGATGAAAGCTAGATTGAAGCAATGCAAGAAGAACTTAGATAGTTCAGCATTAACGATGTTTGGGAATTAACTCCTAAACCAAAAGGCAAATCCATTATTGGAGCTAAATGGGTTTTCAAGAACAATATGAACGAAAAAGGAAAAGTGGTAAGGAACAAAGCAAGACTCGTGGCCAAAGGATATACGCAAGAAGAAGGAATAGACTATGATGAAACCTATGCACCAGTAGCCAGGTTAGAAGCAATTAGATTATTATTTGCTTTTGCTTGTTATAAAAATTTCAGGTTATTCCAAATGGACGTCAAGAGTGCATTCTTAAATGGATTTATCCAAAAAGAAGTCTATGTGGAACAACCTCCTGGATTTGAAGATCCAAATAAACCAGACTCAGTATTCAGATTGAAAAAGGCCATATATGGATTAAAGCAAGTACCTCGAGCATGGTATGACAGGTTAAGTAAGTTTCTAATTCAAAATGGTTTTAACAAAGGGAAAGTGGATACTACCTTGTTCATTAAAAGGGAAGATAAAAACTTTCTACTTGTCAAATTTATGTCGATGATATTATATTTGAATCACCTAACGAAAGCTTGTGCAAGAAGTTTTCTAAGACTATGCAGGATGAATTTGAGATGAGCATGATGGGTGAATTTTCTCTTTCTCAGATTACAAGTGAAACAATTGAAGAAATGAATTTTCATTTACCAAGAAAAATATGCAAAAGAACTCATCAAAAAGTTTGGTTTGGAGAATTGCAAAAAGACTGAGATACCAATATCAAGTTCTTCAAAGCTGGACAAAGATGGAGGAAAGAAAGTTGACCAGAAGCTCTACAGGGGTATTATTGGTTCACTTATTTATCTTACTGCTTCTAGACCTGACATTTTGTTTAGTGTTTGCATTTGTGCTAGATTTCAATCTAATCCCAAAGAATCTCATCTAAGTGCTGCGAAACGCATCATCAAATATGTTGCAACTACCTCAAAGTTAGGTCTGTGGTATCCCAAAGAATGAGACTTTACTCTCCTTGGATATTCAGACGCGGATCTAGCAGGTTGCAGAGTTGATAGAAAGAGTACATTAGGTACCTATCAATTGCTGGGAAACAGGACAGTATCTTGGTTCTCAAGAAAGTAAAGTATTGTGGCTCTTTCAACAGCAGAAGCAGAGTATGTGGCCCTTGGAAGTTGCTACTCTCAAATTTTATGGATAAAACAACAACTAAGAGACTTTGGAATCGAAAATTCATGCACCGAGATCAAATGTGACAACACCAGCGCAATTAATCTTGCAAAGAATCCAATTCTCCATTCAAGAGCAAAGCATATAGAGATTCGACATCACTTTATCAGAAATCATGTTCAAAATGGAGAAGTTATGATCCAGTTCATCGATTCAAAGAATCAACTGGCGGACATATGTACAAAGACACCGGAGAAAAGCCTTTGAGTCTATACGCACTAGACTAAACATAACATCCTTTAACCTTTAAAGTCGGAAGATGCTCAGACTCAGAGGTAAAGCCTGAAGGTGATAAGACTCAGAAGGCCAAGATTTACGACTGTAAGTTATTTTTTGTTCTAGTAATTTAATTTCTTAAAAAGGTACGGTTACTTATTGCTAATTGATTGGAATTATCCTTCCAAGTTTCGTTCTTGAATTAATAGCACTTATTCATTTTCAAAAAGACAGCTATTCAAAAAGGCAGTTATCTATTTTCAAAAATGTAGTTATTCATTTTCGAAAAATGAAGTTATTATTTCTTTCAGAAAGGCATTTCTAATTTTTCCTTTTTGTGACGTTTTGTTTACCTCGCTTCACTTGCTTTATATACTGTAGAAATCCGTCTTCTTCGTTTTTCACTTGCAAACCCTAACTAACTCCCACTTGCTCTCACTTTCTCTATTGCTTAATCCAAAAAGTTTCATCTTTTCGAGCAAAGTTGTGAATTTCTCCCTTGAAACAACAATGTCTTCAAGAAAGTCTTCAAAAATCGCAAGCAGGGGACCGCGCCATATGCCTAGGGTCCTACCCATTTCGACTTGACCGAGGAAGAAGATTCTCCTCCACCGACTCAACCACAAGAAGAAGTTTTGGAAGAAGTTGATCCTGTAAGAACTCTAACTCCTAAGGTTGCTTTCAAGCTTTACTCTTGCTTGAAAAAAGGAGGTACTGCTATGTGATTGATCGATGAATTTCTAAGAGAGAGGGGACACAAAAATGAAACTATGTTCTTGCGCGACATGGAAAAGATGGGGATTGCTGAAAAGGATTGGCTGAAAATGCATTTGCCAACTTTCCTAGTGACCCGCGTTTTGGTATGGCTAATCAACCCGAAGGGCGGGATGATGATGAACGAATGTTTACACATTTCCAGCCTAGATCAGGTGTGGCTGCAAATGTTGCAGGTGACAGTTCAAGTCTTTTCAGATCGAAGAATCACAAAAGGGTTTATTTGGACCTAATGAAGAGAGGGGTCATGAACCCTAAGAGTGTTGATTTTGATTTTCTTGATTCAGTGAAAGTAAATCTGCGAGAGAAGTTTGCTCTTTTACAATTTGAGCACTTTTGTTCTGAATCTACTGCTACCTATCCAGAACTCACAGCCTACTTCTATTTGAATTTCTCCTTTGTGGATGCAAATAGTTTCTCTTTCACTATAAGGGATAAGGAGTTCTTGGTGAATATGGATAAAGCCAATTGGGGTGGAAAGAGGGTGTTTCCAACTGCTCATGCTACACTGTCATTGGTGAAAGACAAGATTTCTAAAGGCAAGATATCCTACTCTAGGATGAATGCCACCAACATCTTGCTGCACAAGATCGTGATCAACTGCATCCGGCCAAAATCGACATCCAAGACTGATGTGTCTCGGTCTGAAGCAAAATTGATGCATGCCATCAATGTTGGTTACAAATTCTCTCTGCCTCACAATATCTTGTTTCACATGTACATGACAGTGGTGAAAGATAATGGACAATTCCCTTATTCTGCTCTTATCACACACCTTTTTAGGCATTTCCACATTCACATTCCTGCACCTTTGTGTTTGACCAGCATTACTTCAATGGTGATTGGATTCAAAATGATCACCAAGATGCAATTGAAAGAGCTTAACAAGGTATTAGAGCGCATGAAGGAGAAGTCTCCAATTAAGGCGAAACCAGTTTCTACATGGGCCAAAAGGAAAGGCAAGAAGCCCATGGGTGCTTCAGCAAAGAAGAAGAGAACTCTCATCTTGCAAGATGAAGAAGATGAGGATGAAATAACTTTTCAACCTTAAGGAACTTGAAGAGTTTTGTTAGCTTTCGCGAGACTAGAGAAGAGATTGAGAAAAGAGATGCAAACAGAAGAGAAGGAGAAGAAGCAGAAGAAGGAAGAGAAGAAGAAGAGGAAGAAGAAAGAAGAGAAGAAGAAGAGGAAAAAGGAGAAGAGGAAGAGGAAGGAAGAGAGGGAGAAGTGGCTCGAGATGAATCTTTTGAGCTTACTTTGGCTGTATCCTTGTTGAGCAATTTTGGAAAGACGAAGAGTGGAATTGCTGATAAGCAAGCTCAAGAAAAACATCACACCCTTGTTGACGCAGAACGGGAAGAAGAATCCATCTCTCTTCCCAAAGGCACTCATTTAGGGGGAGATGCGGATAAACAAAATGCATCCACTCATGGTCTTAATGAACACTCTGCTGAAGATCCCTCCATTTTCAAAACTCTTGGACTTGACTCAGCTGGACCAAGCTCTACCACAGCACATCCAGCAGACTATTCGCGACTACTAGAAATTCTACTGGATGTCAGGAAAGAGCAATATGCTATGAGTTATGAAATGCAAGTTCTCAAGAATGCTTTCATGTCCACTTCAGTGTCTCTACACGATTAGTTAAACGCCCTAAAGACGCAAGTGCAAGATCACATGAAGGATGAAGATTTACAACCGCTGAAGGAGACTATCGAAAAGCTTGAGAAGACAGTGAATTCCATGGGAAAATTCCAGCTTGTTCGCCTACCCAAACAGCTTTGACTCTCTTCATTTTTAAACAACTCTTTTTATTTGTTCTCCACTTTTTGATGTTGACAAAAAGGGGGAGAAATTTGATGCAGATTTGATATTTGTTTATTTTTTACTTTAGATTTCTGGACTTATTCCTTGTTTTGTTTGGTTGTTGACTGTTTGATGTGATCTTTTGATGCATGATGTAACTTAGGCCTTGTTAATGATTATGGAAGAATAGTTGATTTGCAGGACTAACATGTTCTCTGTGGTTGCAGAATCGTTGCTATTCATATCCTAATCCACTTATTTTTTATGAGATATCTTGTTTTGCTTAAGTGTTGTTTTGTAGGACAAAATTGTTCAAATCTACAGGAAAGTTTTGTTACCATCAAAAAGGGGGAGATTGTTGGAGAAAACTTCCTTATTTGTTTTGAAGTTGACAAAACGTTTCCATCAGTCTAGTCTGAAGACTCATAGACTCTATCATCAAAGTCTAAAGACCTCCAGACTCAAGATTCAAAGCCTACCCTCACTGATAGTTTCCAGACCGACGAAGATAAGACTTATCCAGATGCAAGTATATCCTTAAGGATTTGGTTTGTACGGTTGAAGAAGATCTCATAGCTAGAGATAACACCTCGTGATCAATTATTCTCATTGAAATCAATTTGGATAATTAGATATGTTGATTGGTGAAGTATACTTTGAAGGTTCTACTTATGGAAACCTAGATCCTGATTGTATGGGCGAGCAGGATTGGTGGGCTATCATCGCATTCCTTAAATAAACTCGAGATCTCCTTAATTAATTTTGTCCAACAGTAGATTAGAAGAACTCCTTTGGAATGTGCCAACGGATATGAAGGCATGGAGGAGTATATAAGGAAGACGCTCAAGTTATAATTCTAAAGTCTGAAGCTCATAGTTCTTTGTTATTTCATTCGCTAAGCTTATAATGTATTCAAAAGAGAGATAAATACTTGTGAGACCTTGAGGAAGTGTAATAGAGTCTCTACACTGTAGAATCAAGGACGTGAAACTGTAATATCTCTTTTGGTTCTTAGTGAAATCCAGCCGGTGGGCTGTCAGTGCGGGAGAGTGGACGTGAGCTTGGTCTAAGCCGATCCACTATAAACTCTATGTTTCAATTCTCTTTCCCTAAACTCTTTACTTTAACTTATAGTCTTATAAATCTATTTACTGTCTTTTATATCATCAATCTATTATTATCAAAAGACGAATTAAGCTATTAAGTTTTTGTAAAAATCTCTTTAACACCTATTCACCACCCTCTAGGTGTTCTTACTAGCCCTATCAATAAGTTATGATAAATCCAACTTGTGATACAATACCATGAAAAAAGAGATAAGTTATATGGCATCTAATGAGGTTTGGGATTTAGTTGAGTTACCTGATGGTGCGAAGGCCATTGGTTGTGAATGAGTCTTCAAAACTAAGAATGATTCATTGGGAAACATTGAGAGATACAAAGTCAGACTCTTGCCAAGGGACTAACTCAAAAGGAGGAAATAGATTACACGGAGACATTTTCTCCTGTATCTAAGAAAGATTCTCTTCGTATTATTTTGGCATTGGTAACTCATTATGATATAGAGCTACATCAAATGGGTGTGAAAACGGCATTCCTTAATGGTAAACTAAAAGAAGTGGTTTACATAAAACAACTAGAAGGATTTTTCTCTAGTGCTGGTGAATATTTGGTGTGCAAGCTTAAGAAGTCTTTGTATGGCTTAAAACAAGCATCCTACCAATGGTACTTAAGATTTCATGAGGTCATCTCTTTATTCAGTTTTATAGAGAATGTCATAGATTAATGTATATACCAAAAGGTTAATGGGAACATGATTTGTTTTATTGTCCTATATGTAGATGACATTTTACTTGCAACTAATGATAAGGAGTTGTTACCCGAGGCGAAACAATTTCTCTCTAAGAGTTTTGACATGAAGGATATGAGTGAGGCACCTTATGTCATTAGTATTAAGATCCATAGGGATAGACCTCGAGGTATATTAGGACTATCTCAAGAAATCTATATCAATAAGGTTTTTGAGAACTTTCGGATGAAAGATTGTTCACCAAGTATAGAACCCATTATGAAGGATGACAGGTTTAATTTGAACCAATGCCTAAAGAATGATTTTGAAAGGGAACAAATGAAGAACATCTCATATGCTTATGCTGTCGGAAACTTGATTTATGTTCAGGTTTGTACTTGACCTTACATTGCTTTTGTTGTGGAAATGTTGGAAAGATATCAAAGCCATCTAGGTATGGACCATTGGAGAGTTGCAAAGAAGGTGATAAGGTACCTTCAAGGTATAAAGGGACAATGCTTTTGTATAGATGGACGGACAATTTGGAGGTAGTTGGTTACTCAGATTCAGCGTTTGCTGGCTACATTGATTTCCGTAAATCAATATTGGGATATATTTTTATATTTACCGGTGGAGCTGTGTCCTAGAGGAGTGCGAAATAGACCTTGCCACTTCCACTATAGAGGTAGAGTTCGTTTCCTATTTTGAGGCCACCTTACATGGTGTGTGGTTGAAAAGTTTCATATCAGGATTTAGAGTTATAGATTCCATTATTATGCCATCAAAAATGTTCAAAGATAATTCAGCTGCAGTTTTCATAGTTAAGAACCAAAAGAGTGATAGTCGAAGTAAGCACATCGACATCAAATAATTAACCATCAAGGAATGTGTTAAAGAGAAGAAAGTGATCATAGAACATATAAGCACTAAATTAATGATAGCTAATCATTTAATTAAAGGCATGCGACTAATGAATTATAAGGATCATGTATTTAGAATGGACATTAAATTTTATTTTATTTTTGTATATGAAAGAATTTGTGAGACTTTTATCCATTTACGATATTTTTTCTCAATACAATCGTATACATTCAATTATTCTGAGAAAAATAATCACGTTTGACCTGTAATAAATATAAGATTTATTCATTTAGTTATTTATCACATATGGGCTTATGAAATGCATTGTGATACACGGAAGATAATACTCGCTTTAAGAGGACTCGTCGTTGTGATTCATATGTTTTATTTTAGCATGAAGTTTATGTGGATTTGTGTTAATATTTCATTTGATGGAATGGTGGGATCAAATGGGAGAATTATGATATTTTATTAATTTAAATGTGATCCAATTTTATATTTCCCAATTAATTCTGATTTATTGCCTAATTTATTATCCACGTTTATTACATGATAATTACCCATTAATATGATACCTTAACGGTCTTAATGGCAGATGTCGGTAACATAAGAAATAGAATAAAAACATTAAGTCATCTAGTTCAAAACCTATTACTATAGAAAACACACCATCGCGCTTTGAGGGGTATTGGCTAGTGAACCAGAACGTATAGACCGGATGATTCCATATTCACAGATCGATCACGCTTCGCGCATCCGTTCAAAGTTTTAGGATTTTCCGCATTTGTAGATTTTCATTAATGGCCAAAGGTATGTCAATTCTTTACGTTTCCGCAAAATTG
This sequence comes from Eucalyptus marginata, assembly GCA_014182565.1. Classification (NCBI taxonomy): domain Eukaryota; kingdom Viridiplantae; phylum Streptophyta; class Magnoliopsida; order Myrtales; family Myrtaceae; genus Eucalyptus; species Eucalyptus marginata. The sequence goes on along the minus strand of CM024590.1, from coordinate 41,618,876 downwards.
TTCCCGATTATGCTCATATATGTTTATAAATGATAAATCGGGATCGTAAGTTTTTGTCTAACACTTCCTTCTCTTAGGTATACTACAAACCAACAAAAAGAAGCATAAGCCGGTCATGGTCTTGGCACTATCTATCGTGACTGGGCAACAACGTTTGTCTTTTTCCAAATTTGACGACATGTATAGCTGTGAAGATGGCAAAGTCATATGCTGGAAGGTGAGCGAGTGGCAAAGTTGCCTCCTTTTTCCACTATGTTATCTGGGAACTGTTTTCCTCTTGGGGGAGCCAAGAGGGAAGCTAAGGACATATTTGGCAATGTTTTCATTTTTTTTTTTGTTTTTTCGTTCTTTTGTTTCCTGAAATAAAAAAAAAAACATAAATCCATTTGATTACTTCAATTAATTTTTCTATTTCTCAGAATAAAAAAGTGGCCGGGGAACAGATTTAGAACAGAAACAAAAAGTAGAAAAAATTAGCTTCTTGATCTCGAGAATAATTTATAGAAATAAGTTTTTTTCTTTTTTTTTCTTTTCTTCCTCCTTGGTGCCCTACTCTTGCTATCTGGCCACTGTCGGCCGCTGGCCACAGCGGCAATGGCAATCAGCAACAGTGACGGTTGGCAGCAACCGGTAGTGGCAAGGAAGAATAAGAAAAAAAAAAAGAACAAAAAATCTTTAAAAAATTATTAAGAAATTAAAAAGAAACTCTACTTTACAAAAAAATTTGTGAATCGTACCAAACGCATTCTTTTTCCATTTTGAGAATAAAAGTTTTATGTTATTATCAAATATGTTCTTTTACTCAGAAGAAAAGGACTATTTCTAAAAAGAAATTGTTCGATGAAATAGAAATGTTATCAAATGGATCTAAGAGTCTATAACCTTAAGCCTATCAACTCTACTTGCTCTCAAATTTGCTTTGATGGCCATTCTTGTCACACCCCGATTCACAAGAAAAAGGGGCATGACACGGCCGTCCTTTTTACTAAAGGACGCAACCTCAACATAACCAAAATTCAACCCAAAAACAATATATATACATCCATATATATATATAACAAAAAGGGCATTTGGTTACAATATCAGAGTATATCTATAATCCACAAAAAAAAAAAAAAAAAAAAAAAAAAATCAAAACATAAACCTTTTAACTATGCACAAGTCATACCCAAAAAGTTTCCACCACGAAAGTCCTCCCTGAACGAACGCTCACGCCTACTCACGACTCACTGAAGAACCTGAAAAGCAAGTAGATGAGAGGAGTGAGCTACCACGGCTCAATGAGTAACACATTTCTTCTAAGCGGATCGAGAAATCACTATGCACATTGTAAAATACAAACACAACTCAAATACCGAAAGTACCAATGGTCGAGTCCATTAGTCAATCTCGTAAAACACGTATCAATGGTCTAGTCCATTGATTAATCTCATCAAATCACATCGATGGTCCATTCCATCGACTAAACTCAAATCACACGTCAATGGTCCATTCCATTGACCAATTCATGCTCAAATGTCTAACCATGGTCACGCGTAACGCCCATGACGAGACGACCAAGATTCCCCCCTTGGTAAGGTCTCCACTTATTATTAGCCGGTGGCTCGGCCCACAAGGATATCCTAGACCAAGTATGTGCATACCCACACACCCTTCAGGGTTCACAGAGACATTGAGCACCAACCACAAATCACAATATCCAGTAATCCAACGTCAGAAAGAAAGTCATATCATAACTCAAGATTTGATATATATAAATATCAAAGCATTCTCCAAACCATTTCAAGATCCTTTCATAAAGAATTTCACAAACCATTTTCAACAACCATTCGAATTGAATTCGAAATATAACTCAATCTTTCAAATAACGAAATGGCAGTAATAACTCGATCCTGTTTTATGCAACAAAAGATGCATTTTATCAACTCATAAAGTATATAATTCACCATGTTTCTCAAAACATGAGTTTAAAATACAAAGAAGAAATAGTGTCACTCACCAAGGAAAAGCTAAAAATCAAATACGACGCTCACTCGAACCACGCACTTGAATTCCTAACAATTAACGGAAAAACAATATCAAAAGGCCGAGTAAAAAGGAATATTCTTACAACGACTCGCCTAACTAAGCCTATTAGTCGATAAAACGACACCTACGCGCCACAAAAGCACACAAAAAGCAGAAACCCAACAATTTCAGCTTGGCGCGGTCCATGCGCCAACTTCGTCATGCCATAACTCCCTCCACAAATTTCCGTTTCAAGCCATCTTGCAGTCGTTAGAAAGCTCTTTTAACGTACAACAACAACCCCAACTCAGCTGCCCCAAAACAGAACCGAAAATGACAAAAAAAGAGGCTCGAAGCTACTGTCGCTACAGTACCAGATTGCGTCCCCAACTTCAAAATTCCGTTCCGGACAAACCACAAGCTCAAATCACGATCTGTAAAATGCTATAGCTTCACAACGTCCCAAAGTACCATTTCTATAAAAATATACAGCTTAACGACTCAAAAATCGGGTTTCGCCACACAAATCTCCAAGAAATCCGAATTTCGAGCCCTAATTGCGGCGATTGCTTGAAGTAGGTGATTAAAAGCTTCGATTCCTTACCAGCGTTGCAAAACACACTTGAGTCGACTTGATGAGGCGTTTGGATCACGAGTGCGCCAAAATTTTTCCCCTTTTTCCTTTTTATTTTCTTTCTCTCTTCTCCCCTGTTTTGCGTTTTCCCCTGCTTTTCGTTTCTGCTATGCTCTTCTCTCTCTCCCTCTTTCTCTCTTTTTAAAACCCATCGAAGGTTCCACACTTCTCCCTCAGCCTCCTTTTTTGACTTTTCAACCCTTTCTTTTTCTTTTTCTTTCTTTCTTTTTTTTTTTTTTATTGAAGAGCCCATATATTACAATTCTTGAGGCATCAAGTGATGCTGGCATGAGTCAATTAGATTTATTCACCCGTATAAGAGACGTAGCATAAGAAAGTCGATGAATATTCTACAACTACAGGTCTTCACGTCATTCTGGAAAGAGACAAAAGCATGATGGATTTCTAACAGTCCAGATGGTCTATTCAATTTCTCGAAGTTTACTACATGATTTCCTAGGTGTGATTGTTCAAAGGTTCAAAGAAGAGATGTTCATGAAGATTTTAGAAGTGTCATTACACGCAGAAGGGACTATAATGCACAGCTTTTCTTTTACAGGAATGTTAAGTCTCTTTAAGAATCTTTTGTAGTGACTTCCCAGAGTCATAAATAATGAGGATGAACCGTTGATACTTACAGAATTTCTGAGACTGCAGCCTCGTCTTCAATCATTTCTATTCTCTGGTTGATTTGCAGGTTCAATCAGCATGGGAACAGCGGTAGGAGCCTTGATTATTCTTTTGCACTTTACTTCATCTACTATCACAGGGATTTCCAGCGCACTTGATACGTTAACTACGGATCAATCGATGCAACATGGCAAGAGCATGGTTTCAGCTGGGGGGACTTTCGAACTAGGATTCTTCAGCCTCCGTTATCCCCCAAAGCATTACCTTGGGATATGGTACAAGAAAATAAATCCCATCAAAGTAGTATGGGTTGCCAACAGAGTCAGTCCACTCACTGATTCATCCGGTACTCTGAAGATCACTAGACAGGGAAGCCTCATACTTCTTGATGGAAACGGGAGTGAAATCTGGTCTTCCAACTCATCAATACCCTCACGTTATCCAGTTGCTCAGCTTCTGGACTCGGGGAATCTTGTTGTGAGAGACTTAGGCAATACTGGATCTGATAATTTCCTATGGCAGAGTTTTGACTATCCAACTGATACTTTTCTGGCGGGGATGAAGATAGGAAGGAACAGAATTACGGGCTTTGATTGTTATCTGACATCTTGGAAGAGTGTAGATGATCCTTCTCCAGGTAATTTCTCATACCAACTTGACCCGAATGGGTTTCCCCAGATACTTCTGAAGCAGGGCTCCACTGTCAAGACTAGGTTAGGACCGTGGATTGGTGTCCGAAATGGTGGAGTGCCTAATTTGAACCCGAATCTGAAGTACACATTTGAATTTGTTCTGACTGAGCAGGAGATGTACTGCCACTACCAATTCCTCAACAGGTCAGTGATATCTCGTTTGTACTTGAATCCAGATGGTGTTGTGCAGCGCTTCACATGGGTTGACCAAACACAGAATTGGGTTCTATATCTTGTTGGACCATCAGATGTTTGTGACCTTTACGCATATTGTGGAGCCTATGCTAGCTGCAACATCAATATATCCCCGGTGTGCAAATGCTTGAATGGATTTTTACCAAAAGTCCAACAAAATTGGAGTTCATTGAACCGGATTGGTTGTGTTAGGATAAACGCTTTGGACTGTAAAAGAGACATATCCAGAAAGTATTCTGGTTTGAAGTTGCCAGACACACGGAGCTCCTGGTTTGACAGGAGCATGGATCTTCAAGAATGTGGAGAAGTTTGCAAAAGGAACTGTTCTTGTACGGCATACTCTAATCTAGATCCTGAAGGTGGAGGAAAGGGATGTTTGCTGTGGTTTGGGGACTTGACTGATATTAGAGAAAACGATGAAGGTGGGCAAGACATCTATGTTAGGATGTTTGATCTGGATCCAGGTATTATTTTGCTACTAATGAGAAAATTTCCCCGGTCAGTAAACACAGACAGGAAAGCCTCTGGAACAAAACATGGGCACCGAATAATTCTATTTTAATATTCAATAAATCCTATTTCTTGTTTGGCGCTCAGCAGAGCCCAATTCCTTCACTCAAGAGACAAAAAGAGCTTAAATCTGAGTATGTCAACATATTCAATTGAATCCACCTTTACTTGAAAGCTCAAACCAATAAATCGTGGGCTAATTAGGATTATTAACTACCTCATTACACCTTATCCTTGATGAGGGACTTCTTTCGTGTAACATCCTCACTGTACGCTTTAACAGTTCTGAGTCTCAATGTTTTTTGTGCTCCAACGGCTCTTTTTGGTCCAGGTCACTCAAGCAAGAACAAGGGGAAGCTGATCTTAGGCTTGATATCTGGAACATTGCTGCTATTCCTAAGTCTCAGTCTGATGGTGTATGTTCAGAAAAAGAAGGCCGCGATGAAGCACCTGCAAATTAGACTTTTTAACTCACTTTTCTCTGGTAAATTTTTTAATGATGATTAACTTTTCTCTGGTAATGAGTAAACTGTTGCTCGATGCTTTCTGCTAGCTTTCGAATGGCTATGATGCAGGACAATGATACCTACGAAGTCTTTCACTAGAATATTACTGATTTCAAACTTTCTCTATATGCATTTATTTTGGCGCGTAGAATTTAGAGACAAAGGTTCACCATGGCTGAAGAATTTAAAACCGTATGTACCTCAGCTTGCTGCAAATTTTATGCAATGTCCCAAACCCCCTCTTTATTTTTCTTGGGTAAATAAAGCTATATAAAAACAACCTCTACCCTTTTTTCCTGCATAAACTTCCATTCAAAAGGTTCTGAATCTGACCCTGACCTCAACTCCACCCCTCGACCCACTGGGCCAAATGCCTAGTTGCTTGAAGGAGAAATGCCTGGAATGATGGAACCGGTTCAACCAAAAATAATTGTGCAGGCCCTATGTTGTGCAATGGCTGAAGAATCTGAAAATATGCAACTTGCTGAAGATTTCATTTCATGTCAGATATCTATCGTTCTATCTGATTTGGAAATAAAACAATCTTAATGATCGCAGTCTCTAACCAGAAGGGTGTCAATTATCTCGAAATGGTTAAATGGCTTTTCGAAAACTTGGAATAAATTCTTTGGAACACAAGGTGGAAGTAATGCATAGATAGCTTCCTTTTGTGGGTCCCTGCAAATCCACTGAATTGTTGATTAGTTTGTTCTTTTTCTTGTGTGAGGTTACTGAGGAAAACGTTCTATTTTCCTCGATGTAGGTGGGATATGTACATCACTGGGAGGATCTGAAAATGTGGAATGCTCGGGAGAAGATCCAGAGCTACGGTTATTTGAATTTGCCACAATAGCTAATGCTACAAACAACTTTACAACAGACAACAAGCTTGGAGAAGGCGGTTTTGGACCTGTCTACAGGGTAAAATAAGTAGTGCAAGCCATCTGTATAAAATACATTATGCATCAATGGATTGATTATGAACCTATCTACCCTCTTATGGTAAATAGCATGGACGCACTGTCTCAACATATTGCACAAAAGCAGCTGCACTTGCACCTCAAACACCCAGCGATATATTAGTTCTCATCAATTCCAGAAAATAATTCATTTTGAATAGCCTTGGCTCTCTTGGCTAATGTTGTGGATGGATTTGCTACCTTACAACCTGGGACATAGCATAATGTAACTACATTGGGAGGATAATTCGCCTAATTTAACTACATTGGAAGAATATGATGAAAAAGAAAGTTTCTGATTCTGTCAATTTAATACAAACATAATCACCTTCTGTGAACTTTTAGGTTTAACTGTGTGGAAAATTTCTACATGATTTGAGAATGTGATAAAAGAGGAGAGAGAAATTGAATGTGAAAGACCAAAAAATACCTGTGAACAATATAAGTAGTCCTACAACTTATGACTATTTTCAGGGTATGTTGAAGAACAGTCAAGAAATTGCAGTGAAGAAACTTTCAAGGAGTTTAGGCCATGGACTAGACGAGTTCAAAAGTGAAGCCTTACACCTTGCCAGGCTTCAGCACAGAAACCTTGTGAAGCTTCTAGGATGCTGCGTTCAGAAAGAAATGTTGCTGAAATGCGAATAAATGCCCAACAAAAGCTTGGATACATTCATTTTTGTTTTGCTTTCTGTCATGATTCATGATGCTCAACATCTCTTAAGCATGCTATAATGAAGTTCTATGTTCTAAGACCTTGCAAACAGTCATCACAGATGATTGTACTGATGTCTCCATTCTTATGACATGAGATCTCACAAAAACCAAACTTGAACTCTATAAGAGTAACATTCATTAGCATGAATCAGTTCATCTGTCTTCTTCAAATTGCAGTAATGAACTGTGCAGGCCTTACTTGAAGTACATGAATTGAACTTCTGCAGATCAGGAGCGGAGGAAGCTGCTTGATTGGAGTAAGCGATTTCACATCATCAGTGGAATAGCTCGGGGTCTTCTTTACCTTCACCAAGATTCCAGACTGAGAATAATTCACCGAGATCTAAAAGCTAGCAATGTCTTGCTAGATTGTGAGTTGAATCCTAAGATATCTGATTTCGGGCTTGCTAAAAGTTTTGGAGGAAATGAATTACACACATGCACAAAGCAAGTGGCTGGAACATAGTAAGCACTTAAATCACTGCAACGTTTGTGATCAAATGGATATCAAGTTCATTGTACCTGGTGGATTTATTCGTGCAGTGGTTACATGTCCTTTGAGTATGCAATTAATGGAGTTTTCTCAGCAAAGTCGGATGTGTTCAGCTATGGCATTTTGATGCTGGAGATAATTAGTGGGACAAGAAACAGAGGGTTCTCTCACCCAGATCACCCTCTTCTTGGACATGTAAGTTTGAAATTCTTTTTCTTTTTTTCTTTTTTTGGTTCACCGAATATCAAGAACTACCCTTTAATAGATTGGTTTTCAAGTGGTCAGGCATGGAAACTATTTCAAGAAGGAAGATCGATTGAATTTGTTGATCCGGTGGTCGGTAACTCATATAACGTATCAAAAATCATGAGGACCATACACGTTGGCCTTTTATGTGTTCAGAAATGCCCCGAGGACAGGCCAACCATGTACATGGTGATTCTGATGCTGGGAAGCGATATGGCACTGTCCACCCCAGAAGAGCCCGGATTTTTCAGCGAAACAAAAGGGCCTCACGCCAATGCTCGTGTAAGCCAGCCCGAACCATGCTCTCCTAATGAAGTTACCTCGACAGCATTATCCGCTCGGTAGAAGATGCTTTCACGATGATCTCTGACCTCTCTGATCTGAAGAAGTATATGTTCTATGGCAACTTGTATGCGTTGTGAAGATGGCAGAGCCAAGTGCTGGAATGTGAGAGAGTGGCATCACCAATAGTGTACACCGCAAACTGGAACGATTCGTCCCCTTAAATTGTTGCACATTGTTGAACACTTTCGGCTACAAACATTGAAATTTCTTATTGTCTTAGCATTCTGCATTAATACTTTGTCTTATTTTAATGGAAAAGAAAAGGTTATACGAAGTTGAACACCGAAAGGGAAGTTTAAATAACCAGAGAGATGTCATTTCCTCGGGGCCGGAGACATCAGCGGAGTCAAGGTCTTTTAAGAAAATGAATTTAAATACTAGGGTGGTTCCTTACCCTGTGAAACTTAGGAGGAGAGCTTCAACTTCAACGTGGGATTTTAGGCCGTATTCTTTTCGTATTAGTCCTTGGCCAAGATGTACCTATTTTGAATATAGTTGGTTGTTTGGAAATAGCTGTCTACTTTTGTGTAGATTACATATTCTGAGACCTTGAAACCAGAGTTTGTGTAATATTTTGACCAAGTCAAGAGTGATGGGCCCGAAAGAAAAAAAAAAAATCAGTGTTGAACTCGGCTCTTTTCTTTTAAGCCGAGAGCTCGCGCGATGAGAACAGGGGGAGAAAAGAGAGTTGAAAAGTCAAAGAAAGAAAAACAAAAAATAGAATAAAAGGAGGTTGACATGTCAACAAAGGGGAAGAAAAGGGGATGCTCGGCAGAAAAGAAACAGAGGGCCCGAGAGCTCGTGCGCGCAAAAAGAAAAAAAAGGGAAAGAAGGAAAAGGAAGGAGGGAAAAATAAAAGAGGGGTTTTGCATTGCCAATTGAAGTATTAATGCTTCTTGTTCATCCAATTGAAGTATTTTTCGGATTTAAGGCTCAAATTCAGAATTTTGAAAAAATCAAACCGTGAAATCCAATTTTTGAGTTATGGACTTCGGGATTTAATGAAAATAGGGGTTTATGGAGCTGTAGAGCCGTGGGTTATGACGGATGTCATTTTGGTGCAATAGTTTTGTCGAAGTAAGATTTTAAAGTGAGTTTCGCATTGAGTTTAGATTTGAATATTTGCTTCAAGCGAGTGATTTGTTGACACATGAGAGTTATTTTGTTAGCTTTTAAGATGAGTTTAGTTGAGTCGTAGTTAAAATAACGTTTTACTTGATTTTGATGCTATTTCTCACTTATGATAGGACAACGAGTTCATTAATTCGAGTGAGCTCTGTTTTTTGGTTTGGGGTATATCCAAGTGAGTGGTGTTGTCTCTCTTTTTTAATTTGTAAACACATTGTGAAGTGGCTAAAAGACAAAAGTTCCATCATAGCATATTTGATGCATAATTTCGTATCGGGCATTTATTATGCTTTATTCATTTGAGAATGGTTTAAGAAATGTGTTATGGAAGGTGTCGTGAAAGTTGCAAACTAATTTATGGAAAAGGTCCTTTAAGATATGAATTCTGAGAGAGGGGATATATTTTGGGTTTGCGGAATCCTTTTGTGAAAGAGTTGCGTTGACTTGAGTATGGTTTGTAAAATATAATTTGATTCATTATGTGAACCCGATTTATGATATGGATTCTAAATTGGTTTTGTGGAGATAATTAATTGGTGAAAAGTTATATTTTGGTTTGTGAAGCCAATTGTGATATAAATCGGTAAAGAACTAAGTGTTACACGATAACGTAATTTCATGAAAGCCCCTCTTAGAGTATTATGCCATGAATATGTATTGACCAAGAACTAAGTGTTACATGATAGTGCAAACTATCTCTAGAGTCTTGTGGTCAAGGATTAAGTACTACACGATAACATAATTACGTGTGAACCACTTCTAGAACCTTGTACTATTAACGTAACTTCGTAAGAGTCATCTCAAGAGCTAACCGCTACACAATGCTTTGGTTTTGTGGGAGTCACCTCTAGAGCCTTAAAATTTAATGTGCTATGAGATTGATCAATAGAATAAACCATTGACGTGTAATACGAGTTTGATTAATGAAAAGGGCCTCACGCCAATGCTCGTGTAAGCCAGCCCGAACCATGCTCTCCTAATGAAGTTACCTCGACAGCATTATCCGCTCGGTAGAAGATGCTTTCACCATGACCTCTGACCTCTCTGATTTGAAGAAGAATATGTTCTATGGCGACATGTACACGTTGTGAAGATGGCAGAGCCAAGTGCTGGAATGTGAGAGAGTGGCATCACCAATAGGGTACACCACAAACCAGAACAATTCTTCCCCTCAAATTGTTGCACACTGTAGAACACTTAAGCTACAAACATTGAAATGTCTCATTGTCTTAGCATTCTGCATTAATACTTCGTCTTATTCTAATGGAAAAGAAAAGGTTGTATGAAGCTGAACACCGAAAGGGAAGTTTAAATAACTAGAGAGATGTCATTACCTCAGGATCGAAGACACTTAGGAGGAGAGCTTTAACGTGGGATTTTAAACCGTATTCTTTCGGTATTAGTCATTGGCCAAGATGTACCTATTTTGGGTATGGTTGGTTGTTTGGGAATAGCTGTTTGGAGACATACTTTTGTGTAGATTACATATTCTGAGACCATGAAACCAGAGTTTGAGGCTTCGTCCTCCCCTTGATGGACAGCCGGGTCTCCCTTTTTTCCCTTGTGTAGGGTGTTGCATACGGGCCTTGCCCTGACGATCACTCTGCCCTCATTACCCGGCATTTAAAAATTACTTAGCATGGAAAAAACACGGAAAAAAGAAAGAAACAAAGAAAACCACAGTAGTCCACACTGCTTCTATTCTCTAATTTATCTCTCCCCCACTTTGCTGTAATAATGGGCCCAGCTCAGCCCATTTCCAAAAGCCCAAGCCCAACCCAACATTTCATTTCCTCTTCTCAAAGTGGAATTCGGCGGAGAAAAAGAGGTGCGTTTGTGGAGATGGAAAAGAAAAGAGGAAAAGAGAGAATTTTCACGATCCAAATAGCCTGACAAGCCGAATCAACTTCAAATTGTAGAGCCGGGTAAGTATTCAAGCTTATTATTTATTTAATGGATTAATTTTCAAAGTTAGGTCATAAATCTGAAGTTTTATCAATTTTCAACTTTGAGATTCAATTGAAAAGTTGTCGAGCTTTTAATATATATGAAAATGGAAATTTATTTTGTGGAGCTATGAGGTTAAAAGGAGCATGAGAGATAGATTCACTAAGATTAAACAACAAGCTATGATGTTTTCTCAACTGACATGGTAGGCAACAAAATGGTTATTATCAATAAAACCTAAATGGCCAATTGATATTAAAGATCTTAATCTAGCGGAAGAAGCATGATCTAATCAAGAATGCCAAGTCTCTTGCAAGGGCTTGAGGTTGGCGAGGCGCTAGTGACCCCGTTGGCCATGGCTGACGCCCCACTAGGAATGGAGCGGTCACCACAGGCGGGAAGGCTAGCCTCAGCCCTCTACTTCAGTTTATTTTTTTAATTGGTGTTTTCTTTTTTCCTTAAAGTTAAGAGAGAAAGAGGAAAAAAGTGAAAAAAAAAAGAAAAAAAATAAGAAATATAAAACATGGAAATGCCATTGAGCAGTGGGTGAGGTCAGTTCTTTAGTTGATATTGACATGACCAGTTCAGGCTCTTATTTAAGAAAATGATGAACACTCTGGACTCTTACTTAAAACGAGATTCATTTCGAACTCTTATTTAAGAAATTGAGGGCATTTCAAGCCTTTATTTGAAATTTTCCCTCGAATATATGGCATAACTTTGAAAAGTACTCCAATTATATGAACTAAGGACTTGGATCCTTACCAAACACTGCAAAATGCATTTAATTCGGCTTGTCAAGTTTGAACTTTTCCTCATCTTTTCCTCTCTTCTCTCCACGTTTTCAATTTTTTTTTTTGCTTTTTGACTAGTTGACTAGTCGGCACGGCAATATTACATTTTAAATAAGGCAAAGCAACTTCATAAGGGGAGAAAAATCGTCCTACAACTAGCAAATAAAAGTTCTTACATCTGTAGCACAAAAATGAAAACAAAATAAACCCAAATTGTTAAACTTTAATCTTTTCTTTCCCCACTCATTTTCATTAATTTTCATTAACCGATCAAGTTTAAGTCGGATGTGTTGTATTTACCTTTGTTCTTCTTTCATAATTTTAATGCATTTTCGTCACGATGAGATTGTCAAAAAGTTAGGATAGGCAATCAATGGGAAGTTGGAATTAGTCTAAGTCAATGGCGTATTCAATTTTGGGGGCTCACAAGGATACAAGGATTTTTTATGCCGATGTCACAATTAGCAGTCTTGTCGGTCTGACTTTGAACTTAGTGGCTTTTTCTGATGGCTTTATATCAGTTCATCGAAAAAGCCTATGACTCCAGAGCAGCCTTGAGACTGCAGGGGTCTTCATTCTTCATTGATCTCTCTTCTTCCTTTCTCCTGTCTTCTTAGCTCACTCTGCAGATTCGCTGATTTTGAGAACTTGACTGCTTCATGAAAGCTTTTGTGGCGCTTTGCATGTGTCCTGTTCTCTTCTTCTCTTGTAATGCCCTTCTTTCCAATGCACTAGATACCATAACTACAAATCAGTCGATTCGAGATGGCGAGAACCTACTCTCTGCTGGTGGGACATTTGAGCTGGGGTTCTTCAGTGGGGGCGATCCCCCAAAGCGGTATCTGGGAATATGGTACAAGAAAATAACCACAAGGACAATAGTGTGGGTTGCAAATAGAGTCGCACCCCTTGCGGATGCATCAGGTACTTTGAGGATTACTAGCCGCGGAAGTCTCGTCCTTCTCGACGGGAATGGAAGTGATATCTGGTCGTCGAACTCGACAATACTGGTGCGTAATCCAGTTGCGCAGCTCTTGGATTCAGGAAATCTGGTTGTGAGAGATGCAGATGGCAGTGATCCCAATAATGTCCTGTGGCAGAGTTTTGATTATCCTACAGATACATTTCTAGCCGGTATGAAGATAGGATGGAATAGAACATCAGGCTTCAATCGTTATTTAACATCATGGAAGAGCATTGATGATCCTTCTCCTGGCAACTTCACGTATCAAATCGATCCGAATGGCTACCCACAACTCCTACTGAAACAGGGTTCTGACATCAAGTTCAGGTCAGGACCATGGAATGGTCTTCGATGGAGTGGCACGCCTAATTTAAATCCAAACCCATACTACAGGTATGAATTTGTCTTAAATGAGGAAGAGATGTACTACCGTTACGAGCTCCTCAACAGTTCGGTCATTACCAGGAAGATGTTGATGCCCAATGGCATGGTACAGCGATTCACTTGGATTGACCGAACACAGGGTTGGACGCTTTACCTCACCGCGCCAATTGACCAATGTGACAACTATGCATCGTGTGGTGCCTATGGTAGCTGTAGGGTCGATACTTCCCCAGTGTGTAGGTGCTTGAAAGGCTTCGTGCCCCGATTTTCTCAAGAATGGGATATTTTGGATTGGTCAAATGGGTGTGTGAGGAGAAATCCTTTGGATTGTGAAAAGGACATATTTGTGAAGTATTCTTGGGTAAAATTGCCGGATACTCGGTCTTCATGGTTTAATGTGAGCATGAATCTTCAAGAATGCAAAGTAGTTTGCATGAAAAATTGTTCCTGTATGGCTTATTCGAACTTAGACATCCGAGATGGAGGAAGTGGTTGCTTGCTGTGGTTCAGCGAGCTGATTGACATTAGAGAGTACAACGACTATGGGCAGGACCTCTACATCCGGATGGCTGCGTCAGAATCAGGTATTGTAGACATGAATTTGCTAGATACTGAATCGGAAAATGGACACACATCTTTGAGGAAGAGCTTACAGAATTGTAATATCAGTGATACCTAGTTCTTACTCCTGATCCTGTGTGTTCCTGCTTCTTCTCTTAGCTTTACTACCGTCACCCCAAAAGAAGCATAAGCTGGTCATGGGCTTGGCAGTTTCTTTCGGGTCTGTTTTCCTCATTCTGGTCCTCACCATCTGTGTTCGACAATGCAAGAAGAAGAAAATGGAGATTCCTGAAGGTAAACCGTACTTTATGATACAGTACTGTCAGATTTTGTATTCTGCTTCTCATCATACCCAGTTTTTACATTAGCCATTTCGTCACTTACAAGTAGGTACCCAATGCCAATTCTATTATTGAGCACAAGAATTTCTTGTCTCGTGTTCATTACATTAGTCACCCTCTTGTAGAAGTGAAGTTTCTTTTCAATGAGACTATTATTGGAGGGGATTCTGCATTCATGTCACATTCAGCATTCATCCTCACCAAGCCCAACAGTTAGAAGATTTTCTATTTATTTTATCCCACTATTCCTCATCAGCAGTGAGAGGTCACTAAAAGATTCCATGATGAACTGACAAAGTCAGTCTCAACCAAATTGTTCAAGGCATTTGTGTGTCAGTGTCAGATGTGCGAAACAATGACAAACCACTAGCAATCGCGATCATATTATCCTAATATGTTCGCAATTCAATGCTTTCATATTTAGCAATGAGCATGCCTTTGTAGCATCATAGTTGAAGGAAATGTGAATTAATGCAGAAGCCACCCTGAGATATTTGCAAATCAATTTCATATAATTTGTGCTCCAGCTAAAATGGACAGTTTTTGAATCAGGAGACAACTGTGAAAACCAGAAGAAAGATCTTGAGTTGCCACTATTTGACTTGTCTACAGTAGCTCTTGCTACCAATTACTTTTCAACCAACAATAAGCTTGGAGAAGGTGGTTTTGGACCTGTCTACAAGGTACGAAAATTATGCATGCTATTCTCAAGGACATTGTTGCTATGTGAGGATTGTAAAGTACTGCCTTCGCTGTTGCATTTGCATAATTTGCTCGAGAATGTATTCCTGAATATGTTGATGAGAGGCTGAACAACTAGATCCCAAAAATTTAGTTGCTGTGAGTGGAATTCTAGCAAGAAAAAGTGTAGGCAAGGAATTATTTTCACTAAACAAGTTGACCATATGCAGGGTGTGTTGAGGGGTGGTCAAGAAATTGCGGTGAAGATGCTGTCAAGGAACTCAAGACAAGGGCTGCATGAGTTTAAAAATGAAGTTCTATATGTTTCCAAGCTGCAGCACCGGAACCTAGTGAAGCTTCTAGGATGTTGCATTGAGGAAGAAAATATTTTGATCTATGAATTCATGCCCAACAGGAGCTTGGACTCATTTCTCTTTGGTTTGTTTAATTTCTCAGTTCCTTAGAAGCATGAATTTTGTGAAAGCTCCAAAATACTGTCACTAAAGTAGCATATTAGAAAATGAATAAATTGATGCCTTGCTCCTTGTAAGTTATTACTAATGTGAATGTATTTTTGACAGATCCAACGCAGAGCGAGCAACTTGACTGGTCAGCTCGTTTCAACATCATCAATGGAATTGCTAGGGGGCTTCTTTACCTTCATCAAGATTCTAGACTCAGGATCATTCACAGAGATGTGAAAGCTAGCAATGTATTGTTAGATTATGAGATGAATCCTAAGCTCTCTGATTTTGGCCTGGCTAAAAGCCTCACAGGGAATGAGACACAGGCAAATACTAACAGAGTGGTTGGAACATAGTAAGTACTTTTAATGCAGAAAGTGATGACCTCTATGCTCAATTCGCTTTCAAACTGATGGTTTCAATACATCAATTTCTGCAGTGGTTACATGTCTCCAGAGTATGCTCTTGATGGAGTTTTCTCAACAAAATCTGATGTCTTTAGCTATGGTGTATTGGTGCTGGAGATTGTAAGCGGGAAGAGAAACAGGGGGTTTCATCATCCAGACCACGATCATAATCTTCTTGGACATGTAAGTTCATAATTGTTCACCTTCCAGCCAAAGAATTGTTCCTAATGGTTGGTTTCAATGTGGTCAGGCTTGGAGACTATTCACAGAAGGCAGGTCCGTGCAGTTGCTTGACAAGTTGGTTGAGAACTCATGCAATGCTTCTGAAGCATTGCGCTCTATTCATATTGGCCTATTGTGCGTGCAGCGATGCCCTGATGATAGGCCGAGTATGTCCACTGTTGTTATGATGCTAGGAAGCGACATCGAATTGCCTCTTCCAAAAGAGCCAGGGTTTTTCAATGAAAGGAATCTACTCCAAGAAAACACTTCACAAAGTCAACCAAACGAAATGACCATGACAGTGTTATCTGCTCGATAAGAGAGTAATGGCCATGACTTGCTTTCTTTCTCTTTCTGTGAACCATACACTTCCGTGTGGAAAATCGAAGTAAAAGTTCTTCAATGTCGTCCTCTAGCTATACTTCCGAAAATACCGCATCTCTCATTTGGCTGCAGGTTGAATGTGCATGGAATGTCTTTAGATCTACAGATTTCGACATCCTCTTTTACAAATTTGTATTAGAAAGGCCAAGAGTTCCCGTTCAAGGGCATCTTCCCCCAAAAACTCTGCATCGTTGGCCCAAAAAGAAAAATCTCGTCAACTCTATATCTTCCATAAGTTCATATAGTAACGGCCGCCGTTCACCGGGGAATCTCCACTTCAGAAAACAAATTTCTATCTGATTGAGTTCCCTATCACCATCAAAATCACTTTCCTTCAAGAATGATGGCATGGACTTGGCACATAAACCTAGTCTATGTCGATTTCATACCAAAATTTGCGTAACGATGATTTTGAGCTAAAACAGGGTCCTAGTTCACACTAAATAGAAATAAGGGAATAATCACCCGTTTCTTGGAAAGATAGGAAGTAGTTTGGGCTGGGGGCATGCACGGCCGAGTTGGTCGTTTGCATGGCTAGAATCTTGAACTATGCCTGATTTTAAACTTGGAATTGGGAGCTCAGACACCTTGGCCCTAAAACTGGTGACCTCGAAGACCTGCCAAACTCACCAGTAGTTTGGGCTGAGGGCGTGCACTGCCAAGTTTGGTTCTATTACGACTGTCGATGAAAAACAGAATATGTGCACATGGAAACCAAACTTCTATTAGCTGCGAATGCAGTATAAAAGACCTGGGAAACTCACCAGCATGAAATTAAGTTGTTTCGGGGTTTGGGAACAATTAATATCAACTCTGGATAATTCTTACTGGTGCAAGAGAAGTGCTGGACGCCTCAAGTGTCAAAACTTGGCACAGATGAAAATATAAGTGCCAAAACTTTGAGAGATACACTTAAGTGTCACTTTTTTTTAATATTGGACCTTAAGTGCCAACTCAAGTGAGGCTTAATTTTGAGATGTGGTCGCCTAGGTGCAACTCTTCAAAGTACAGCAAGACTGATGGCGATCTTTATTTGGCGAAACAAGTTGTGAAATGTGTCGAAATTAGATCTCAAAAGCGTCAGGCTTGATGGATTCAAGACATGGTGGCGTGTGTTGATACCTTTGGTGGCCGGTTTTTGAGAAATACTTTAGAATCTGGCTAGTCTAAGGGCAACGAGCCTGATGGTGGTGTCGCTTTTTCAAGACGAGCAGTAAAGGAGTCTTGAGCTGCAATTGAAGCTACTGCTTTGGCACAGAGTTGGGAACGGCTGGCATGGAATAGACTTGACTAGGCTCTTTCTCATATAATAGTGATAGCTCTGATACTAAATTAAGATTTATGAATGAAGAGAAAAATAATATTGTGTCATCACTAAACAAAGAGCACAAGATATGACCACGAAAAGAAAAAACAGAGAGCACAAAGCCTATTTATAGGGTTTACAGAATAACTATCTAGGGTAAAGTAATAAGATATTACAATATCACATACAATCAATTAGGATTAACCACGAATATCTCCTGATATCTGTCAATGATTTCTAGCAATTATGATGGCCATTTTAGATGTAACTTCTATACGTTCATTGGCAATTTGACCACCTGGTTTGTCACATTGCTTCATCACTTAATGAATCCGTTCCTTGTTCAACTGTTCCAAAAAATTCTAACAGGAGATCGAGATGTAGATAAGAACCCTGAAAGCTTGATTCCAAAAAGCCAAAGCTACTGTGGGTGAAATTAGGGTGAAAATTTAATTTTTCATTAAGACGCAAAGTTGAACTTCTGCAGGGTGTGTTGAAGGATCGTAAAGAAATTGCAGCGAAGAAGCTCTCAAGGAACTCGAGGCAGGGCCTGCACAAATTCAAAAATGAATTTCTTTCTGTTTCCATGCTTCAGCATTGCAACCTTGTGAAGCTTCTAAGCTGCAGCATTCAGGAAGAAACTCTGTTAATCTATGAATTCCTGCCCAACAGAAGCCTGGCCTCATTTCTCTTTGGGTTGCTTTCTTCCTCCATTCCTGGGAAGCGTGCTGGAAGTTTTGTATAAGTCCAAAGATACTCTTTCTTGATGATTTTACCGATTACTGGAGGCTTTTGACGAGTGGTCTAGTGATTAGACCTGGCATGTCAACCTCCTGTATACCAGTGCAAAGGGAAACTTACTAGAGCAGCATCAGTTAGCAAAATGATAGACTCGATGCCTTATTTACTTTTCCCCTTACGTTGCTAGATGTGCAGACTTTACTAATGCAAATGACTTGTTGACGGATGAAACACACAGGAAGCTGCTAGAGTAGTGAATCCACTTTCACTTCATCAATGGAATTGCTAGGGGACTTCTTTACCTTCAGCAAGATCCAGACTCGGGATTATTCACAGAGATGTAAAGCTAGCAATGTAACGCTAGATTATGAGATGAATCCCAAGATAACTGATTTTGGCTTGGCTAAGAGCTTTCCAGGGAATGAGACAGAGGCAAGCACTAACAGAGTAATTAGAACATAGCAAGAAAAATGCAGAAAGTTACGATGTTTGTTCTCCAATCGCTTGATCGCTGATGGTCTCTCAATGCTTTGGTTTCTGCAGTGGTTACATGTACAGAGTATGCTATCGACCGAATTTTCTGAATGAAATTCGATATCTTCAGTGAGAAAATGAAGATGAAGATGAAGATGAAGAACTGAATCGAGCTACAGAGAAATCAGCAAAGAAAATACTTTGAATCACTCTATTTCAATATGATTGTAATACAAAGCTTCTGTATATCGAATCAAAGCTTATGAATACAAATCCTCTGTTTTCTATCTCTCTCTACAGCACGTATCAACTGTTCTGTTGCAGAGCATCCATTGATGATTTCTCTACATGCTCTCTTTCTCTCTCTATCTCTTTCTCTGTTATTTCTTCTATCTTCTCTCTGCTTCTTCAAGGAAGAAGAAGACTTCTTATATCGGAATAGAATCTCTAACAGAATACTACTAACTGTTTCTTAATTTGTTTCACCATTCTAAACCGAATAATAGCACATGTGTCAATTGAGATCTACACAACTTGGCGATCCACATCTTCTTTATTTTAGGCTTTCTTAATCATTGATAACAATCCATGTCTGCCTTCATCACGAGCTCTTCACCGTTGATCATCAGCTCATTGTTACTTTCCTGTTTTTGTTTTCCCACGTGTTCTTTGCTTCACTTTGCTGCTCTGTATAACTCTTTCTCTTCATAATTCTTTCTCTTCCAGCATCAGTGTTATTTGCTGAATTTATAGTGGCTGAGTGAGACTTTGTTCCTGTATACTTAACATTCAGCTCTGGTGTTGTGGTGCTCGATATGGTTAGCAGGGAAAGAAACGGAGGCTTCGGCATCCTGCCCACGCTCATAATATTCTTGGACATGTAAGTTCCAAGACTTTTCGCCTTCCAACATCAAGAATCCCCTCTTATGTTTTGGCGTCAATTTGGACAGCTTGGAGATTATTTACAGACGGCAGGTTCATGGAATTGCTTGATCATTTTGACAAAAATTCAAAGTTGATATATTTAAATGTTATATCACGCTTTCATCTATCTAACGGCTCTTTCCAAAAAGCCAAGTTGTTTCAATGAGAGGGAGCTGCTTCAAGAACAGAATTCTTCTAGCTAGTTATCACCTCCAAACGAGATCACCGTGACAACTGTTCTATGCTTGATGGACGACAGCTTGCGTGATCTAGCTCCGAAGATAACTGCCAAAAAATTCTGGCACAGCGAAAGAAATGCCTTGCTTTTCAACCACACGTTCTCCTTCTAATCCTTGAAAAAACCAACTTTACGTAGAACTCTGTATTCCAACATGGTGCTTCAGAGATCAGACCCTCCTCAAAATGAGTGTTTTGACTTTTTACCATGGAGAAACACGCCAATGAACTTAGAGAAAGTATTTAATTTTTTGGTTTTGGTCCGAAAGAGAGAGTATTTAATTGACCAGTTGGATAAAGTTGCCTATCTTTCAGGGACCTATCCATTCATGAAAACCGTATGATTGACAGTGACCACCGAGGGACATACATTCACCCATGAGAGAAATAGAATAGAGCTTGCAAATTGCACCAGTGCAGGTAAAGCCGGGGATGAAGGGAAGGATGCTTAATGTTTACTCTCTCTCTCTCTCTCTCTCTCTCTCTCTCATTGATCTCAACTCGATGGTTGTGCTGTGTTGGTGATTGGCTGGTGTAGTTCGTTGATAGTGGTCAACGGTGATGAAGTTGAACGATGGTACAGAAGGTGGTTAGCTCTCTCTCTCTCTCTCTCTTTTCCTCCCCCAATTCTCTCTCTTTTCCTCTGATAAATTAGAAATTGACTTCTCATAATTTAATGTATTGATTGCCATTTTTAATTACCAATGATTAAATGTTGCCCCAACA
Organism: Eucalyptus marginata; assembly: GCA_014182565.1. Classification (NCBI taxonomy): domain Eukaryota; kingdom Viridiplantae; phylum Streptophyta; class Magnoliopsida; order Myrtales; family Myrtaceae; genus Eucalyptus; species Eucalyptus marginata. The sequence continues at coordinate 41,598,257 of CM024590.1, read as the reverse complement.
TCCGTCATTTTAGAATGTCATTAACATCAGTCATTAACTAAGGGATGCTACATTTGGAAAAAAAGAGAAGGGAGAGAGTAAATTGTAGTTTTTATATAGTTTTGAAGTTAAAAAAAAAAAAAAAAAAAAAAAAAATCATGAAGTTTGACAGTTTTTAAGATAATCAGCCTATCTGTAGTTAGTAAAATTCTTGCATGATTAGTAACTTTTCTATAATCTGAAGCAATTTCAAGTATATCAGTCAACAGCAGTCCTTACCCTGGTGTAGCAAGTTTTTCAGTGATCTAACAAGTGATGTTAGCTATAGCTAGTAATACGAGTCACAGACTCATCACTTTCTAGTCGCAGGGCAGCGCAGAATTACCATATCACTGATTTTTACTTAGTCATCTTATCACCAGATAAAAACATGGCAATGATACTGTTAAGTGGGTCGTCTACGAAAAATTCTGGTCATTCCAATTCTATGAACCAAATGAGCCATTCATCTTTGGTCAAGCGGCCTAGAACTTGGAATCTTTCTTGATACAAAACAATTGCAACTAGTCCAAGTTGATTAAGAGAAGCTTTTGCATAATCTTGCTCTTATTAAAGAAAGACTTGCGACCAGAAATTTGGTAGATATCTCTGAACGACTTGCAAGCGTTGACCTTAATATTTAATGGATGCCACCCTTTTAGTCACAATACTTCTTGTGACTTGCCTAAGTGGTCGTTCAGTTAGCCATTGTGATGATCTTGGCGGGCTTCAAACAGAATGAGAACCATGCTGTCTTTTTTCATGATTTTGCTTTTTTATGCCTCTTCACCATATGTCGCTCAAATTTCTGAGGCGCTAGATACCATCACTGTGAATCAGTCCATCCAGGATGGCGAGAGCCTAGTTTCGGCTGGTGGGACGTTTGAACTAGGATTCTTCAGCACCGGTGTCCCGTCAAGGCGATATCTTGGGATATGGTACAAAAAGGTAACCATAATGACAGTAGTATGGGTTGCAAATAGAGTGACCCCGCTTGAGGATTCATTGGGCACTTTGAAGGTTACCGGCTTGGGAAGTCTTGTCCTCCTGAACGCAAATGGAAGTGAAATTCGGTCATCTAACTCATCCACAGATGCATGAAATCCAGTCGCACAGCTCTTGGATTCAGGGAATCTTGTTGTGAAAGATGTAGATGGAACTGGTTCTAGTATTTTATTGTGGCAAAGTTTCGATTATCCAACAGACACGCTTCCAGCGGGCATGAAGATGGGAAGGAATCGAAAAACGGGCTTCGAACGATATTTAACGTCATGGAAGAGCATTGATGATCCTTCTCCAGGTAACTTTACACATAAAATTGACCCAAATGGTTTCCCACAAAGCATGGTGAAGCAAGGTTCTGTTGTCAAGTTCCGGCTGGGACCATGGAATGGTGTTCGATATAGTGGAATGCCTAATCTAGATCCTAACCCATATTACAGCTACGAATTTGTGTTGGATGAGGATGAGATTTACTACCACTATGAGCTCTGTCGCGACCCATTTTTTTCAGGTGTAAACCACCTAAAACTAGGTTGATGGACTACTAAGCCTTTAAGCTTAGCTCGAGCTTTCCCAAGCCCATACCAAATCGCGACTTAGGGTTTTAACATGCAAAAGATCATTATCTAGGAGCCGCCACTAATCGGTTTAGGGTAGGTCGATTAGACACCTAAGTAAAATAACGGGAGGATTATCTTACTCCTACGAGCAGAGAGATTTTGGATACGGGGACTTGATTACGCTAGATTTCTCTAACGCCATTTGGTACCTTTCTCTTTTGTTTTTTGAAAAATGTCGGCAAGCGAGAATTGATTTTATTTCACTTTCCTAACGTGTGAGGTGATCATACATGTGCGCATACCACCAATTTAACACTCAAGAAAGCAAATAAAATAATGCGGGACTTACCTCAAAGCAACAAAGCATCTGCGTTTGTTAGATCAAAATTCACATCAATAATCTTAGATATGATTTCTAATTAACAAGAAATCACTCGGTTTTGCCTTCACTTTTTAATGAGAATATGGTCCATATGCAATGCAATGTTTCTAATCAAATATGAAATGATAGGGCATGACAAAATGTCTTAAACTATATGAATGAGTAAAAAGAAACTAATGATTTCTTAATTAACATGCAATAATTAAATATGCAATCTAAATTAACCAAAATGACCTAATTCTAATGACGGGCAATTTCTAATTAAATGAACCTAGCAATAATCACTAAATGACGTGCGTTTCATGACCTAATTCTATATGACGTGCACCTGATGATTTTTTCTTTATTTTTTATTTAACGAAAATTCATAATTAAAATCACTAAAGAAAATAAAAATCTAGCTAAAGTGGAAACTAAAGTAAAATGCTATCTATTATAAATGCCTTCTAAACATGCATTTTAAAAAAATAACTAACCTATCATGCAATTCATCTAAAGATCTATCTAGACCTAAAATTAAACATGCAATCTATTCTAATATGCCATGACGTGCAAATAATGCCCTAATCCCTAATTTTTTATGAAATTCGAAATTAAGGAAAAACATGCAATTCAGATAATAAAAACTAACATCCTAAATGAATGCACTTTTTCTTTTTCTTTTTCATGATTCAAAATAAAATCTCCAATCTAATCATGCAAAACAAACCTAATCCTAATTCAAACTTTTTTTGGATTTTTTTTTTTTACGAAAATAAAGCGACTCAAAATTGCGTCAAATCAAATAAGATAAGATTGATATCCAAAATTGGCGAACCATATCTCGCGCATGAGATCGAGTTGTCCAATTTTAAAAATTAAATCGCGAGTGAATCTCGAGCGTGAGATCGGATTGGCGATTTTTTGCGAAAGAATTGCGGGTCGGATTTCGGGCGCGAAAATCGGACTGTCAATCCCTAATTTGAGGACACTTTCATGTCGGAATATCAATCATACCTTAAAGACTAATTCTAAAAAAATTCAAACAAAGAGATAAAATATCAAAACCTAAAATAAGATAAAGCAAATCTATCTAATAAATTAAATCTAATAAATCTACCTGATAAACTAAATCTAATAAATTTACGTAATAAAATAAAATAGATCTATCTGCCTAAATTTGAATTTTTCAAAACTCAATCGGTAGAATGGACCAACGATAAAGGCTCAGCGCGGCGCGGCCCAAAGGCGAAGGGGCGGCTGTGGTAGCGTCGTGGCGGTGGGTCACCGTGGGTGGTGGTGAGCGACGTGCTCAAGTTACAGGGAGTCTTGCGATGTCAAACGGCAACTTCGGCGTTTGTCAACCAAACCGAGGGACCCATGATGATGAAAGCTTGAGCATAAAGTGCGGTAATAGCCATTGACAAAGCGAAAGCTACGAGCACGTAGGGAGCGGCCGTTCTTCACCCGTGTCGTGCGAGGGGCTTGACAATCCTCCAAGTGGGGAGAAAATATTAGCCCTAACAGTGCCACGCAATCCGTGCTCTGATCCATTCACGCATCGACACCTGTCCGCTGGCAGGTCCACGTCGGCTCCCTTGGCTCCCTATTCTCTCCGACGTCGTTCCAAATTAAACCAACGCGCGGGCATTTAAAAAAGTGAAAAGGTCCTCTCTCCTCTTTGCTCTCTCTTCCTCCTCCGACGCTCCTTCCGGTCTAGCGATTCCTCCGACGACCGTCGCTCCTCCCGACGACGGCCTTTCTCTCTCCACTCGACGGCCTCATCTCAGGGCTCCATTCTCTCGGCGCACTTCTTCCTAAATCGCGCTCTCTCCCGACGGCCGATTTCGCTCGCCTCTCTCCGTCCCCCGACTCGCGACCGAGAAGCAATGGCTCCGCCCTGCTCGAAGCAGTCGCTTGAGAAGCCCTAAATCTGCGACCGCAAGTCAGGTTCGATTTTATTTCCCGAGGTTTTATGTTCGCATCTTTGTTTTGGGGGAGAAAGCTTGACCTAAATCTGCGATCAGAAGTTCACTGGTTTATTGCTTCTGATTCTAAGCGCAGCAACGCGAGAAGTGAAACTGCGACTGTCTCTCTCTCTCTCTACTCTTGTCCGGTTTTTCCGTTCTGGGAAAATTCGAAGATGAGCCCACTTCTGGATACACGATCTTAGGCCGACCCGTCAAGTCGAAGCCCGACGTAATCTCGCTGCTTCGCTCCACCGAGCTGTTAAATCGCTTGTGTCTGGGGGTTTCAAGATTTTCCCGGGGGGCAATCGCCTATTCCGTCATTGCAGACTTCCAGGCGAGAAGAAATGTGCCCACAATAATCACCCCAACACCGAACCGCCTCCTTTGTCCTCTCTGGTATGTCGTCATCCCTGCTCTGCTTTCGTTTTTCCCTCGTCGTTTGGTTTCAGGAAGTGGTGGGGATGTTACAAGTAAAAGAAAGGAATCGGGGCGTGAGGTTTCGCCTGAATTGTGAGAGATTAACGCGGGAGTGGTCGACCCCACGTCCCATATATGGCGAACGGTATGATTTTTGAATGAAAGCGGGTTCGCATGAGCTATGAGCGTTGGTGGGGAACGAGCAAAAAAGTGGGTTTCATTGAACATTGATGAATAAGTTCAAGAAGAAAGTTCTCAGAGTGAGTCCTTGAACATTGCCTTGTTGGATTTCATTGCTGTTCTTAGTGCAAAGTTAAACTCGAATTGTGTTTCCCACATTGTTAATGTAGGTAGCAGTAGACAATTTGCCTGATGAGCAAGTGGATCATATGAAAGAGCTGTTCGACGTGATGGACACCAATAAAAATGGAGATCTGACATTTGAAGAGTTGAAACATGGCCTGCACAAATATGGACAGCAAGTTGCTGATCCTGATGTGCAGATGCTGATGGATGCAGTAAGATCACCTATTCAACAGCTTAGCACATTTTGTTTTGGACATGGTTTATGTTTTCTTCTTCCATGTCGACGCATTGTATGCTGTGAAGTGCATGATTTTGCTTAAATTGCAAGGCATTTGGAAGACTAAGGATGGATTACATAATACAGAAATATATTTTTCATCAGTTAGTCAAAGATTTGATCATGAGGTTGTGTCACCATTTCACATAATTGATAGAACTTCTTGCAAAATCAAGTGGGTTTCTGATAATTTGATGAGTCACGATTTCTTGTATTAGCATCTAAAAATGGAACTCCATCTTATAGGAGAACAGGCTGATGAAGATGGAAGCGGAACACTGAACTTAAAGGAGTTTGTGACTACGTCAGTCCACTTGAGAAGGATTGGCAACGATGACCACCTTACTCGAGCTTTTGAATTCTTTGACAAGAATTGAAGCGGATATCTTGAATTCGATGAGTTGAAAGGAGCTTTGATAGATGACAATCTTGGTCCGAACAACGAAAAGTTTATTGAAGACATCATTTTCGATGCTGATCCACAAACGGTAATACATAACCAGAACAACCTACAATTTGGAATCTGTGTATATCTGTTCATATACGAAATAGAGTGCTCATTCTGTGATGGATGTATTCAGGACGGTTGAATCAGTTATGATGAATTCAAGGCCATGATGAAAACGGGCATGGACTGGAAAATGGCTTCACGCCAGTGGTCGAGAGCGATGCTGAACGCGCTTAGCCAGAAGATGTTCAAAGACGAACCTACTTCGCAACATTCAAATAAAGCTCATAAGAGACCCATTGAAGCTTCAAAGCAGCTATTGCTATTGTCCACAAATGTGTCGTTCCCATTAAAAGTACATTGCTTTTTCATGTAATGAATGACTGAACCCATGCGTTCATGTTGATTGTGCACGTTCATATGAGAACTGCAATTCTACTTCAGAAAAATGGTTGTATGCAGATGGCAATGGGATTGTTGTCTCCACTGACCCGTCTGTATGAATCTTTAAGAGAGATTTTTCCGGAGCAACTCAACAAGAAATTGTACTTTGCCAACTTGCAATTTGTTTCCTTCTCTCATTGATTTCGCATTTGGTAGTGTTCAAAGCCAATAGGCAAGAAATTCCAAACTTCTTGTTATATGCTGAATGTCGTAAAATACTCCCAATGAGAGCTGGAATAAAACGAAAATGAAGTTTGTACACATTTGCTCATTTATACAAATCGCACCGTTTATGTTTTAAATACAATCACCAGCCACATGACATCCTTTAAGGCTTAAAAGAATGCCCCTTTCTCCTAGCAAGTTGCCAAAGTCATTGGATAAAAGAGATGGAAAATAGAAATGAATGCAGGAGCCTTTTACAAGATCCACGTATACAAGTTCCGCGACAATGCTCAAAATCCATAAAGTTAATATATAGAATCACTTCAAGATATTAAAAGCTATACCAGGACCATCATCTCAGGGCAACACCAAAAGGTCAAAACATGCCTATAAAATATGAAAATCTTGCAACGCGGACATATCCTCCCTGACAACGCGGACCACAGAATCTTCTGCGTGACTGGTAAAAGTCTGCCCCCTTTCCAATGCTCGAGCTGATTCACTGTTCTTTGTTTTCTCTATGGAGTCATGGACGCGTTTGGGATCATCAACGGAAAACCCCACTCCATTCCATCGGAAAGTACATCACAAGTCCTTGGCTGAACATAATGCCTCCCATCTCCGTCTAATGACTGGTCGTCATCCACAGCCCCCATATGATCCTTGACAAGGTTAGCCACCTCTTTATCAGAACATCCATCATTTCTCTCGAAACCTAATCTTCCAGTTAGAACAACTGGTGATTCTTCTCTGTCCTCTATTTCATCAGAATCTTGCTGTTTGGCCCTTTTAGCATCTGAATGAGCATCATGATGTTGATCCTTATTACAATTCCTTTCAATATTTTCAGCGTGAACATCAATATGGTTCCTCTTCGTGGGAAGACACTTCCTAATACCGTCATCTCCTACCAAGGGCTCCACATGATTGGTGGATCGAGAAACCAAGTTTGGTTCATCAACTGTGTTAGGAGCATATGTGTCTCCCATCAGGCGCACATGTAAGTCCAGTATGTCCACCATTATGAATGACGGTCCTATTCAAATGACAAACATCTGCCAATCTACCCTTTTTTTTAAAATCAGCATGTGGATGGGTACCTGCAAGTATTGTATCTTTCAGCTGCCAAAAAACAAGAAAAAAACCAATTTAAACCTGAATGAAAGAGGATATCATGAAGATAGACAGCACTGGATGAAAGATCCGCTTACCTCCTCTAGAGCAGTTTTGGCACAGAGGTTCTCTTGTGCGTTAAAAATGAGTGAAGGTCCCATTTCAACAACTCATTTGCAGTCACTTCAAGATCAGATGCAGAGCCCTAACATATAACAAATTCATAAACAGGGGAATAGACACCGAACTTCAGCAATCATTAGAACAGAACCAGTGGAAAGATGTCATGAAGAAAATAAAACACATTTTCACTGCATCATTTATTAGAACTCACATTATGGAACACATTTTCACTGCATCATTTCACTGCAGCTTTTGATGTATCAATTTTCGCCTTTGATCCCAATGAAGACCAAGTACTGTTCATGCTTCCATTTCTAGGGCCACATAACTCCTCCAAGCATCTCAAAGAAACAACTTCCTCCATATTTTTTCCCAAGTGAGCAGGCAACACTGGAGCCGCTTTAATGATACCTGAAAAGCATAAACCATATGAATGCCCAACAAAAATGATGAAAGTGGACCAAAACTTGCAAAATGCTACTGTCGAAGGTGAATACCATGCAAGAGGGATGGCTTAACTTGCTCGAATTTTGCCAAATACTCAATAATCCAGAACCAGGGAAGGCTCAACTCAGATGAGCTTTTGCCATCCATGGAAGCACTGTTGAGCAGTTGGGACAACAAGGATTTCTTCAACTCATGCCTTCATCAATCCATAACAAAGATTGCTTTCTACAAAGAGAAAAAATAACGATGATTTAAAACTGATCGTGCATTTTGCAAAATTATGCACCTGGCATATTATGGGCAAAGAACTCTCAGTATCGGCCTAAAAGCTATGAGCCCAATATAACTACAGCATGAACGAAAGTTTTCTAATCATGCACCATATGAAAGATTCATTTGGCAAGGACACTCTAGAATAGTGATCCTCTTTGTCAAAAGAAGCAAATATGCCATGACATCCTAAATGGAGTACTTCCACAGTGGAATCAAATGAAAGCCAATTATTGCCATGCTCACTAAATTCTCACATAAGTGACCCAAGTAACAATTGAATGCAAGCAATATTAAGAAGTAAACACATTAGTTTTGATACTTTGCTTATACTGAGAAAGTTATAATAGCTAAAAACGGAACCAAAGTCAAAAAGCTTTTCGTGCAGCACATGGAAAGGAGTAACGAAAAGTGCCGAATCATAAAGGTGCAGTCAGGTGACAAATCCGTACAAATAAACCATTTAACCATTCTGGCATGGCCATCTCAGATAATATTGCACAACGCACGAACCCATATGAACAATCAAAATTGACAAAATTATAAGATTAAAATCTTTGAACCACCAAGTCCCATGAACTCAGTAAGACCGATAGAATTAAAAGGATAAACTAACTCAAGACAGATTAACCGCAATCATTGATGACAAGCAATTCGACTAATTCCCTTTACGGCAAAACCAAAAAAGAGAATGAGAAAACAAGAAAAATGGACACTAAAGGCAGATACAAAGCATGAACAGAGGAGCAGAAAATGCTTATCAATAGAAGAAATGCAACCATTTAATTCAATTCCAGGGTGTTCATGAATCTAGATACACCCACCAACTATTCCAAGAGATCTCAAGTAATATCAGCTTCCCCATGTGTTCAGTTCATCGAAAGAGTCACATTAGTTCAGTGTCTACTCTTCCTATAATTTTTCTTGACAAACAGCATCTAAGATTAACTAGCTTTCAACAAACAAAAATGCCGTGACTCCCAACTTGTCAATAATCGAGACAGATAGATACCCATGCATGATTTTGTTAAGGCAGCCTGATCTAAAAATCCACTTCGTGTGGCAAAATTGGGTCCACAGTTCAGCTTGCGGAGGGACATATAATCGAAAGTCCAGTCACAATTTCCAAAGGGAAAATACACAATCAAAGTCCCACTGAAAGAAAAGAACGGATCAACACAAGTATTTCCACGCACAAGATCGTGCTCGCGCGACCAAGAAAGAGAGAGAGAGAGCCCAAAATCCAAGAAAATCCCTACCCTTAAATCCAACTTCAACAAGATCAAAATTTTCAGCAAAACCCACTTTTTGCTCGTTCCCCACCAACGCTCATAGCTCATGCGAACCCGCTTTCATTCAAAAATCATACCGTTCACCATATACGGGACGTGGGGTCGACCACTCCCGCGTTAATCTCTCACAATTCAGGCAAAACCTCACGCCCCGATTCCTTTCTTTTACTTGTAACATCCCCACCACTTCCTGAAACCAAACGACGAGGGAAAAAACGAAAGCAGAGCAGGGATGACGACATACCGAGAGAGGACAAAGGAGGCGGTTCGGTGTTGGGGTGATTATTGTGGGCACATTTCTTCTCGCCTGGAAGTCTGCAATGACGGAACAGGCGATTGCCCCTCGGAAAATCTTGAAACCCCCAGACACAAGCGATTCAACAGCTCGGTGGAGCGAAGCAGCGAGACTACGTCGGGCTTCGACTTGACGGGTCGGCCTAAGATCATGTATCCAGAAGTGGGCTCATCTTCGAATTTTCCCAGAACGGAAAAACCGGACAAGGGTAGAAAGAGAGAGACAGTCGCAGTTTCACTTCTCGCGTTGCTGCGCTTAGAATCAGAAGCAATAAACCAGTGAACTTCTGATCGCAGATTGAGGTCAAGCTTTCTCCCCAAAACAAAGATGCGAACATAAAACCTCGGGAAATAAAATCGAACCTGACTTGCGGTCGCAGATTTAGGGCTTCTCAAGCGACTGCTTCGAGCAGGGCGGAGCCATTGCTTCTCCGTCGCGAGTCGGGGGACGGAGAGAGGCGAGCGAAATCGGCCGTCGGGAGAGAGCGCGATTTAGGAAGAAGTGCGCCGAGAGAATGGAGCCCTGAGATGAGGCCGTCGAGTGGAGAGAGAAAGGCCGTCGTCGGGAGGGAGCGACGGTCGTCGGAGGAATCGCTAGACCGGAAGGAGCGTCGGAGGAGGAAGAGAGAGCAAAGAGGAGAGAGAAGACAGAGGAGAGAGAATGCACTTTCCACTTTTTTAAATGCCCGCGCGTTGGTTTAAATTGGAACGACGTGAGAGAGAAGAGGGAGCCGAGGGAGCCAACGTGGACCTGCCAGTGGACAGGTGTCGACCCATGAATGGATCAGAGCACGGATGACGTGGTCCTTTGAGGGTACCTAATATTTTCTCCCAAGTGGGCGTCTTGAACTTGACCAAGTCAATCCGCACTTCACAAAAAAGACCCCAAACGTCAATGTTGGATCACCGTCACTGCCACGTTTCTTTCTCTATTGTGGCCATCTCTCCCTTTCTATTTTTTGTGGACATCATGGACTCCTTTGCTGGGCTACACTTTGAGGGAACTAAAGCCACGAAGATGAGGCTTTGAGACTTGCCCATATTGGATTTGTTCGCAGCGAAGTCTGGTGCCTCATCGAAGCTGGTTGGTGTTGGGATTTTGACAGCTCGTCGGGTGCCCGTTGACTTCTCAATTTGGCGATCAATGACCAATTCTTCAAGGCTTGTTGTCGTGGAGTGGTCATGATTGGGAGCTGTAACAAGAGCGTGGCAACAGATTCTCGGAGCATGCTCAATTAGGCATAGTGTGGAGCTGTTCTCGTCAAAGCACGCGTGGTAGCTGCTTGCTGGTCATCGTCTCGTGACTGGGTGTGGGGAGCAGCGATAGATTGGCAGCTCATCGTCTCAGCCCGGCAAGCTTCAGATCGTCGTTGGGCTGAGCAAGGGACGGTGGGCTTGAGGTGGTGATGCGCCAGCAAGTGTGACCACAAGAGCTTGGCTGTGGCAGCACGGTGGTCATTGGGATCTCGACCAAGGGGCTTGGTTGAGGGACGCTATTAGAGATTCCTGCAAGTCACCTCGGTAGAGGTGTCGAGATCAACGTGGTGTAGTATTCTCGGTAAGATGAAGTCTAGGAGATGAGAAGATGGAATCGTCATAGTGAACCAAGTGGGAACGTGATCATCATCTTCAAAGTGTGATTCTCCTCTGGCAGTATATGAGCCCCTTTTTGGCGTACTCTCCAATGAGCGAGTTTTCTCCTTGCACCTTCGGAACCTCGAGAAGAAAGAATAGAAAACTCTCTTTTGTGGCCGTATCAATACGAGTGGCCGTGTATTCAATATGTGGCCCTCAAAAACCGAACCCTACATACACCTTTTATAGCAAAAAAAAATGTGATCCTATCAAAATATTTCAAAAATTCCTTATATCCTCCGAATCACAAAAATCCTTATCTCGCTTAATATTTTCAAAAATGTTATCACCAAAGACTAAAGATAAGATTTCAACCCGATTCTCTTAAATTTCAAAAACCATGATATCATATCAAATCTCGATTTAGGTAATTTTTGTCATTAAAAAAAAAAAACGGGCTCGAGCCATTTTGCTTTCGTTTCGTGGGCTTAGTCAAAGTATTAATTTAAACTCAAAAACAATTAATTCGACCCGTCCACCATCCTAAAAATAAAAAATGCAAAACATGTAAATTAAATTAAAAATAAACGGACCTAAAATTAATGCTATGCAAATGAATTATAAAAAATAAAATTAACCCCTAATGACTAAATGGGTCGCCAAAATTTAGGTGTCAAACAAGCTCCTTGACAGTTCGTTCATTTCCAGGTTGGTAATAAATTCAAATGGCATCGTACAACGTGTCACTTGGATTGATCGAACGCAGGGTTGGACGCTTTATCTTACTATACCAAAAGACAACTGTGACACCTATGCATTGTGTGGTGCCTATGGTAGCTGTACGATTGATGAGTCCCCAGTATGCAGGTGCTTGACAGGATTCACTCCCAGGTACTCTCGAGAATGGGATATCTTGGATTGGTCAAATGGGTGTGTCCGTACAGCTCCTCTGGATTGTGGAAAGGACATATTTGTGAAGTATTCTGGGGTGAAATTGCCAGATACAAGTATTTCTTGGTTTAATAAGAGTATGAATCTTCAAGAATGCGAAGAAGTTTGCAAGAAAAATTGTTCCTGTATGGCTTATTCGAACTTGGACATCAGAGGAGGAGGGAGTGGTTGCTTGCTGTGGTTTGGAGAGTTAATTGACATTAGAGAGCTAAACATAAACGGGCAAGACCTCTACATCAGGATGGCAGCCTCAGAATCAGGTATTAATAGAGTATAGACAAGAATTTGCTAAAACCCAAAGAGAAAAATGGCCCCACAACTGTGACGAATCACTTAAAGAAGAGTTGTAACTGTAATACCTGGTTCTAACTCTTGATCTGTATGCTGTGCTGCTTGTCTTAGATCTACTACATTCAAAGCAAAAGCTGTTCATGGGCTTGGGAGTTTCTTTCGGGGTTTTTTCCCTATGTCTGGTTCTAACATTCTGTATTCTAAAGAACAAGAGGAAGAAAAAGAAGCATCTTGAAGGTAAACCATATTATCCTGTGCTGCCACCGATCTCACTTGCAGTTTGTTCCATACACTCCTAGTGTATGCTAAACTAGTTGATGAATATGACTTCCTAATCTGCTGGCTCTTTGATACAATGATATTGAACTAGCCTTTTTCTCACATGCAAGTATGGATTTTGCAAGATATCCAAGTATCTTTTCTATTACTGCACTCTTTTTGTGTTCACAATAAGTCTTATTTCTGTCATAGCATGGTTTTATATCCCTGCATGTTCTTTGACCCCATCTTTGTTCTTGCTGCAGGTAAAGATGACGGTTCTGAATCAGGAGACAACTCTGAATGTCAAAAGGAAGATCTTGAGTTACCAGCGTTTGACTTGGGAACAGTAGCTATTGCTACCAATAACTTCTCAGAAGAAAATAAGTTGGGGGAGGGCGGTTTTGGACCTGTGTACAAGGTGATAAAATAATGCATACTATCCCCGAGAAGTACACTATTCTATTTGATGAAATGCCCCTGTTTTTCTTCAGCATGGTTAAATACTTGCGTTAGAAGATACTTGTCCTGTAGACTTTATTTTAGTTCTTGAAATCTTGAAAGGATAAGACAGTGAAGGGCGTTTTAGTTATTATTTTCACAACGTGTATCGGCAACTTAAAGCAGCTTGTTTGTAATTTCATGAATCTTTTCCTGATTTTACTCATGGATTGATCGATATCATTCACAGGCTTTTAAAGTATCAGCTATTTTTAAAAATTCACACATATGATTTGAAGATGAAGATGAGAGGCTGAATGCCTCAATTTTGAAAAGGCTAAAATTACCATGAGCATTCAACCCACCAAAAAGATGGCGAGCAAAATAATTAGAAAATTGATGTATCACAACTATTTGCAGGGGGTGTTGGAGGATGGCCAAGAAATCGCAGTGAAGAAATTTTCAAGGGACTCAAGGCAAGGGCTACACGAGTTCAAGAATGAAGTCCTATACATTGCAAAGCTTCAGCACCGAAACCTTGTGAAGCTTCTGGGATGCTGCATTCAAGAAGAAGTTTTGTTGATCTACGAGTTCATGCCCAATAACAGCTTGGATTCCTGCCTCTTTGGTTTGTCTTACTTCCACAATTCCATAAAGCATACTAGAGCTGTAAGCTTTTTAATACTATTGAAGTAACACCGGCTCCTGGGTCGTTTGTCAAGAGGTCTAACGATTGGATCTAGCACCTGTATGTTGTTTACTTGGGAATAGAGAGGAAACAGAACAGTAACAGTACCATTAGTTTAATGAAACGCAGACATAATGCCTTGGTTCTCTATTTGAATAGGAACATGCTTTACTAACGTGAAAGAAAATTTGGCAGATCAAAACCAGAGAAAGCTACTTGGCTGGTCAACTCGCTTTGGCATCATTAATGGAATTGCTAGGGGGCTTCTCTACCTTCATCAAGATTCCAGACTCAGGATCATCCACAGAGATCTAAAAGCTGGCAATATATTGTTAGATAATGCAATGAACCCTAAGATCTCTGATTTTGGCTCCGCTCAATGCTTTGTAGGGGATGAGACAGAGGCAAACACTATCAGAGTGGTTGGAACTTAGTAAGGACTTTTATCTAAAACTATGACCTCTGTACTGAAGATTCTTTCAAACCGATATTTCTTAACCCAACAATTTCTTCAGCGGCTACATGTCTCCAGAGTATGCCATCGATGGAGTTTTCTCAATGAAATCGGATGTCTTTAGCTATGGTGTTTTGGTGCTTGAGACAGTTAGCAGGAAGAGAAACAGAGGGTTCCGTCATCCAGACCACTGTCATAATCTTGTGGGACATGTAAGTTCTAATTTTTAACACCTTTTAACATCAAGAACTGCCCCTGATGGTTTGGAGTCTTTGGTTCAGGCTTGGAGACTCTTTACAGAAGACAGGTCCATGGAACTGCTTGATGAGTTGGTTGAGTCGTATAATACTGCTGAAGTCTTAAGGTCCATACATGTCGCTCTATTGTGCGTGCAGCAGTGTCCTGAGGATAGGCCGAGCATGTCTGCGCTGATTGTGATGCTGGGAAGTGACAATGAATTGCCTCTTCCAAAGGAGCCAGGTTTTTACAATGAAAGGAAGCTGCCTCCTGAACACACTTTTGGCCATCCGGTGCATTCTTCAAATGAAATCACTATGACATTGTTGTCTCCTCGATAAAAGACGCGTCGGTTGTGATGTAACTCATAAAAATATCGGGCAAAGTGTTGGGACTGTGAAAGATATGCATCCCTTTTGTCCACATGCTCCTCCTTTAATGTGCAGAAGATATTAAAGATTAGAATTTGTACATCATGGTACTTTTTCTTTTTTAATGGCTCAAGGATGGCACTATACCAGAAACTCTGAATGGGTGTTGCTAATCAGGGATGAAGTATCCTAGTTGCTTCATACTATTCTCCAAGATGGCGAATGATGTTATTGTAGCTAAGCCCATACCCAAAATTCTACTACAAGAGTCCCTGTCAATAACACTCTCGTTCTACTTGCTATTAACCAATAAACTTGAAAAATATGAAAGATGAGTAAAATGAATAACTACAGTTTAGTGAGTAGCAAATCAAAAAACCATAATGCATGTATACATAGTAATACCAAAATTCATACTTCAATCCCATGATATAATACATAGTTGTTACATTTAAATAAAATTTTGTACAACTCAAGAATACTTGTTTAATCACCATCACAATTTAAATATTAATAGTCAAGTCCATTGATTAATCTCTATAATTTGAAATCCACATCAATGATTCATTTCATTGACTAATTTATTGTTGAATTTCAAATTATGATCATAACATAACGCCTAGTGACAAGGCAATCAAGATTTCCCTTGGCAAAGTCTTCACTCATTATCAGTTTGGTGGCTTGACCTAGAAAGATATTCTAAACCAATATGCATATCTAGAAACCTCTACATGGCTTCACAATCATACTAAGTATTAAACAATCATCCTCCAATATTAGAAATCTAATATAGGATCAATCTCACAAACCATAATACATTTCAAAAGCCAAACAAATAATTTTTTCGCAACACAGTGTATTCACTGGAAATATTTTCCATAAAGCATTTCTCAAATAATTTCAAAACTCATTCCATAAACTAGTTCACAAAGCATTACATATATCTATCCCTTTCACAATACATTTTCTAAAACCATTCTCAAATCCTTTACAAATACTAAAAGGTAGTAAATGTTCAATCGAGACTTTTATGCAACCAAAATACCATTTCATAACTCATTATCACTTTCAAAATATGAGTTTATAAACTCAAAGAAAAGGTGACACAACTCACCTGGGAACGCCTATGGCCAAACAATAAAGATTACTCAAATCTTCAAACTCACAATCCTATCAAGTAAGTGAGAAATAATATTAAAATGGAGTAAAAGATTACCTCAACTACGAATCACCCAACTAAGCTTAATCCATAATAAAACGACTCTTATGCGCTAGCAAAACTCTCTACCAAAGCATGTATCAAATCTATCCACAATGCGGAGCTTTCACGTGAAACCTTAAAATTCTCATTCCAACCAAACCGTTGCTCCAAGTCAACTCCCGTCAAACACCACAGCTCTACAACACCTAAATCCACATTTCCATGAAATCTCACAGCATAATGACTCAAAAATCGGACTTTGCTGTTCAAATTTCACATAACTTCAAATTTGAGCCTTAACCCCAAAGATTACTCCGATTAGATGAATGAATGGTGCAAGCACTTACTGGGCATTGCGAATCGGAGTAAATCTAGCTTGGCAAGGTCCTCATGGATTGGACACACAAAACCCTCTCTTTTTTCCTTCCTTTTTTATAAATTGAGCGTCCATTTTTCCCTATTTTGTTTACCTAGTCTTTCTTCTTTTTATGCTTTCAACTTTTTTAAACTTTTCAAACCAACACTATTATAGCAACCACTATCCAATGAGTAATACATCTCTTATAAGCAGATCAAACATTCATTATGCATCTTCACAAAAACAACATCATAACTCATCAATCCCAAACCTAGTATACCATATATATAAATTATTGCAATGTGTCAAACCTTTTCAACAAGACTTTTCATATTTAATCAATACTAATAAATCAACCATAACAAATCAAATCATCAATGGTCCATTCCATTTAATCTCTACTAAACAAATATGGTCCACTCTATCGTATGTGATAGAGGTGACTAAGTTTACCCCCTTAGTTAGATCTCCACCTATATCAATAGATGGTTTAACCTAGAAGGATGTCCTGATAATGGTATGTATACTCAACCCCTCAATGGGTTCTATTCACGAAAACATGGGCATATTCCACCAATGTAATGCCTCAATAATCCACAATTAAAACCAGAATCCATCTTAATACTCAGGTTCATTAACTAAATCACATAACTTTTCACAGAGGTATACCTTTTATAAACCAAAATATATATTCTTTTACAAATCAATTCATCAATGAAAATATCTTTCCTACAAACATATCTCAAATCATTTAAGAATGCACTTCATAAACTAAATTCACAAACCATTCACATATACAAAATATAGTAAATGTTCAATCCAATTTTATGCAGCCAAAGATGTCATTTCTTAACTTATAATAATGTCTAATTCATATTCCATTTGATAACACCACTCATATGGGAAAGCTGAAAATCAAATTCTAAAGGTTACTTGAACCGACATGCTCATATTCCTACAAATAAATTGCAAACGATATCAAAATCTAAGTAAAATACTATTCTAAGAATGACTTGACTAAACTATGCTTAATCACTAATTAATCAATTTATACGTGCTAAAGAAGGATCTTGTTTGTAATAAACGTTCATCTTTGTTGATTAAGTGTTTTGTTTATTATGTGTAACTCCCATGCTAAACTTCATAAATTCATTCCAATTAAACCGTACTTGAAAATCAACTTTTGTCAAACCCTAAGGCTCCACAAGGCTCTACTATCATTTCCATATAAATCTATAGCTTAGTAACTTTAAAATCAGACTTCGT
Source organism: Eucalyptus marginata (assembly GCA_014182565.1). Lineage (NCBI taxonomy): Eukaryota > Viridiplantae > Streptophyta > Magnoliopsida > Myrtales > Myrtaceae > Eucalyptus > Eucalyptus marginata. The sequence continues at coordinate 41,580,659 of CM024590.1, read as the reverse complement.
AGCTCAAAACGCACATAACTCCAAATTTATGATCTAATTTCGAAAATTACTCTATAGACGAACAATGAACTGGAATATTTACCAAGCGTTGGAATTTGAAATTGACTGGGCTTGTCAGCAAGTCTGAAATAGGCACGCGCAAAAATTTCTCTCTCCTCTCCACGATTCCTTTTTCCTCTTCATGGACGAAACCACCTTCCTCTTTCCATTCTTCTTGGTTGGTCCGTCCCTTTAAAAATAAAAAATAAAAAATAAAAAAAAAAAAATCAGGGCGGTGGAGATTCCTGGCGAGATTTTAAGGGATATTTGGGTTGGGCTTTGGGTCCATTATTACAAACCTGGTGTATTCCACTTCCAGTATAAAAGGAAACTTCCCAGAGAAGCATCAGTTAGCAAAATGATAAACTTGATGCCTTATTCACTTCTCCCCGTACGTTGCTGGATGTGCAGACTTAGGCAAATGAATTTTGACGGATGAAACATACAGCAAGCTACTAGAGTAGAGAAGCCGCTTTCACATCATCAATGGAAATGCTACAGGACTTCTTTACCTTCATCAGGATTCCAGACCCGGGATTTTTTCACAGAGATGTAAAGCTAGCAATGTATTGCTAGATTATGAGATGAACCCCGAGATATCTGATTTTGGCTTGGCTAAGAGCTTCCCAGGAAATGAGACAGAGGCAAGCACTAACAGAGTAATTGGAACATAGCAATAAAAATGCAGAAAATTATGATTTTTGTGCTCCAATTGCTCGATCACCGATGTTTTCTCAATGCTTTGGTTTCTGCAGTCGTTACATGTTCTGGAGTGTGTCGTCAATGGAATTTTCTCATTGAAATTCGATGTCTTCAGCTCTGGTGTTCTGGTGCTTGATCGATTAGCGGCTAGAGAAACAGAGGTTTCAGCATCCTGACCACCCTCATAATCTTCTTGGACATGTAAGTACTAAGACTTTTTGCCTTCCAACACCAGGAATGGCCTCTTATGCTTAGGCATCAATTTGGTCAGGCTTGGAGACTATTTAAAGAGGGTAGGTTTATGAAATTGCTTTATAATTTGGTCAAGAATTCAATATTAGAATATTTAAATATTAAGTCATGCTTACAACTAGTAGCTCTTTACAAAAGAGCAAGTTTTTTCATTGAGAGGGAGCTGCTTCAAGAACGCACTTCTTCAAGCCAATTATCACCTTCTCCAGACAAAATCACAATGACAATCCGCTCATTGGACGACAGCTTGCATGATCTAGCTCCGGAGATAATTGGGAAAAAATGTTGGGACAGTGAAGAAATGCATTACTTTTTTACTACACGTTCTCATTCTTTTTTCTTTTCTTTTTTTGATAAAAGGTAATAATATAAAGAAAAAAGGACAAAAATACAAAAAATCACGGCACAAAAACTTACACTCAAGATGAATAAACATAATGAGTGGAAGTATGCCATGATGTAATAATAATAATAATAATAAAAAATAATAATAATAATAATAATAATAATAAACCCACAAAGCAACACCTAAAAGAAGGCAAACAGAAAACTAGAAAGGCACGGCATGAACAACCGGCAAAGAAACAAACACCTCAGCGAAGGAGGAGAGACGTCGGCTCCAGAGCACTAGAGCACTAGGGCACTAGCATTTCCTTGAAGCGTCGATTGAAACCAGGGCCGATTACGGGTCTCCCGAGAAGATAATAGGATTGATGCCCCAACTCCTTTGCGACCTTATGTTTCTGAAACTATCCTCAACGTTTCTAAAGGTGCTAGCTCTATCCCTAACCACCTTAATAAGATATAAGATGATTCTTCATAGCCGGGATGGTAAGGGGTTGTTCTCCGAATAGGATGCTATTCCTATTTTTCCAAATAATGTGACAGAGAGCCCCAAGGGAAAAGCAAGCAATGCATTTAGAGAAGTCTTTACCCTTTAAGAAGGAGGTGGCCCATCGGAGATTTTCTCCCCAAGATCTGTTTTGCTAAGGCAGATTGCATCTCGCCACCCAAAAGAAAGCAACACCGGCCGTGACAGAGAAATCAAAAAACAAATGATTTATGGAATCAGGCAACCCATTGCAAAATGCGCAAGATCCCCTCTCTATTCTACCATGAGCCAACAACAGAGATTGTGTGGGCAATCTGCGCTTGGCCATATGCTAAAGGTTAAGTTGATACCTTGGCGTGATTGCATTATCCCAGATGAGATCATGCCAAAAAACTATGTTCCCCTTGCTCCTGATGGTTTCCCAAGCATTTGCTACCGTGAACCGGCCCGACGGGTTCTCCCGCCAGCAACAGCAATCCGCTACATGAGTAGGGGTTGGAAGAGGATAATCCCACGATTGAATGACTGCTTTGAGAGCCTAGCCAGCATCAGAGAAAAGATCTACAACTGAGACCTGTCTAGATAATCCTGAGCTGTATATAAGCGAGTCAGAGAAGATTAAATTCAGCGGTCCCCTAGGGTGCCAGTTATCGAACCAAAGAGAGACCGAGCGGCCATCCCCAATCCTCCAAAAGAAGGCGTTTCGAAAGTCGCTCCTGAGACTTAGAAGCTTCTTCCAAGCCCATGAACAACAAGTTGGCTTCCTAGAAACCCAAAAGTTCATGTCCTTTAAAAATTTGGAATGAATCCACTTGCACCAAAGAGCTTCTTTATATAGAATAAGAGCCATATATTTTTCAACATGGCAGCCTTGTTGCAATCTTTAAGCCTCCTGATACCAAGCCCTCCTTCATTCTTTGGAAGGCATACATCCTCCCAGGCAACCTTGGCACCCTCTTTGCCTAGCTTTGGGCCTTTCCAAAGGAATTGTCTGAGGATTTTCTCAATCTAATCTAGAATAGCTATAGGTAAAACAAAGACACTTGCCCAATAGGCTTGGATAGCTTGAAGAACTGACCTGATGAGTTGCAGCCGCCCAGCCAGAGAAAGGAAGCGATGAGTCCAAGACTGAACTTTCACCGTGATACAGTTGATGAGAGTGCAATAGTTAGCATTAGTGAGTCTCAATGTAATGATAGGAACCCCCAAATAGCGAGCCGGCAAGTTACCTTCGTGAAATCCCAACATCGAGATAATCTGGTTTCTTAAGGACGTCGTGCCTCCAGCAAGGAAAATTTCACTCTTATTTGGATTTTGGACCAAACCACTCCAAGTAGAGAAGGTTTGAAGGCCTTCTTTAATAATAGCTATAGTGGGAAAATCTGCCTCCGAGAATAAGAAGACGTCATCCGCAAAGAACATATGTGAAAGGCTTGTGGGCTTGCATCTTCAAAAGAACTTAAACTCCGGCTTCAAAGAGCATCTATATAAGATCCCTGAAAGGACTTCCATCACTAAAGTAAATAAATAGGGAGAGATATGATTACCTTGACGATGTCCACAACCACTCGCGAAGAATCCATAAACTCCCCATTCAAAGCAATTGAGAACTTAGGAGTACGAACACATGTCATAATCAACCGAGTTATAAACTCGAGAAAACCAAAAGCCCAAAGGGCTCTCTCAAGGAAACCCCAATCGATCATGTCATAAGTTTTTCTAAAGTCTACCTTTATTGCACACTTAGGCAAGTATGGTTGAAGATGGAAGCCGGAAAAGAGCTCCTGGACCAGCAATATGTTATCCCTAATCCTCTTGCCCTTCACAAACGCATTATGAGAAGGGCTAATAACGTCCTTTAAGATTGCTGCTATCCGGTTGGCCAATACTTTGGTAATACACTTGTAGATAGTGTTGCAATAGGCAATGGGCCTATAATCCTCAACGGAAGACGCATTCAGCACTTTCGGCACCAACACCAAAATGGTGTTATTGATCTCCCTTAGGAGCCTCCCGATGGAGAAGAAATCCAACACTACTGCAGTAACCAGGTGCCCTACCGTTGTGACATCCCGATTTTCCAATTCTATTTATAGTAAATTGAAACGGGCATTTCATCTGCACGCATATAGTTCTTTTCCTTGAGTTGGCCACTCATGTGAAAACTAATCTATCAGGTGAAGCCGTTAAGAGATTCTAATACATAAGACTCGAGAATTTGACCAGGAAACGACTCCTCGACCAAGCTGACCTGCAAGGGTCATTGCGGTATAGTTATTTAGGTACCCCGTGTCCGTATTTGAAATCTTGAGGTTACCTCGACAACCGAGGGTCACCAATGTGTCAAAGATGTACATTGTAGCTTGAGATTGATCAACCACAGGTCGAATGCATAAAAATTTCTAAAAGCTACCCGGTAGGTCAGGACGCGCTAATATCATGCTAGAGTGAAATTAACCGTGAAATTATGACTGAATTAAGAAATTGGAAGTCCTGGGGTGTCACATATCTTATGAGGAACATTGATTAATTTTATGGACTTCAATTGGACTCAATTGGAAGAGAATTGAATGGAATTGAAGAAATCAATGTACAAGATTTCATGCCCCGGCGGAAAATGAAATTGGACCTATTGAAGATAGTTGTAGAGGATTTGAATTTAATGGAAGATGACATCACCCTATGTCATGGTGGTTGGCGAAATTGAAGAAGAAATTGACAAGTGGAGGGTGGAGATTTAATCTCCAAAAAGGCACCTATCAACATCATCTTCAAGCTTGGGAAGAGAGAGAGGGAAGGGAGAGAAGTTGCTGTGCGACCACCCCCCTTCGTTCGCTTCCTTCGCCCGCTCAGTCACCAGCTCGTCGCCGCACGTCGCCGTTGCCATCGCGGTCATTGCCCGTCCGCACGGGAAGGCCTGCGCACGCGCGCTCGCCGTTCCACCGTCACGCCGTCTCCACTTCGTCCGCCATCTAGCCGTCGTTCCCCCTCCATCCAGCCATTCCACGTCGCCGAAGGTCCCACCAGAGTTACTGCCAGTCACCGCCGAGCTACCATCGGTCCTCCTTCGCCGATCTCGCGCCCGAACAACCGTCGAGCCACCTCCGTCTGGCCAAGCTCAGCAACCGTCGACTAGCCCTCCTCCGGTTCTTCAAGGCCCGTTTTGGCCGGCTTCCCGACCCCGAAAGCCCAACCCACCTTGAGGAAAGTCGATCCCCATTGCGTCCCCGTCGCGTGGAACTGCTCGGCTCGTCATTTGAGTGAGTTTAACTAACTAAATCTTGATTAGATGGTTAATGATGCCCTAAGTGTGCTTATTCTAAGTTAAGTAAGTTTAGGTGGTTAGTTAGTTTAATTGGTTGGTGATTAGATTAAGGTGTTTAATTAAGTTAAAGTGTGTTTAGTTTAAAGTTAAGTAGGTTTATTTTAATATAAGCATTGATGTGACATAATAGATTTTATTTTTGATTTACTTAAATGTTTCGAAATTCTAGAAATTTAATAATATATTATATTCCGAAATTATTAAAATATTATTATTTATAAAAAAATTCGAAAAAATTATTTTTGACCTCAATTGCTTAGAATTTCGTGCTGATTGTTGCTTTGTGCATTTAGAATTTGAATTTTATGAATGGATGTGGCAAATTGAGTGTTGATTGTAATAAATAGGGATTTTATTCATAAAAACCCAAGTGTTGGATTTCGATGCAAAAATTGGATTTTTAAGGATTACTATTGTAATTGGGGTGTATGATTGAAATGCGGAGTGTCCAAAGGTCAATATTGATTTGTCATGTGCTGGTTGAAAGACTCGGTCGCAGTAGTGGCTAGGCCAACTGGACCTGTATTCCTTGTGGATTGCCGTTAGTGTAGTGACGTGGCTCGGGTCGCAGTAGAGGCTAAGCCAACTGGATCTATGCTCCTTCGGGAATGCCGTCGACGTAGTGACGAAGCCGCGCTCCAAAAGGGGAAGGCGATGGCCTGGCATTAATGTCAGTAGATAGCTGAACTGCGAGTAAGCTATACCTTTGTGTGGCAGTGAATAATAATTGGAATGCGTGCTAAGTGTGATTGTGGTTCATATGAAAGTGATGTCGTTTCAATTATTTAAATTCTTATTATTACCTGAGATTGTGTGATATAAATTGTGCTAACTTGCAGGAAAGGAATTAAGACGAGGTAAGTTTTCTGTGTGAGGTGGCTAGGCCACCCAGGGTGTATTTTCTTTCTAATAGGGGTTTAGGGAGTTGAACTTGCTGAGACAATGTCTCACCCCGTTGTGGGCCAAAATTTCAAGTCCGTAGATGGCAGAACCCCTGGAGCGTTATGGTCTTCCTGTGCATAGTACGAAGCAGAAGTTCAGTTGTCCCGATCCTGATGGCCATTGGATCTATGAGCTTGTTAGGACCATGGTCTAGGTCCAGGAGGGCTTGACTGTTAGGGTACCTCATAGATATAGGGCTTGGTTCCGTTTTGGGCCTGATGGTTTCAGAATTAGTTCCCTTAGTAGTTTTGATATTCCATCTACTGTAATGGAAGCCATCCTAGGAGAAGGAGTAGCTGACCCTCCTGATGGTAGGCTGGAGGACCCATCGTCTCCGGAGGCGGTTCAATCTAAAGTGGGATCGAAGAGCAAGTCCGACTAGTAGTCTTAGGACCGGTCCTTCTTTTTGGTGGGTTGATCCCTTTTTGTAAGCTGGCCCTTTTTGGCATATATGTAAACTTTGGGAGGTTGTTTATTTATGAAAGTACGTTTGTTTATGAATGTATTAATTTCCTGCTTTCCTATCTCGTGAGTTTTTGTCAGGGGTTTTATAACACGTTCCGTATGTGCATAATGAATTAATTAGGTCGGCGACACTACCTGGGAATGTCGCATTGTATGACCATGGCAGGTTGTTCACGTGTCTCGGGGTTTGGGGCGTGACAACCGTCTCCCAGTTTTCTTTAAAAAATTCGACTGTAAAGCCATCTGGTCCTAGTGCTTTGCCCCTAGCTAGAGAGAATAAAGTATCCCGGATCTCCAACTCCGTAACCGGACGAGCTAGGAAACTAACCTAATCAACTGAGAGAGGATGCTAGATGATTTCACGGATCTCCTCCACCGAAGTTCTATCCAGTTGAGCTTGCGGCGCCAGGAGGTCTTGGAAGTACTGAAGAAAACATTGATGGACCTACTATGGATCAGAGATAAGGTTCCCCTCTGAATCCTGGATCGAGATGACTCTATTCCTCAACTGTCTCTTTTTGACATACTAATGGAAGAACTTAGTATTGCGGTCTCCCTCTTTGAGCCACCTAACTCTCGACTTCTGCCTGAAGAAAGACTCCTCCATGGACCTTAGCCTAGCAAAGACACATCGCTAATCCTTTTCTAGCTCAACCAGATGAGCAGAAGCAGGCTCTTGCAGCAAGTCCGCCTGTGTGGTCTCTAAGGCCGCCCTAGCCTTCGATGTTCTAACTGATATGTCGAGAAAGAAACTTTATTCAAAGTCTTAAGACGTTGTTTGAGATCCTTCAGCTTACAAACAAGTCTAAATATAGGAACTCCTTCCACAGGGGCCTCCCAAGCTTGTGAAACAATAGCATTGAACTCCGGATGCTTCATCCAGAAGTCATAGAATTTGAAAGGCTTCCTCCGAGGAATCGGGTTAAGCACCTTGACCACCATAGGAGTGTGATCAAATATACCCGGCGCTCGGAAGGAAGCTTCGGAGTACGAAATCATGGCTCCATTTACAATTCACCAGAACTTTATCGATTTTTCTTGCCTTTCTGGCAGAGCCCACTGAAGTTGTCCAAGTGTATCTGAATCCTACATATCTTAGGTCTTCGAGTTCCACATGTGTCAAGCACTATCCAAACTCGTTGAAACACGGTATCCAAGCATCGGATCCGCCGACCCGGTCAGATGGGTCTTTAATTGCATTGAAGTCTCCCATCATAAGCCAAGCCAAGTTTTGCAAAGCAATGCTTCTAAGAACAAGATCCTCCCATAGAGCTCTCCTAAGCATGAATGTTGCTCGCCATAAACCACTGACACGCAGCAAGTCACTCTAATGTCCAACCATTTAAGGTTCCCATGCACCGCTTGAGATGAAATAGCAAGAGCTTCAAAGCTAACCCTAGCCGGGTCCCATCCAACCCAAATCCTACCCCTAGGGGAGAAGTCATAGTTTGAGATCCAAGACAATCTCTCAACAAAATCCCAAAAGTGGAAATGAAGTCATTTTGTGGAACTTTCGTTTCCACTACACCAATCAAACACAACTGGTTTGAGATAGCCAAGTTTCGAACCTCAGCCTGTCTGGTGGGGTTAACAAGGCCCTTCACATTCCAACAACCTATAAACATATATACAAAGAGGGAGAGACAGGATTACCTCCTTATCGGTAGCTTGCTCCGGCTGGAAGGCGGAGTAGGCCGAAAGGAGCGAGGTGTCGGATCAGGAACTAGGTCCAACAACTTGTCTTGGATGGACTTCACACCCGTAGCACTAGGAGGAGCTTTCGGAGATAGGCAGGGGGTAGTAGTTTATTTGAGCCGGCAATCCGGTTTGCCGGTCCAACCGACATCTTCCTAGAGTTCACCGGCTCTATTGAATCTTCACCAAGAATGATCGGTTCCTCTTCGGCTAAGGGGGCATGTGCATCCGTCCTTATAATAATTCGTAATCCTCTCTGGGCATTACGAGTTGAGGTAGAAAGGTAAACTCTTGTGTACTGCAGATGCCTTATGCTTGTTTGTGTTATCCTCATCCCCCGATCTAACTAGAGGTGCCGAGGCGATTTCCTTATACTAAGGGGCCTTCTTCTTCTTCTCTATAACAAGGTTCCACCCCGTCTCAGCCTGCCGGGGTCCATTCTCCAAGCTAGAAACATCAGCAGGTAGACATGACGCAGCAAGAGGGGCGGAATCAGTCTGCTCTTGCTGAACCTACCTTCGCTGGCCTTCAACTTCTGTAGGGGCTTTCAAAACAGGAGGAGTTGGGGCTAGAGGCGTACCTTGGGGAACAAGGGAAGCAATGACCGGAGCCTGCTAAGTAGCCCTTGTAGCAGAAAGACGAACAAGGGTAGGGGTACATTTGTGGCCAAAGATGCCACAACCTGAACATGCAATAGGTCTCCATTCATACTCCACTTCCACTAAGCATGATTCACCATTGTGAACAACTTCTATAGCATCACAATTGGGTTGCTTCGCTGTAATTTCAACATAGACCCTAGCAAAAGCCAGCATCTTCATATGTTCAATGCGCAAATCCACAAATAGCGGCTTGCCAACTGCGCTAGCCACCTTGTTGATCCCTTGCGAAGACCAGAAAGCAAGAGGAAGCTTCCTCAGCCTAATCCACACAAGCACAGTCAAATGACTATCTTTCTTTAGCTCTAATGTAGTTGCCATTGTTACAAAACTAAGGGTACTCTAGCAATCGTGATAGGCCCCCCTTCTAGGAGCTTTCAGCGAAAATCTCCATTAGGCACATGGAAAAAAAAAAAGAAGCCTTGTCCATTAGACATTACCTCCACCAGATTCGGTCCCCACGCCTTTTTTAAGGCCAATTCAATTGCTTTGAATGGTAATCTCCTGCCAATAAAGTAACCTACAAGGCACTCTTGCAGCTTGAGATCAGTAGCCTCAATTATATCATCAGACAACTCAACTACCGGTTTGTTGTTGACATATAGAGGAAAAAACTCCAGACCATAACCATTTGCAGCAACCTTGGCTACGAGAAATGCCAAAATGGATCAAAATGGATCTTTTGACTTTTGTTCATGGAGAAACGCCAATGAGCTTAGAGAAAGTACTTTTTTCTTTTTTTTTGGTTTTGGTCGAAACAACGTATTTAATTGACCAGTTAATAAGTTGCCAATCTTTCAGAGACCTATCTTTCACGAAAACCATAGAGCTTGCAAATTATACCTGTCCATGTAAAGCCGGGGATGAAGCGAAGGATGCTTATATTTGCTCTCTCTCTCTCTCTCTCATTCATTGATCTCAACTCGATGGTTGTGCTGTGGTGGTGATTGGTTGTTGTAGTTCGTTGTTAGGGATCAACAGTGATGAAGATGGTCGTTGGTTGTAGAAGACGAAGGTTGACGATGGTACAGAGGGTGGTTGGTTCTGTCTCTTCCTCCACCCATTCTCTCTTTTTTCCTTTAATAAATTACAACTTGTTTTCTCTTGATTTAAAATATTGATTGCTATTCTTGATTACCAATATTATTTGTTGCCCCAACAACCGTCATCTTAGAATGTCATCAACTTCAGTCGTTAACTAAGGGATGCTACATTTGTTATTAAAAAGAAGAAGAACAACAACAAGAGAGTAAATTCTAGTGTTTATATAGTTTTGAAGTCGAAAAAATCACGAAGTTTGAGGGGTTTTTTAAGAAATTCAGCCTATCTATAGTTAGTAAAATTCACGCATGACTATAAACTTTTCTATGATCTGAAGCAATAGTCAACAGCAATCCTTACATAGGTGTAGCAATTTTTTCGGTGATCTAACAGGTGATATCAGCTGTAGCTAGTAATACGAGCCACAGATTCATCCTTTTCTAATCACAGGGCAGCGCACAATTACAAAATTACCGATTTATACTTAGTCATCTGATCAACAGGGTCGACTACAGAAAATTCCAGTCATCCCATTCTGTGAACCGAACGAGCCACTCATCTTTGGCCGCAGGGCTTAGAGCTTGGAATCATTGATACAAAAGACTTGTAACTGGTTCAAGTTGATTAAAAGAATATAAGCTAATCTCTTTCGTGGAAGATTCCAAGTTATCTCCATTTTTGCATAATATTGCTCTCGTTAAAACTTTAAAAAAAAAAAAAAAAAAAATACTTGCGCCAAGAAATTTGGTAGGTATCTCTGAATGACTTGCCAGCGTTGACCTTGAACTTCAATGGATGCCACCCTATTAGTCACAATACTAATTGTGACTTGCCTAAGTGGTTGTTCAATCAGCCATTGTGATAATCTTGGCGAGCTTCAAACAGAATGAGAACCGTACGGTCTTTTTCCATGATTTTTCTTTTCTATGCCTCTTCGCCTTACGTTGCTCAAGTTTCCGAGGCACTAGATACCATCACTGTGAATCAGTCCATCCAAGATGGTGAGAGCCTAGTTTCGGGTGGTGGGACATTCGAACTAGGATTCTTCAGCACTGGCGTCCCGTCAAGGCGGTATCTTGGGATATGGTACAAAAAGATAGCCACAATGACAGTAGTATGGGTCGCAAATAGAGTCACCCCACTTGCGGATTCATCGGGCACTTTGAAGGTTACCAGCTCGGGAAGTCTTGTCCTCCTGAACGCAAATGGAAGTGAAATTTGGTCATCTAACTCATCCACAGATGCACGAAATCCAGTCGCACAGCTCTTGGATTCAGGAAATCTTGTTGTGAAAGATGTAGATGGAACTGGTTCTGGTTTTTTATTGTGGCAGAGTTTCGATTATCCAACAGACACGCTGCTAGCGGGCATGAAGATGGGAAGGAATAGAACAACGGGCTTTGAACTCTATTTAACGTCATGGAAGAGCATTGATGATCCTTCTCCAGGTAAATTTACATATAAAATTGACCCAAATGGCTTCCCGCAAAGCCTACTGAGGCAAGGTTCTGTTGTTGAGTTCCGGTCAGGACCATGGAATGGTGTTCGATATAGTGGAATGCCTAATCTAGATCCTAACCCATATTACAGCTACGAATTTGTGTTGGCTGACGATGAGATTTACTACCATTTTGAGCTCCTTGACAGTTCATTCATTTCCCGGCTGGTATTAAGTTCAAATGGCATCGTACAACGCTTCACTTGGATTGATCGTACGCAGGGTTGGAAACTTTACCTCACTGTACCAATAGACAACTGTGACACCTATGCATTATGTGGTGCCTATGGCAGCTGTAAGATTGATGAGTCCCCAGTATGCAGGTGCTTGACAGGATTCATTCCCAGGTACTCTCAAGAATGGGATATTTTGGATTGGTCAAATGGGTGTGTCCGGAAAACTCCTCTGGATTGTGGAAAGGACATATTTGTGAAATATCCTGGGGTGAAATTGCCAGATACAGGTAATTCCTGGTTTAATAAGACTATGGATCTTCAAGAATGCAAAGAAGTTTGCAAGAAAAATTGTTCCTGTATGGCTTATTCAAACTTGGATATCAGAGGAGGAGGGAGTGGTTGCTTGCTGTGGTTTGGAGAGTTAATTGACATTAGAGAACTAAACCAAAATGGGCAAGACCTCTACATCAGGATGGCAGCCTCAGAATCAGGTATTCATAGAGTACAGACAAGAATTTGCTGAAATCCAAAGAGAAAAATGGTCCCATGACTTTGACAAATCACTTAAAGAAGTGTTGTACCCGTAATACCTGGTTCTAACTCTTGATCTGTATGCTGTGCTGCTTGTCTTAGATCTACTACAGTCAAAGCAAACGAAGCAAAAGCTGTTCATAAGCTTGGGAGTTTCTTTCGGGTTTGTTTCCCTATGTCTGGTTCTAACTTTCTGTATTCTACAGAACAAGAGGAAGAAAATGAAGCATCTTAAAGGTAAACCATATTATACTTTGTGTAGCCAGCGATCTCACTTGTAGTTTGTTCAGTGCACTCCCAGTGTATGCTAGACTAGTTGATGAATAGGACTTCCTAATCTGCTGGTTCTTTGATACGATGATATTGGAGTGAAAGCTTCCTATTTATGGTGTTTTTCCCATTTTGTGAACTCAAATACCTAACTGATTTTACTCATTATGCTATTAAGTAAATTGCTAGGATTAGCCAAGCCTACCTTAGATAGGAAGAAAATGACTTTCATGACCAAAAAAAAAAAAATCTTCAGAACAATTAGGGAATTTAAAGCAGACCCCTTCATAATGATTTCTGGGCACTCCAATTAGCTTTTGAACTAGCCTTTTTCTTACATGCAACTATGGATTTTGCTAGATATCCAAGCATCTTTTCCATTACTGCACTCTTTTTGTTTGCACATGATGTCTTATTTCTGTCATAGCACCGTTTTATATCCTGTGTGTCCTTTGACCACATATTTCTTATTGCTGCAGGTGAAGATGGGATTTTTGAATCAGGAGACAACTCTGAATGCCAAAAGGAAGATCTTGAGTTACCAGTGTTTGACTTGGGTACAGTAGCTATTGCTACCAATAACTTCTCAGAAGAAAATAAGTTGGGGGAGGGCGGTTTTGGACCTGTCTACAAGGTGATAAAACAATGCATACTATCCTAGTGAAGTACACTCTTCTATTTGATAAACTGCCCCTGTTTTCTTCAGCATGGTGTAGTACTTACATTAGAAGATGCTCGTCCTGTAGACCTTTTTTTAGTTCTTCAAAGGATAAGACAGTGAAGGGCGTTTTAGTTATTATTTTCACAACATGTATCGGCAACTTAAATCAGCTTGTTAGTAATTTCAGGAATCTTTCCCTGATTTTACTCATATATTGATTGATATTATTCACAAGCTTTTAAACTATCAGCTCTTCTTAAAAATTCACACACATGATTTGAAGATGAAGATGGGAAGCTGAATAACTCAATTTCAAAAAGGAAATTATTGTGAGAATTTAAGCCACCAAAAATATAGCAAGCAAAATAATTGGAAAGTTGATGTATGACAACAATTTGCAGGGGGTGTTGGAGGATGGCCAAGAAATCGCAGTGAAGAAACTTTCAAGGTACTCAAGGCAAGGGCTACACGAGTTCAAGAATGAAGTCCTCTTTATTTCGAAGCTTCAGCATCGAAACCTTGTGAAGCTTCTGGGATGCTGCATTCAGGAAGAAGTTTTGTTGATCTATGAGTTCATGCCCAACAACAGCTTGGATTCCTGTCTCTTTGGTTTGTCTTATTTCCACAATTCCATAAAGCATACTAGAGCTTGTAAGCTTTATAATACTATTGATGTAGCACCGGCTTCTGGGTCGTTTGTCAAGAGGTCTAGCGATTGGATCTAGCACCTGTATGTTGTTTACTTGGGAATAGAGAGGAAACAGAACAGTAACAGTACCATTAGTTTAATGAAACAGACTTAATGCCTTGGTTCTCTATTTGAATAGGAATATGCTTTACTGACGTAATGAAAATTTGGCAGATCAAAACCAGAGAAAGCTACTTGAGTGGTCAACTCGCTTTGGCATCATTAGTGGAATTGCCAGGGGGCTTCTTTACCTTCATCAAGATTCCAGACTCAGGATCATCCACAGAGATCTAAAAGCTGGCAATATATTGTTAGATAATGAGATGAACCCTAAGATCTCTGATTTTGGCTCCGCTAAATGCTTCGTAGGGAATGAGACAGAGGCAAACACTATCAGAGTGGTTGGAACTTAGTAAGGACTTTTATCTGAAGTTATGACCTCTGTTCTGAAGTTGCTTTTGAACTAATAGTCCTTAACCTATCAATTTCTTCAGTGGTTACATGTCTCCAGAGTATGCCATTGATGGTGTTTTCTCAATAAAATCGGATGTCTTTAGCTATGGCGTTTTGGTGCTTGAGACTGTTAGCGGGAAGAGAAACAGAGGGTTTCGTCATCCAGACCACTGTCACAATCTTGTGGGACATGTAAGTTCTGATATTTAACACCTTTTAACATCAAGAACTGCCCCTAATGGTTTGGAGTCTTTGGTTCAGGCTTGGAGACTCTTTACAGAAGACAGGTCCATGGAACTGCTTGATGAGTTGGTTGAGTCGTATAATACTGCTGAAGTCTTAAGGTCTATACATGTTGCTCTATTGTGCGTGCAGCAGTGTCCTGAGGATAGGCCGAGCATGTCTGCGCTGATTCTGATGCTGGGAAGTGACAATGAATTGCCTCTTCCAAAAGAGCCAGGTTTTTACAATGAAAGGAAGCTGCTTCCAGAGCACACTTTTGGCCATCTAGTGCATTCTCCAAATGAAGTCACCATGACGTTGTTGTCTCCTCGATAAAAGACGCTTCGGTTGTGATGTAACTCACAAAAATAGTGAGGCAAAGTGTTGGGTCTGTGAAAGATATGCATCCCTTTTGTCCACATGCTCCTCTTTTAAGGTGCAGTAGATATTAAGATCAGAATTTGTAAGTCATGGTACCTCTCATTTTTTATTTTATTGATGCTTCGAGGATAGCACTATGTAAGAAACTCTGAATGGCTGTTTCTAATCAGGGATGAAGTATCCTAGTTGCTTCATACTATTCTCCAAGACGGCAAATGATGCTTTTGTGGCAAAATATTGTAGCGGTCGATTCCGAGTCTTCAATTGAGATGTCATTAATTTCAATGACAGGTTTAGCTATGCAGGGTCTAAAAGATCTTCCTCAAAGGACTGATGAATGTACAAAGTGTACGGTACATGACTTACAATCATGTTTCCACCCTTGTCTGGCATCAAAGGATCTCTTGGGAAAAGAAGCAGCTTTCGACAGCGCAACTCGAGAACATAAAAAATGTACCGTCACTCACTCCTACGACTCGCGTGCTGAACAGAGAGCATTTCACAGTTTAAGCCTCCGTCACCAACGAAGGCGAGACTTCACCCAAGCACGTGCATCACGGGTGAAGCCTGATGGGGGCGTCCGTTAACGACCCGAGAAGATTGTCCGACCAGTTCTTAGTTATTCCAGCGTTGCACTCTTCGGTTACTTGACATGGTGGGTTTGTCGGGTGTTTCTTTGGCTTGTGACCTTCGTATTCCATCCACCCGAAGTTCTCCGTCAAGTACAGATCTGCAGATGACTATAACCAAGTCCAAGTCAAATGCCGCCAACTCTGAAGTCTTACGCCAAGAGGTTTGGTAGATATCCCTGTCTTAGGAGAGTTTGACATTGAAGATCCAATTCTTTAAGAAGAAACGAATCTTTCGCTCATCTCTTTTCTGTCACTGTTGTAATCTTGGCCTACTTAAACGATAATCCAAGTGTCTTTATTTTATGGAAAATAAATGATTTGAAAAATATTTTCTTAAATAATCGCTTACGAAAATGAACGAATGAAGAAAAAAATTCATTGTCTATAAAAATGTTTAGATAAAAAATTTGTCAATAATAAAATATTTTTATTAACCAATTATTTCAAGTAATATAAACAATTATTTTAAAAAAAAAAAAAAATTCAAATCATTCATTTCACGTAACAAATGGATTTTTTGGGCAACAAATAGAGCTGTTTTTCATTATCCTTCTTTGCTTTAATAAAAATGGAATTACTTTAACAAAAATATATCTAACCTGACCTCTCTCTGTTTTTTTTTTTTTGACAGTTTAATCCAAGAAGATCATCTGTCTCATGATTATGTTAAGGGCGTGTTTGGTAACCATCCCAACTTGGATTCTAATTTTTTGTTCCCTGAAATCGGTTTGGGACGAGAATCGCGTTTGGTAAAATTTTTGTTTCCAAGAACAAATTTGTTCCCGAGAATCGGTTTGGGACGAAATCAAAAAAAAAAAAAAAAAAAAAAAGTTGATTCTTTTAGGGAGAACAAAATTGAGAATCAAAACTCTTCTTCTTCTCTTTTCTTCTTCTTCATCGACCGCCATCCCGCGACCGCCGCCCGCCGCCGGTCGCCGGCAGATGGTTCAACGAGCTCGCCGGAGGCTCTTGTGCAACCTGAAAATAAAAAAATAAAAAATAAAAAAATAAAATAAAACAATAAAAAAAACTAAAAAAGAAGAATAGGAGAAATAATAAAATAATAAAATAATAAAAAAAGGAAAAAGGAAAATAAAGAAAATTAAAAAATTAAAAAATTAAAAAAGGAAAAAGAAAAAAAAAAAAAAAAAAAAAAGGAAAAAGGAAAGAAGAATAGGAGAAAAAATAAAATAAAATAATAAAATAATAATAATAAAAATAAAATTAAAAAAATAAAAAAAGAAAAGAAAAGGAAAAAGAAAAAAAGAAAAAAGAAAAAAAAAAAAAAAAAAAAAAAGAAAGAAGAATAGGAGAAAAAGTTAAATAAAATAAAAATAATAAAATAATAAAATAATAAAAAAAGAAAATAAAGAAAATAAAAGAAAAAGGAAAAAAAAAATAAAGAAAAGAAAATTAAAAAATTAAAAAAGGAAAAAGAAAAAAAAAAAAAAAAAAAAAGAAAAAGGAAAAAATTATTTAAAAATTAAAATAAATTGATTTGGAATAGAATCAATGAATACGGTACCAAACGCAATTCTATTTTAGAATCGAAGTTTTGTACGATTACCAAATACGTTTTTTTTTTTCGAGAATCGGTTAGAACGAGAATAAAAAATAATCATTTCGATCGAATTTGTTCTCCAATGAATCGTTACCAAACGCGCCCTAAGCGACTCCAATGTACTTGATTGCGGAAAGTACTCGGCGGAATTGCGGACGCTTCGGAGTTCCGACTTTGTCGGGGATTCAAGGGAATATCCCTCCTCGTAATTGGGGAGGGCAAGAAAACTGACCGATGAAACATTTTGGAGTGCGACAGAAGAGTGAGGGCAGCTAATCACCTGCAAATTCTACTCGTAATTTCAGAAGTAAAGAGCTCCAATACGTCAATGTAACCCCAATACCTCAAGTTAGGGTTCACGATATACGTCAATTTGGAACAAGGAAAGAGGTCAATATCATCTACACAAGTTTGATGACATCATGTCATCATCTCCCGGCAAGCCAGGCCAACGATATTATATTAAATTAATGTCACATAATTTTTCGATAAAGGAAATCGCCCATGTCACTCAATCATGCACGTTTTAAAAGTCATAGCACTTAATGATTGGCAATGACAGGTCTTATGACCGCCTCAGAATCAGATAGAGATATTACAAACAAGAATTTGCTAAATCATAGAAAGGCCTCTCATATTATTATAGAATTAATCTCTTGATCTCTATGTTTTTGCTGCTTCTCTAAGCCCCTACTGTGATATCCCTAGATTAACTTGCCAGTTTCATACCGAACCTCATGATTTTGTCATTTGGCATACAAGCATACACTTTCCTAGGAGGTCATCTATTCTTATAGTGTTCTAGCCTAGGTTCACTTAACTATGGAGGTCTAAAGCAAACATTGTCATTACATCAAAATGCACTTCCGTGAGTTGATTCCAATTTTCACGTATATATCTTATAATCACTCTCATCTATTCCATGTATAGTTTAGTTTATTCTATTTCCTTCACCATCCTAAAACTTGCTAGGAGTCACACTTTGTCTATGCCCTTGGGCCCCGATGACCATTCTTTGCCGTCATCAAACTTAATCGTTACAAGTCCACCAGCTTTTGCTTGATTCATCCCCTAACTACACACCTACTAAAGGGGTGCAGCTCGAATACCATATTGTAACATGCTTGGATTAACTCACTCAATATATCGTCTATTTTGGCCTATCTCATACCAAATCTCTTGGTTTTGTCATTTAACGTACAAATAGGCATTTTTCCAAGGAGAAACTTATCATTATGTCAAAAGGTGCCTCCATGAATTAATTCCAGTATTTACATATATATCTTGGAATCATTATCTTCTTGTTCGATGCATTTTGATTTTTCCTGCCACCTTCGACATCCTAGAATCCACTAGGAGCTGCTCCTTATCTAACCCTTTGGCCCCGACAATCACTCCTACCCCTCATTAGACTAGGTCCTTATAAGCCCACTTGCTTTCATCCGGTTTGCCCCAAAACCATACACCTATTAGAGGGTGTTAGGACTAGAATTAGCACCTAGAGGAGAGGTGAATAGGTGACTAAGGCGATTTTATAAAATTAACCGAATGTAAGCAATTTCTGATTAAAAAATTAAAAACAATAATCGCTGCAAATGAAAGTAATGAAAGATAAAATGATTAGGGATAGAGAATCAAGACTCCAGTTTATAGTGGTTCGGCTTAGACCAAGCCTACGTCCACTCTCCCGCACGGACAGCCATTACATTGGATTTCACTAAGAATCAAAAAGAGTGTTTACAATCTCACGCCCTTAATTCCACAGTGTAGAAACTCTACTACACTTCTTCAAGGTCTCACCACACTTTGGTCTCTCTTTTGATTACATGTATTGCTCGAAGAATAAGATCACAAAATAACAAGGAGATTCAGACTTTGGAATTCTTCTATCCGGCACCCTTCAACAACTTGAGTGTCTCTCTTAAATACTTCTTCATGCTTTCATTGCTGTTGGCACCTTCCAAAGAAGTTCTTCCAATCAACCCGTTGGACAGAATCAATTTAGAGAGATCGAGCTCTTTAAGGTAAGTGTTGATAGCCCACCAATCCTGCTCGCCCATACAATCAAGATCTTGGTTTCCATAAGTAGAACCTTCCAAATATAAGTTGTGAATCTTAGAGAATCTAGATTTATTAGAATACGAATATAAGATCTTGTAGTGCTGATTCCAGTCGAAAGATATTCCTTAGCCGTTGAAGTCAAAACCATATTATATAAACTCGGAATAGAAGTTTTAACTTGTCGGTCACGGAACCTGTTCATGAGTAGACTTTGAAATTTGAGTCTTGATATCTTCAGACTTTGATCTTCAGACTTTGCCAGTAGAGTCTGCAAGCCTTCAGACGAGACTGATGGAAATGTTTTGTCGACTTCAAAATATCTGAAGAGAAATTATCTAACAGAGGGGGTCTTGCTCTGATAACATATTGTGATATCCATAGATTAATCACTCAATATATTATTTACTTTAGGTTGTTCCATACCGAGCCTCACGATTTTGTCTTTAGACATACGAGCAAACATTTCCCAAGAGATCACCAATCCTAGTATTACTATAGCCTCGGGCTTGCTTGAACTTTGGAGTTCCAATGTAAAGTTTGTTGTTACGTCAAAAGTGCCTCTGTGAGTTAATAGCTCTCCCCTAATCAATGCATAGTTCGATTTATTCATGCCCCATTTGTCATCCTAGAAACTTGTCAAGAGCCACTCTTTGTCCAAACCCTCTAACCCCAGCAACCACTCCCCCTAGCCGACAATATCTCAAGTGAGTTAATCCAAATATGTCACAATATATTTCTTATAATTGCTCTCCTCCTGTTCGGTGTATAGTTCGATTCATTTCTGTCCCCTTTGCCATTTGAGAAGCTTGCCAAGAACTACTTTTTGTCTAGCCTTTTGGCCCTTGCTACTACTCCCACCCTCGTTGGACCGGGTCATGAATACCTACTGCACTTAAACCCGAAGAATTACAAGCTGGTCATAGGCCTGGCAGTTTCTTTCGGGCCTGTTTTTCATATGTCTGGTTCTACCTATCTATATAATACAGAACAAGAAGAAGAAAATGAACCGTCTTCAAGGTATATCTCTCATTCTGATGTGTTACTAGATTGTTTTTATGTTCTGCTGCCACAGATGTTGTGAATGGCCATGATGTTCTCACCTTTAATTTGTTCGATGCGCTGCCAGCGACATTGGGCTGGTACTTAGATCGGACTTCTTCATCTTCTGACAATAAATTATTGAACAGCATGATATTGCAGTACCTGGAATATAATGCGCGTATTGACACCACTTTCTCGCTTGTTATTCTCCTCATTATGCTAAATTAGGGGGATCAGCTACAGTTGCTGCACTTTTCTGTCACTTACAAATGGATATCTTGGGAGATCTCCAAATAACTTATTCTATTGTTGCCCTCATTTAGTCTCTCACCAAAGCCTTATGTTTCTCATAGAACCGATGTACACCCCTGTGTACTTTGTTAACATTCACTCAGCCATTATCGGGTTTTTGGTTAATTTTAAAGATAAGTGTATTAAAAATTATAAAACTTGTCATGAAAGTGCAATTTAGTTCTAAAACTTTCAAAGAATACAATTAAATCTTAAAACTTTCAAAAATTGCAATCAAGTCATAAAATTTGTCAAATTGGTACAATCAAATTATTTTCTTGATTGCATTTTTTAAAATTTTAGGACTTGATTGTATTTTTGTGACTTAATTTTTTCATTATAAGTTTTAGGACTTAATTTTACTTTTTGAAAGTTTAGAATTCAATTGTACTTTTATGATGTTTTAGAATTTTTAGTGCACTTATTTTTAATTTTAATTACTGTTCCACATAAGCAATGGAGCTACATCTAAAGATTTTATCATGAAGAGAAGAAGTTGGTTGATCTCAATCAAATCCATTGAAAGCATTTGTCCGTTATATAAATGAAGCTGACGGGAAGGTACTCCGGATGTCACTCTTGTTCACCATCCCATCATACTTTCCCCGATGCTTTTCATTATTCACATGCTCTGGCAATATCAGGGACTCACCGATCGGATTTTATAGAGAAGTTTCTCGGGTCCTTGCAATGCACTTGAATGTAATCTTGACGCAGGCCAAAGCAGCGAATGGTTTTGAATCAGGAGACACCTCCGAGTGCCGAAAGGAAGATCTTGAGTTACCTTCACTCGACTTGGCTACAGTAGCTATCGCTACCATTAACTTCTCGACAGATAAACTTGGAGAAGGCCGTGCTGCACCTGTCTGCCAGGCAATAAATAGCGCATGCTATCCTCAAGAAATGGGTCGTCCTCTTCTTCGATGAATGCATTATGCTATTCTATTGTCCGGCAAACCTTTTTTCAATGAAAGGAGATGATATGGTGGCCATCTTAGCTATAGATTCTATATGTTCATCAGCAACGTAACCTGCTGGTTTGTTATTTTTCATGAACCTTTCGCTTTTTAATATATACAGATTGAGATCACCGTCAGTTCAAATTTTCGGCTGTTCTTTGAAACTCAAACATGTGATGGGAAGATGTAAAGGAGTTCTCTTACCAATATCCTATGTCTTTAGATGAGGCATTTTGGTGCTCGAGACAGTCAGCAGGAAGAGAAACGGAGGGTTTCCATCATCCGGACCAAGGAAATGTAAGCTCAGAAATTTTTCACCTCCCAACATCAAGAATTTCCTTCTGAGGTACTAACGTCCATACATATGCCCCTATCGTGTGTGCAAAAATGCCCCGAGGATAGGCCGAGCACGTCTGCAGCGGTTCTGATGCTGGCAAGTGACATTGAACTGCCTCTTCCAAAAGAGCCAGGTTTCTTCAATGGAAGGCACCTGTTTCAAGAACACATCCAAACGAAATCAACATGACATTGTTGTCTCCTTGGTGAAATGCGCTTCGTAGCAATACATTCAAACGTAACTGTACAAATGTGTTGGGACTGTGACAGAAATGTACCACTTTTGACAGCACGGTCCCTATTAATGTGCAAAACAGACTGATATAAGATCGGAAATTGTTCTTCATGATACTTTCTCACTGTTACTGATGCACTTGGATTAATCTGTAGCGGAATGCCCGGCAATCAAAAACTCATGCTGGACGTTTTAATCAAGAATCTTTCTGCTAGCTTGGAAGTTGGAACCCTTTCTTCTTGCTTTTTTGCCCATATAACCATTGGCAATAATCTCCACGTTGGATGATGACTATTTAGGCTCGGTTCATTTCATGAAAAATATGACATTTTTCTAAAATATTTTTCATGAAAATGACAATATTTTTCAAATTCGGTTTAAAGCTGAAAATGAACTACAAAAACATTTTTTGCCGTTTGGTATATAATTTGATTTTCTGGGGAAAATTACCACAGCAGCAGTGGGTGGTCCGTCAGTTGGCCGAGGAAGAAGCAAAAAAAAAATAAAAAGAAAAGAAAAAATTTAAAATTAATTAAAAAATGAACCAAGTACTGAAAATTTCCGAAAAATATTTTCCTAGAAGTTGTCCTCCATGAACGGAGGCTCAATTCCACCGAAACTTCTGAAAGTTAGCCAAGAGCTGTCAGCAATAAACCAAGAAAAAAAACGAGAACAGAATTAGTCAAATGTATAATTCTAAAGCATGGTTGGACCCACCAAAGATATCACAGGATTTATAAACTCGGTCAGAATAATTAGTTGCATAATTTAGGACACAAATAGATCTCATTCCAATCCTTCATTATTCTTCTGCAAAGTCCACGTACATTTTATTAGTGGACAACTCAGATCGACCGGTAGATGTGAAATGGGTTTATGATTTCATTTTTCCTTTATAATATGCTGTGGAGTAAATTTCCTGTTGCCCTGTAGGAAAAGCAATCCTGCTAGACTTGTAACTTCCCATTTTCTAGAACCATAAGCAATTGAACGGTAGAAATTTCTTCTTAACGATGTGCTAGTGCAGGTATGAGAACTAGTATTCAAATCTACCCACTGTCAATGACTCAAGTCATAAATTATTAATGTTCCATCAGCTATCTATCTTTGATTTAAATAGTCAGTTTTCTTTTATGAGCGAACCCCCAGAATTGACTGTCCACTATTTATTTATGAATATAGGGGGAGTGGGCATTGGGTTGGTGGAAATAGGACATAGTCAAAAGCAATTATATTCACACTGATTTGAAGATTTGGCATTTAAGAAAAGAATAATTTCTAGTAGAATCTTCGAGATCTTTAACATTAATAGGACACCGTGTGAGATCAGATATGTACTTCCGTTTGGGAGTTGATGGGATGGCCATATAAGGCGAGAAGAGACCGTTTCGTCATTTTCCGCTACTGTTCCTATGTTAGGTCAACTCACGATAATGAACAAAAGTCAATGGAAAATGAGAACTTGCATCGGTACCAAAGTCATAATTTGTCGAAGAATGAGCACTCGCCAAGTTGGCCAGATTTCTTCAAACAAAATGGCTGAGTGCTCTGACCAATGAAAGTTCTTAGGGGTCCAAACGTGCCCGCCACCTCCGGAAGGAGAAAATTGAAATTCCTTTGGGCATTCATAGCTCAGAAGGAAGACCATGGGGGTTTGTTAGAGTTCTCTTTTTCCGGATTCTTCTCTTAATGATATGAACTTCCGATGTCATCGAAGAGATTGATGAGAAGATTGAGGACTTTCATGGTAGGCTCTACCAAATTCATCCTCTTGTCCACTTTGTGCTGCATTTTTGTTGTATCTGCTGCTCTGGACACTATTGCAGAAAACCAATCAATCAGAGATGGCGATACAATAGTCTCAAGCAGCGGGAACTTTGAGCTAGGATTCTTCAGCCCTGAGAAGTCAGGATTACGGTATTTCGGAATATGGTACAAGAAAATATCTTACGGAACGGTAGTATGGGTTGCCAATAGAGACTTGCCCCTGAATGATTCTTCTGGAGTCATTAAGATTGTTGATCCCGCGGTTCTTGCCATTTTCAGTGGAGATAATCGCACTGTTTGGTCTTCGAACTCATCTTTAGCTGCAACAGGTGCAGTTGTGGCTCAGCTCCTAGATTCAGGGAACTTTGTCCTGAGACCTGAAAATGACACCGATCCAAGTAAGTACCTGTGGCAGAGTTTTGATTACCCGGGTGATACTTTTCTTCCAGCTATGAAGTACGGCATAGACTTAAGGACAGGCCTTAACCGCATCCTGACATCCTGGAAGAGTCCGAATGATCCCTCTACCGGTGATTGCACAAATGGGATGGACCCTAGTGGAGTGCCCCAGTTCTTCCTGAGGAAGGATTCTATCATTACTTTCCGTTCTGGACCGTGGAATGGCCTCCGCTTCAGCGGGATGCCAAATCTTAAACCAAACCCAATTTACCACTTCGAGTTTGTATTCACCAAGGAGGAGGTCTATTACACCTATAATCTCACAGATAGCTCGGTTGTCTCGAGGATGGTTTTGAACCCGTATGGTGTCCTCCAACGTTTCACGTGGATCGACCACACTCAAGGGTGGAACCTGTATTTGACAGCTCAGATGGATAATTGTGATAGGTATGCATTGTGTGGTGCTTATGGAAGTTGCGACATAAATAATTCCCCTGCCTGTGGATGCTTGAAAGGGTTTGTGCCAAAATATCCTCAGTATTGGGCAATGTCGGACTGGTCAGGTGGGTGTGTGAGGAAGACGCCACTGGATTGCCAGCAAGGAGAAGGGTTTTTGAAATACTCTGGTGTGAAATTGCCAGACACACAGCATTCATGGTATAACAAGACAATGAATCTCCAAGAGTGTGAGAAGGTTTGCTCAGAAAACTGCTCTTGCACTGCATATTCAAATATGGACATCACTGGTAGCGGCACTGGATGCATACTCTGGTTTGGTGACCTGATAGATATCAGAAATTATGCTGATAATGGGCAAGATATTTACATAAGGCTCGCTGCCTCTGAATTAGGTAAGAATTCAATTACCATACTAGAAAACTCGAGCCTCTAGTGCTTATGATACTTATACTTTGTAAATGCATGTATTAACATTGTAAATCATTTAGATGCTAGTCCATTTCTGAGTATGATGTCTGATGCTGATTGATATGGACTTATGGCCACTATGCAGCGGCATATAGAGGCTCAAAAGGGAGAAAACGAGTTCAGACCATAGTTATCCCAGTATCATGTGCAGGATTACTTCTCATTGGCCTATGCCTGATCTTGAATATTTCAAAGAAAAGGAGGAAGAAGAGGAAAAGCAGAGAAGGTAAGAATTTTTTAAGATTCCAGTAAGTTTTGGCTCCTGTGAATGTGTTTTGAATGATTTTTCTCTCAAATTTTCGCCATATGAGCACCGCTCGGAACCAAATAGAGGGAATTAGTTCTTCCGTAGTGGTACGAGAGTATCTCTGCCCTATCTGCATGAATAACCAACTATTTATACATTTTTTATTCTTGGATTTTGGAAAAAAGAAAAATAGAAATAGTTCAATCGAGACTCTTTTAGCTCAAGAAAGACTTGAAGCGGAAGTATCTTTCCATAGCATCTACTGAATTCTTGTTATTTAAGGAATGCAAGAATAATACCGTACTGCATTCTTCATGTCCCAATACCTGTTAGTAGGAAGTCAGAGATTGCTATAGGCATTGATGTTTCTCCTCTGCAGAGATTGGCATGCAGAAGCCAGAGCAAGACGGAACTAAAGAAAGTGAGAAAACAGATTTGGAACTGCCGTTGTATGAATTTGATACAATAATTACTGCCACGAGCCATTTCTCAATTGGGAATAAGCTGGGACAGGGAGGCTTTGGACCAGTCTACAAGGTACCAACATGTTTAATACCAAAAGAATACCTAGCTATGTCGATGTTTTTTATCTGGCTAAAAGAAACTGAATTACCGAGTTAGATCAAACTGCAAACTTTTACCAAAATATTGCAGGGTCTATTGGAAGATGGAAAAGAAATAGCGGTGAAGAGGCTTTCAAAAAGCTCTCGACAAGGACTCAGAGAGTTCAAGAATGAAGTACTATGTATATCCAAACTTCAGCACCGGAATCTGGTAAAGCTTT
This sequence comes from Eucalyptus marginata, assembly GCA_014182565.1. Classification (NCBI taxonomy): domain Eukaryota; kingdom Viridiplantae; phylum Streptophyta; class Magnoliopsida; order Myrtales; family Myrtaceae; genus Eucalyptus; species Eucalyptus marginata. Next base: position 41,554,587 of record CM024590.1, on the reverse strand, counting down.
TAGGGTGTTGCATTCAAGAGCAGGAAAGGATGCTGATTTATGAGTACATGCCAAACAAAAGCTTGGACTCCTTCATATTTGGTAGGTTCCTTAAAACCTTTAGAAACTCAACTTAATGAGGCCTATCTATGCTCAGACAGCCTAGTTAGTGATAAACCACTGACGTATCCGTCACCAAATTTAGCTTCTAGATCTCAGTCTAGAAGGGGGGCGTCATATTATATGTGCACAATTTCCAGTGGCAGCACAACTGACTGACTTGCATGAGAAAACATGTGCAGACCAAAAGCGAAGAACATTACTGGATTGGCAGAAGCGCTTTCAGATTATAAATGGCATTGCCCGGGGGTTATTATATCTTCACCAAGATTCCAGATTGAGGATCATCCATAGAGATTTGAAAGCTAGCAACATCCTACTAGATCACGAGATGAACCCAAAGATCTCAGATTTTGGCATGGCTAGAAGTTTTGGAGGAGATGAATGTGAAGGAAATACCAACCGAGTTGTCGGAACATAGTAAGCACTTGTCCTCATGAATTTCTTTTCTTTTGACTTAAACCATACATAAAATTGTGAAGCAACTTAAATTGTATGGCGCAGTGGTTACATGCCTCCAGAGTATGCAATTGATGGCCTGTTCTCGGTAAAATCCGATGTATTCAGCTTTGGTGTGTTGGTGCTGGAGATAGTAAGCGGGAGAAAAACAGGAAATTCAGCCATCCTGATCACAAGCTTAACCTACTTGGCCATGTATGCATTCATTATCCGAGCAACCTCTGTTATACAAATTCTGTTATTTTTGCAGCATGCGATCACATTGTCTTAATTTTTTTCCCCCACCAGGCATGGATGCTGTCCAAGGAGATGAAATCTTGTGAACTGATTGATCCATCAATTGCAGAATCATGCGTCAAATCCGAAGTGCTAAGATCAATCCATGTGGCTCTATTATGTGTGCAACAAAGTCCTGACGACAGGCCTAACATGTCAACAGTAGTTCTGCTTTTGAGTAGCGACATAGCATTGCCTCCACCTAAAGAGCCCGGCTTCTTCAATGAAAGGGATGTGTCTGACATGGAATACTCATCAAACAAGCAGGACCTTACTTCAGGCAATACAATAACAGTTACTTTACTAGAGGGTCGATAAAATTCAAAAGCTGCATTCACCAAAATGCTTAGTTGTTTTGATCACAGGTATGCTTCCAATGATCTTGCGATTAAATAGTGGACTTTCACATATTGGAAGAGATTTATATGCAGCTTCAATGTAAATAAGCATTTCATTAGAGAGAGAAGGAGCACATAAGCCCCTTTGAACGGTTGTGATACTTGTTTTTCCCACGTTCCTTCGGAATAGGAAATAGTGTTTTTGCTATAAATTGGTACTGTCTATCAAGGCTGATTTATTGAGGGTCTAGCAAGTTGTGGCATTTCAAGTCAAATTGCCTATATCTGTGAGGTTAGAACATTGCTTCCACCGCTACTCAGCTCTCCATTGTGACATTACAAAGACACATAGGGTGAATGACCAAAATTGAGATTTCAGAACGCAAAAAAGCTTGAGTGCCACATGACAATAGAATGCTCCAGCATCATTTTTACAACGATCATGATCAACCGTAACTCAATTGTGCTCATATCAAGCTTCCTGTTTCTTGATGAAGACAAATTCCATCATAACTCAATTACACAATAAAGCTCAAATCTTGTTTGTTTTGCACTCACAAATCACAAGTGCAGCCTTTCAGCGAAGAATCACATGAAACAGGATGAATCTTGTGTCTGAAAAGCTATTGAACTTCCATTAAAGAGACCATAACATCCTTTACTGAATCGAGATCAGGTCTGTAAAGAGGCAGTTCTGGGATTTTATTTTTTTGGTAAAGTAATTAATATAATGGGGAAAGGTCAAACTGTACAACCAGACAGCTCCAAAAACTTACACTCAGAATGAACATGCTCATTCTGAGTGGAAGGGAGCCAAGGAAAAAAACTAAAAGGCAACAAACCAAATGAAGAGCCAGGAGCCAAATGGCAAACGCCAGGCAAATCGACCTAGCAACCAACGAGACACCTAGCCAAGCAGTCTAGAATCAAGGGAAGAGAAAATAATAGGATCCAACTCCCACGAGCGCTGCATCCGCCTGTTTCTAGTGAAGTCCTCAACATTCTTGTAGGTAATAGCCTTATCCTTCATGACCTTGATGAGATGATTCTTCATGGCCGGGAACAGAAAGCGGCTCTCCCCTAAACAGAATATTGTTCCTGTTCTTCCAAATGATGTGGCAGAATGCACCAAACAAATAACAGGCCAGGCATTTAAAAAAACTCCCTTCCCGATAGGACGGTACTGGCCCAGCTGAGGGTCTCCTCCCAAGTTCTATTGGTCCAGGGAAGATTGCACCTGGAAGCCCAAAAAAAGCAATACTCGAAGTAATGCAACAACCAAAAAAGAGATGCTCGATAGAGTCAGGCACCTCATTGCAAAAGGGGCAGGCCGCAGCATCAATTCTGCCATGAGACATAAGTAAAGCCTGAGTAGGCAGCCTCCGCTTGGTAATGATCCACAGGTTCAGTTGGTATCGAGGCAGGGAGGCATTGCTCCAGATGAGTCGATGCCAATTGACTCTCTCCTTCTTCCACCTTATGGTCTCCCAAGCTGATGCCACCGAAAACATGCCCGACGACTCCTCCCTCCAACAAAACCGATCCTGCATGTCAGTCAAGGCGGAAGAGGCAAACCCCAAGACTCAATCTCTGATCTGATAGCCCATCCATCCTCAGAGAAGAGGTCAGCAACCAAAGCCTGCCTAGGGAGGCCTGAGCTATATATGGGGAATCCGTGAAGAATAAATTCAACGGACCCCTTGGATGCCAATTATCAAACCAGAGCTATGCTGTTAAGCCATCACCTATCCTCCAGTGGAAACGGAGCTGGCATTCAGTCCTGAGTTGTAGTAGTTTCTTCCAAGCCCAAGAGCAACAGGACGGCTACTTCACAACCCAGAAGTTCCTGTTTTTTAAGAAGGTCGAATGGACCGCAATTCTGGGATTTTCTTGGTCATTATATATGAGAAAGCTGGCTGCTTTGAAGAAGATGGAATTAAAAGCTTATTCGTGAGCATCGTCAATACTTCTGACATAGTTGGCATATCAGCTGCAAACCCTTGAACACAGAGAAAAGCCACATTAATGTCTCGTCAGTGTACTATCCACTTCGTGATGTTCTAACACAGAATCCACCAAGCAGAGAGCTCTGTCTTCTCACCTCAGTTGCCAAGCCTGAAAAGCAAGAGATGGGGATGTGTTAATGTTGTCGAGAAGTGAAACACAAAAGGCACCACACCTAATTGAATAGCCAAAGCAGAGGAGCGAAAAAGGATAAAGATTAGAGTACAGAGCTGCTTCTTTTCTTTATGTACAAGCATGAAGCTTCTTCTTACTTATCCAAAAAGATTCATTGAATCGGTCCATTAAAAGCCAGTATTTTTTCTTTTTTTGCCGCTTATTATCTCCAGAAGCAGCACTCCGAAGCTAAACACATCCGACTTTATGGAGATGACTCCCTCCAAGACACACTCTGGAGACATATAGCCACTAGATATTAATCAGTGGGGTTAGGTTTTTTAATTAACAAGAGACTCTATAGAACACCCCAAAGAATCTTTCTTTGCAAAACATGTATAGAATGACAGGTCTGATAAATGCTTTGGTAAATATTGCACTTACCATGTTCCCAAACCCCGATTTGTAATTGCCTTGGACTCATTTCTTTGCAAAACACGTTTAGAATGACAGGTCTGATAAATGCTTAGCTAGGTAAATATTGCACCTTTCAGAATGCCTTCACCCCATGATTTTCCATTTCATAGATGAACCTCACTGCTCGATCAAGCTCTCACGCCTGGCCAAAATAAAGAGCAGCACTGCCACCATCAATTTCACTTTATTTTCCTTTCATTGTGGTTCCTGGGTCTCCAGAGAGTGGGGAAAAAAAGGACCCCTGAACTTCAATAAGAACTCATTCAAGTAATGGATCAGTAACCAGATTGCCTCTTCCTCTCCCAAAAATACAGCTGCTATCATCTATATCTACATAACCTTTGAAATAAATTTCATAAATCCAATAAAAGGAAGAAAAAATCACAAATTGATTGATCAATTAACTCATAACACATGTTAATGAGTGAGCTGAAAATTACCCGCAAACAATGGGTCTGTACAGAAAAAGTGCCGTAAGACACAACAAACCCAGTTAAGAAATTGCAGTGATGAAGCTGCAGAAGCGAAAATCCAACATAGAATTTTTAGCTTCTTCCTCCTGTTCTGAGAAATGGGTGTGGATGAATACATACTCTCTCTCAAGAGCCATAAATTAAAACCACTCACTCTAAATTTGTGGCACGCGCAACTCGCTAATTGATTAGAACCAATGAAAAGAGCCCCGGTCGAACTAGTACACAAAGAGCGAAACGAGCTAACAACTAACATCGCCATCCTCGCGAAGCAAGTAAATGGAGACAGAGCAGAGAGAGAACGTGGCAAACCCAGACCCTAGGCGAACCTCGGCCACCCTCCGCGACCGCCGGTGGGGCATCAGCCCGGCAACCAGATTTGCATCTGGAATTCAGATCTGGGTTCAGCGGCAGACCGGCAAGCTCAGGCAACTGCCGCCGGTGGCGCGCGCCGGCGTCTGTCCGCTGCTCTGCTACGAGCCACGATCTGTCTTAGGAACGGTAAAAGGGGAGATGGGAAAGAAGAAAGCCATTAAATTTTTCTTTTTAACACAATTCATTAAACCTAGAGCCAATCTCTAGGCCCCAAAGAGTATCCAAAAACATTTTCTAAAAACTCTCTATTTTTTTTTTTCTCAAGGACTTTAGATATTTAAATTTCTTGAAAAAGCTTAACCAAACGCTTATACATTTCTTTTCTCTTGACTTGCAACATGTGAAATCTGTTATTTAATTCGAAATGCATGGTGCAACACATCTGCAATTAATCAAATTATGTTTAGCATTCATCCCCCTCTTTTAGCATGATCATAATCCGCAATTATCTTATGTCACTCTTTTAGCATTGCTTTGGTCCCCTCCAGGGAGACGAAATCTGTGAACCGATTGATCCGCCAAATTCAAACTTGGGAAACAAATCCATGTGGCTCAATCCATTATGTGCACCTCAGGAGCCTGGCTTCTTCAATGAAAGACATATGTCTGACATGGAATACTCATCATACGAGCAGGACCTTTCTTCCAACATGCATTGAAAGTTACTTTACTAGAGAGTCGATAATATCCAGAGGCTCCATTCATCAAAATGCTTAGTTGTTTTGTTCACATTACAATGATCTCGTGCTTAGACAGTTGAGATTCGCGGATTGAAAGAGATTTATTCACAGTTTTGATGAAAATAACATAGCATTTCTGCTATAAGTCGATACTGTCTATCAGGGCTAATATATTGAGGTTCTTATAAGTTGTGGTATCTCAAGTAAAATGTGTCAATATAAGTCGGTTACAACATTGCTTGCAATATTACAGAGCACTCCATTTTGAAATTACGAATACATGTGGGCACTAAATGGCCAAAATTGAGATTTCAGGATGCCAAAAAGCTTGAAAGAGCCAATAAAATAGAAAGCTCCAGCTTTATTATTTTCACAATGGTCATAGCAAATTAGCAACCATAACTCAATTGAGCTCATATCGAGCTTCCTGTTTCTTGACAAAGACAAATTCCACCATAATTCAATTATGCAATAAAGGTCAAATCTGATTTATTTTGTACTTATGAGTCACAAGTGCAACCTTTCAACAAAGAATCACAAGAAACAAGATGAATCTCATGTCTGAAAAGCTATCGAGCTTCCATTACAAAGACAGTAACATCATTCACTGAATCGAGATCAGGACTATAAAGAGGTGATTCTGGGATTTTCTGAGTCCTTATATATGAGAAAGCCGGCTGCTTTGGAGAAGGTAGAATTAACAGCTCATTCGTGAGCATCGTCAATACTTCTGACATAGTTGGCCTATCAGCTGCAATCTCTTGAACACAGAGAAGAGCCACATTAATATGTCTAATCAATGTACCATTAGAGTTGTGACATTCTAACACCGAAGCCACCAAGCATAGAGCTATGTCTTCTTGCCACAGTTGCCAAGCCTGGAAAGCAAGAGACAGCTATGTGCTCATGTTGTCAAGACAATGCTTAGAGAGAGCTACCTTATGGTGACTAGAGGTGTCAAAATGGGTCATTGACCCATTTATGGACCAATTTCTAGTTAAATGGGTCGTTAATGAGTCAAGCCTTATTTCTCAAAATACCCATATTAAGTTTTAAAAATAAAGAGGCTGAAATATATGGGTTTTAAATGGGTCTAAGAGTAGACCCATATAACCCATTTATCAACTCATTAAAAATGAACCCATTTACAGAGAGAGACTCTCTCTTCTCTATTTAACTTTACAAAAAAAATATATATTTTTTTTTTTTTTAAAAATCGAAATTATAATTATTTTTTTTTTTCTTTTTTTTCTTTTTATCTTTTTTCTTTTTTTTTTTTCTTTTTTTTTTTTTTTTCTTTCTTCTTCCTCCAATCACCGACACGGCGATGGCCGGCGGCCGACCAGGCAAGCCTCGAGCACGCCCGAGTCGGGCGAGCTTGAGCTCACCGGATCCGGCGAGGTGGAGGCCTTGGCCGACGCCTAACGTCGGCGAGGCTCGAGCCTCACCGGATCCGGCGAGGGTGAGCTTGAGCTCGAGCTCGAGGCTTGCACTTATGGCCGGCCGCTAGTCGTCGTCATGGCCAGCGGCCGACCAAAGAAGAAGAAGAACAAAAAATTAAAAATTATATTTAAAAAAATACAAAAATAATTAAAAATTTAAAAATAATTTTAAAATTATTTTTTAAATAATTATTTTAAAAATTATAAAAATTGTCCATTAAATTTGTGTTGTATAAAACTATTTTAGTAATACCATTTTTTAAAACATATATATATAAAGAAATAAGTTTTTTTAAGTTTAGTTAAATTAGTCGGGTATGAGTCGGAAAATTTACATTAAACACAAATGAGTTATAAATGGGTTAATGGGTCAATTTGAATCGAACCATTAATGACCCGACCCAAACCTGACCTGACCCACCCGTTTAACAACTATATTGGTGACACAAAAAAGGCACCTTATCCTAATTAAATAGCCAAACTAGAGGGGCAAAAAAGGATAAACATATAAGTACAAAGATGATTCTCTTTTTGTACAGGCGCAAAGCTTCTTACATGTCCAAGAAGATCCATTGAATCCGTATGATAAAAGCCAGTATTCTTCTTGCCACTTGTTATCTCCAAAAGCAGCACTCCGAAGCTAAACACATCCGACTTTACGGAGATGACTCCCTCCAAGGCATACTCCGGAGACATATAGCCACTAGATATCAATCAATGGGGTTAGGTTCTTTAATTACCACAAGGGACTCCATAGAGCAACCCAAATTAATCTTTCTTCGCAGAAAATGTATAGTCAACGAAAGGTTTGATAAATGCTTCATTAGGCAAATAATGCACTTACTATGTTCCCACAATTCGATTTGTGTTTGCCTCAGACTCATTTCCACCAAACATCTTTGCTAGGCCGAAATCAGCTATCTTGGGGTTCATTTCACTATCCAATAGAATGTTGCTAGCTTTGAGGTGTCTATGGACAATGCGCAATCTGGAGTGTTGATGAAGATAAATAAGCCCTTGTGCAATTCCTTCAATAATGTGCGCACGCTTTTCCCAATTTAGGAGACGTCCTTTTGCTTGATCTGTTCCAATTTGATATTACTAAGACATTATTTTGAATGAATTAACATAGGAAGTTAAATTGAGACATGGAGTATATTCCTGAGGGGAGCAAAACAGTATACCAAAGAGGAAGGAATCTAAGCTTTTGTTGGGCATATATTCGTAGATTAGAATCTTTTCATCTTGCTCTAAGCAGCAGCCCAGGAGTCTAACAAGGTTCTTGTGTTGTAGCTTGGCTATAAGCATTGTTTCATTTCTCAACTCTAACATCCCCTGAGCAGACTTCTTGGAGAGCCTCTTCACCGCTACATGTTTTCCGTTCAGTAATTTACCCTGGAGAGAATCCACTTGCATATTATTTACCAATGCAAACTTGCCATTTCGAAATGGAATTTGCAAGACAATAAAAGTTACTACCTTGTAAACTGGTCCAAAACCTCCTCCTAGCTTGTTTGAATTCGAGAAGTTCTGCGTCGCTGCAGTTACACTTGAAAAGCTAAACAAAGGCAACAAGGCATCCTTCACATTCTTTTCATTTCCAATTCCTTTTTCAGAAGTTTCATTTGTCCTTGCAGCAACGCTCATATCGACATCAAACAGTAAAATGTCCTGAGTCGGCCCCATTTTAGCTGTTCATCAAAGGCACATTATTTTTTTCACACCTTGAGAGACCTCAAAACATTAATAAATAAATAAATAAAAAAGGAGAAAAAAAGATCAGAAGACTTGCCCTTCCTTTTCTTTTTCAATTGGCAACCCATGTAGGTGGCTAGGAAGAAAGCAACAAGAGGAAGAGCAGAAGCTAGGGCTATCTTCAGTGTTTTGTTAATCCCTGAAAACATGCATTTGAAGAAAGTAGAAGTCTTCTGCAGAAAAATAACATAATATGTCAACAGGATTAGAATAATGCCTCTACCTCTGGAGTTTCGGAGCTCAGATGCGGCAAGTTTGATGTATATCGTTTTGCCATCAGGATCTTTTGCAGAGAGCTGCTTTAGATTTAGGAGGTCTCCATGCCACAGCAAACACCCGCTTCTGCCACTATAAGCATATGCAGTGCAAGAACAATCACCTGAGCAGGCTGATACACATGCTTCGGTGGATATTGTGTCCGAGGTATTGTAATACGTCGGAAGTCTCACGTGGTCCATCCTGAGGAATCCATCCTTATCACCATTTCCATATCCCTTTTGCTCACACTGCAATGGTGTTCTCCTCTCACAACCTGCAGATGTATCATCCTTTGGCCACTTCTCTGGATCCGAGGGCCTAAATCCATCTAAGCAGGCACAACAAGAAGAAGTATAGTCTCCCAATCTGCTGAATGAACCACAGAACTCGTAGACATCACATGGGTTCTGTGGTTGAGACCAAAACAGATTCCAAGCCTTCGAACTCTCTTCCCAGCTGAGATGTTCAATCTTCCCAGACAGGTCCATAACTAATATTACACTTACATTAAACGAACTATAAATCGAATATGTGAAATAAACCTCATTGGGATTGTTAATGAAGCTGCGATTGAAAATATAGTTTAATCTCGTCTCAGAAACAAGTGAAAATACTTTTGCATCTCTATCCCAAGGCCCACTAGTCCAATATTTCTCACTACCTTTAAGAATAACGAACTCATCCAAGCTTTCGGAATCTAATCTCAGGGAGAAATCCCCAGGGCTAGGGTCCGTGGCGTTCTTCCACGACGTCAGCGCCCATACCTTTTTAGTCTCTCTGCTGTATCCAAGCTTCATTCCAGGCAGAAAAGTATCCGAAGGATCATCAAAACTCTGCCACAGAATTGCTTCCGAGCTCTCCTTCCTCAATACAAAATTCCCCGAATCCAACAGCGTTGCGCTGACATTGCCTCTGACGAATGATTGCTCAACTTGTAGGTCATTTTGCCATCCAGGATCACAAGATTGGCTCTGTCTATGGCAAGAGCAGGAGCGGAGGTGGTGAGAGGCAGATCTCTGTTACCCACCCAGACAACGGTTCTTTCCTCAATCTTCTTGTACCATATTCCGAGGTACGTATAAGAAGATTTTCCTGGGGAAAAGAAACCCAACTCAAATACCCCACCAGAAGATACTAGAGTGTCTGAGCCTGTGAGACTGTGTCCCACTGAAATCGTGCTCATTTCAGCAGCATAAACGACAGAGAATCGAATGCAATGGCACGAGAACATCAACAGGGACAGGAGGGCCAGTTTCACAGTCGGCACATTCGTGTTGCTGGGTGAATCCATTGAACTGCTAGCAGTTCAGGTTGATAATGGTTCTGGCAATTGCCGAAGAAACAAAAAGGATATTTCTTCTGGTTACAATTCCATGGGAAGTGATAAATTATAGGAGGGAGACGTGCAGAGACTTGGCAACTCTCGAAGTCTCGGCACCCGAAGTACTGTAGCGACAAGTCAACGGATTCACTCACGAAGTTACGTCCCACGAATAATTGTCTTCTACCGAGGAGACAATGGATGCAGGCACAAGCCTAAATTTATATTATCACATAGTGAAAGGCAATCGGTTGATGTGGACGTGCCGCAGTGGTTTTCGGGCATGACTAGAAATCCTGTGTGCTCTGCCCGCGCCGCAGGTTTGAATCCTGCCGTTCGCGATTTTTTTATCCTCTTCCTTTTTCTTTTTTCTAGGATCATAAGACGAAGCTTCGACAGCTTAATCTGCGGGGGACACATTGACGATCAAAAGCAATGTACCGCCGGAGATCCATGGAGTGCCACCGCATATGATCCGCAGTACATACATAGGTGAAAAGAGATCAGAGGAGCTTAAATTTGAGAGCTTGAGGATCAGTTTTCTTCAAAATCAAGGGCTCCATGTTATGATATGTAAGGCCAACATCCGCGCATGCAATGAGCTCAAAGTCTTTTGTTGGCCAAGAGATTCAACAGCCGGGGCAATATATGCCATTGTGGGTGCGGAGATAAACCTTGACTCAGCGCAAGCTCATACCATAAAACAACACAAAATTTGCAGTGGCGTCCACCTGAAGCACCAGAAAGTACAATTTCAACATAAACTTTTTTGGCTTCCGATATTATCCCGTGCCGAATAGATCAATGGGTATAACCTTTAACAACCGCAGAGTGAATTCCGAGTTTGAATTTATGAACAAAACCTGACTCGACATAAATTACAACAAGGGTTTTGTCTCATTTGGTACCTAATCATATGGTATCTAAATTAAGTAATTCTATGACAGAAAATCTGGTCAATTAAAGAAACATTAGAAATTTGGATATATTTGCGGACATTCCAAATTGGACTTCTGGCGTGGGTTTATAGAAATATTTCTATATACGGTTTCGAATCTTTGGTAGTGGACTTTGACAATGAGTCGATAAACTTGGGTTTCATATATTTAAAAAATATATTTGCTGTAATGGGGATGGACTTCTAGTTCTAGAAGCGTCGCCTGAGTGCTTAGTATTCCGTTGTTATTGCCGTGAAGTCTTGAAGCGCCATCTATTGATTGTTTGGCAGTGGGTTCATGAATTACATCAAAAAAAAAATTAGTGCTCAAGCCAATCAAATCTTGTGAGTTCAAGATTTGTGTGTAATTCCTTTATGAGACTGAGAATTATTTCGCTAAGGTTAAACACTGTGAGTTATTGTGTATAATTAGGCTTGAAGAACATTACAAATTTTTTAGTGACTCGAATATGTGTTGTAATATCTGTTGTATTGTTTGATGTATAGTAGAATTCATTACTATTTTCTCCATGAATGTAGGTGACTACGATCGAACCACGTAAATGTGATGTCCAATTTATTTTCTTCATTATGTCTATTTTATTGTTCGATCACTTGCTTTCCGCAACAATTGATATTGAAGTCGGGCTTAGTTGAGTTGAAGCAAATCGATAGCAACACAAGGCGGAAAAGTTAGAATCAACGAATTTGATGAGAAGGATTTTGGTTTCCGGAATATGCGGATTAAGGAGCATCTCTATCGATGCGGATTAAGGAGCATCTCTATCGAATGAAACTACACTTACCCCTGTCTAGGGAGAAGCTAGAGACGATGGAGCAAGCTAACTAGGAATTGCTAGATAGACAGTTATGGATGTTATTCGGTTAACGTTGACTCATAACACCACATTTAATATTGTGAAGGGGAAAACCACTACGGACTGATAAAAGCCTGTCAAATATATACAAGAAGCCCTCTACAATCAACAACAAGGTCTATTTGATGCGATATCTGTTTAACTTGAAGATGAGGGAAGGTGTGTTAGTTGCAAATCATATCAATGAATTCAATGTGATTTTTAGTCAATTGAATTCAGTTGAAATTGACTTTGAAGATGAAGTACGTGATTTAATTATGTTATCCTTATTACCTGATAATTGGAATATTACTATTACTGTCATTAGTAATTCCTCTTGGTCAACGAGTTTGAGGTTTGATTGGGTTTAAGATTTAATTATAAGTGAGGACATTCATAGAAAAGAATATAGCAAACCTGCTTTAGTAGCTGAAAATAGATGAAGAACTAGTACACGTGTTAACAAGAGTAGTATAAACATGAATAGACATAGTCAGTCTAACATTAACGGACGTAGTTAGTCTAGGACTAGTGGTGCCGTTTGTTAGAGTTATGGTAAGAAAAGGCATCTTTGAAGGAATTGCTTTAAACTGAAAAACAAGAAGGGTAAGAAAATTATAGTTGATTCTGCAAATAATGTTGCAACTATACATGTCAGTAATTTGAATGGCACATTCAAGAGTTGAAAAAGAACTTGATTTCTTTTAGTGGCTTGGATTCAACTAAATGTCGACATATTTCAAAATGCGGAATTCTGAAAGTTGTTTGAGGTGCCTTGGTGATAATGATAGGAATTAAATACAATGATTTGTATAAACTTCAAAGTGAGACGGTGATAGCTTTTGCCATGAAGACATTGGATGCATTTGTTTGAAAGCCTGAATTATGGCATATATGCATTTGAGGCACATTAGTAAAGAAGCCTGAAAGTTTTAAGTAAAAGAAATATGTTGTGTGGTTATTTTGCTAATGAACTGAAAATGCAATTCAATGCAATTGTCAAAGAAACCACAGAAATTGCAAAATTAATTCACTTGGCTATTTACAAGTTGTTGTAGTTTCCTTCGAGAAAAAGTGCTAGATTTATGCTAACGATCGTTGATGACTACCCAAGGAAGACATGGGTGTTTGCACTAAGGCACAAATTTAATGTTGTTGTCAGGATTAGGGAGTTAAGAGCTTTGATCGAAAAGGAGATTGCTAAGATGATCAAACAAGTGCAAACTAAATTCTTGGAGCTGTTAAACAAGTTCTGCATGAAGGATGACATAGTGAAACACTACACTAGTGCCAATGAACCATAACATGTTGCGGAATTGATGAACAAAACATTACTAGAGACAGCTCATAAAATACTCTCTAGTGCTGGTATGGTTAGGAGATTCCTAATGGATGCGTTTAGTACAACAAGCTACCTAAAGAATAGATCTCCATCGACTACGATTGGATGTCAAACTCCCAAAGAAGTGTGATTAAGTAACATTGCTGATTATTTAGTTCTTAGAATATTCGATTGCCCATGTTATGTTCAAGTTAGTGATGGTAAGTTTGATAGAAGGGTAAGAAAGTGCATGTTCCTAAATTATTAGCAAGATGATACATTTGATGAATCTCAAGTACTTTTGATTAAGAGTGTTATTAGTAGTGTTTATACGGATTTGAATGATATTCAACTTGAAATAGAGTTGCAACTAGAAACTCTTGAGGTAGTGGGTACTAATGAAGTAATCAACACATATGTTGCTTGTAGCAAGACAAAGTACATAGAGCCAACAATTGCCATAATTGTCGATATTGACAAGGTACGTGTTCAATCTCTCGATAGGTATGGATACAACAATGGCTTTACTTTATTTGTCGTAAGGGAGGTCATGTTGGAAAATCCTTGTAGAACAGTTAAAAGTACATGTGGATTTGGTATTCTAATGAGGTCGATGGTTATGGCGAAGTTCAAGCTTGGCTTGGACTTGGAAAATATCTATGGCGATTAAGCTCATCGGGAGCTATGGGAGAATAGTAGCAAAGTTTGAATTTTTAGCGAAGTGATTGTGATTTTGTTCAAATGTCAATCCAAAGTGGAGATTGTTGAAATATAATTCGAGTTTGAACTCATGAATGAAACCTGGCTCGCAATAAATGGCAAGAAAGTCCAGTCGATTAAAGGAATATTAGAAATTTGAATATATTTGCGGATGTTCAAAATCAAGCAAACCAGAATACGGTAATTTATTTGGCGATTTGGAGTCCACGAAGAAATATAACATAAACGGAAAGTTTAACCGGATGGTTTCCTTTTCAAATTAAGTGTGATCTTTGACCAATTCAAAATTGGACTGGGGTGAGTTTATGTAAATATTTCCATATATGACTTCGACTCTTTGGTAGTGAAATTTAAATTTAACCATGACTCAAAATATGTCTGCTGCAATGGGGATGGACTTCTTGAAGTGCCGCGTGAGCACTATGTGTTCCACCATTATTGCGGTGAAGTCTTGAAGCGCCTGTATGTCGAGCGCTGCGCAATGGGTCCGTTGTTCTTATTTGTCAATTACATCCAAGAAAAATTAGTATTCAAGTCAATTAAATCTTTGGAGTTTAAGATTTATGAGTAATTCTCTTGTGAAATTGAGAGATTATTTCGAAAAAAATTAGACCTAAACACTATGTAAGTTAATGAATGTAATTAGACTTGAGAAACACTAAGTGTATTTGAATGATGCGAATATGGTTGTAATCTCCATTGTATCACTTTATCTATAGTAGAATTCGTTATTGCTCTTCTTATAGACGTAAATCATTACAATCAAATCACGTAAATCTGATGTCTGATTTATTTTCTTTATTCTATCTATTTTATTGTTTAATCGCTTGCTAACAAGCTGCTGAATTCATTGGCAAAGCCATCGAAAAGCAACCTTAGTTTACTCGGCTTCCTTCCTGATCTCGGCTGGCCAAGACACAGAAACCTTGATATAATTCGTTCGCATGTTATCCTCGACAAAGCTTTACCTTCCATTGGTGCGACTCACAATTCAACCTGTAAGTATGTGTTTTATGTGTTTATATACATTTATACTATTTACCCTTGAAAGAAGTGCATGCAGGGAGAACTTTCAGCTTCTCAGTCTAAATTTGATCTTTGAATGCTGTTGTTCTTGCAAACGCTACAATCCGAGGAAGAGTAAACATCGCACACAACATCCATTTACCCGGCGCAACAAGACGAACCCTACGCATTTCTACTTGAACTGCCACCTCCGATAAGGCAATTCTTATCCTCTGCATTCACATTAAAAAACAAAAATGGAAAAGAATCATCAAAAATAGAGAGCAAAAGATGGACAATAGCAAGCAACAAGTAAAGATGTGTACACCTTGCCCTTTTGCAAGGCAACTGTAAAACAGATATCTGAGAGGCACCAACCTCATGAAAGTCAAACTCAGGATCTCCAGCTTTTGAGAATCCATACACATGGATCACAGGTAGGGCGTGAATCATTCCCTTGGGTTTATCTCCATATATTCCCCTAAATGCATCTGTTGGAGACATAAGGATTAATAAAAATTACTCATACTCCAGAAACATGCCTGCATAGTATCGGAAACCTTTCCCTATTACTTTAATGACAGTAAATAACATACCTAAATATTCAGCAGCATCATTGGGCAAATTCATAACAACCTGTGTAATGGACAAAGCTTTCTCACTTGCAAACAAAGACTTGATAAACCTTCTTCCATCCATATTGAAAACCTATAAGGCATAAAAGTCATTGCAGCACAGTCATAGTTTTACCTTGAGAACACTGGTTAATCTGGCAGTGAACTAAAATGTGTATTGTGCAAGTATCAGTGTAAGCCCAGTTGTCGCTTCTATGATCGGTGATGATATGAGTGAACAACTACAGACAGGGTCGACAATATTTAATATTACTTTCCTTGTGAATGTGAGCATGATAAACCCAGTTATCTATGTGTAACACTGACACCACTAAAGTAAATCAAGAATAACACACTAAGGTCTGATAACAAAACAGGACATGAGAAACCACATCCTAAATCACTCAGAACTAAGAAAAACATGTCTTTTCAAGTTAGGTATTTGTTTGTGTAAGCTTCACGTATAATCACATCATCAAGTACAACATGTACAACCATCCTGACGATTGTCAACAGCATAAGATGTCAAAGATCCAGAAAGAAGGATCCCGATGCAATCTGACACCTCTATCCCCATGCAATCTTGAACTCTTAAGTTTCTGAGAAATATCATGTTGATAAGCCAGACAAGTCAAGTATTCTGACACCTCTACTGAAGGTACCAGAGTAAACTGACAAACTAGATTATCAAAACTGGGTTCCTATTTGAGCTTAGGCCTACAGAAGTCTTCTGCTAGAGTCAGTTTAGTATATCTGTTTTCAGTCTTTTCAACAGCTCTAGTATTTACCATTGGCTTAAATAATACCTGAATTTTCCTGTCAAGTTTGTTGAGCACAATGTTCCTTTCTAGATATTCAACTGCTTGAGGATTCAAGTCATTGGCATAGACTCGTTTGACTATCTTTGCTGCAGAAATGGCTATTGGTCCAACGCCACAGAACACATCACCTGTTAATTACAAAAAAGAATAATTCATTAACCACCGCAAATAGGGAGATAGTAAGCAGATCTGTAGTCACAAATGTGTAGAGCTCCCAGCAGTATGACACAGAAAGTAAACTGAAGAAACAAATTTTATTGGACTAGAGAGTACAAAGGCAAAAGTATACAAAATAAAATGCTCCATCAACACCATGACAGGTCATGGAACACATACAAAAGATTTACACTCTGGCATTCAATTATTGTCTAATCAATCTATAGTTGTAATGTGAGATGCTTCTTTAGTTGAAGGCATGGTAGCATCTAGAACATGCATAGCCCTAATCCATAGAGAAAGTGCAACTTGCAATCCATTACTGACAAGCTGCTGCACTAGTACATCTCCCTTGCTGCAGGCAACTTTCAACCTTCTCAACCAATTAACTACGGATAGATGCACTTTTCCTTTTTCAGGCAAGATTAATTATGGTGGCTAACATACATCATGTCTCAAAGGACTTTTACTTTTTGCTTTTTGCTGATCTAAATCTTACAGCAGACGCATTTTGATTTTTTTTTTCCCTTCCACCCTAAATACCTGATACTTTCATCATATACAAATGTTGACACGTAAGTTCACATATATTTTTTTCACAATGTTTTTATATTTGTATTATATTCTAAATTTTGCGGGAAAGCAAAAAATGCACATTTTGCTCAAACTTAGTTCTTAACAAACAAGTCCCTAACATTTCAGTCATTTATATGTCAAAAAGTCAGAATCAGAACAATGGGAGCAAGGAACTCAGCCACAAAATAGAGAAATGGCATCACTTAATTACATCAAGGAAATCATGGTACTGTGCTCTCACTGATTGATAAGTCTTCCACCCACTTATTAGTGATTAATGCTTCAGATTTTCTGTCACACCTTCGTTTATATGACTTTTAGCATTGCAAAGTAGAAGTGACAACTAAATACATGGGTTAGTAACCAGATAACACACACCAAAATCCTGGTTATATCAGAACAATCATCACAGGAATACAAAGATTGATCATCACAAATGCAACTGAAAAATGAACATACAGACAACATCTTTGCAAGTGAAGCCACTTAAAAGTCTCTGCCTTTCAGTCGCTAGCCTCGAATTCCAGTAACTGCATGAGATAAGAAATAGATAATGTCCCCCAGTGCCAGTGCCAATATAAAACTGAAAAATTCTGAATCTTCCACTCCAATCTTAAAAGGAACTTCATATATCTCCAGTTTCAACAATTTCAACTATAACATGCGTAGGCGCGCACACGCGCACACACACGATCTGAACTATCATTCATGCCAAATGCAGGAATATTCTTGTTGAAAGAAGCTAGCAGTTAGCAAATTGACTGAGACAAAAGTACTGGTCATATTGCTGGGACACAAGATGGAGCTCTTCAATATTTTCATGAAATTTTAATTGGTAAAGTTTATCGAAACCTCACTGAGAAGTACCTGTTATTGAATTTATCAAACATTCTACTTCAGAAACTTAATCTAAACAAATGACTCATAAGGATATGAGAACATACACAGTTGCAAGATCAACACTGAATCTTAACCCATTTTCAACAACAGTAGTCACTAGGGAATGGTTTCCAGCCAAAACCTCAAGCTGCATCGTCCTATAATCATTATGAATCATGTCAATCTTATTGACAACTGTTTGAATCTTTGGCTTGTTTTTATCCAAAACCACCTGAAAGAGAACATGATACCGTTACTATATATCCTAAAAATTAACCCATAGTAACCTTAATATCCAAGACTGAGCAGTAAACACCTTTGCTATGAGCTTCTTGTATGGTAAATGTTCTTCTCTCAAATTCAAATGCGCAATATGTCCTACAGTTTCAAAAGACGAAGGAACAATCATCCCCTTAGGTAGCAAGGCCTCCAAAATCTGCATATATGAAAATAGAATGAAAGCGAAACCAGTTTGAAGTACTTGTACTGTAAGTCCTCCAGTTTTTAATAATAATAATAAGCTGCCAGCATGTGTTACCAAATCACATAAGTAAGATAAAAGCCTATTCTTACATAAGAAAAGAAAAGCAACCAACTGATGTCTAGGACAAAGACATGCTATAGCCTTACTGCTTGCAAAAACAGGAACTTGCAACGGTGTTGGTGTAATCACCTCATTCATCGACCAGTAATCATAGAACAAAGTCAGTATGCAAGACACAAGCTCAATTGAGCTGGTGCCATCTCTTTCGCCTTCTTTGAACACTGCCTGGCATAACAATGCAATGATGTTGTCATTGTGAATGGATATGAATAAATGAGAAACTAAAGAACCTCAATAGACTTCGAGTCTCTTAAGCACCAGAAAGAACCCACCTTGACAGCTTCAGGCAAATCCTCTAAGCATTTTTCGGCATATCTGTCATCCAGAAGCAACAATCTCGTCGAACCCCTCCATCTTCTCCCCTTGAATTCATCCCCTAGCAACCCCCTCAAATCCTCTCCTTCTCTTTCTTCATCTTCAATCACCTCCACCACAGCAAATTTATTCCTCTTTACACCACCTTCTCTGTTTCCATCCCTCTTCTCATTAACCTCCCTTTTCTTCCCCTTCTTCGGCCGTGAAATCTTCGCCAAGTTCCTAAAATTCACGAAACCTCGTGAATTGAACGTCTCCGCAAGCCTCTCCCTGTACAGAACACCACTCAATCGCTCACCGTCGCCCTCGGCTCTCCCATAAATTCTCCTTCCTAGCTTCTCGCATACCTCTCCCTCGCCGGATTCCCGGGACTCGTTCCGGCTTCCGATGAGCTCAGCGACATCGTCTTCGACTTCGTCGCCTGGAACCCGGGCGACGTTGCAGACGCGAGGCCAGTTGAGGAGGTGCCCGCGGAGGCGGCTCTCGAGGGCGAAGCAGTCCTTGGAGGGCACGCGCAGCGCGGAAATCCTGAAAACCCGAGCGAAGCTCGCTTCGTCGAGCGAATCTTCGCATGCTTCCTCCTGATCAGAGTCTTTGAAGGATTGCGAGAGTATGGTGCCCTTTTGCAGCGAAGGTCCGTAGGGCAGAGGTGCCCCGGCGGCGTGGAGTTGAATGATGTCTGTGGCGGCGGCGGCGCGTGAGGTGATGGTGAAGAGGACTGAGCTGGGTTTAGAGTGAGGAGTGAGGCGGAATGTGGACGGTGAAATGGGAAAGGACAGGCGGTGGTAAGGTTTAAGCAAGAATTTAGCGACCATTGCCGCCGTTGTCGCCGCCGCCGCCGCCGTCGCCGTCGTCGTCCGAAGGAGAATGGACGGGTTTTGAAATGGAGATTTTATCATAGGCGAGCAAACGGATGGAGAGTGGGCAGAGCAAAAGAGAGGGACGAAAGTGCTATTGCCAGAGCCTCTGCTGGTGTTGACCGTTGCCCGGTGTCAACGGGTTGAAATGTGGGTGAACCGGGTATTGGTTGGACGCCAGGACCCGGTTCAACCCGTGCACTTGACCCGTTTAATCAACTGCTCTTTTCATGAAAAAAATTCATGAAAAAAGAAAAAGAAGTGCACTGACATGTTAAAATTGACTTTCACATATTATTAGATCTAAACTTTGCACCTTACTCTTTATCTCCGACAAAAAAAAAAAAGTGCATCGCTCACTTTAAATTTTTGAAAAATAATATACTCTTGAAATCTTTAGAAAACCAACCATTGACATATAATCTCTTTGCGCATTATTGTTCTTTATAATTTCTGAAATCTACTTAAAGAGCAAAAGGGAATTCTTTGCTTTTACTTGAGTCTACAACAACAATAATCTCTTTGCGCTATTTGGTTCCAAGAAAAGCCACTTTTTACAGAAATATTTAAGTGACAGAAATTATGTATAGCTTTTACTAATTACAAGACTAAATAGAATGAGTATTCTGACGTCGAGGCTATACACTTAGAGATGAAATTGTTAGGAATGTATGCAGGTGATTGGCAAGCGTAAAAGAAAAGTGCAAAATAAAAAAGCAAGAGCTAATTCAGTTTTGTTGGAAATTTATTAATATTCAGGAGAAGTTCAATTTTTTGAAATCCTCTTCTTCGAAAAAGTAATTTATAAATCAATTGACAAACAAAACGGATCCCATTATGAAACATCACTGTTCCATTACAATGATTGATTTGTTCCCGTGCGAATATATATTTGAAGATATCTTTAGGAACTAATCATTTTAATATTCTAGAAATAATCCGTCTGATAAATGCTTAGGTAAATATTGCACTTACTATGTTCCCAAACCCCGATTTGTAAATGCCTTGGACTCATTTCTTTGCAAAACACGTTTAGAATGAGAGGTCTGATAAATGCTTAGTTAGGTAAATATTGCACCTTTCAGAATGGCTTCACCCCCATGATTTTCCATTTCATAGATGAACCTCACTGCTCGATCAAGCTCCCACACCTGGCCAAAATAAAGAGCAGCACTGCCACCATCAATTTCACTGTATTTTCCTTTCATTGTGCTTCCTGGGTCTCCAGAGAGGGGGAAAAAAAAAAGACCCCTGAGCTTCAATAAGAACTCATTCAAGTAACGGATCAGTAACCAGATTGCCTCTTCCTCTCCCAAAAACACAGCTGCTATCATCTATATCTACATAACCTTTGAAATAAATTTCATAAATCCAATTAAAAGAAGAAAAAATCACAAATTGATTGATCAATTAACTCATAACAGATGTTAATGAGTGAGCTGAAAATTACCTGCAAACAATGGGTCTGTACAGAAAAAGTGCCGTAAGACAGAACAAACCCAGATAAGAAATTGCAGTGATGAAGCTGCAGAAGCGAAAATCCAACATAGAATTTTTAGCTTCATCCTCCTGTTCTGAGAAATGGGTGTGGATGAATACATACTCTCTCTCAAGAACCATAAATTAAAACCACTCACTCTAAATTTGTGACTCGCGCGACTCGCCAATTGACTAGAACCAATGAAATGAGCCCCGGTCGAACAAGTACACAGAGCGAAACGAGCTAACAACTAACATCGCCATCCTCGCGAAGCAAGTAAATGGAGACAGAGCAGAGAGAGAACGTGGCAAACCCAGACCCTAGGCGATCCAGCCCCGCATTCGTCGATCCACACGAGCGTACCCAGACCCTGGGCGACCCTCGGCCACCCTCAGCGACCGTCGGTGCGGCATCAGCCCGGCAACCAGATCTGCATCTGGAATTCAGATCTGGGCTCATCGGCAGACCGGCAAGCCCAGGCGACCGCCGCCGGTGGCGCACACCGGCATCTCTCCGCTGCTCTGCGACCAGACACGATATGTCCTCATGGAGGGTAAAAGGGGAATATGTGAAACTTAGTGAGGGCAAGATGGGAAGAAGAAATTAAATTTTCCTTTTGAACACAATTCATTTGGAGCCGATCTCCAGACCCCAAAGTGTATCCAAAAACATTTTCTAAGAACTCCTACTTTTTTCTCAAGGACTTTAGAAATCTAAATTTCTTGGAAAAGCTTAATTACTCGTAATTTCTTTTCTTGTGATTTAAATCGAAATTACATGTCTCTAGAGCATGCAATTGATGGCCTATTTTTAATGATATTCAATGTATTCAATAACGGTGAATTGATGCGAGAGATTGTGAGTAAGAGGAGAAACAGGAAATTCAGCCAACCCCTATCACAAACTTAACCTACTCGGCCATGTATGTAATCGTAATCCAAGCAAATTTTTGTTAATCAAATTCCGACATTCTTTTAACATCGCAATTATATGGTTTCGGCTTTGGGTCCCCTCCAAGCAAGGAGACTATCCAAGGAGACGAAATCTTGGGGACCAGTCAATCCACCAAATTCAAACTCGGGTAACAAACCCGAAGTGCTAAGATCAATCCATGTGGCTCTACCGCGTGCGCAACACGGTCCGGACGAGAGGCCTATCATGCCAACGCTAACAGCAGTTCTGCCCTTGAGTAAGTAAAATGGCATGGCCTCCGCCTCAAGAGCCTGGCTTCTTCAATGAAAGAGATCTGTCTGACATGGAATACTCATCATACGAGCAGGACCTTTCTTCCAACATGCATTGAAATTTACTTCACTGGAGAGTCGATAATATTCAAAGGCTCCTATCATCAAAATGCTTATTTGTTTTGATCACATTACAATGATCTTGAGCTTAGACAGTTGAGATAAACGGATTGGAAGAGATTTACTCACAGTTTTGAGGAAAATAACATAGCATTCCTGCTATAAGTTGTACTACCTATGAGGGCTGATATATTGAGGTTTTTGCAAGTTGTGGTATCTCAAGTAAAATGTGTTCGTGTATGTTGGGTTACAATATTGCTCGCAATAATACCTAGCACTCCATTGCGACATTACGGATACATATGGGCACTAAATGGCCAAAATTGAGATTTTAGGATGCCAAAAAGCTTGAAAGAGCCAATAAAATAGAAAGCTCCAGCTTTATTATTTTCACAATGGTCATAGCAAATTAGCAACCATAACTCAATTGAGCTCATATCGAGCTTCCTGTTTCTTGATGGAGACAAATTCCACCATAATTCAATTAGGCAATAAAGCTCAAATCTGGTTTCTTTTGCACTAGGAAGTCACAAGTGCAGCCTTTCAGCAACGAATCACACGAAACAAGCTGAATCTCATGTCTGAAAAGCTATCGAGCTTCCATTAGAGAGACAGTAACATCATTCACTGAATTGAGATCAGGTCTGCAAAGAGGTAGTTCTGGCATTTTCTGAGTCCTTATATGTGAGAAAGCCGGCTGCTTTGGAGAAGGTAGAGTTAACAGTTCATTCGTGAGCATCGTCAACACTTCTGACATAGTTGGCCTATCAGCTGCGATCTCTTGAACACACAGAAGAGCCACATTAATATGTCTCATCAGTGTACCATCAGAGTTGTGATGTTCTAACACCGAATCCACCAAGCAGAGAACTCTGTCTTCTTGCCACAGTTGCCAAGCCTGAAAAGCAAGAGAGGGCCATGTGCTAATCTTGTCAAGACAATGCATAGGGAGAGCTACCTTATGGTGAAACAAAAAAGGCACCTGATCCTAATTACATAGACAAACTAGAGGAGCAAAAAAGGATAAACATTAAAGTACAAAGATGATTCTCTTTTTGTACGAGCACAAAGCTTCTTACATGTCCGAGAAGATCCATTGAATCCGTCTGATAAAAGCCAGTATTCTTTTTGCCGCTTATTATCTCCAGAAGCAGCACTCCGAAGCTAAACACATCCGACTTTGTGGAGACCACCCCCTCCAAGGCATACTCCGGAGACATGTAGCCACTAAATATCAATCAATTGGGGTCAGGTTCTATAATTACCACGAGATTTCATAGAGCACCCCCAAAAGCACCTTTCTTTGCAAAAACATGTATAGTCAAATGACAGGTCTCATAAATGCTTAGATAAATATGGCACTTACTATGTTCCCACAATTCGATTTGTGTTTGCCTCAGACTCATTTCCACCAAACATCTTTGCTAGGCCGAAATCGGATATCTTGGGATTCATGTCACTATCCAACAGAATGTTGCTAGCCTTGAGGTCTCTGTGGACAATGCGTAGTCTGGAGTGTTGATGAAGATAGATAAGCCCTTGAGCAATTCCTTCAACAATGTGTGCACGTGTTTCCCAATTTAGGAGATGCCGTTTTGCTTGATCTGTTCCAATTTGATATTACTAAGACATTATTTTGAATGAATTAACATAAAAAGTTAAAACTAAGTGATGACACATATTCCTGAGGGGGTGCAAAACAGCTCACCGAACAGGAATGAATCTAAGCTTTTGTTGGACATGTATTCGTAGATTAGAATCTTTTCATCTCGCTCTAAGCAGCAGCCCAGGAGTCTAACAAGGTTCTTGTGTTGTAGCTTGGCTACTAGCATTGTTTCGTTTCTCAACTCTAACATCCCTTGAGCAGACTTCTTGGAAAGCCTCTTCACTGCTACGCGTTTTCCGTTCAGTAATTTACCCTGGAGAGATTTTACTTGCATAGCCTTTACTAATGCAAACTTGCCACTTCCAAATAAAATTTGCAAGACAATAAAAGCTACTACCTTGTAAACTGGTCCAAAACCTCCTTCTCCTAGCTTGTTTGAATTCGAGAAGTTCTGTGTCGCTGCATTTACACTTGAAAAGCTAAACAAAGGCAACCAAGCATCCTTTGTAATCTTTTCATTTCCAATTCCTTTTTCAGAAGTTTCATTTGTCCTAGCAGCAATGCTCTTATCCACATCAAACAGCAAAATGTCCTGAGTCGGTCCCATTTTACCTGTTCATCAAAGCCACATCCACGTTATGTTTTTTATACCTTGAGAGACCCCAAAACAATAAAAAGGAGAAAAAAAGATCAGAAGACTTGCCCTTCCTTTTCTTTTTCCATTGGCAACCCATGTAGGTGGTTAGGAAGAGAGCAACAAGAGGAAAAGCAGAAGCTAGGGCTATCTTCAGTGTTTTGTTAATCCCTGAAAAAACATACATTTGAAGAAAGTAGAAGTCTTCTGCAGAAAACTAACATAATATATCGACAGGATTAGAATAATGCCTCTACCTCGGGAGTTTTGGAGCTCAGATGCGACAAGTTTGATGTATATTGTATTACTGTTAGGATCATCTTCAGAGAGCTGCCTCAGATTTAAGAGGTCTTGATACCACAGCAAACACCTGCCAGTGCCACTGCCATTATAAGCATATGCAGTGCAAGGACAATCACCTGAGCAGGCTGATCTACACGCTTTAGAGGATAATTTTTCGGATGCATTGTAATACAGTGGAAATGTCACATGGTTCATCTTGAGGAATCCGTCATCACCTTTTGCATATCCCATTTGCCCACACTGCAACAGTTTTTTCCTCACACACCCTCCAGATGTATCGTTCTGTTGCCACTTCTCCTGATCCGAGGGCCTAAATCCATCCAAGCAGGCACAAGAAGGAAAAGTATTGTCGCTGCATCTGCTGAATGAACCACAGAACTTGTAGACATCACATGACTCCCGTGGTTGAGTCCAAAACAGAACCCAATCCTTCGAACCCTCTAGCCAGCTGAGTTGTTCAATCTGCCCAGACAGGTCTATAACCAATCTTGTACTTGCATTTGACGAACTATAAACCGAATATGTGAAATAAACCTCATTGGGATTGTTAATGAAGCTGTAATTGAAAATATAGTTTAATCTCATCTCAGGAACAAGTGAAAATGTTTGTGAATCTCTATTCCAAGGCCCACTAGTCCAATATTTCTCACTACCTTTGAGAATAACAAAATCATCCAAGCTTTCGGAACCTAATCTCAGGGAGAAATCCCCAGGGCTAGGGTCCATGGCATTCTTCCACGACGTCAGCGCCCATACCTTTTTAGTCTCTCTGCTGTATCCAAGCTTCATTCCAGGCAGAAAAGTATCCGAAGGATCATCAAAACTCTGCCACAGTATTGCTTCCGAGCTCTCCTCCCTCAATACAAAATTTCCCGAATCCAACAGCGTAGCGCTGACGTTGCCACTGACGGAATTATCGCTCAGGTGGTAGGTTGTCCTGCCACCCTGGATCACAAGATTGGCTCCGTCTATGGCAAGAGCAGGAGCGGAGGTGGTGAGAGGCTGGTCTCGATTACCCACCCAGACAACGGTTCTTTCCTTAATCTTCTTGTACCATATTCCGAGGTACGTATCAGAAGAATTTCCTGGGGAAAAGAAACCCAACTCAAATACCCCACCAGAAGATACTAGAGTGTCTGAGCCTGTGAGACTCTGTCCCACTGAAATCGTGCTCGTTGCAGCAGCAACAACAACAGAGAATCGAATGCAATGGCACGAGAACATCAACAAGGACAGGAGGGCCAGTTTCATTGTCGGCATATTCGTGTTGCGGGGTGAATCCATCGAAGTGGTTGCTGTTCGGGCTGATAATGGTTCACGGAATTGCCGAAGAAACAGAGAGGACTTTTCTTCTGGTTACAATTCCATGGGAAGTGATACATGATAGGAGGGAGACGTGCAGAGACTTGGCAGCTCTCAAAGTCTTGGCACCCGATGTCTTGTAGCGACAAATCAATGGATACACTCCACGAAGTTACGTCCGACGAATATCATTTAGCCTTTTGAATGAAACGCCCCGCGATGGCTTTTCTACCCACAAGTCAATGGATGCACGTGTTAAATATGCGTGGCTTTTGACCAAGTCAAAAGAGAGAAAAGTAAGAAAAAAATAAAATAAAATAAAATAAAAGGAAGATCGGAAAGTCAAAGAAGAGATAAAAAGAGGAGAAGGGACGTTCGGCTCCTCTCTTTTTAACCGAGGGCTCGCGCAAGGAGCAAGGGAGAGAAAATAGAGAAAAAAGAGAGAGGGAAGAAAGAAAGAAGAAGAAAGCAGAGGAGTACTCACCGCAAATACCTCGTCTAATGCAATGCTTGGTAAGTACTCGTGCCCCTCATTCGTCCAATTGAAGTAGTTCTCGAAATTAGGTGATATATTCGAAGTTTTGTTATAATCAAGCCTCAAAATCCGATTTTTAAGTTATCAAGCTATAGTATTTCTTGGAATGGTGGATTGTGGCATTGTAGAGCTGTGAGACTTGACGGTCATTGATTTGAAGTGACGGTTTTTTGATAGCAAGATTTTAGGGTTTCATGTATTTCGGGTTGCGTTTAAATTTGAATAATCATTTCGGATAAGTAATTTGTTGACACGTAAGAGTTATTTTATTAGCATTTAAGTTTAGTTTAGCCAAGTCATAGTTAATTTAGCATTTTACTTGGTTTTGATATTATTTCTCACATATGCAAATTCGTTGATTCAAATTGTTTTTTTATCGTAGGCATTTCCAAATGAGTGGTACTATCTCATTTTTTAATTGAAAAGTATGAAGTGTATTATGTACAAATTGCAATTTGGATAAAAGGTAAAAGTAATGGATCGGGCATTTACTACATTTTATTCATTTAAGAATGGTTTGAGAAATGTTTTATGGAAGGTGTTGTGAAAGTTTAAATGTGTATATTACAATGAGAACTGATTTATAAAATGGGTTCTTTGATAATTTGGGAAACATTCAATGAGAAAGATCTTTCAAAATGTTACTACATTATGAAATGAATTCCAAAATGGTGTGAGAAATGTGTGTGTGTGTCTATATATATATATATATATATATATATATATATATTATGTCCAGTGAATGGAGTTGGAAAAGAGGATATAGTTTGGGTTTGCTAAACCTTTTCGAGAAAGAATTGCGTTGACTTGCATATAATTTATGAAAGTTGATATAACGGTATGCGAAACCGATTTATAATATGGATTCTAAATTGATTTTATGGAGATAATTGATTTGTGAAAAGTTATGTTTTGGTTTGCGAAGCCAATTGTGATGTGGACTAATAAAGGGCTAAATGTTACGCAATAACATAATTTCGTGGGAGCCATCTTTAGAATCTTGTACTATTAATATGTATTGGAAAATGATTAAGTGCTACACAATAATGTAATTTCGTAAGAACCACCTCTAAAGCCTTATACTACTCAAGGGCTAAGTGCTACATGATGTTGTAAGTCTCGTGAGCTACCTCTAAGACCTCAAGATGTAATGGGATACGAGTTTAGAAAATAGAATGAACTATTGACATGAGATATGACGAGTTTGATTATTGAACTAAACCGGTGATATTTGTTTTAATATTATGGATGAACAAGAAATTATGTTATTGATATAGCAAGTTCGAAGTAGCATATAAATCATGTTATTGTTGTAAGTTGTTATATTTTGGATTGACATAAATGAGTCATGATTTAAGTTTTAAATGTGTAATGTGGAGGATTGATTTGCTAAGAAGATATTTACTCCTCACTAAACTGTGATTGCTCACTCATTTTCTTTCTAATCTTTTCAGGTCCCTCGGTAAGCAACTTATAGAGTGAGAGTGATATCAAAGAGGACTTTTGGAGGTTGGATTCGAGTGGTTAGAGGCTGTGTTCTTTGGATGGAATGATGGCCGTGTCATTCTCATTTCCTACTAAGGTTTAAGGTGTGACGGCATATATTGTGAAAGGCAAGCAATCGAACAAGAAAATAGACAGAATAAATAAAATAAATCAGACAAGCGATTCACGTGGTTCGGTCTTAGTTAACTACGTCCAAGAGGAGAAGAACAAAGAATTTTACTATAAATCAAGCAATGCAGTGGAGATTACAACCACACTCGACTCAATCAAACACTCTTACTATTTTTCAAAACCCAATTACGCTTAATAACTCACGCAGTGTTTAGCCTCACAATTCTTCGCTAAATTATCTTTCCATCTCGCGAAAGAATTATACATAAATTCTTATCATAAACAAAGTACATGATGAACTTTCATTTTTCAGTTTTTTCTATCGTTATTGATTTGCTTCAACTCAATCAAGCCTAACTCTAATATCAATTGTTGCAAAAGATAAGTAATCGAATAATAAAATAGATAAAATAAAGAAAATAAGTCGGATATTAGATTCACCTGATCTAATCATAGTGATCTAGGTTTATGGGAAGAGCAGCAACAACAGTATACACAGCACAAAATTACTGCCTTCATCGAGTTTTTAATTAATTTATATCATTAAATAGTAAAATTCGTCATATGAGCCGGAGTGGCCATCGGACACGACTAGAAATCATGTGGACTCTGCCCGCAGGATCGAATCTTGCCCCTAGAGAAGTCGCTGCAGCTGATGCACGTCGTTCGGTCGCGGACTCGTAGTGCAGTGTGCTGCTTAATGCTTATGCATTAATTACCCAGTTGGAATCGTTGATGTTTCTTCTCTTGCCAATCCATTTTGTCCCTATCAATCTTCTGAATCTAACTTCAGGATCAGAACTGGTGCGTGACGTGCTACTACTTCGTTATACATTTTATGTGGAGGTCACTTCTGCACGCTCCGCTTCCTGTTCTACTCTTCTCTCTTCTTCCAATGAGCTTCTATTCTCAGATCGCGGGAGGCACTTGTTCTCTCACATTTTAGTAGTAATTAGAGCTATCAGTTTGAATGGACCATTTTCTTTTCCACAATGTTCTTGTATTTATCTGTGGTGTATCGGTGCTAGAGATTGTAGGTGGGAGGAGAAACAGGAAATTCAGCCATCCTCTATCGACAGCTTAACCTACTTGGCCACGTACGCAATCATAATCCGAACAAACGTTCAGTTATACAAATCCTACAATTCTTTCAGCGTCGCAATTATCTGGTTTTGGTTTTTGTCCCCTCCAGGCATGGAGACTGTCCAAGGAGACGAAATCTTGTGAACTAATCGATCCGTCAAATTTGGTAACAAATCCGAAGCGCTAAGATCAATCTGTGCGGCTCTGCTACGTGCGCAACACAGTCCAGACGAGAGGCCTGATATGCCAACACCAACAGTAGTTCTGCTGTTGAGTAAGCGACATGGCATTGCCTCTGCCTCAAGAGCCTGGCTTCTTCGATGAATAGATCTGTCTGACATGGAATACTCATCCAACGAAAAGGACATTTCTTATAACACGCTTTGAAAGTTACTTTTCTAGAGAGTCGGTAATTTTTAAAGGCTCCATTCGTCAAAATTCTTAGTTGTTTTGATCACATGTATAGTTGCAACGATCTTGCACTTAGACAGTTGAGATTCGCAGATTGGAAGAGATTTATTTGCAGTTTCAATGAAAATAACACAGCATTCCTGCTATAAGTCGGTACTGTCTATCGGGGCTGATTTATTGAGGTTCTTGCTAGTTGTGGCGTCTCAAGTAAAATGCGTCTGTATACTTCAGGTTACAACATGCTCACAGTACTACGGAGCACTTTATTGCAACGTTACGAAGACATGTAGGGGCTGAACGCCAAAATTGAATTTCAGGATGCAAAAGATCTTAACAGAACCACTAAAATAGAAAGCTCCAGCTCTATTATTTTAACAGTGATCATCTCAACCATAACTCAATTGAGCTCATATCGAGCTTCCTGTTTCTTGATGGAGACAAATTCCACCATAACTCAATTACACAATAAAGCTCAAATCTGGTTTCTTTTGCACTAGGAAATCACAAGTGCAGCCTTTCAGCAAAGAATCACACGAAACAAGCCCAATCTCATGTCTGAAAAGCTATCGAGCTTCCATTAGAGAGACAGTAACGTCATTCACTGAATTGAGATCAGGTCTGTACAGAGGCGGTTCTGGGATTTTCTGAGTCCTTATATGTGAGAAAGCTGGCTGCTTTGGAGAAGGTAGAGTTAACAGCTCATTCGTGAGCATCGTCAACACTTCTGACATAGTTGGCCTATCAGCTGCGATCTCTTGAACACACAGAAGAGCCACATTAATATGTCTCATCAGTGTACCATCAGAGTTGTGATGTTCTAACACCGAATCCACCAAGCAGAGAGCTCTGTCTTCTTGCCACAGTTGCCAAGCCTGAAAAGCAAGAGACAACTATGTGCTCATGTTGTCAAGACAATGCTTAGGGAGATCTACCTTATGGCGACACAAAAAAGGCACCTGATCCTAATTAAATAGCCAAACTAGAGGAGCAAAAAAGGATAAACATATGAGTACAAAGATGATTCTCTTTTTGTACAGGCGCAAAGCTTCTTACATGTCCAAGAAGATCCATTGAATCCGTCTGATAAAAGCCAGTATTCTTCTTGCCGCTTATTATCTCCAGAAGCAGCACTCCGAAGCTAAACACATCCGACTTTACAGAGATGATTCCCTCCAAGGCATACTCCGGAGACATATAGCCACTAGATATCAATCAATGGGGTCAGGTTCTTTAATTATCACAAGGGACTCCATAGAGCAACCCAAATGCATCTTTCTTTGCTGAAAATGTATAGTCAATGAAAGGTCTGATAAATGCTTCGTTAGGCAAACATTGCACTTACTATGTTCCCACAATTCGATTTGTGTTTGCCTCAGACTCATTTCCACCAAAAATCTTTGCTAGGCCGAAATCAGCAATCTTGGGGTTCATTTCACCATCCAATAGAATGTTGCTAGCTTTGAGGTCTCTGTGGACAATGCGCAATCTGGAGTGTTGATGAAGATAAATAAGCCCTTGAGCGATTCCTTCAATAATGTGCACACGCTTTCCCCAATTTAGGAGACGTCGTTTTGCTTGATCTGTTCCAATTTGATATTACTAAGACATGATTTTGAATGAATTAACATAGGAAGTTAAATTGAGTCATGGCGTATATTCCCGAGGGGAACAAAACAGTCTACCGAAGAGGAAGGAATCTAAGCTTTTGTTGGGCATATATTCGTAGATTAGAATCTTTTCATCTCGCTCTAAGCAGCAGCCCAGGAGTCTAACAAGGTTCTTGTGTTGTAGCTTGGCTATAAGCATTGTTTCATTTCTCAACTCTAACATCCCCTGAGCAGACTTCTTGGAGAGCCTCTTCACCGCTACATGTTTTCCGTTCAGTAATTTACCCTGGAGAGAATTCACTTGCATATTATTTACCAATGCAAACTTGCCATTTTGAAATGGAATTTGCAAGACAATAAAAGTTACTACCTTGTAAACTGGTCCAAAACCTCCTTCTCCTAGCTTGTTTGAATTCGAGAAGTTTTGCGTCGCTGCAGTTACACTTGAAAAGCTAAACAAAGGTAACAAGGCATCCTTCATATTCTTTTCATTTCCAATTCCTTTTTCAGAAGTTTCATTTGTCCTTGCAGCAACGCTCATATCGACATCAAACAGTAAAATGTCCCGAGTCGGCCCCATTTTAGCTGTTCATCAAAGGCACATTATTATTTTCACACCTTGAGAGACCTCAAAACATAAAAAAAAGGAGAAAAAAAGATCAGAAGACTTGCCCTTCCTTTTCTTTTTCCATCGACAACCCATGTAGGTGGCTAGGAAGAAAGCAAGAAGAGGAACAGCAGAAGCTAGGGCTATCTTCAGTGTTTTGTTAATCCCTGAAAACATGCATTTGAAGAAAGTAGAAGTCTTCTGCAGAAAAATAACATAATATGTCAACAGGATTAGAATAATGCTTCTACCTCGGGAGTTTTGGTGCTCATAAGCAGCAATTTTGATGTATATCGTTTTGCCATCAGGATCACCTCCAGAGAGTTGCCTTAGATTTAGGAGGTCTCCATGCCACAGCAAACACCCGCCACTGCCACTGCCACTATAAGCATATGCAGTGCAAGAACAATCACCTGAGCAGGCTGATACACATGCTTCAGTGGATATTCTGTCCGAGATATTGTACATCGGAAATCTCACGTGGTCCATCCTGAGGAATCCGTCCTTATCACCATTTCCATATCGCATTTGCTCACACTGCAATGGTGTTGTCCTCACACAACCTGCAGATGTATCATCCTGTCGCCACTTCTCTGGATCCGAGGGCCTAAATCCATCTAAGCAGGCACAAAAAGGAGAAGTATAGTTGCTGCATCTGCTGAATGAACCACAGAACTTGTAGACATCACATAGGTCCCGTGGTTGAGCCCAAAACAGAGTCCAAGCCTTCGAAATCGGTGGCCAGCTGACTTGTTGTATCTGTCCATGCAGGTCCATAACTACCCTTGTGCTTGTGTTAACACCCGAACTTTTAAGCGAATATGTGAAATAGCTCTCGTTCTGATTGCTAATGAAGCTGAAATTGAATATATAGTTTAATCTCATCTCAGGGAGAAGAGAAAATGTTTGTGAATCTCTATCCCAAAGCCCACTAGTCCAATATTTCTCACTACCTTTCAGGACAACAAACTCATCCGGGCTTTCGGAATCTATTCTCAGGGAGTAATATCCAGGGCTAGGATCTGTGGCGTTCTTCCACGAAGTCAGCTTCCATTCCTTTCCAGTCTTTCTGCTGTAACCAAGCTTCATTCCAGGCAGCAAAGTATCCGAAGGATCATCAAAACTCTGCCACAGAATTCGTTCCGAGCTATCCTCCCTCAATACAAAATTCCCCGAATCCAACAGCGTTGCGCTGACATTGCCACTGACAGAATCATCGCTCAACTTGTAGGTCATTTTGCCATCCAGGATCACAAGATTGGCTCTTTCTATGGCAAGAGCAGGAGCGGAGGTGATGAAAGGCCGATCTCTGTTACCCACCCAGACATAGGTTCTGTTCTCAATCTTCTTGTACCATATTCCGAGATATGTGCCAGAAGACTTTCCTGGGGAAAAGAAACCCAACTCAAATACCCCACCAGAAGATACTAGAGTGTCTGAGCCCGTGAGATTCTGTTCCACTGAAATCGTGCTCATTTCAGCAGCATAAACGACAGAGAATCGAATGCAATGGCACGAGAACATCAACACGGATAGGAGGGCCAGTCTCATAGTCGGCACATTCGTGTTGCAGGGTGAATCCATTGAACTGGTTGCTGTTCGGGCTGATAACGGTTCGGGGAATAGCCGACGAAACAAAGAGAACTATTCCTCTGGTAACAATTCCCCGGGAAGTGATACATGAAAGGAGGGAGACGTGCAAAGACTTGGCAACTCTCAAAGTCTTGGCACCCGATGTCTTGTAGCGACAAATCAACGGATACAACTCCACGAAGTTACGTCCGACGAATACTATTTAGTCTTTGAATGAGACGCCCGCACCATGGCTTTTCTTCTACCCAGGAAACAATGGATTCGGGAAATATCAAATCTATATTGCTATAGAGTAAATTTAACCGAATGATGTGGACGTGCCGGAGTGGTTATCGGGCATGACTAGAAATCATGTGGGCTCTGCCCGCGCAGGTTCGAATCCTGCCGTTCACGGTTTTTTATCCTCTTCCTTTTTCTTTTTTCTTAGGATCACAAGATGAAGCTTCGACAGCTTAATCTGCAGGGGACACATTGACGATCTAAAGCAATGTACCGCCGGAGATCCATGGAGTGCCACCGTATATGATGCCTAGAGCCCCGATCTTTCCGCAGTACATACATAGGTGAAAAGCGATCGTAGGAACTTAAAATTTGAGAGCTTGAGGAACGGTTTTCTTCAAAATCAAGGGCTCCAGGGCCATGCCATAAATGCCCTGCTTTATCCAGGTTATGATATGTAAGGCCAACATCCGCGCATGCAATGAGCTCAAAGTCTTTTGTTGGCCAAGAGATCCAACAGCCGGGGCAATAAATGCCATTGTGGGTGCGGAGATAAACCTTGACTCAGCGCAAGCTCATACCATAAAACAAGACAAAATTTGCAGTGGCGTCCACCTGAAGCACCAGTAAGTACAATTTCAACATAAACTTTTTGGCTTCCGATATATCTCGTGCCGAATAGGTCAGTAGGTATAACCTTTAACAACCGCAGAGTGAATAACTGTTAAAATATATTCCAAGTTTGAACTTACGAACAAAACCTGACTCGAGATAAATTAGAAGAAAGTTTTGTCAATTAAAGAAACATTAGAAATTTGGATATATTTGCGGACATTCAGAATGGAGTAAATCAGAGTACGGTTATTTTCTTTGGCGATTTGGAGTCGACAAAAGAAACGGGAAGTCCAATTGGCCAGTTTCCTTTTCAAATTAAATGAGATCTTTGACCGCGAAATTCCCTGAATGGTTGTTGTCTCTATTCCCCCCGGCTGGGGAAGAAATGGTTGTTGTCTCTATTCCCCCCGGCTGGGGAAGAGAGGCTTGTTCAATGCCCACTTGGTTCAGAGTTGTCAAAATCAAAGTCTGACTAACCGATTGAATGGGTTTATAGAAACATTTCCGTATACGATTTCGACTCTTTGGTAGTGGACTTTGAATTTGACAATGAGTCGATCAACTTGGGTTTCATATATTTAGAAAATATCTTTGCTGCAATGGGAACGGACTTCTAGAAGCGCCACCTGAGTGCTTCGTGTTTTGTTGTTATTGTCGTTAAGTCTTGAAGCGTCGTATATTGAGCATTTGGCAGCAGGTTCGTTATTCTTGTCCGTGAATTACATCCAAGAAGAATTAGTGCTCCGGCCAATTTAATCTTGTGAGTTCAAGATTTGTGTGTAATTCCTTTATGAAATTGAGAAATTATTTCGCAAGAAATTATAAAGCTAAACACTGCTTGAGTTATTGTGTGTAATTGGACTTGAAAAACATTACGAATATTTTAGTGACTCAAGTATGTGTTGTATATCTGTTGTATCGCTTGATGTATAGTAAAATTCGTTGCTACTTTCTTCATGAATGTAGGTGACTACGATCGAACCACGTAAATCGGTGTCTAATTTATTTTATTTATTATGACTACTTTATTGTTCGATCGCTTGCTTTCCGCAACAATTGGTATCGGAGTCAGGCTTAGTTGAGTTGAAGCGAATCGATGGCGACACAAGACGGAAAAGTTAGAATCAATAGATTTGATGAGAAGGTTGGTTTCTGGAATATGCGGATTAAAAAATCATCTCTATCAGATGAAACTGCACTTGGCCTTATCTAGGCAAAAGCTAGAGATGATAAGCAAGCTAACTAGGAATTGTTAGATAGATAAGTTATGGGTATTATTCGGTTAACGTTGACTCATAACGCCACATTTAATATTGTGAAGGGGAAAACCACTACAGGTTTGATAAAAGCCATGTTGGATATATAGGAGAAGCCCTCTACAATCAACAAAGTTTATTCGATGCAATGTCTGTTTAACTTGAAGATGAGCGAAGGTGTGCCAATTGCAAATCATATCAATAAATTCAATGTGATTTTTAGTCAATTGAGTTCAATTGAAATTGACTTTAAAGACGAGGCACATGATTTAATTATGTTATCCTTATTGCCCGATAGTTGGTATATACTATTATTGGTGTTAGTAATTCTTCTTGGTCAACGAGTTTGAGGTTTGATTGGGTTCAAGATTTAATTATGAGTGAAGACATCCATAGAAAAAAATCTAGTGAACCTGCTTTAATAGCTGAAAATAGATGAAGAACTAGTACACATGTTAGTAAGAGTAGTATAAATACGAACAGACATAGTCAATCTAACATGAACAAACGTAATCAGTTTAAGACTAGTGGTGTCGTTTATTAGAGTTGTGGTAAGAAAGGGCGTCTTTGAACGAATTGCTTTAAATTGAAAAACAAGAAGGGTAAAGAAATTATTGTTGATCTTGCAAATAATGTTACAACTATAGCTGTCAATAATTTGAATGGCACGTTCAAGAGTTGAAAAAGAAATTGATTTCTTCGAGTGCCCTGGATTCAACTGGATGTCAGCATATTTCAAAATGCGGAATTCTAAAAGTTGTTTAAGGTGCTTTGGTGATAATGAAATGAATCAAACACAATGACCTGTATGAACTTCAAGGTGAAACGGTGACAGATTTCACCGTGGAGACGTCGGATGCATCTATTCGAAAGTCTGAATTATATGTGTTTTGGGGGCACATTAGCAAGAGAGCTTGGAATTTATATATGTGTGTGTGTGTGTGTGTGTGTGTGTGTGTGTGTGTGGTTATGTTGCTATTGAGCTGAATGTATGCAGGTGTTGTGTTTAGATCAACGGCAAAAAATGCGGTTCATGTGAGACACATTCAAATTCAATATAAGTCCTCAAAATGGAACTAAAGAAAACAAAAAAATTATGGGGGGGGTCAAACTAACTTTCTTGAATAACAAACTTCTTTAAATTTAAATTAAGAAAATAAAAATAATAATTAAATAATAGAAATAATATTGAAATTCTAATAAAAAAAATTAAAATAACAACAATTTTCGTTTGTCAAAGAAACCACAAAAATTGCAAAACTAATTCACTTAGTTGTTTGCAAGTTATTATAATTTCCTTCGAGAAAGAGTGCTAGATTTATACTAACGATTGTTAATGACTATTCGAGAAAGACATGGGTGTTTGCACTAAGGCACAAATTTAATGTTGTTGTCAAGATCAAGGAGTTAAGAGCTTTGATCGAAAAGGAGATTAGTAAGATGATGAAACAAGTGCAAACTAAACTCTCGAAGCTGTTAAACAAGTTCTGCATGAAGGATGACATAGTGAAACACCTCACTAGTGTCAATGTACCATAACATGTTGCGGAATTAATAAGCAAAATGATACTAAAGACAGCTCATAAAATACTCTTTAGTGCTGGTATGGTTAGGAGATTCCTAATGAATGCGTTTAGTACAACAAGCTACCTAAACAATAGATCTGCATCGACTACGATTAGATGTCGGACTCCCAAAAAAGTTTGATCAGGTAACATTGCTGATTATTTAGTTCTTAGAATATTCAATTGCTCATGTTATGTTCAAGTTAGTGATGGTAAGCTTGATAGAAGAGTAAGAAAGTGCATATTCCTAGATTATTAGCAGAGAAGATATATTTGACGAATCTCCAGTACTTCTAGCTAACAGTGTTATTAGCAATGTTTATATGGATTTGAAGGGTGTTCAACTTGAAATGGATTTGCAACTAGAAACTCTTGATGTAGTGGGTACTAACGAAATAATCAACACATACGGTGCTTCTAGCAAGATAGAGTATGTAGAGGCAACAATTGCCGTAATTGTCGATATTGACAAGGTACAAGTTCAATCTCTCGATAGGTATGGATACAATAATGACTTTACTTTATTTGTCGTAAAGGAGGTTATGTCGGAAAATCCTTGTAAAATAATTAAAAGTACTTGTGGAGTTGGTGTTCTAATGAGGTCGATGGTTATGGCGAAGTTCAAGCTTGGCTTGGACTTGGAAAATATCTATGGGGGTTAAGCTCATCGAGAGCTATGGGAGAATAGTAGTTTGAATTTTTAGCGAAGCGATTGTGATTTTGTTCAAATGTC
This sequence comes from Eucalyptus marginata, assembly GCA_014182565.1. Lineage (NCBI taxonomy): Eukaryota > Viridiplantae > Streptophyta > Magnoliopsida > Myrtales > Myrtaceae > Eucalyptus > Eucalyptus marginata. Next base: position 41,516,384 of record CM024590.1, on the reverse strand, counting down.
GATCCAAAGTGGGGATTGTTAAAATATAATTCGAGTTTGAACTCATGAATGAAACCTAGCTCGCGATAAATTACAAGAAAGTCTGGTCGATTGAAGGAAATTAGAAATTTGAATATATTCATGGATGTTCAAAATCAAGCAAACCAAAGTACGGTAATTTATTTGGCGATTTGGAGTCGGCGAAGAAACATAACATAAACGGAAAGTTTAACCGGATGGTTTCCTTTTCAAATTAAGTGTGATCTTTGACCAATTCAAAATTGGACTTCTGGGGTGAGTTCATGTAAATATTTCCATATATGACTTCGACTCTTTGGTAGTGAACTTTGAATTTAACCATGAGCCGGTCAACTTGCGTTTCATATATTTAGAAAATGTCTGCTGCAATGGGGATGGACTTCTCGAAGCACCGCGTGAGCGCTAGGTGTTCCACCATTACTGCGGTGAAGTCTTGAAGGGCTGCGCAATAGGTCCGTTGTTCTTATTTGTGAATTACATCCAAGAAAAATTAGTATTCAAGTCAATTAAATCTTTCGAGTTTAAGATTTATGAGTAATTCACTCGTCAGATTGAGAGATTATTTTGAGAAAAATTATAGACCTAAACACTACGTAAGTTATTGAATGTAATTAGATTTGAGAAACACTGAATGTATTTGAATGATACGAATATGGTTGTAATCTTCATTGTATTGCTTTATCTATAGTAGAATTCGTTACTGCTCTTCTTATAACCGTAAATCATTACAATCAAATCGCGTAAATCTAGTGTCTGATTTTCTTTATTCTATCTATTTTATTGTTCAATCACTTGCTGACAAGCTGCTGAATTCATTGGCAAAGCCATCGAAAAGCAACCTTAGTTTTCTTGGCTTCCTTCTGATCTCGGCTGGCCAAGACACAGAAACCTTGATATAATTCGTTCGCATGTTCTCCTCGACAAAGCTTTACCTTCCATTGGTGCGACTCACAATTCAACCTGTAAGTATGTGTGTTTATGTGTTTATTAGAGGTGTTAAATGGGTTGCACAACCCATTTATTGATCCATTTATAGTTAAATGGGTCATTAATGGGTCAAGTTTTATTTCTTAAAACACCTATAATGAGTTTTAATGGGTCAAGATTAAGATATATGGAGTGCTTAAATGGGTGAGCTCTCTGACCCATTTAAGACCCATTTATCAACCCATTACAAAGGAACCCCTTTATTTTAACTCACCATCTCTCTCTAGTCTCTTCTCTCTTTAACTTTACAATTTTTTTTTTATTTATAAAAACCGAAAATATAATTATTTTTGATTTCTTTTTTCTTTTTTTTTTCTTTCTTCTTCCTCCGTTCGCCGGCACGGCGATGGCCGGCGACTGGCCAGGCGAGCTCCACGATCGAGTGGCCTCCTATTTTAATTATTCTAGGTTTTTATTTCACATCCTTGGTCCCCCAAAACCCACAAGATTATATCCAAAGATTGGATAAAGAAAAGGAAAATAATAGGATTTTATAGCAAGACAAGGAAAACCTCCAAGCAAACCTCACATCCATGGAGGAGGGTCCACCTGCGCTTAGTGTTTTGTCACATTCCCTCTCATCTTATTAGCATACTCGCCAACCTCATGACTGCGATTACTCAGCAGATGGTCTCCAAAATCCCGTAACCGTGCTTGTCGAAACGAGCGTAGAAGAGGGTATACGTAAATGTACGATCGTACATCACCGACGTACGATTTTTGAAATAAAAATAATTAAAATTCGATTTTTTTGAAAATAAAAATAATTAACATTTTATTTTTAAAAATACAAATAATTAAAAATTTATTTTTTAAATAAAAATATTTAAAATTTATTTTTGGAAATAAAAATAATTAAAATTCGATTTTTAAAATAATTATTTTAAAAATTATACAAATTTTCCATTAAATTTGTGTTGTATACAACAATTTTAGTTTAAAATATATATATATATATATATATATATAATTTTTTGAAAAATTGTAAAAAATTGAAAAATTATTGATTGGATTTATATTGTTTGGAAGTTTTTAGTAATATAATCTTTTAAAAAAAAAAAACATAAGAATAAGTTTTCCTAATTTGGTTAAATATGAAAATATTTTATTAATATGGGTCGGGTCGGGTATGGGTTGGGTATGGGTCGGGTCGGGTATGGGTCAAAAAATTTACATTAGACATAAATGGGTCATAAATGGGTTAATGGGTCAATTTGGATCGACCCATTAATGACCCGACCCAAACCCGACCCAACCCACCCGTTTAACACCTCTAGTGTTTATATACATTTATACTATTTACCCTTGAAAGAAGTGCATGCAGGGAGAACTTTCAGCTTCTCAGTCTAAATTTGATCTTTGAATGCTGTTGTTCTAGCAAACGCTACACTCCGAGGAAGAGTAAACATCGCACACAACATCCATTTACCCGGCGCAACAAGACGAACCCTACGCATTTCTACTTGAACTGCCACCTCCGATAAGGCAATTCTTATCCTCTGCATTCACATTAAAAAACCAAAATGGAAAAGAATCGTCAAAAAAAGAGAGCAAAAGATGGACAATAGCAAGCAACAAGTAAAGATGTGTACACCTTGCCCTTTTGCAAGGCAACTGTAAAACAGATATCTGAGACGCACCAACCTCATGAAAGTCAAACTCAGGATCTCCAGCTTTTGAGAATCCATACACATGGATCACAGGTAGGGCGTGAATCATTCCCTTGGGTTTATCTCCATATATTCCCCTAAATGCATCTGTTGGAGATATAAGGATTAATAAAAATTAATCATACTCCAGAAACATGCCTGCATAGTATCGGAAACCTTTCCCTATTACTTTAATGTCAGTAAATAACATACCTAAATATTCAGCAGCATCATTGGGCAAATTCATAACAACCTGTGTGATGGACAAAGCTTTCTCACTTGCAAACAAAGACTTGATAAACCTTCTTCCATCCATATTGAAAACCTATAAGGCATAAAAGTCATTGCAGCAAAGTCATAATTTTACCTTGAGAACACTGGTTAATCTGGCAGTGAACTAAAATGTGTACTGTGCAAGTATCAGTGTGAGCCCAGTTGTCGCTTCTATGATCGGTGATGATACGAGTTAACAACTACAGACAGGGTCAACAATATTTAATATTACTTTCCTTGTGAATGCGAGCATGATAAACCCAGTTATCTATGTGTAACACTGACACCACTAAAGTAAATCAAGAATAACACACTAAGGTCGAATAACAAAACAGGACATGAGAAACCACATCCTAAATCACTCGGAACTAAGAGTTCATGTAAGCTTCACGTATAATCACATCATCAAGTACAACATGTACAACCATCCTGACGATTGTCAACAGCATAAGATGTCAAGGATCCAGAAAGAAGGATCCCGATGCAATCTGACACCTCTATCCCCATGCAATCTTGAACTCTTAAGTTTCTGAGAAATATCATGTTGATAAGCCAGACAAGTCAAGTATTCTGACACCTCTACTGAAGGTACCAGACTAAACTGACAAACTAGATTATCAAAACTGGGTTCCTATTTGAGCTTAGGCCTACAGAAGTCTTCTGCTAGAGTCAGTTTAGTATATCTGTTTTCAGTCTTTTCAACAGCTCTAGTATTTACCATTGGCTTAAATAATACCTGAATTTTCCTGTCAAGTTTGTTGAGCACAATGTTCCTTTCTAGATATTCAACTGCTTGAGGATTCAAGTCATTGGCATAGACTCGTTTGACTATCTTTGCTGCAGAAATGGCTATTGGTCCAACGCCACAGAACACATCACCTGTTAATTACAAAAAAGAATAATTCATTAACCACCGCAAATAGGGAGGTAGTAAGCAGATCTGTAGTCACAAAGGTGTAGATCTCCCCAGCAGTATGACACAGAAAGTTAAATGAAGAAACAAATTTTATTGGACTAGAGAGTACAAAGGCAAAAGTATACAAAATAAAATGCTCCATCAACACCACAGCAGGTCACGGAACACATACAAAAGATTTACACTCTGGCATTCAATTATTGTCTAATCAATCTATAGTTGTAATGTGAGATGCTTCTTTAGTTGAAGGCATGGTAGCATCTAGAACATGCATAGCCCTAATTCATAGAGAAAGTGCACCTTGCAATCCATTACCGACAAGCTGCTGCACTAGTACATCTCCCTTGCTGCAGGCAACTTTCAACCTTCTCAACCAATTAACTATAGATAGATGCACTTTTCCTTTTTCAGGCAAGATTAATTATGGTGGCTAACATACATCATGTCTCAAAGGACTTTTACTTTTTGCTTTTTCCTGATCTAAATCTTACAGCAGACGCATTTTGATTTTTTTTTTTTTTTCTTTTCCACCCTAAACACCTGATACTTTCATCATATACAAATGTTGACACGTGAGTTCACATATATTTCTTTCACAATGTTTTTATAATTGTATTATATTCTAAATTTTGCGGGAAAGCAAAAAATGCACATTTTGCTTAAACTTAGTTCTTAACAAACAAGTCCCTAACATTCCAGTCATTTATATGTCAAAAAGTCAGAATCAGAACAATGGGAGCAAGGAACTCAGCCACAAAATAGAGAAATGGCATCACTTAATTACATCAAGGAAATCATGGTACTGTGCTCTCACTGATTGATAAGTCTTCCACCCACTTATTAGTGATTAATGCTTCAGATTTTCTATAACACCTTCGTTTATATGACTTTTAGCATTGCAAAGTAGAAGTGACAACTAAATACATGGGTTAGTAACCAGATAACACACGCCAAAATCCTGGTTATATCAGAACAATCATCACAGGAATACAAAGATTGATCATCAGAAATGCAACTGAAAAATGAACATACAGACAACATCTTTGCGTGTGAAGCCACTTAAAAGTCTCTGCCTTTCAGTCGCTAGCCTCGAATTCCAGTAACTGCATGAGATAGGAAATAGATAATGTCCCGCAGTGCCAGTGCCAATATAAAACTGAAAAATTCTGAATCTTCCACTCCAATCTTAAAAGGAACTTCATATATCTCCAGTTTCAACAATTTCAACCATAACATGCGTAGACGCGCACGCGCGCGCGCACGATCTGAACTATCATTCATGCCAAATGCAGGAATATTCTCGTTGAAAGAAGCTAGCAGTTTAGCAAATTGACTGAGACAAAAGTACTGGTCATAATGCTGGGACACAAGATGGAACTCTTCAATAGTTTCATGAAATTTGAATTGGTAAAGTTTATTGAAACCTCACTGAGAAGTACCTGTCATTGAATTTATCAAACATTCTACTTCAGAAACATAATCTAAACAAACGACTTATAAGGATATGAGAACATACACAGTTGCAAGATCAACACTGAATCTTAACCCATTTTCAACAACAGTAGTCACTAGGGAATGGTTTCCAGCCAAAACCTCAAGCTGCATCGTCCTATAATCATTATGAATCATGTCAATCTTATTGACAACTGTTTGAATCTTTGGCTTGTTTTTATCCAAAACCACCTGAAAGAGAACATGATACCGTTATGATATATCCTAAAAATTAACCCATAGTAACCTTAATATCCAAGACTGAGCAGTAAACACCTTTGCTATGAGCTTCTTGTATGGTAAATGTTCTTCTCTCAAATTCAAATGCGCAATATGTCCTACAGTTTCAAAAGACGAAGGAACAATCATCCCCTTAGGTAGCAAGGCCTCCAAAATCTGCATATATGAAAATAGAATGAGAGCGAAACCAGTTTGAAGTACTTGTACTGTAAGTCCTCCAGTTTTTAATAATAATGAGCTGCCAGCATGTGTTACCAAATCACATAATTAAGATAAAAGCCTATTCTTACATAAGAAAAGAAAAGCAACCAACTGATGGCTAGGACAAAGACATGCTATAGCCTTACTGCTTGCAAAAACAGGAACTTGCAATGGGGTTGGTGTAATCACCTCATTCATCGACCAGTAATCATAGAACAAAGTCAGTATGCAAGACACAAGCTCAATTGAGCCGGTGCCATCTCTTTCGCCTTCTTTGAACACTGCCTGGCATAACAATGCAATGATGTTGTCATTGTGAATGGATATGAATAAATGAGAAACTAAAGAACCTCAATTGACTTCGAGTCTCTTAAGCACCAGAAAGAACCCACCTTGACAGCTTCAGGCAAATCCTCTAAGCATTTTTCGGCATATCTGTCATCCAGAAGCAACAATCTCGTCGAACCCCTCCACCTTCTCCCCTTGAATTCATCCCCTAGCAACCCCCTCAAATCCTCTCCTTCTCTTTCTTCATCTTCAATCACCTCCGCCACAGCAAATTTATTCCTCTTTACACCACCTTCTCTGTTTCCATCCCTCTTCTCATTAACCTCCCTTTTCTTCCCCTTCTTTGGACGTGAAATCTTCGCCAAATTCCTAAAATTCACGAAACCTCGTGAATTGAACGTCTCCGCAAGCCTCTCCCTGTACAGAACACCACTCAATCGCTCACCGTCGCCCTCGGCTCTCCCATAAATTCTCCTTCCTAGCTTCTCGCATACCTCTCCCTCGCCGGATTCCCGGGACTCGTTCCGGCTTCCGATGAGCTCAGCGACATCGTCTTCGACTTCGTCGCCTGGAACCCGGGCGACGTTGCAGACGCGAGGCCAGTTGAGGAGGTGCCCGCGGAGGCGGCTCTCGAGGGCGAAGCAGTCCTTGGCGGGCACGCGCAGCGCGGAAATCCCGAAAACCCGAGCGAAGCTCTCCTCGTCGAGCGAATCTTCGCATGCTTCCTCCTGACCAGAGTCTTTGAAGGATTGCGAGGGTATGGTGCCCCTTTGCAGCGAAGGTCCGTAGGGCAGAGGTGCCGCGGCGGCGTGGAGTTGAGTGATGTCTGTGGCGGCAGCGCGTGAGGTGATAGTGAAGAGGACTGAGCTGGGCTTAGAGTGAGGAGTGAGGCGGAACCTGGACGGTGAAATGGGAAAGGACAGGCGGTGGTAAGGTTTAAGCAAGAATTTAGCGACCATTGCCGCAGTCGTCGCCGCCGCCGCCGCCGCCGCCGTCGCCGTCGTCGTCCGAAGGAGGGTGGACGGGTTTGGAAATGGAGATTTTATCATAGGCGAGCAAACGGATAGAGAGTGGGCAGAGCAAAAGAGAGGGACGAAAGTGCTATTGCCAGAGCCTCTGCTGGTGTTGAACGTTGCCCGGTGTCAACGGGTTGAAATGTGGGTGCACCGGGTATTAGTTGGACGCCAGGACCCGGTTCACCCTGTGCACTTGGACTCGTTTAATCAACTGCTCTTTTCATGAAATAAAATAAAATAAGTGCACTGACATGTTTAAATTGACTTTCACATATTATTAGATCTAAACTTTGCGCCTTACTCTTTTATCTCCGACAAAAAAAAAATGTGCATCGCTCACTTTAAATTTTTGAAAAATAATATACTCTTGAAATTTTTAGAAAACCAACCATTGACATATAAATTGACACATAATTGTTTTCTTATAATTTCTGAAATCTACGTAGAGAGCAAAAGGGAATTCTTTGCTTTTACTTGAGTCTAAACCAACAGTAATCTCTTTGCTCTATTTGTTCCCAAAAAAGCCACTTTTTACAGAGATATTTAAGTGATAGAAATTATGTATAGCTTTTACTAATTACAAGACTAAATAGAATGAGTATTGTGACGTCAAAGCTATACACTTACAGATGAAATTGTTAGGAATGTATGCGGGTGATTGGCAAACGTAAAAGAAAAGTGCAAAATAAAAAAGCAGGAGCTAATTCGGTTTAGTTGGAAATTTATTAATATTCACAAGAAGTCCAATTTTTTAAAATCCTCTTCTTTGAAAATGTAATTAATAAATCAATTGGCAAACAAAACAGATCCCAATATGAAACATAGTAAATATCATCGCTGTTCCATTACAATGATTGATTTGTTCCTGTGAGAATATATATATTTGAAGACATCTTTAGGAACTAATCATTTTTCACACTCTAGACATAATCCGTCTCGGGATTGATTTTATTAGTATGGATCGGGGGAGACCAAGTGGGTGATTAATCAAGTCGTTCAAAATTCGGTTTCCAAACCGAAGCTCACAAATTTTACTTCTCAGTCTGCCCTCGATCTTGGGAAATTTTGATAAGTTGTATCACCAGTCCTGAATTCTTGTGCTCAAGCCTGATGGATCGGCCAGGCTCGCTTCTTACATAAGCCCATAGATCGTTAGGGTCATGAACCGAAAATTTCGTTTGCATTAGAGATGGATCTCAGCCTCCTCCAAAAGCTCCTTCGGGCCCAACGAAAGAATGCACATTTGGAGAGTTGCCGCGTGTGGCGTTACGTGGCCCGGCTTGATCTCCTGTCGCTATTTGCCGCGCTCGAATTCTCTCTCTCTTTCTCGAGACTATATCATAGCTTTTAGCCACGAACTCCTCGAAGGATTCAATGTAGCTGACAATGGCGGTTCCGACGACGACCTCTCGGTATTGATCAAAGCCGGGCGATGTCCGAACGCATCTTCTCCATCCGGTCCGCTCACTCAAAGTATCCTTGGCTCCCAGGTAAAGCATCCGCTTTCTAGCACTCCATCGAACCGGCTCGTCGACCGTCTCTCGTGACGTTGTTGCACTCGCGCCCGTTCGTAGAATTCGAAACTTTTTTTTTTTTATATATATATGCGATGGAGGGGGACTAACGCGGAGAATGCCTGGACGGTTTGCGACTGTTGGTACTGTCGCGCGCGAGCTGGTGCATGTCCGTTCGGATGAGTTCTATATCGGGACGATGTTCATTGCTTTTTCCATTCGCTTGTCGTTATCGTCGGTTGTCTCTTTTTCGTGCTGTTTTGAACTTGGAGTTTGATTGTTCGTTATTGGCTACCCGCAGTTGGAAGTTCGTCATGGGCGACCGCGATTCAGACGATGTTTTGAAGGACTTTTTCGTGCCAGATTACATCCTGGGACACGGGTCGGAAAGGGTCGGGGATTTTTCCCATGCGCCTGCTTGTCCGGTCATAGTGTTTATAAACTCCAAAAGCGGTGGTCAGCAAGGTGGAAATCTTATTGTTACCTACAGGACTCTACTTAACAAGAATCAGGTAATCTTCGTCGGACCTTCTCTATGGCTACATTCATTAGTGTCGCCATTCCACTTCATCGCTGCAAGAACAGACAGAGCACAGGGAAGTCGATGCTTTGCTTATCGAATTGTGTACTAGATTCATGGTATTGCATGAGTTACGTGAAGTTAGTTTGGAATATGAATGAATCGGAACCATGAAAAACAGTTCTAAAGATAGTCACGGAAAGATAATTTCTCTGCATTACTTGATTTTACTCGGTTAGCAATAAGCTGTGTTTGAGACATATCCATTCAAAAATCAATGGTACCAAAATCTATTCGGAGACAGTAATGATAGCTTAGATTACTATTTACAGAAGAAAGTCAATTCCAAGACCATTTACTCTCTTGTTTAATTGAATTTACTTATTTCCCTGTGGTTATGTGGGGTGCGTATGGTTTATCAGGTTTTTGATTTGGGAGAGAGAGCTCCTGGAGAGGTGCTACAAGAGCTTTATGAAAATCTAGAAATTCTGAAACAGGATGGTGATCCTTTGGCCAGTGAAATCCAGAAAAGACTGAAACTAATTGTAAGTCACTTGTACAGTTTCGAGCACAATGCACAAAGATGTTTTATGTTCCCTGTGCAGGAGCATCATGTACCTTCTCCTTTCTGCATGTATGCCCGTAGATGATGGTTCTTCTTTCTTTTGTTGCCAAATGTCTAGGTTGCAGGGGGGGACGGCACCGCTAACTGGCTTCTTGGGGTAGTTTCTGATCTCAAATTATCTGAACCACCTCCAGTTGCTACTGTGCCTCTTGGAACCGGAAATAACCTTCCATTTTCCTTTGGCTGGGTAGGACTTCATATTCGGTACTATTGGAGCGAAGTAAATGAACTACCTTGTAGGGATTGTGTCTCTGAGAATTTATGACATTTAATTTTCTAAATTTACAGGGAAAGAAAAATCCTGGGACAGATGGGCAATCTGTGATGTCATTCCTAAATCAAGTGAAGACTGCAATAGAGGTGAAAATAGACGGGTAAATGTTTTGAGTTTATATATATTCTATTTGACTTACTAGAGAACAATTGCAGTGGATGTATTTAGGCAAGCTCCTCAGACAACACTATCAGTATCATCCTTTCCTGGAGTGGCCAAAATATTGTGTCCTCAAATCTCATATCCTGCTGTTTTAGGTTCATATTGACTTTGGACACCCTTGCTTCTTAATTCTTGAGCTGTGTTTAATATTTTGATGCTGTTATCCTTTGTCATCCTATAAAGTCTCGAGGCTAGATTGGGCAATATTGTCACATCTCAAGGCAAAAAATTCGAGCCACATTGCGTTGAACTTTGAGTTGTGTTAGTGGAGAGCCTATAAACAGATTCATGAACCTGAGAAATGAAGCGCACAGAAAGTTTGTGTTTTCTTTCTTTTTGAATTTTCCATAAGGACTGATTTGCTCAGTCAGAACATATAAATTATAGTCAGAGGTTGCCATTTGGCACGTCCTCAGAACTGCATTCTGTTATTGATGAATTTCACTAAACTTCAGTTGGCATTTAGTCATGCGAATGAGAGCTCTCAAGGAAGGTTCATGTGATCCAATTGCACCAAGTGGACAAACGAATTCATTCAATGCATTCCAGCAGGTCTTTGAGCCAGAAACCTTATATATGGCAAGTTTCTATCTATACTATAAGCTGTGCCATGACCTAATTGACAATGCAGAATGTGAACAATATTAGAAGTTTCTTCCTGTTAGATTTGTAGCAGCATAAAGGGACTGAATTTGCTTTTGTAAAGAAAAATTTTGTATAATGTATCGTTCTGGATTGTGAATTTATCTCACTGAATTTCTTTTCACCATGCAACTTGACTGTCTTGTTGATTGCATCAACAAGCATTTCTTGCTAGACTTAACTTACTGTGAATTAGATGAAGAGATAGGTGTATAGACATGTTTTGGCTGCCAAAATTCCACTGATGTGTAATTTTATGGAGTTGCTCAGTAGTAGTCTCAAAGTAACAGAGGTAACACAAGATTTTTGATAGCTTGATCTGATGAGGTTGCTAGTCAAAAGAGTGTGAACTGAATAACTTTCTTAAAACAGGACGGCTTCTGCCTTCATGAAATCCATAGGTCAACCAGCTAGGTTTTTACTATCTTTTGGATTTGGACATTTGACACCTGTAGTCAAATAGCAGTATCTTATAATTGACTCTCTGCTTGCCTAATTTATTTATCCTGCTCTTCTGGATTCATTTGGTGAATTCGCCGGTATTTACTTGCTAATATTCCACCAATGGTTATCAGGAGGGGTTCCACACATTTTGTGGAAGATTTTGGAACTACTTTAGTATGGGTAAGAAAAAGAATTAACTCAATAAGTTATAGTTCTTCAATAGCTAAAACAAAAATGTTAGCACTCATCCAAGGCCTTGAGTGAGATTGACTTCTTATTTGATGGAATTAGTAAAAAATGAATTTAGCTACTCATATCTTCAGCAATCTATTGTTCTTGTCAGGAATGGACGCACAGGTATCCTATGCATTTCACTCAGACAGGAAGTTACACCCGGAGAAGTTTAAGAACCAGTTGGTTAATCAAGTACTCTTCTCACTTAACACTAGTTTATTCACAAATTGCAAACTGACACTATTTGTCTTGCATGCAAAATATTCTGGTATGTCGCACTTTTTCTTTCTGAAGGACCTATTTTTATCTTGAATAGTTTTGAGTTCTCTATGATTTTTTTCTCAAATCAAGATTTGATTGTCTCAAGGCAGTTGGAGTTGATTGTACTTATTTCATTAGACTCAAACGCAATCCTCAAGGCAAATATTTGTTGAAAGCAGCTGGAAAAAGATACGATGTCTATAATTTTTCGCAGTGAAGCCTTCTTCTTGTTCTAGCAATCCGTTAATTCAAGAGACATCCGTAGAAAGTGCACATATGGTATTTAGCATGAAACCACGTGGCTTGCTCCGCCTAACTGCTCTATTAGCTACTTTCAAAGTTAGCTTTCAAGTTTCCATGCACTACCTTTTACTCCATAAGGTGTAATGAATCCAATTTTGTTTCAGTCTCATGCTAGATCTACAATCCGATCCCAGTTGTTATATTTTAATTGGCTGTAGGGTTCCTTCTCTGGTATAATCTTTCCAATATTGTTACTCTGACCGAAAACTGATCACATGAGATTGAGGTAATGATACAGGTAATGCTTTTCATTTGTCAAGCTCAAGGACTAGAAACCGTTTAGTTTGGAAAGTAAAACTAGAGTTTAAGCAACTCCTGTCATCCATTTTCACTTTTTTTGCCACATCGGTGGTCAAATATCACCTACCAGTTGCCACTTTTACTGATTGAAATTATGTAGAAGAACTCCCTGCATTTGGCTTTTTATTGTCTACCGATACATTAGAAGATGTTTGTGGCCACCAAGATACATCATCAGTCCAACCACTGATTCAGATACCATTTCCAATTTCAGTCGATACCATTGAGGAATAATAATTTATTTGCACCTGTAGTCACTTTTGATGGTGTCTTCAAATATAAAGGTCCCCTATGCATAAACAAGGACTTGATCATTGACCAACAAAGCACTGAAGCTCAAATGTTTTAATCTGAAAGCATTTGAAACAAGTTTTTGGTTATTTTTTTTCTTCTTGATCTCAATGAGCAAATAATGAGACTTACTGCCAACTGCTTCTGTTTTTGGCTTGTCAGAGCAATTATTTGAAGCTTGGATGTACTCAGGGATGGTTTTGCACATCTTGTTTTCACCCTTCTTCACGGTGAGCTTTTTTATTAGTTCCTGTAATGATGCTTTACAGTTTCATATCCTGTATCTGCTTCCATTTCCCATTTCTATCATCTTTTCAGTGATTAAAAGAAGAAGTTCAAGATAAACACTTGCCAGATGGCATTATCAAAACTTTTTTGTTGGTGCTTCCTTTCAGTGATTCGAGATTGTTTTGAATGATTGAAAGCAGCTAGATTGTTTGTAGTTGAATTAGAGTACAGCGTTCTGTTATCAGTGGTCAATATCTGAGGATGTATCATTAAGGCATGTGTCTCTGTTGAAGATGCGGCTTCACTGGAACTTGGCCTTACATTGGCTTACTGAAGTATAACTCTAGTTAGGCCAAACTTGTGCTCAGTAAACCATAATTCTAGCTTGGTGAGACCATGTGATTATATCATGCATCCACCTACTATGGAAAAACCATGGCTACTATTTATTCACTACTTAACTTCTACTCTGTTCATTGACATTGAAATTGTTTAGATTGCTCCTATGATTGTGGTCATAGCTAAACAGCCAGAACAACTGTGAATTTGAATCGTATGACTTTAGGCCCTAGTCATCTACTTATCTGATCGCTCTCCTTCCCTTTGTTAGTTACTGCCAATGCCATTCAGTATAATCTAATTTTATACAGGAACATAGCACAGCTGGCAAATGTCAGGATATTGAGAAGAGAAGGTCAGTGGGAGGATCTCTACGTACCTCGCAGGTTATTCCTCTCTATCTACCATAGCATGGAAATTTGCAGCTGCCCAAAATGCACTTTATACGCACTCTTATGAGCTTGTACTCATTTTTCAGTCAAGTGATTTTAGAAATTATACCTGGACTTTTAGTGCGTTATTCTATACTTAGTCACATATTAGTGTATTACCATGTAAATTGCAGTATCCGATCCATTGTGTGCCTCAACTTGCCCAGCTTTTCTGGTGGACTTGATCCTTGGGGAACGCCAGACCCTAAGAAATCACATGAGGTTGGTTTTAAGTTTATTGCTATCCTTAATACTTTGCAGTACGATATGCAGAAATTTCATTTTAAAATATTCTATGCTGTGGATTCACTAATTCTTATAGAAAAACTAATCATTGGCCCAAACTTGTAGAGAGACTTGACACCTCCATATGTTGATGATGGCCTAATTGAGATCGTTGGTTTTAGAGATGCTTGGCATGGACTAATATTACTACTCCCGAAAGGACATGGGACTCGCCTTGCACAGGTAGAAATTTCATATATACATTCAGATTACACAAATTAATTCAACATTGGTTGGCTGCCTGGGGAAGCTATTGCCCGCTGGATGTGTATAATTCAACATTGCTTGGCATGGACTAATATTACCTGTGTTTGTGTGGATGTGCCTCATTTTTTTCCCCCAAAATTCTTATTCCTCCCTGTAGACAAGTGGAGTTCGTTTCGAGTTCAAAACAAGAGCAGCAGATCACACCTACATGAGAATCGATGGGGAACCCTGGAGACAACCATTGCCATTTGAAGATGGAAGCATCACCGTAGAGATTTCTCACGCGGGTCAAGCGAAAATGCTTGCCCCTCCATCTTGCCGGTCCAAAAGTATGCCCACTACTTAGCAGAATTGAGGAGGCAATATGATTGAAGAAATGCTCATTAAAGTGGGGAAAGAAGAGAAGGTATAAATGCCGATAGAGTTTACATCATCGCTGGTAAGTTATTTGATGCAATTGAGCCTCTAGAATAACTTTGAGAATCAATGCATTCGAGCCTGTCCAATGAAGGAAGTGTTCCGGCAGGACCTGCCACTGGATTAGATTTTACATCTGAATCACCGGATTTCCAGACTTGATATTTTTGCAAGTATGGTAAGGAAAAGTCAGTGCACTGAAAGTTTTACCTTCTTTTCTCATTTGATTGTTTAATAGGAGTTCTATTCTTAAAAGTCTAGCACTTGAAGGTACCGTAATAACAATACTGATCAAACCAGACGTCCAGACATTCTCTGCTGGCTTGTCTTCTTCGCTGTCTTTCTGTTGCAAAGATCAGAAGGCGTGACATCGAAAATCTCAACCGGTTTTCATGTGAATGTTACGGTAGTTCCAGTTTTTGACAATTGGAATGGAACGATACCGAATAATGTTTGCCAATGCCTAACTGATGATGGAAAGCTCGTGACAATCTTTTTATTTACAAACGAACATGCTTTAAACATGAAGCACGTATCACTGTTATTATATGCTTACATAGTCCAATCAACAGTTTTAAAAGGAGATCTTAGAAGCGAATGTCAATAAATTATTCAAAGAAGTGCTCGGACGATGAGTTGATGATCTTTGTACATTTGATTGTTTATATACAAATTGTCCCTCTAACCTATTTCTCAGGGAAAGTACCAAAAAAGTCTTAAACCTATTACATTTGTACCAATTCAGATCTCCTAAACTTTTCAATTGGATCAATTCAGTCCTAAACATTTTACTATTGGTACCAATTCAGTCCATCCGGCCAATTTTGGCCAACCGTGGACGTCGGCCGGTAGCCGGATGCTAACATAGAATTTTTAATTATTTTTTCGAATTTTTTAATTTTTTAGATAATTTTTTAGATAATTTTTTTTATTTTTTCTTTCCTTTTTCCTTTTTTTTTTTTTTTTTTGTCCTTCTTCCTAGCGTGAGTTGATGATCTTAGAAGCCCTCCCGCCGCCGGGCGAGAGTCGCGGCCCTCGCCCGCCTCCTCGCCGGGGCCGCCGGCGAGGCGGCTTCGCCGGATCTAGGCGAGGCCCGCCTTGGCCGTGGCCCTAGGCGAGGGCCACGAAGCCCTCGCCGACCACGGCGAGGGTCGCGGCCTCGCTCGGCCTCGCCCGGGCCGCGGCGAGGCCAACCTCGCCCGGTCTGGGCTAAGCCGCCGCCCGCAGCCGGGCAAGGCCGAGCGAGGCCGCGACCCTCGGGGCAACGGCGAGGGCCACTCGTCCCTCGCCTAGGGCCACGGCCAAGGCCGGCCTTGCCCGGATCCGGGCAAAGCCACCTCGCCGGCGGCCTTGGGAGAGGCCGGGCGAGGGCTTCGCGGCCCTCGCCCGGTGGCCGGCGAGCGAAGGCCAAAAAAAAAAAAAAAATTATTAAAAAATTCGAAAAATAATTAAAAATCATAAAAAAATTCCACGCGCATCCGGCCACCCCCGACATCCACATCAGCGTCGGCTGGCCAAAATTGGCCGGATGGACTGAATTTGTACAAATAGTAAAAAGTTTAGGATTGAATTAGTACCAATACAATAGGTTTATGACTTTTTTGGTACTTTTCCTCCTATTTCCCAATATGGTCAGAGACAACTTATGAGCCTTTACTACGTCACTTAATTGCAACGCAATGTTTGTCTCGACTTTCAGAAGTGACCGCTGAACACGCCTATTACGAATTAAGCATTGAGCCAGTTGCCGCCTCCTCCGTAGCCCTTCCAAGCCCGAAAGTTCAAATAAGCAGGCTCGAGACAACAAGAAAGTCTGGCCAGCTTTATACAAATTCGGACAAATCCTACTTCCAATCCTATACTTACACCTTTTTTAACTGACAAGTTTTCTGATCAAGTCTATTCAATACCGAATTTCTTACTAATTCCAGCCAGCGTGGTTGTCCTACAACACCAATGCACAATGTAAACAGAATTCGGTGAAGGTGGACGCAACATGGGCACCACCACAAAAAATCTAGGCAATATGAAATCGAAACATAATGTGGATAAAATTTAGCAATGCAAATGTCTATACCAATAACGTTTTATGTGTATCGCACTCGAAAGTCACATCAATTAAATTTGTCAAAAGGGCTCGATTAGAAAATCCATAATAGCAAAAGAACATAATTGAATATATTAAAGTTTCGAGGCCTTCTTTGGAAAAAACGTGAAAGTATAGCATTAACGGAAAGATACTATGATACGATAACAAAATTAACTTGCACTCAACAATAAACCATGAAAAGGGAAATATATCAACAAAATGAATTTGCATTTTCCTCCAATCACTCTAATCGATAAGTTACACTCCTCAAGAATCGTTCATATTTATATTTAGTTAAGTTTATATATATATATATATATATATTTATATTATATATATATATATATAGAGAGAGAGAGAATCCTTTTCTTTTTGCCCTTCCCTTCCGGAGCACGATTTTAATTTCGATTGTCGCGTCGGCCAGGGGACAGCTAATTTAGTTCCCAGGGGCCAGCAGCTGATTCGGGCCCAAACCAGTAGCCGAAAAAGGGCGAAACCACGGCTCTTTCCTTGGATTACTGCCTGGTCAGTGGTCACTACTGCCTCTAGTTTTCTTAAAGGCCAATATTAGTCATCTCTCTCTCTCTCTCTCTCTTCTATATAAACCAGAAACCATTTCAGATCCTCCACAGAGCTCAATACCAATACCTACCCTCCTCCCGAGACCACCTCTAATTCTTGTTCTGATCGTTCTTTAACGTCCAACCCCACAAAGAAGAGGAACCCTTTGAAGGGAATCGAAGCGAAAGATGAATTCAGCGGGCAAAGCGTGGATCGTGGCGGCGAGCATAGCGGCCGTGGAGGCGCTGAAGGACCAGGGCTACGCGAGGTGGAACTACCCGATCAGGTCGGTCCACCAGCGCCTGAAGAGCAACCTCAGGTCCTACTCCCAGGCCAAGAAGCTCTCCGCCCCTTCTTCCTCGGCCGTGGCCAAGGGCATGAGGCGCTTGGAGGAGTCCCACGGCAAGATCATGCACCTCAACTGCTGGGGCCCTGAGTCCACCAGGTTTTAGGAAAATAGGGACACCGTGATATCTGCAGTATAAATAGAGAGAGAGATTTGCATTCTTGAATTGCTGAGATGTTGGCAATGGCGATTTGGGTGTGTGGATTATTAGGTAACGGCGTATTGGAGAAGTGTTTGGGGATCTTGAATATTACAGAAGCCTGATTGTCATCTACTTCCTGCCTCTGATTCCACGGCTGTAGCGTTTGCCGATGATTATGAGGTTGTGATTCAGAGAGATTGAAATTATCATATGTTGTGAACAAATTCTGGTGTTGCTCACCTCAATGACAATTTGTTTACCTAAGATTTACTCTACCAGATAAAATAACGTCTCTCTTTTTGGGTTGGAATTTGAGTAAATCACGTGTTGGAAATGTTATCCTTGCTTGAATAAGGAAAATACACAGATCAATTCATTTTCGACATTGCAGTTGATTCATCGATTAAATCATCCATAGGGGAATAGTCATCGATAATTATTGTGATTCTATCTTTTATTGTTAGGAAAAATATATTTTCAACCAGGGTGTCATGTTGGACCTGCATCCTATTAGAATTTGGCCCATCCAATTTTCACCCCAAAAATATCTTCTCCCTCCGATCAATTTAAAAAAAAAAAAAAAAAAATGCGACCAGTTATCCATTAAAGCAGTAACTCAAATGACATTTAAGGAAATTTAGTGAAATAAAATAGTAAATTTTACAACTGATTAAGGACTATTACGACAACCAAAGATTATTACTTACAAATGGGCTCCATTTATTCATGGACTTGAAAGGGAACGTTATGTCCATTTGAACTAATTTACTAATAATACGGAAAAATAAAATTTCCATAAATTTAGGTCACTTCCTAGTTCTCAAAATAAGTTGAGATAATTAGGAGCTTTTTGCTTGCTAAAACTTTAGGTTATTCACTATTTCTGCAAATAGATCATTAACCATCATTTACATGGACTGAAAGGTAGTTTATGATTACTGGGGCCGATTACCAATTATAAGTTCATGCCTCTCATGACAAATTTAAGGAGCGTTGTTATGTCATTAGTTAATTATTAAGCAATAGTATTCTTCTATATCGAACTCTAGAGCTATATTACTACAAGAAAAAGAAAAGTAGTAACTATCGGTGCAGCCAAAATTACTACGACTTTTGGCGAATTACATCTATTGGAGGTATAATTACTAATGACGGGACTTATAAGGTTTGATCTATGGAGGAAAATAACGAAATTGTAAGATAATTATTAAGCGATTCAATTTTAACGGTGGTAATATTTCCATTTAAAATAGTAAATTACTCCTCACATTTGGTAAAGTTTTAGGTAGCAAATTACTTTTGGCTATGATCCTCAAAAGAAGTGATTTACCTTCAGAAAAGGTAATTTACCTTGTAGATTGTGTTTTGAAGAAAAAAGCTACTTTGTAACCAGTAAATTGAGTGAGCGCTAATTCTTAATAATAGCAACTATACTTTTATCTAGTAAATGCTAACAAAATCTAACCGTAGATCGTAAATGCGAAATGATATTTGTAAAATGAGTTCCAATGCCATAAATTACCTCTGAATTCGTAAATATTTATAAATGCAAAAATAAGTTCACAAAATTGTCTACGACGACATAAATTATAAAGTGAAACCAACCATTTTCGAACAGGGGACGGGGTCCTTTAATTTTTCAAGCGAGACCCTAGAAGGGCTTGTCGACCAAAGAAAGGATTAGAAAATAGCAAAGGAAGATACTCCGCGCCTGCTATAGTTGCTATTTTTCAGGAGGGGAAAGTTGCAAGAAATTGAGTACACGGGATTAGTTTAGTGTTGACTAAACTACTCTCTCTCTCTCTCTCTCTCTCTCTCTCGCTGTCTGGTGGGCCAATTTGTCTCCATCTTTGAAGCGTGCGGATCCAGGAAAGCAGCCGAAACAAGGGGAGCCCATGGTTTCTGGGGCGTCGCCAAACCTAAAATCCATGGGCAATATCTCCCAAGTCCCCGGTAACACCCGCCTCTTGTTTTGAGCTAACTAACCACTTCTTCTCGGATTCCAACTCTCTATATTAACCAAACACCCTCCACTCCATTCCCCAACACCATTGGAATTCAACCCCCCAAAACCCCACTACTACTAGCAGTCTACACCCAAATCTCGAGACCGAAGCTTCGTTCACTCATAGTCATCACCAAAAAAGGAGCAGAGATAATGAGTTCGACGAGCAGAGCTTGGATCGTTGCGGCCAGCATCGGGGCTGTGGAAGCGCTCAAGGACCAGGGCGTCTGCAGGTGGAACCATGTCCTCAGGTCGCTCCACCAGCACGCCAAGACCAATCTCCGGTCTTATTCTCAGGCCAGGAAGCTCTCTTCCCCTGCTTCCTCCGCGGTCGACAGGACGATCGCCGAAGAGAAGCTGCGGCAATCTGAGGAGTCCTTCAGAAAAGTCTTGTACTTGAGTTCTTGGGGACCTTATTGAGTCCCCCTGCCTTCTCCATCTTGATCGAGGACTGTAATTAGACTAAGAAGAAAATACAATTATGGGAAATATTGCTTCCTTCACATTCTGATTAGCAGCATCAGGTCCGCAACAAATGCTCACCGAAGGCACTTCCCCAATTCATCCAACTGCTTTATCATATCTTTGAACTGATTGATTCAACGCGGGCGCGTTTTTGCACGATCATAATCAATGGATAATAATTGGAACGGATGATGGGTAGTTCTGTCGGAGTTCAGAATCCTGCAAGTCCAGATTGCACGATTCATTGAATAGCATAGGACATAGACATGCATATGGTCCCACACAACCACCGGACAAGATCCTCAGAGCTTCACTCTCCGGTAGGATCTCAGGAGAGAGTAAAGGCTATCAGCTGTAAATTTGCCTTTATGTTAGCAGAATTTTCAAATCCTGATGACAGAACTCCAAGAGAAACAATACAATCACACAATGTAATGAGTCCCAAACAGTGAAGGATCACAAGATCCTCGACTTCAGAATTCAAAGGGTTCTATAATGAAAGCCGGATATGCTCTATTATCCTAAATGAATCGGTGACAAAAGAAAGTTCAACCAGCAGCCGAAAACAGGGGAGCTAAAAAAAAACGGTGCTAAGCCACCAGACACGCTGTACATAAATGGTCAGAACTCGAGGCCCTGATGCTGCGACAAAGAATGGAAGATTTCGTCTCGCTTTCACATATTATCCGGCAGAAGGATATTCTGCGACCCGAAGATCTGGTGAGCACTGCTCTGCACGAAGACCGCGATCCCGCATTTGCTGCTCTTGAAACCTTCCCACAATGAGAAATTAACAGTTCCCGAAACCGTCTTCTTCGCCGAAATGTCCTTGACGGTACACAGTTTCTCGAGCTTCCTCACGACGAAATCGTTCGATAGGACCCGCCCTTTGTTCTCTCCCTTCGGGCAGTCGATCAGCAATCCATTCTCATAGAGCGCCACCATCACGTTAGCCTGGCCTTCCACTTTCATCCTCAATGCTCCGGATAGCGACACTTGAAAAGAATCTGGCGACGGCCTCTGGAAATTTGCCTGTGCATATGCACGTATGCATCTTGAGATGATTGGAAGTGCTAATCCAGCATTCAATGCCAAAGATAGGTAATGATATCATTCCGGAATCCTGAAGTTGTCGGGGCTAAGTCGACCCTTTTCTCATTTCTTGTTTTGATGAGAAATGACGGCTTATTTGAATCAAGCACTCTCATTAACAGAAGATTCGCAATATTAGGCAAGAGCTATGATTTTACCAGGACTTACCTTTCAAGATCAACAGAGAACGTTCTTCATACTAACCAGTACATCTATTGAAACTTCAAACATTTACATGGATTTCACTCTTCACTAAAAACATCAATTACGAAAAAGTGGATGTTAGATGTTATCTAAGTCGTAGAATATATCCTGTCGTGTCATGTGCACGATAACTTCCAAATATGGAAATTGGCAGTTGATTATTACTTTAGGTACATCAAACAAGTGTAAGTGAACATGAATCAGAATATCGACCGACAGGTTGCATATCACTTTGCTTCATGTCCTGGAAAAGGAAGAGGAATTGAATGCGGTTCTGAAGCTGGTGGAGTGGATCTCTCCCACCTACCTATCTCCTTTCTGTTGAACCATCTGTTTATTTTATTTCTTTCATTTATCTTTTCCCTTTCTCTACCTCTACTTTTTAATGTCGATGTTGCCTTCAGATCTGTTCCATAATTTGGTCCCTCTCAGATCTATGTGCCACTGACGAATCTAGTTGAGGGCTGATAAAAGATAATGGTCTATAAGTTTCACAGACTTTGGCAGACAATCCCCCTCATCTACCAAAAACATAAATGAAAAGGCAATCGAAACCAACCGATTAAGCAAAGTTCATGTATGGCTGTTAGCACCATGACTGAGAATGGCTAGGACTCCCTGATCAAACCCAATTCAAGTGAGCGAACCAACTTAGAACGGATCTGAACTACTCTCTGTGGTAACAAAGATCTGTCTACATCTCACTGTATTACACCACAAACTTTTCAGGGTTGTCGGCATTTCTTTCGACCATAATATTCTTCAAGATCATTCAAATCCTAATCTTTATCAATGCTAGATGTGATAAATTTGCTCCTACAACATTCAAGTTAGTGCCCTGTTTTTTCAAATTCAATCAACATTTGGAACTCTTAATCCCTGTGCTGCTAAAAACTACAGCAACATCAGCTTAGCCTAATTACAAAAGTTCACAGAATTGATTCTTAATTTAGGCGCAACCCTTTTTAACTTTAAGCGTTACAAAGTCTCCAAGTGACATTTCTTCTGATCTGAGAACATGATGAAGAATAACATACTTTGTGATAAAATAGAAAAACCAAGGTCTATGCTTTCTGGATCATCAATCCACGTATAGAAATGCTCCCAAATGAATGAAAACCGAGGCATCGTCCCTCTAATCTAGAAAAAACCATCCCTTGCAGAAGCTAAAAAGATTACGCGATCCGCCACCACAGCCTAAGTACTTATATTAGTACACCGCAGCCCACTAATTAACAGGAATAGTTCTAGCACTGGTCCCTAAAGTTTTCGCGAATTCATCACTCGATCTATTCTCCATCTTTAATGCCAATAAGGGTTGAGTGCGCATGACAAAATTTTTGGAATAGAAATTAATTTCTGGTTAGTCAATTTCTGAAATTTGAGAAAGTTAAAAATTTTAGTTTTTGATTTCTTTTTCAAATCTATTTTTGGAAGAAAAATATATTTCAGAAATAAAAAAATCAAATTGCGTTACTAAACATATTTCTATTCCAAATTTATTCTGGGATTAGAGAAATAGAAAAGGAAAAATGCGCCCCTAAATTAGAACGTATATAAATACATCACAGTGAATATCAAGCATCTTTCTTGGGGGGGAAAAAAAACCAACCGAACCTGGAGCGTCGGCGAAGGGAATCTAGGGGCGGAGGCGATGGCGGAGAGCAAGGCGTCCTGGTCGGTGCCGACGCACTGGGAGCGGCCCTGGACCACCACCTGCGGCGTGAACATGGTGTCGAGCCTCAGCGCCTCCACGTAGGCCTTCTGCCTTACCGTGGACTGGCTCGACCCGAACGGGTCCTTCCACCCCGTGTAGTCCCAGTAGTCCACGTGGTGCGCCAGCACCACCACCGGCGCCTCCACCTCGAAGTCCCCTCTCCCCAGCCGCGACAGCAGCAGCTCCGCCTCCGGCGAGGTGGCGCACCCCTGCGACGAGAACAGCTCCACCAGCACCGCCCCTCCCTGGTCCTCCGCCGCCGCCGCAGCAGCCGCCGCGGACGAGTGGACGTGGGGCTTGCCGAAGCAGGCGAAGAGGCCGCGTGGCATCGTGGGGGCGTGCGTGCGTGCGTCCCTCCGCCTGAAGGGGGAGAAGCGGTTGGTTAGGTTGTGGCGGTTACGCTGGCGTTTGAAGGTCGAGGGAGAGAGATGGAGAGGTGGCGGGGGGGAGAATGGAGATGCAGAGCAAAAGCGGAAGAAGACGATCTTTGAATACGTGAGTTTGGCGTGTTCCCATCGACATCGAGAAAGGTACCCGAAGGGCCACGCACCTAATTTTCGGTGGTATTTTTAATGATGATGATATTGGAAATGGAAAGGAAAAATAAAGAAAGTGAAATTGTAATCTGATTTCTTTATGTTTAGGGGCTAATCCCCTTGGAAAAAGCACCCACTTTAAATTTGGTATCGATTTTGATCCGAACTAATTTTTTTGAATTTGTTAGATTAATGATATTAACAAATAATGGAATTAATATTTTTTATTATTTATTTATTTATGAATTTGAATCAAATTAATTTGATTAAAATAATCATAAAAATAATAATTTATCGTGTATATATAAAATTTATATATATATATATATATATATATATATATAATATTTTTTTTTTTTTTATTTTAAGAGGAACGACGTATTGGCGTATCGTATCATATCATGCCACGTATTGATGTCAGTATCAGTGTTGTGGTAAGTGCTTAAGATTCCAATTTCCTCGCCCCCTTTGTTTCTGCCCTGTTGGTGGTGGACCACCGTCACCGTCAATAGCGACCACCGTGACAGTTGTCAACTACAGAACTAAGGAAGGCAACATTTGGGACTCGAGTAAAATTTGATAATTTTTTATGAGATAAATACATTTTGTGTGAAAATTGGCATTAAACCTAAAGTGGGAGTAAATCACTTTCACAGCAAAAGGGCAAAACGTAGTGTTCAGGTTCTTTATTACTTCGAAATCTTTGTTATTCGTGATATAACAATGTAAATCATTCATGCACATGTATTATTGCTATTTGTCAATATTTGGTATTACACTCCCACAGCGCATATATATTTTTACAAGCTTTCAATGGTATTTTTTAAAAAATTTTTTTGAATTCCAAAAAAATTAAGGCTTATAAAAAAAATGGGTTTTTTTAAAAAAATCTAAGGCTATAAATCATTTTATGTTACAAAATTAATTACTATATAAATATATAAATGTATAATGTATTCAGAACGTGGGATGGTCAGCTTTTCTTTTTCAAAGTGAGGAACAGGTGGCGGGGGTTGATGCGGTTGTGGTTGGAAGTCGGTGACAGGTTATGCTGTCGCCACCGGCATTTCCACCTAAAGCACAAACAAAAGGTTTGACAGTGGAATCTCGCCTCCTCCGCGTCGGAAATGAATGATTTGCTCATATTCCAGATCTATGGCGGGAGGCTTTTCTCGATACACCGGCCCCCCGTCCGTAATTAGCATCCTGCATTCAATGATCTCTAATTTAATTTGATCTTATCTGGTCCTCACTGCCGCTCCCGATACAGCTGTGTCTTGATCATACACACGGAATCCGAAATAAACAATCGAAAGCACAGAATTCCATGGACTCCATCCACCCACACACCAATACCAGAGAGAGAATTGCGAGTGGCGATTGGCTCTTTATTGGGTGCATATGCTTCTTTCGAGGTTCTCTCCCTTTTAGAGAGGAAGAAATATATTATCACTAGAATAGAATACATGAAGTTGCCATGACCTTTGTGTTCTGCTCATTTCAATGACCGATTTTTTTTTAATGATTATTTGAGTGCCGTTCTTTTAAATAAATAAAAAAATGACAACTTCGATGTCATAGCCGATTTGGGTTGTTGAAAAATCTGACGTGGCAATAATTCAATAGTTTTCGACTAACGTTGCTAGTCAACAATTGGAGTAGGTATGGATTGCCCTAAAGGAGGTCACCTATATGTGTTATTTGCCCCAGATTTGCATATTGGGGCTATATTCCCTCTTTTTTCTCTCCCTTTGAACCTTATTTCGTTGTGTTCTTCAATCAAGAAATTGGGGGCGATATTAAGGGTCCCATTTGTTTCGCGAAAAATATCACGTTTTCGGAAAATGTTTTCCAACAAGTTATTTTCTTGAAAATGACTATATTTTCCAAGGTGTTGATAAACTTTGAACTTTGAGTGAAAATATTTTCCACCGTTCGTTACTAATTTAATTATTTGGGAAAAATTATCAAAAAATTGAATTTTAATATTTTTAATTGACCAAAAAATTAATTTTAATTTTATATTTTTTTTAAAATGAATTTTTGTAATTATTTGTATTTTTAAAAATTGAAAATTTTTATTTTTTTTATTTTTTTTCTTTTTCTTTTTTTTTTTTCCTTTTTCTTTTCCTTCCTCCTTCCTCCTTCCTCCTTTCCTCCGCCGCCGCAAGCCTTCCTCTACCGTCACAAGCTTGACAATGGCCAGCTGCCCAGCGGCCGACCAAGATGCGATCGCTAAATCCGATGAGCTCGAGGCTCAACCAATCTCGCTCGAGCTCGCTAGAGGTTCGCTAGGCTCTGGCGAGCCGTGAGCTCACCGGATCGGCAATGGAACTTGGGCGAGGCTCGACTCGAGGCCCGGCTCATCGGATCTAGCGAGGCCCAAGCTTCGCCCCAAGTCGACGACGCTCCGCCTCATCTGATCTAGCAAGGCTTGAGCTCGCCAAGCTCGGGCAAGCTCAACTTCCCCAAATCGGGCTAGGTGGAGCCTCGCCGGCCTAGGGCGAGGCTCGAGCTAGCTTGCGGCTGGTCGTTGGCCATCGCCGTGGCCGGCGACCGACCAAGGCCAAGAAGATGAAAAGGAAAGAAAGAAAAAATAAATAAAAAACTTGATTTTTCAAAAAAAGAAAAAAGAAAAAGAAAGCATAAAAATAAAACGAAAATGTGTTGGTAAAAAGAAATAAGGTGAAAGAAGTTATAGAAAATGTTTTCCACTTTCACTTTGAAATGTTGTTTTTTCCAATGATGGAAAATATTTTCCTTGACTAATTCATTTTCCGTGAAACAAATACCGGAAAATTCGGAAAACGTTTTTCTGGAAGTCATTTTCCATAAAACGACCAGAACCTAAGTGTTGAAATTTGCTATGGAGACAGGAGCGGGATGAACATTGCCAAATTAAGCATGTTGCGGTCAAGAATTGGACGGACAAGAGCTACCAAGGAGAGGAAGCAACATATTACGAACGAATCGATCGTTGCTACTGGGTTTCTTCGGACGAAAATGAAGACGCGGACGAAAAGACAAGGAGAAGAGAATGAAAATTGGGGAGTTTTTTTAGTTGTATTCTTCACCCTACAACTGGAGGGTCTCTTGTCATGGCGAACCGACTCAAACCTTGGCTACCACTTATTATTTCACCGGAACAAAGCGCCTTCGTTAGCGGCCGCCAAATACAGGATAACATTTTTATAGTCCAAGTAGTCCTACATCAGCTGCGAGTCAAAAAAAGGCGAAGAAAATTCCAGGCTGTCCTAAAATTGGATATGCAGAAAGCATTTGACCGAGTAGAGTGGGACTTCCTATGTGATTGTATGAAGAAAATGGGATTCAGCAATCATTGGGTTGCTCTAATCGATTTTGTATATCTTCACTCAATTCGAATCCTAATTAATGGGGAAGCAGGGGAAACTTTTACTCCATCTAGAGGCATACGACAAGGGGATCCGCTTTCACCTTACCTTTTCATAATCTTGGCCAATGTCCTCTCCCACATGATGCAAAATGCTATTTTCGATGGAAGCCTAAAAGGTATCAAATTGAATCCTCACTGCCCTACTCTTTCTCACCTATTTTTCGCCGACGATGCCATTTTCTTTCTCGATGGCACAATTAGAGAAGCTCAGCATATTGCAAACTTACTGAATTGCCATTGTTATGCGTCGGGCCAATCGCGGTTAATCTTAATAAATCTGGGTGTTCTTTGGGACTAGTCATCCACAGGACTTAAAACATAACATCGCATCTGTATTGAGGGTTCCTATCTTGGCAACAACCGGCAAATATTTAGGGATCCCCTCATATTGGGGCCCGACAAAAAAACAAATGTTCAATTGGATTATGGCAAGGGTAGACAGAAAGCTAGAAGGCTGGAAAGAACAACTAATTTCGAAGGCGGGGAAAGAAGTTCTCATCAAGATGGTTGTTCAAGCTTTACCTCAATATGCCATGAATATTTTTAAAATTCCCCTATCCATTTGCCGAGCGATTGAAAGGAAGATATCAGCATTTTGGTGGAAGCAGAATGCAGCACAGAAAGGTATCCACTGGAAGAGCTGGGACATTTTAAAGATGAGAAAGGAGCAAGGAGGTTTGGGATTCAAAGATTTTGTCGAATTTAATAAGGCAATGCTGGGAAAACAAGCCTGGAGGCTACATCAAGCTCCAGAGGCCTTATGGAGCAGAATTTTCAAAGGCCTCTACTTCCCTAATGGTAATCTATGGACTGCTAATAGAGGTGCCAGACCATCTTGGGGTTGGCAAAGTCTACTACTTGGTCGAGACGTCCTAAAGCCTGAGCTGAAATGGGAGGTCGGAGATGGCAGATCCATTAATTTGAGAGAAGATAGATGGCTCATGTTAGGCAAAATTGGAGGACCGGCGAATCAAAGCGACCCGCAACTAGTTGCAGAAATTATTAATCCTCTTACGCGCACATGGAACAGCCAACTTATCACTGAGCTATTTAACAGTCACATTACAGAGGAGATACAACAAACGCCACTCAGCATACACACCAGACCAGACTGCTTAGTATGGACAGGGCACTATTCTGGAAACTATAAAATCAAGAATGGATACCACCAACTACAAACAAGAAAAACCCACAACAGCGAGAACCAGGTATCCTCTTCATATCAAGTCCCAACACGACTATGGAAGGAAATATGGCATCTACACACTAACCCTCGAATTAGGCACTTTCTGTGGAGCTTATGCGCAGACAGTCTTCCTACAAGACTCAATCTATGCCGGCAAAAAATCATACCTGAGCCAACCTGCTCCTTCTGCCACCAGTATCCTGAATCGTCCGAGCACTTATTCATCCTGTGTCAGTGGACAAACGAGATATGGCTGAACTTTAATGACCATATAAATCTATCCCCTACTTCAATCACAAGAATGGATAAGTGGGTCTGTGATTACCTTTCATCCGGCAAATCAGCTAGTCAGAAGGCTCTTTTCGCGGCTACCCTCTGGCATATCTGGAAAGCTCGCAACGCCATGATTTTTCAAGGTCGGAAAACACAAAAACAGCAGCTAATCAGTGAAGCTCTTCTATCCCAGCAACTATTCGAAAGATGGCAACCACGAAGCAAAGCGCTCACCTCAGATCCGCACTCATGGGTACCTCCAGATCCGGGCAGTTGGAAGATAAATGTCGACTTGTTCATGGCGGAGAACAAATCAGAGGGATCCATTGCTGGCTTATGCAGAGGAGCTAATGGGGTGTGCGTTGATGGATTTGCGCAGAAGATTCGTGCTCAAACGGCTCACATGGCCGAAACCCTAGCTATTCTACAGGCGCTCGTGTGGTGGAGAGAGAAGGAAACTGAACTGAAACAACCCACTTCGAACGCACGAACAGCAGCGACCGTCCACATCTCCAACGATTGCTTCCTAGCTGTCGAATCCATCTTGGGCCGAACAGACATCCCATGGGCTTCGCGGCCTTTCGTCCTTGACTGTCGACTGATGCTGGCCCAAATGAAGAATATTATTCTGAAGTTCGAACCACGAGAATCCAACCAAGCGGCGGATTGGCTTGCAAAATCCCATTACACTGATGTTCTTCCTAGTAATTGGCTTGCTCATCCCCCGTCTGAGCTTTATCTTATATTATGCTTTGATTTCCCTACTAGTTGTAACCTTCCTTCATCATATTAATAGAAGGAGATTTTTCGACCAAAAAAAAAAAAAAAAAACTGGAGGGTCTCTTTCCCTCTTTCTCACATCCACGGAGGATCTTTCTCTGCTCGAGAATGGGATCAATCTATGAACGAAACCGTCCGCAACTAAATTCTTTTCCAGTGCAGGTCAATATTACTCATCTATTTATTTTTTGATATTCCAGACGACAGACGCATTACGTGCTCTTGCTTTGTTCTTCTAAAGAGCAGTTACAGCAACATGTCCATGTCCAACGCCATGGCAGCAGTAATGGCTTGCTGGGAGATTGAGCAGCATAACAACATTTTCTCAAATAAAGTGCCATCATTTTTGCTACGAAGGGCTAGGTCATTTTGTCCTCTGTCCACGTTGAAATTGAATTTTCATTAGAAAAAATGTCATACAGGACGGATTGCCGGAATTTGTTATCAGAGGAAGCACTTAAGTAATCATTTCACCACACTAAAATGATCTCTCGAAAAATTTTGACACTGAAGTAAACGGTCGTACAAAAATCATGACAATTTTAATATCATTTTCCCATCTAAAGCAAAATGAATGTACAAAAGACCAAAAGTTAAGTAGACAACGGATTTATTCTACTATGGACAAGACCTCATAAAAGGTGATATGCAGACATTTTACGTGATATACATCAAGTTAAAGAAAATACACTACGTATCTCCCTCTCTACTCAACTCAGCCACTCTATTGTCATCCAGGCCACGACCAGGCCACGACCGTGCCACGGCCTCATGTTTCATCATCTACACCAATGCCCAAAAACCGGCGCCTCCACCAAAGACCAACCACATTCCTAGTACTCCTCTTCGTGAGTCCCATGCTTTGTTTCCTCCGACAACGGAGGAGACCTCCAGATCCAGTCTCCTCCATCAACGGAAAGGCCTCACGGATACGGTTCTCCTCTGTGTCGCCATGTCGAGACTTGAGCCAAAACTCGACAACAAGAGAGAGAGAGATGAGCGATTACGAATATGAGCCAAGTACCAATCTTATTAGGTTCATCAATAATTTTTTATTTGATCCAGCAGAATCACTACTTTGAAAAATATATTCAATTTTTTGGAAACTTATAAAGCTCCTGTTATGTCCTGATTAATGAATGTGCAAAATCCTTCTAATTGTATACGGTTAAAACCAAGTAGTGTAGACATCCCCTTATTTCCATTCCCATTTGAATGCAACATCCTCATTATCAACATGCAGAAGATTGAATATAATTAGAGTGAAAGATTTTTTTTTTTTTTTTTTTTTTTTTTTGGGTCAAATATTACAGTGAAAGATTATAAAACCTAGCTTTGGAGCGAGATAAAGAAAAGATTCGCTCGCTGTACTTATTTTAGGAGAGACAAGATATGAGAATTTCATGTAAGATTTAGAGATTATTCGATCACGATTCTAATAATCGCTGACAAAGTGAACCTAAAGAGGGCGCGGCAGGTCCTGCCATGCCAGTGCCGTGGCCATGACAACAGGGGATCTAATGCCGAAGGATCATGGCATTGCAAAAGCCCCCCCTAGCTCTCTCCCAAGCGACAAACAGAACTCTCGAATGGCTTCAGTCGCACGTCTCGACAAACTGATCGATTCAAAGGCTCACAATTTTCCAGCACATGCATCAGCTAGCCACACCACACACCAAGGGATTCTCCACCACACCCCTTTATTCCCCATCTGATCTAAACCCCAATAATGTTCCCTCTCCCACTTCGACCACAACTCTTCAGCATCATCCACATCTCCTCCCATCTACTTGTATTCCGACTTCTCCAGCACTCCTCCTTCCTCCCACTGTAATCTCAATCGTCCTCTTCAGTTGCTCGTCTCTCAATTCTAAATCGACCCCGAAGTGAACGAGTCTTTTCCGGAGTACCTTTCCGTTTTCAAATATGCTAGAAGGGAAGGCCGTCATCGGCGAGACCGACATGCTCCAGGCGATGCAACAGGAAGCTCTCCATTTGGCATCCAAGGCGCTCGACTCCTTCGACGTCACTCAACCCACGGACATCGCGCGCTTCATCAAAAATGTATCGTCGAAAATCTTTAACTCTTGGACACAGCCCGCTTATTGAAAATTGAAATTCTCCTGATGTTTTAGGCTTTAGCTAGTTAGGTAATTGTTTTGAGGTTTTCTTGTTGTGTGCTACACAGGAATTTGACAGGATATATGGAGGAGGATGGCAATGCATAGTGGGGACGGATTTTGGTTCATTCGTGACCCACTGCTCCGGCTGCTTCATTTACTTCTGCGTCGGCAGCCTCGCAATCTTGCTCTTCAAGGGTTCATCCGGACCGGAGGCTGAGCCTAACCAGTTCACGACGGCCTTAGATACTAGTGTTGTCACAGCTTGATGATGCGTTCGATCGCTTCTTAGTTTTCATGATTTTGATGTCCCATCTTATATATCAATTCGAGATCTATGTAAAGCTAATACCAAATGAAAAGCCCAGCATAACTTTATTATTGCTACTTATTTTAAGCGTTTCATCAAAAGTCGAAGTCATCCTGGTTCGGCTTCGGAGATGTCAGCAACGCCGTGTAGAGCCGGAGCCTATCCTCCCCTAGCGAAGAGCACCGTGATAGTGGCCTCCTCGGCCGTATGAACGATAGCGACGTCAGCGTCAGGCGGTGCTTGTACCTTCTCCATGCAAGCTGGATCGCCACGGCAGCCCATGTCCTCCACCC
Source organism: Eucalyptus marginata (assembly GCA_014182565.1). NCBI lineage: Eukaryota > Viridiplantae > Streptophyta > Magnoliopsida > Myrtales > Myrtaceae > Eucalyptus > Eucalyptus marginata. The sequence continues at coordinate 41,484,294 of CM024590.1, read as the reverse complement.
GGGTGAGTAGTACCGCGCGCTCCGCTTCACTCTCTCGTTCACGAACGTGTACCGGAAGTGCTGTGTCACGTACTTCACATCCTCGGCCTCGAGCCCAAACGCCTCGGTGGTCTCGAGGGTGACTAGGGTCGAGGAAGATGGCGGCAAGCGCTCGATGAAAGGCCGCCGGAGGCACCACGAGAGGAGCTCGTCACCGCTGAAGTTGCCCGGGCCGAGCATGCAGCAACTTTTGACGCCGTCACGGAGGACTTGGCTGCTTTGGAGGTGGCCTCTCACTACGAAAAGCATGCGTTGGACTGGGTCACCTTCTCTTGCTATCTGCACCATGCATGAGAGTCAAAGAGAGAGAGAGAGAGAGAGAGAGTTAGGGTTTGCATGCCATCATTCTCCCTCTAGGACTTCTTTCAAACAGTCGATACAGTGGGCAAAAGGTAGTTCTTTACAAATAATTCACTTTCAAGACATACTTAACAATGTAAACGAGATGTATTTCTTGGCATAGGGCAGTTTTTTCAAGAAATTCCACGACGCTTTTCTTCCTTTAATATCAAAAGAAAAAATTGTGTCGAATTAAAAAATCGATGTAGACAATGATAATGCAGATAATGATGAAAACTACATTGGAAAGAAGAAGTTCATCAATTAGGCACTCACAGTCTCTCCCTTTGTGAATATAAGCGATTTCACGCGATCGCAAATGTTCTCAAGGACTAAATCATCCATGTGTTGGAAAAGCGGCACCTGAAAATTAAGTATCCAACATGAAATATATGTCACGAGATGCTACATGAGAAGCGAAAATGAACCAGTTAGTCTTACAATACATTAAGTGGTGGGGAGAGAAACTTCAACTAGCTTAAGGGGCTCATGACTGAACCTTTGGAGAGTTGGGTGTGTTTATATCTTTGCTCCAATCTTTAAACAATTAATTTGGGCCTAATAAGTACCAACCCTTCAATAATTTTATGGGCTTTTTCTTCCTCGTGCTTCAAGCCTGTCCGATTCACATGTGCGTTCGTGGAGTCCAAGGTTCTCCTACTCATGCGGACACGGTTAGCCGGGAGTACCGCTAGATGTATCAAGACTAACCGATGTCAATCGCTATGCCGGAAATCCCGAACTCCCTCAGCATTAATGTGGGCTAGCTTAAAGCACGACGAAGCAGCCCATAAACTGAGAAAAAGGTAGATACTAAATGGGCCTAAATTAATTGTTTCAAGATTGGAGTGCAAGATCATCACTTTAGGGTTTTCGGCCAGAATTGGAATAGAGATCGGGTGAGGGCAGATGTGACAGACGTTAAGCTTGAACTCGTCAGCTAATTCAAGAGAGCCTTCTATCCTTATTCTCTCTTTTTTACGTTCGTTGTAAAATCTTGTACTGGAAGAACTATTCAATGCGCTATTCATGATTATTCCGATTGTAGCTTTATGCTGTTCATGAGGTGATCAATCAATTTTGTGGGGGTTTGAATGGAAGTACGGTTCCATCTTTTTTTCCTGCGGGCCCTTCATCAAAGCCCTACCCTCTTTTCTTTAAAAGGGAACCGAATGCGGCCAAAGATCGGGACTTGATTCGGGATGAATATGGCGTGGGTTGATGTGATGTGAGTAAAACTTTTATCATAGCGTCCCGTGGGAGTCCTTGGGAACGCCAAAAGGTGGATCCACCGGGGGGCAAACGTAGATGAGGAGAGAAAAATATGGTGGGTCTCTAGCCCGGGAAGATTCTTATGTATTTGCATGACATGCGTATCCACCGGTTCGGCGTTATTAGAAAAAGAAAATGGAATTGATGTTACCTGTCTGACCAAGTCCAGACAAAGGTGGTACTTGATGTCCCTCCGGAGACCCTCCGGCAAGTTCCGGATCATCTCGCACTCGTTGACGCCGCGCATGGCAGCCCAGTGCTGCCGCTCGTAGTTGCGCACCCTCTGCCGGAACCCTTGCGGGAGGCGCCTCTTCCTCATCCACCACTCGATGTTCCTCATCTTCAGCTGCATCGCCTGCTTCTTCGACGTCGTCGCATGCAAAAACACCTTTCGTGTAGCACCGAAAACGTAAGGCCTCACGGTCATAGAAAAAGAGGCATAATTGGAATTTGCGAAAAAGGAAGATGTGGACCAGACGATTTTGATATGTACGTCACCTAATTCCTCTACTTTTTAGTCATAAGATTCCATCCTACATCTATTTTCTTCGAAATTCGAAATTCGACTTACTCGACAAAAATCAATATTTTCTGAATTGCTTAGATTTAGAGTGCACGAGACTTTTTAGTAATCGATTCAGATTTTTACCGACGACTATTCCTCGTGAAAAGTCATCTCATCGATTCCTCATCAGCTTAATGATTTCAATTCATGATTGCAATGAACTATGCACTTGCAAAATGAATAGTCATTTAGCAATTCAAATGAGGAATAGTGAGATATGCTCAATGCTGGGCAATTCAACCAATCAATCTCACAATTTTCATCAGCAGTACAGGAAAAGACGGGCACAGGATCCAACAGTACGGTGAGCTTTTGACGCATGATTGGGAAAACCGTAATCATTGGCTTGGTGATTCACTGGTTGCCTAATTATCTTAGGGTGGGTCCATAAATTGTTGAGAGATTGATTGCTTGCATAACCATATCTTGGCATTTATGCTCGACGTGATGAACGACGCATTGCCCGAGTTAAAAAGCTTAAAGATGATTTCCATTTGACGTGCCTATTTGCAGTATTATTGACCCAAATGGTGGGCTCAACAAGCGATGGAAAATATTGAGATTGATTGCCTGAATTGCCTAGCACCTGCATTAGGATAAGACTTGATGAATCGGATGCTGTTAATCCGATCCATTCATATAGTTTTGAGGATTGATGATTTAAGATGGCATTTCACGAGAAGCTACCAATATTAGATTTAATGAGATGGTTATACAAACACTTTTAAAATTGAACTTCACTTTTATCATATCAACAGTCAATTGTCCGATATGACATACAACTTTCTTTTGGACACATATCGATATCATCTAAATTAATTCTAAAGTGCCGTTTGGTTCTTTTAAATAAATTGATGTCATGGGGAAAGTTAATTAGCATAAGTAAATGCGGAGTTACCTTGATGTTTCCAATCAACATGGTGACCAAGAGAAGGCCACTGGTCAGAACAATTATGTTGAAGACAACTTCTAGCCATTCTGTCGTGCTTTCCAAGTTCCCGAAAGTGCTGCACATTGGACAAAAATTAACGCAAGTTTAAGACATAAAGGCCATGTGATGCAGCGTTGGAGTTATGAATTTCATGCAATGAGCTGGGACCATTTTACTTGCTTGTTTCCGTGGTACTACTGTATTGCTCTATACATTTCAGTGGAGATCACTGATTTCCGACTATGATGAGAAAATAGATTCATAAGACTTCATAATGCGGAAGATGTAATCAGCACTACTTTACTGATCACGCGAGATTTGTCTACCAGACATAAAAGGTTGCGTGAACCATTTCAACAATGTGAGTACCCTTTATTTGTTCGATTAACAAAAATCGAAGTGAGAGTCGTTATGTATACCTCAGAGTCATTAAGCCCCAAAAGATGGGGAACAAGATCTTCTCCAAGCGACTGTCGTTGGTGACAAGTTGGACGGTCCACTTATAAGCACCATAGTCATAGTTATCGGAAGAGTCCAAGCACATGGACCGGGCCTGCCGGTTCTCACCCCAGGCAAGTCGGGCTCCGTCTCGGACCATGCCGGTTGTTCCATAGTAGATTGGCTCTTTGCATGCCAGCACTCTTGGGAAGCACCCATTCGTTGATCCACAATGCTCCCTCAGGCATTTTGCTGCTCTTTGGATCCCTAGTAAGTACCAGCATGCTCCCGCTGCCTAATCACGTCAAGACATGAATTTCTGAGTTACCAAGAGAAGAATGACTACTTCTGTGATCCGTTTTCAAGTGTCCATTAATTTAAAAACAAGATGATGAGGGGCTTAAATGTTTCTTATCAGATAGTAAATACGCTTGCAGATACTTTCACATAATTTGCAAAGCAACACTAGACCTTAGTTCAGCATCCCTAGGACAGCTCAGCTCAGGCAGCAAGAAATTTGCAATACCCATTGGTAATTAACAATCTCTGACAAAATCAAAACAAAAAAGACAACAGCAATCAGAGAAATGGAAAAAGGTGTCTTTTAGTGGGGCTGACTATTGCGTACATTACACGAATGTCCTCTCTCTTAAGAACAGAAGGTTCAAGCATTATCTGATCTCTCTCCAAATTCACCCACTAACAAAGAACACTATTTAGCCCTCACATGGATCACGATTGTGACAAGTTCCTATAGTTTTGGCCCCACCTTTTTGAAAATTTGAACTGGCACATTACTTGTAATATCTTTTTCTTGATCTTTTGTCGGTTGCGCAGATGTTAAATCAAGCTCTTTCTTCTGTTTTGTCAATCGAATTCCCCAAGTTCAACGATAATGTTTGGCTGTTCATGATTGAAAAGGGGGGCATAAACTTTTTTGAGAAAGAAGAATTCAAGATGCTTAAGCGAAAGGAAGAAAAAGAAGATCTTCGTGTTCCGATTTCGCAGGCACATATAGAGACTCCACACTTTCATCCCAACATTCCTTCCTTTTTCTTTTTGGCTATCCTTACATTCCGTCCTTAAAGTAGCAAAACAAAATGACGGGTCATATTAGGAGCCAAAAGGGTTATAGCTTTCAAGGGGAAGAAAGGATATATTTCTAATTAATCAATAAATGACTAAGGAGAGAGACATAGAAAAAAGTAAACTTACATGGGATGCAACAAAATAGGCGATCATGTTGAGAGCAATCCCCCACCAAACAGTGCCAAAGATGTAGCCAGACAAGTTTTGCATGCGGCGGAGGAGGCAAACGAAGTGGTAGATCTTGGGGAGGTATTGGAAGAGGAACATTATCAACAGCACTGTCATCACTCTAGTCGTTTCCCCTCTTTCCAGCTGAGATGGAATTGCAACCCACAGCACCACCTGCGATCACATTGTTTCTCACTTGTGTATCAGCATGTTTAAATGTGCCGTATCACAAGGTATAAAACCAGGTTGTTGGACGTTCCCTATAAGAATTCATTCATACGAATGATTAACTACATTGATTTACTTTCCTGACTTTTGATTATGTCCATTGTTTATTAGTGGAGAGGTACTCTCTAATAAACGATAGTCATACGATGCAATTTCAATCCAGATCAATCTCTTCTTACTCCTATTATATAAGTCGATACAACTTAAATCCAAGTCAATCTCTTGCAACCTTTTTTTCGTTGGAAGTGTGTATTATCATGATTTCATTTTCTTAATTTCACTTGAATATTGGGATAGGGTAGAATTAAAACATGATTTCGTTTTCTTAATTTCACTTGAATATCGGGATAGGGTAGAATTAAAACAAGTTTTTTTACTAGACTAGGGCTCCCTAAAGCTCCAATAGCATAGATCGCTGAAGGCCAGATTAGGATTCTCTTCTACCGATGATGATACAATATATAATAGGAGAGGCAAATAGAGACCTGGAAAAATTTGAATTCGGGATCTTCTACTCTAATACTATGTGAGATTTGTTTGACTATTTTCAACTATTCTAAAAGTAAATTGTTAGATGACGGTATAGTTTAATATTTGTACCATAAAACTCTCGTGCCAAAGAAATTTGTTAATTCACAAGTTAAGAGCATGCTTATAAATCTAGCTTATCATATTGAACTAACAATGTAACTATGAACTTCTAATGATATCAGTTTTTGAGAAAGAAGGAATGTGTTTAGGTGGCCATGGGAGAATAGCATATAGAAGAGAGATTTTTCAAAACACTCATCTTATTTTCCAAAATCTTACAAAAGTTACCCTTATATAGGCAAGGCCAAGGGTAGTACATATAATAGTACAGGCACACTGGTACAATAATACAAACCCACTAAGACCACTAGAAGCCATGTCTTCTAATAAAAGGTCATTACTTTTGGCCAAAGTGTTGCCCTTGTGTTTAGCCGTGTTTGGCCAAAATGTTCTATAATTGTCATTGTGTTTGGCCAAAGAGTTTTATCATTGTCCTTCAGTTTGAAAATATCTAACTATTGTCCTTGCATTTGAAAATTTCTTGCAAGATGCACATGGTTCTTTTTGTCTAGTGATCCTAGCGTGCTTGTATTATTGCACTAGTGCACCTATATTATTATAGGTATTGTTGGAGAACATGTTGGAAATATAAAATAAGAAAAAAAAGTATTTGAGGTATGCAAGCACTGTTCTTAAGAATAATTTTGCCCTCCGTGTACGAAACTCAGTGCAACAAGCTCTAGTGGCTATCCTCTTGGGATACAACAAATCTTCCTCTTTACAAATCATCACTCCATCAATTGCGAAGCAAATAGAAATCAGTTTATTGCCAAAGTGAGGACACAAGCTAAGGCAACACCAACAAGAGAGATTCAAACATGAGCTAGGCAAAAGAAAGACAACAAGAAGGTGCTGGTACCGGCAACAGTGGTAAGGTGGACTAGCACTAAATGCGCTCAACGATTGGAGGTCAATTGAGTGATAAAATAAATTGGGAGTTTTGAAGTTATGATGCTCCTTTTTTTTATCAGGAATTGGGGTTTCCAATGTTATTAGTGATAATCAGATTGATTATGAATACTATCGCATCTATGATAGGTTATTAATAATCCACTTAAATGGGGTAAATTGATCTTTGATTACCCTCCGGAAGGATGGGATCAATCTATTGATGAAAGTGAATTTTTCTCTCCTTTGCAAAGACAATATAAGATTATGATCATTCTCTTTCTCTGGAGAGATTAAAGTAGTTATTCTACTGTTTTGTTTAGAATATACTATAGAAACCTATTTTAATATCTCTTCTATGGAATTACTATTGCATATATCTTATGGTAAGTGCTCTAAAAGAAAAGATTTGTGAGAATGGACATTTTCTACATGCATATTGTTGGCAGCCTACTTTTTGGTGAGGGGAAAGTCAATTAGAATCAAAGTTATATTTAATTAGATCCCAATAATTATGGTACTTGACACCTTTATTCACCATAACTTACTCTAAAAGAGCACCAAAAACAGAGGTACATCTCTCATCTAATTCAGCTCCAAAAAGTTGGTGCATCAAAAGGGCATGAAAAGTCTTTATATATTTTAAGGACGACAGGCAAGAAGTTGCTAGATAGAGTGAGGGGGGATCAAGGAAAAATAGAGCAACACAACAATCAAATTAATCTTGTTTGCTAGAGTTCATTTACAGCGGGAATTGCATAAGGTAATAGGTACGTTGCCATCTTGTGCTCCACTTAACTTAGGACTTCTAGTTTGTACATCTTGCGGACAAAAATCATTTTAAAACATGAACGTGCATATTCTGAAAACCATGCTTGAAAGCACAATCAACTATTTTGAATTCAAACAAATGCAGCCCAGAAAAGAAAAACAAAATTTCCACATAGACCATGTACACTAACAAAATCCCTTGCCTCATACACAAGATATTTTCAAAGAATATGACATACATACATACATATATACGTGTGCGTGTGTACATACACACACACGCCCGCGAAATCGAATCACTGTTCATCAATGCTTTCTATCTAAATTTTTTAGATATACGCCTTGAAAATTATTTTAATATCTTGCCCAAATGAAATTATATATCTAAAAAATTTAGATAGAAAGCATTGATGAACAGTGATTCGATTTCAACGAAACAAGTTATAACGCCTTAATGAAAGTTGAGGAGGGGAAACGCAAAGAAAGGAATCTGAGACGACGTAAGAATTTTCTATCACGAGGGATCCGTCCAAGTATATAAATCTTCGCAGAGATCTTGCAACAGAAACACTTCCTTTAAATGTCAGAAAGAGATACCATTTGATTCTTTTGCTCGACCTCTCACCACCCCAAGTGCCATATGTGACCATGAATCCGTTCCCAATTTGATCTTGCCCTTCTTGGAGCGAATGGGAAGGACCCAGATGACTCACATGCATTTGTTTTATCATCTGTTTCGCTGAAACCATGTAACGATCGAGAGGGGATAAAGACAAGTGAAGGACATGCATTAGTCACCTTCCCTGAACTGAACCAACCTTGCTAGCGTACAAAGCCAGCCTCCTTAAGCTAACAACGCATCATTTCGATTCCGTAACTCCTCTCTTAGTCCGTTTGTAAGGTAGTGATGACAACAACCGACGATCTTGCGCACCACACACTTGGCAACAATCTATACGTACTTTCCCTTTCTCTCTCCTACCCTGATGAGCGCCTAATTGGAGCGCGATCATCATCGAACCACACAAAAGATGCTGCTAATGATGTCCACTGAAAAGTTTGATTTTCGCGTTTTGTGTATAATTGAATTTTCGAGGGGACTGTAGTAAAAGAAATTATATGTGGAAAACCAAACTCTACACAGACAACATAAGATATCGTGAAAAGCTTCTATTTCAAGAGTGTAACTTACCTGGGGAAGAGGAAGGATGACGAAGAGGTCGAAGAGCAAACCCTTCCGAGCCTTCAAGTACCGGAGAGCCACCGTGCCCGAGCCCGTGTCGTGGAGCTTGCCTCTGCCTCCCTCGCGCCCCGAGCCAAAAGCGGCGGCGTGGGAGGAGAAGCGCCGGTTGGCCATCTTGAGCTGGAGCCACATGTTCCACACGTGGAGCGCGTCCGTCATGCACCGGAGCACCGTGACGGTGATGGCGAACCACCCATCGATGAAGAGGCACATGCACGTGTCGCTTATGGAGAGCGCATAGAAGAAGAGGGGGTCGACGAAGAGGCCCGTCGCGCACACCAGCAGGAAGACCCTGCTCCATTCTTGGACCCACTTGGACCTCGGGTCCAAAACTTGCCCTAGCGACCACCCGCTCGGCCTCCTCCGGCCGCGGCCCCCGCACGCGCCGTACAGGATATTGCAGTCGCGCCCTGATGATCTCTCTTCTTGCTCATCATCTTCATCCTCCTCCTCCTCCTCCTCCTCCTCCTCTTCTACGCCTTCGAGTTCGTCCTCTACATCATCATCTTCGTCAGTGTCGTGGTTAGGGAAGTTGTGGATATGTGATGCATGTGGCGTTTCTTGCTCGGTTGACATGGCGAGAGCGAGCGAGAGAGGGAGAGAGAGAATGAGTATGTCTTGTTAGGTTGGTGAATTAAATAGAAAAGTGGAACGGAAGCAGGGGGCTGAATTCATTCTAAGAGAAGATATGTGCAGAGAAAACGACATTCCTCTTACGCAAGCGGTCTATCATCTCTTATTCTATAAGTAATCGAAAAGATAGAAAAATAACTGTAGAAAGTAATAGTAAATATTTTTAGCTAATTCTATAAAACTACCGCGCGACCTAACAAAAATGCCTTAAACCTTTTGAAGGAGCTTGATGTTTACAAAAGAAACATGTATTTTTTTTGGAATGCAAAGAAGATAAATGCTAAGAGTGTTAAATTATTTATAAGATGGAAACGCATTGATTGATATAATATATCTATATCGACGTGGCATGTGATCTACTTTTTTAAAATATTCATAAAACATTTGCCAGTAAGAACACCACAGACTTTGTGGAACTACCAGGCTGCCTACACGCAACTGCTTGGTTTTGCACGTGAAAACTTCGGAGTCAGATAAATAGGGACTGGTGTTAAATTTATTATGCTTTTGGAGAGAGAGAGAGAGAGAGAGCGAGAGAGAATAAAAGGAGGATCAACGGGATCTCCTTCTTTTACACTATTTGGAGGGGAATAGGGAGAGAAAGTTTACGGACTTCTGTCGTCTCCGGTTCCCTTCCTTCAGTCAATAAAAGTTCCGATTCATTATATGGTGACTTTAATCGGTTCTGTAATGTTTTGACTCTCCTGTGATGTAATCATTAGTAAATACATGGCCGCGATCTCTCCAGATGGGTAATGAAAATCACTTATGTCAACAATAAAAAGCGAAAGGGAAAAGGTTACTGAGGAACGTCCTCTGCAGCTGCCAGTGTCTCCGACACTTGTGTCAGCCACATAAGACATACAATACTGATAACAGCAGCTTCCTCGAGATGAAAAGACTACCGGAAAATCCAATAGATGATGTGCTGAATGAAGTGGAAATTTCGTTAGCTTGTCGCTGCCCAAAGAGCTAGTAATGCCTCCCGAGACAAGTCATAATTAATGGAACGTGTGACGACTATTTATAGGCAATACCGAATCCATCAGACAAATTGAACTTTCATTTTCAGGGGCTTTCACTGTTGCAACTCTCCCGGGCATACGCCCCTTTTTTCTGTTTCCTTGGAAAAGCGTGCGATAGCTAACACACGGTTTAGCAAAACCGCCTAGGGTTTGTGGTGATGAAATGATATGAGCAAAACTTTACAGTCTAAATGGCACTCGAGTGAAGAAATTGATTCCCTTGAAGGACTTGGGGAAAAGGTACAGATTTAAGCACTCCCGTCTTGTCATCACCTGCAAAACTTGGATTCTGCATCCTCTCATCATGACAATTTGGGAGGTACCTATCATGCATTTGCCTAGAGCAAGATAATCATGAATGCAATCGATTAGCTATGCGGCCATTGAGTTCCAGAATATATTATATTCATCATTACATATGCACGAACTCTATCTGCGAGGCAAGACCATGCGTACAGAGAGAGAGAGAGAGAGAGAGAGAGAGAGTCAGGTGATCGATAACATCACTCGAGCATGGTGGTCCCGAAATAGTAAAATGCTCTCCGACTTTATGAAGATCATGCTCTCCGTTCTCTTACACTCTACAGTCTTTCTAAATCAATATGGAGCTATGACTCCTCGAGCCATTTTTTTTTATCTGATCTATATGCAGTTTAAGTTTAAATCCATCTCAATATTAGACACATAAAAAAATAAAAAAATAATAATAACACTTACTCCTGAAATATGCAACAAATCATATAAATTTCGAACACACTTTACATTGTAGTTGATTCTGCTTTTCACATTTTTCACCAAAAAAAGGTAATTGATGCAGCAACTTCCCTATTTCATCATCTTCATGGTCTTAACCAGTTACTACTCTATAGAAAGCAGAAGAAAGAACAGTTCGTCAGCATGGCTCATTCATAAACATCATATTTCATTGTTCTATCACGGGAAACTCAAAATCTTGAAAAGAACGAGATCAAAAGAGGTATAACCACAGACAAAAAGTTGGCGGACATTGACCATGATAGGAGGTGCGAAATAAGTACCAAAGCCCCGCTTGTGCTTCGAATCTTTGCAAGTACAGCACCACATGCATGGAGTGGTAGCGCCAAGCATTGGTGAAGAAATTACAGATTTTCAATCACGGGGCCCGCTCCTCCTCGTCATGATGTTTGGCTCCATGCAAAGGACATCGGCTCCCTTTTTTCGAAAAATTTGGCTCATTGTGGCATCCACTGAATTCATTCGGGAGAAGCCAAAGCTAATTACCACTCATTATTCGCCTGTTTTAGATATGTTTTAGATATTTTTCGTTGCAAGGGCGACACTCAGTTTGACTGAATTCTCTCATGGTGAAAAGAGATTATTCAAAAGGTTGATGACAGAGAAACAACTTTCAACTAGATGTTTCCCGCTCAGGCTTCGTAGTCAATCAGGAACATGCTCGATTGCGCACTGCCACGTAAATCACGAAACTGCACAGGTGTTCTGCACATACGAAAGGCAGGCCTATGTACGACTGTTTATAATGATATTAAATAGCTATCTACTAAAACTAGTTTTTGTCATGCTGGTTTAACAACATATCAAGAAGCAGGGTAAGCCCGTATTGATACCAATTTCGCCAAAATCGCACATTCTGATGCATCTATTGTGTTCTATGCGATCCTAATAACCACATCACATATAGAATGAGTCGATATAATATTTCGTTATTATAATATACATATGTCGAATTAACTGTGTTTAGCCTTAATTCTTTTTGTGCAAAAGATGCATATATAGGAAAGAGACGTGCTAGCTTTACTTTGTTTGGAGTTACTTTTATTTCCTATTTTGTCACTCCTTTTTTTCTTTTAGCATTTTAAATTTGACATTTACTTTAATATTACATAGGTTTAGGAAAAAAAACCATTCAACAAATGACATAAGAATACCAACATATAAAGTCACTTGCTTTCTTAATTTTTGTTATAGTTTTAAACATTCTTTTATCTTTAAAACTTTAATTGTCAATTAAGTTTATCTTAATAACCACAACCCACCAATCGGCAGCCTGACGAAGATTAAGAATGGAGGAAAGCACAGTTCAATTCTCATTACGTACTGATGTAACTCACTACTTTAATGAAGCACAATTTGAAAAACCATCATGCTTGCATGGTTATGGCATTTTTCGAATGTTTGATTTTCGCTGAAAATGAGATAAGTGTGCATGAAGGAGATTTAAGGTTTTGGCCATTCGTCAATTGAGTACTTAAAAGATGTTATATAGGTCAATTGAGGACTTGAGATTTTTTTAGAAAAAGCCCCAATCAGATCTCGACATGGCTATCGGTGGAATTCAAGCATCGAAAACCAACGTGGCTCCTATGCAAAATAAATAATCAATTGTCGCATCACATTCCTAACATCTAAGTTCCAATGATGGTGAATTCGGAACTTGATTGTGATTTTTTTCTTCAAATCTTTGAGTATTCAAGTGATTTAATCAAAAACCATTAAGCCCTCACGATCAAAAGTCATGTTCCCACAATTATGAAATTGAAAGAGAGAGAGAGAGAGAGAGAGGGAGGGAGGATAAGGGAAAGGGACGTGGGAAGAGGCATGATTCCCAAATAAGTTCGAAAGACACAGGTTCCATGCAGCTTCGTTCCTTTTGTTGGTTTGTTCATCAATGATGGATCAGTTCCATCAACGACACCAACCCTTTTTCTCAATCCTCATCAATCTCCTGTCTTCCCCGTCCCCTCTTTCGACTGTGACCTCTGGACTCTCTTTTGCCACTCGAAACACAACATCTGCCCCAAACGCAACACATCCACACACGCAGACACGACATCGACCTCGATCTTGGCCGATCGCATTAATCGCCGCTTGTCGTTTATATCTCATTTGCAATTAATGCTGCATACACGACTGCGTACCGTTCGTTGGGGGTGGGATGTGATCAGAGCGAGAACATGCAAACGAAGGAAGAGAGCGCACATCGGGACATGGAGTTCTTACACCCCACGTTGGCATCTTGTGGTAGTTGTTCTCTGAACAAAATCCTATTTTGATTTAGCTGCGTCGGTGCCGAAACGTCGCCCGATTCCATTGGACGATCGCCGCTGCTCGTGAAGTAACAGTGAGAGATGGGTTTTTCTTTTTCATTAGCTCCATCTTGACAAGTCGTCCGTATAATGAACATACCTACTGCTATACTTTCGCTCACCTACTAAATTGACCTTCGAATAAAATGCAAGAATCCGGAATTATCGGTACGGAGATGGCGAAAGACGCTAAAAAAGAGTTGGCGAACAGCTTCATGTGATCAAGTTTGTACAGATTGAGACCCGACATGAAAAATGTGGGGGCTTGTCCCAACGAAGCTCGACGGGGGAAAACAACAAAGAGCACGAGAGAAGCTGAGCTTAATCTCATCTTCAAGCAATTAGAGGCTAAATCCAAACCGCGAGCGAAACACGAGAAACACCCCCCGCGTTTGGCCTACCAAGGTACAAGGAACCAGCACTTTGTGATTTCAGAAGGCTTGTCTTTTCACGGCTGAATTGTTCTTTCGGACCTTCAAAGACAACGTGGAGACGCAAGTCTCTCTCTCCTTCTCGGGAGACTTTCTTTGGTTCTCTTTTTCTTCTTTTTCTTTTTTAAATTTACAACTGTGATCCACTGTCGAGAAGGGGGCCTTGACAACTCTTTGATGGACCCTCCGGACTCCCCAGGCCGAAAGTACCAGAAAGTCCCTCCCCATGTGAAGAAAGATTCATGGTACGAGAATGCGTAAAAGCAATGGTCCACGATGAAGTTATACAGGGTGATGACACAACCGTCCGGAAAAAAGGGGAACCTGTATTGGCCTGGCACGATTTACTTCCTGGTGTCGAAGAAACATATGTGGTCTACATACACGAACGCGATCTCCAGAGATCCGTTTCCGTAGCTAGTTAATGCTGGAGAACTATACACTTGATCCATCGATGCGGTTTTCCTTAACCTGTTAGCTCGAGCTCTCGAGTCAATGGACAGCTGCTGTGAGTGCGGAAGAAATGGTGTTTCGGACTGCAATCATTTTTTACGTACGTCCCGATACGTCTTTTTTTCTGTGGAGCGCCCTTATGGAAATGCCGGGATACGTATCGTCATTCTCGACTGGCTTTTTACATTTGGGTGGAGTCGCAAACGAATCGAATGTCGCATGAACCGATAAAACAATGAGTGAACCGTCTTCCTTCCGCATCATCTTTCTTCACATCCACAAATTCACAGGGCGAAATGCCAGCTGTTTTGAGGGTCAGGAGCCACCGAGGGAAGACGGTGTCCTTTCCTGAACGAGATCTATTCCACATGTCGCGTGTACGAATCTGGCAGTCCTAACGAGAGTTATCAGCATCAGCAAATTGCGATGAAATCATTCATTTCGATGCAGTTCTTGCGATGCCCCATTTCTTGTTATGGATATTCTCCTTCTCTCTTTTCCTCTCCACGAGAATTCGAAAAATAAAGATATATGAAGTTGATGTAATTTCCTAAACAGCGTAACCTAATTCCATGCTTCATGCATAGATTTTCGTTGTAATGAATTCAGTATTTTTCGTTTCTTAAGAGTGGTGACTAGGGTGATTGCCCACATGTAGTGGCTAGAGAAGGATCAACGATGACTGATTAGATCAATGATTTGATCGCGAGATGCTATTGTAGAGTCAATATCGGTCAGCATTGGCGCCCGAAACAAACAATACATAGGACAAATGATGCCATTGCTGTCCGACTGTGGTCAAATGATTGTGCAAAGCCTGTAATCCAACGATGATTATTCTGATGTGCTGTTGCCCCAATGAATGTGGCTCCGAGGATCTGAACTCCAAAGATACCATGTACAATAGGATCGCCGGAATATAGCACGCAGGACCACACAAGAAGGCTGGCTTGGAGTTTCTATTGTTGTACATAGCCCACTGATCTTTTGGCTGCCTCTCCATTGGTAATTCCTGGGAAAAAAAAAAAAAAAGTGAATCATTCCCTGAAACTTGTGGTATCGTCAAGCCCTTTCTTCAATCTCGCACTATGAGAGTTGTCGATCTTTACGTGCGTGGGAAGAAAACGTGTCCTACCAAGAATCTTATTTCTGTATGATCACATAACCTCTCTTTTGGATTCATTTTCTGCTCAACCAAACAGCAAAGGGAAATCTTTCTTCAAATCTATGAAGAAATCAAATTGCCAAAAAGTGGCGTGTAGTCCAAAGTTATTTTGGCACTAAAGGTGGTAATGCTTGCAGGACTGGTTGCCAATCACACTGTTATGGGGAAGCTGCCACGAGAAAGCCAAAAAATGGGAGGAAAGAAACAGACATATGTTTAACGTTCCACTAGAATGCTCTTTTCTCTAGTCCTAAACTCCTAGTTGATTGAAAACAGATGCCAGGGCAATTGGCTAAGTTAATGAATATAGTCCAAAAAGGAGGGAAAATGGCGATCTAGGAGTCTAGCTAGATAGTCTACTCAAAGCAATTTCCTGCTTATCACCATAGGTGTTCTATTATTGAGATAAGAGGTACTCAGTGATGCATATGAAACAAACTGTGAACTTCAATTCAAGAATTAAAAATACCACTCAAAAACCACTTGCATCAAAGAATCTGGACATGCCCCTACAAAGAAATGATTATTATGGTTGGATGCATTTCAGGACCCCCGAACTTGGAAAAGCATGTTTCGTATAGTCCGGGCAATTTACTAAGTTAATGAATGCAGTCCAAACAGGAGGGAAAATGGCAATCTAGGAGTATAGCTAGATAGTCTACTTAAAGCAATTTCCTGCTATCACCATAGGTATTCTATTATGGAGATAAGAGGTACTCAGTGATACATATGATACACGCTGTGAACTACAGTCCAGGAACTAATAATGGTACTCCAAAACCACTTGCGTCAAAGAATCTCGACATGGCCCCAAAAAGAAACGAATTATTGTGGTTGGATGCATTTCGGGACACCATAAAATGGACTCACTGAGTCACTAGAACTTGGAAAAGCAATGAAAGACTATTGCCAGAAAGAAGCAAAGTGGAAGAAGAAACTTGTAGCTCATTTTGATGTGAACATCAGGCCCAATCTATGCTCAAGTCCATCAGGCACCGGGCTTTTACAAATCCAGACACATTCAGAAAGGGGAGCAAAGTGCATCACTTGTTACATGGTAAGCACTAAATCAAACATCACACACAATTCTTCTATGTGTGTACGTGTGAATTTGCACGTCAATGTTCGTATCACGTTTGTCTTAGAAGCTGGGGGTAGAATTGGTCCTACCAAGACAAGCTTCACTTATGATCACTCAGCCTCCTAAATAATGGGAGCAGTTCAAAAACTAAATCATTAGTTCACCATGATATGGTGGTGCAAAAGAACCAGGTTTTCTAAGGAAAGGCAATATATTTTGGATTAGCTAGAGAGGCTGGTGACACAAGACAATGGTTGTATGAAGAGTTTTAACTGGTTGGCCCACGAAGGGACAAAATTACAAAAGATAATGCCCAGTCAAGAAACAGAGAAAGGGCCAGATTACCAAAAATGAGTTCAGGTGCCATCATCTCATCGAAAGTAGACCCTTCTGAGAAACATTCTTGATAGCTTTTCCTTCAATTCCACGGACATTACCAAGCTGCAGAATTTGAGAAACCACATGCCAAATGACATAAAGGATAAAAAAAAGATCAGGGCTAGAATATCTGAAAGACGAGCAACTGCAAGTGTTATGGAACATATCATATGCATCGTAATCTCTTCGAGCTTTGCATGTTTACTGTCTCAATGGAAGCATGCATTCATTTGCAAATAACAAGATTATATTTGGGCCACTATTTCAATGCCGTAAAAGCAAAGCAACAGACAGAAAAGTTACGGGTTAATGAGCAATGCACCTCCTCATTCTATGGTCATATGGTCAAATTGAAAGATGGACACTAACAGAATAATGTATTCAGAAGGATGCAGACTTACTCATCAGGAGATAATTCTCAAAAAACTAACATGAGAGGAACAAAATTGTCAACGCGATATACCTTCAAACCAACTAATACTCTTCGATCACCCTTTTGTGACACGTTCTGTGTTACCACTTTCTGAAACCTGCCCGTGTTGCCATTAGTCTGACTCTCAAGCAACCTCCTCCTTAAATTTTCTTTTTCTTTGGAAACAGATTTATTGAGCCTTGAAACCTTTGGCATTTCCTTAGGCTTTTCATTGGCGAAAGAGTTTGTTGCATTAACTCGAAGAGCCAGTGAAGCCTTTGAACTATAATTTTGATGCTGTACCTATAATACCTCCAAGTCAGTTTATTGCACCAAAAGCAACAGATGAACAATACGAAATATGAATACTGAAAGATAGATCAATATTCCAACTACACATAAGCGAAGTCTAGCCAGCAGTGAGAGACAGGTAATATTGATGCTGGAGAGAAGATTGAGGAAAAACAGTAATCTGAAAAGGTCAAGTATCTGCGGAGATTTGGAAAAGGCACCAATATCCAGCTCGCCAGACCATTTTAAATTTATCTACATAAGAATGATGCTTCCTTGCAGAAAAGAAAAATCAGAGAATGTTACATAGCGATTTTTGTAAAGTTACTCACCTTAGGTTTTGCTACTTCTGAGCAGCCTGGTTTTGCAAGGTGGTTTTTACCCCTCCTAGATGTATTAGGTATAGTACTTGAGACACCAGAGATCACGCTCTCTTTTTTATTCAGAAGTGCTTGAGATGTCCTCGCTGGGTGTCTGCTATCTGGAGTAATCTCCCTGTCCTCAATTGGACTAGATGTCGAGCGATTAGCATCAGAAAAGGGGTATGAAGATGAACCCACACTGGACTTATTAGAAGATTTATGACCACTTCTATGACCCGTATCACTATTAATCTCCACCCTTGATGCTTGTCTTGTAACACAACTTTTCCTGATGCCCATTCTAATAATTGAAGATTGCCCAGTTGAATTACCAAAAGCTTGCCCTGAAACATGAAGAACCTTTTTTTCTTGTTGCTGATGGCTCTCAAATGAAATGCCACTTTTCTGCTTTGCTCGAGTCATGTTGTTTGATGTAGAGCCAGGAAGTGTGGGTTTCGAGTAAAGCCTGCTGCCATTTCTGGCAAAATTCCTTTCTGTTATCAAATTCTTCTTCAAGCCAGAGGGTCCTCTCAAATTAATCAACCTTGAATTTGGTTGGCTTTGCAGATAGGAACACTGTTCGGCACATGAAGATGTTGCACTTAGAACTTTTACCGGATGACTCTGAAGAACTGAAGGATCAGTCTTATGGTGCTCCCATTTCTTGCCCCTGTAGTCTTTACCTCTTGATTTGGACACTGAGGACGGAAGCTTCGGTGAAAAGGGTCCGTGAAGGTAAAAGTCTGAGCTCCCATTTTCCTCAGAAAGATGAGAGAAAGTAGATTTTAATTGGCGAGAGGAACATTGGTGGAACCTGAACAGATTATTCGAGTACACAAAATTTAAACAACAAAAATATTTCCGATTGTGGAACTTTAACAGAATGAAACTATAGATGAACAGATGATCTTACAGGTGACTTTCACTGAACCATTCGTCAGCCCTGCAATAGCAAAAGAAGTTTTACTAGCCAGAACCTGGATCTCGTATATAACAGAAGCACTCTAATCTTTAACATCAGGACTGATGTTGCACTAATCACCTTTCTTGTTCATTATTGCCAACTTCTAACGTGAGATCCACCCACATGGGTGCCTCAATTTCCTCCTGCAGAAAAGTAAAAAGAGGCCCGTGAGTCACAAACCCGATGATACCAGTCATCTCAAACAGCAGTATGTAGGCAGGCTATCCAGTATCCAACCCCTTTACCACCACATTGCTAGCTGGATGGACCAAATCAGGAGAGACATACATACACAGAAATTCCTAATTTGACTTGGATTACTCTAGTTCCGACGGCTCTTATCGCACAACATCTTCTTCTTCTTCTTCTTTTTCTTTTTTTAATTCTTGGCCACAAGACATCCCTTCTGTTCCAAGCCATCCCGATCACAGAAATATGCCATACGCAGCCGGGAGTCAAAACTCCCCGAATGGTTCATTATTGGTCGAGCGCAATAACCAATTCCACAGGTCATCATTCAAAAGAGACCAGCCACCATCAAAGCAACCCAAACGCAGAAGCCAAAACCGTATCTTCAAAACGAGCTACACGAGCCGCAGCACAGACGACGCTACCCATGCATAATAATCTCAGCTACTAAAATGCGGTCAACCGTGTTATCCGAAACTACGGAATCGATCGGAGCCCAAGCCCAGCACAATCGATTCCCGAATGGCCAATCCCGAATCGCTCCACGCCGCGGCACCATCGCCGAACGAAACCAAACGACGACCGGCCGTCGCCGTCGCCGGCGCGCGCGAGACAAAGCGAGGAAACGAAAGAACCATAACAGCTGATCTAACGTGCTAGCAATGCAGCGAGCAAGCATCGAAGAAGAGACGGGGCGAAGGACAGCGTACCAGGAAAGACCAGTGATCGCTGCTGACACCGCGACGGTTCATTGCTTCGCTTCGAAACCTTTTGAAAAAAGCGCAAGAAGAAGACAGTAATGGCTGCTTTCGCAGGACGAGGTTTTGACGGTGAGGGTCGCGAACGGACGAGACGACGTCGGATGAAGCTGAGGAACGTTAAGCCTTTGTTTTCAAACTTTTTCCAGTACAGATCAAAACTTTTGCTCACCTTTTCTCCCTCTTTTTTTTTTTTTTTTTTAAGATTGGCCCAGTTTGTTCAAGATTGCTGAAAAGTTAAAAAGAAACTTTCTTTATTTTCTAAAGATAGCACAAAGCAAATTAAAAAATAATAATTATCCATACACATCAAATTAGTACCACGCAAAATTAACGAGGAGATGGTAGGTTTTTATTTAAAGATTTTTGACAAAGAAATGTTTATTCAGACCAAACTTCACTATAAATAGACCTTAGTTGGCCCCGAGTTTTTAGTTGTTGTAGCAAATTGCCCCGGACATTTTAATTTTTTCTCAATGAGCCTCATAGATATTAAAAATCAATTGCAATATCTACCCTGTGCCTAATTATGGAACACAAATTCGTTATATTTTACATACAAAAAAAATGAAAAAATAATTCAGAAATATATTACACGTGGGAGCATGTGACTCACCTTTCTGAGAGAATTTGATCGGAGTCAATACTGCATATCGATACAATTCTTAAACATAAGTACTTCCTATTTTTGAACCGACATATGTAGATAACGTACAATCAAGACATGTAAGAAAAATTGAGCTAGAGAATGCCGAGGGGCATATTGTCAAAAATTTCAGGTTGGGGGGGGCGAATTGCAAAAATTGACATGTCAGAGGGCAACTTAACACAATCCCAAGAACTTGGGGGGCCAAATGCAATTCCCCCAGCAAAATATGACAAGAAAATACTAAAAAGAGAAGCACGAACGGGCCTAATGGAAACTAGTTCTTATAAGATTTGGGGGGAGCTTCCTTTTCTCATTAATGTCAAACCCTTTTTCACATGATAATTCAAGAGATGAGCAGGATACATGGCGGAGGACAAAAGGTGGGATGAATCATTGCACTGCTTTGAACTAAGGTTGAATGAGGTCAAAAGAAATAGGACAAGAATTTAATGAAAAGCTGTATGAACATTTTCTAATTCATGTGATGAAATACACAGTACAGACAACAGATTGGAGAATATACACCTTCAAAGGGGGTAAAGGGAAAAGCTTTAAAAAGTCTCGAGTCCCTACATACTGGTTTCTGGCTATACACATTCAACAACACTACCAAGTGACAAAATTGGCAGATTTGATAAACACCTCTTCACGGAGCCGACGCGACTAAATCTAATCTACGCGTCCCCCGCCGCTGAAACTGGGGGAGCCACTCCGCCCCTCTCCAAGTTCTCGAATTCCAGCTGGGCCGTACGCAGACCACCAGAGAATCACTTCGAACAAAATTACAACATAGATCCTAGCATCCCCATCTCATCTTCCCCACCATCTTCGACGACCTTTGTCAGCATCTATGTGCCCATTTTTCCGTAGCCTCACTTTAGTCTCTCGTAGCCTCACTTTGTATTCTTTCTTCCAAGACTCAAACCGAACTTTCAGTTTTCTAAGTTCTTCACCAGGACTAGCATTGGAAGCCAACTCAGACCTGACCTCAACGAGTGATCTGGCATCATCATCGAATGTCTGTTTCCGGATCTCAAACTCCTTCATAAGATCACTGACAGCATTCAGGGTTCCATTAGTGTCCCTCCCCGCTCTGCCATCTGTAACAGCATTAGAGAATTTCACAGGCATGCTTCCACCAGGAGTTCGAGAGCCCATGGATGTGGTATCCTCGGAATCATAATCCCGAGGCGATAAGGCAACATCGGGTCTTCTGGGTTGACCTCCATTTTCATCCGTCATGAGACTCTTCCTGGCAGCTGCTAGACTCATCTGCACCATATCATGCAACCCTCTTAAGAAATGTGAGCATTTCAAACATCAAGATTGAGTTACACCCTAAGCAGGAATTTACTCTCAGATGATTGACTCTTTATATAAGTTTAAAATCCCCCGAAAGCATCCATACTCACTTGCAATGATGCCATCTGTTTCTGCCATGTTTCCTCCATTGATTTCATCCTTGACTCGTATTCAGACCATTTAGTCTCAAACTGATGTAGTTCCTCCCTCAGTGCAGCATTTTCCTCTTCCTTCTGCTTCAGCGTTGCCTCTGCCTTTAGAGCCCGTTTCTGAAGCTCTGCCAACACTGCAGGCATGACCTCAATCTGCTTTTGAGGCTTCTCCTCACGCTTTTGTGGCTTGTCCTGCCAAGAAGAAGTACCCTTAAGTTCAGCGTAGATGCAATTAGAATTCAGTAACTTCCACCTGCAAGGAATCTTCAAAATCGTATGCACTCTCTCAGTCAGCTAGCATCATTTTCTTTCCGTTAGAGATAATGCTTAAAGTACCTTCACTCCAGAAAATCTCCTGCCCGACTTATATGTAGACTTTAAGGTCTGCAGACTTGACCTTTTCATCTTGAGCGAATCATTGAACTTTCTCCGAACCAACCACCCACGAATTACTGTAAGACAATTTAATGTTAGACGACAAATAATCTGGCCTTGCGTTTAATCGTCAAAAGCATAGACTTACCAGACTGTAAACCTATGATTGCCCTCTGTTCCTCATCGGTCCCTAACATGGAAGCACCATCTAAACAGCTATCCCGCAAGGAACTATATTCTTTTCGAGTAACTTCACCACGAACAACTGCGCAAAAAAAGCTCCATGAGAGAGAGAGAGAGAGAGAGAGAGAGAGAGTCAACTCAAGCAATTTAAAAGCCAAATTGTCGCCTGCAAGGCTGTAAAGAACCCAATGCAACCATCAACATATTGGCATGAAGTTTGAAAATTACAGAAACAAGCAAGCATACATGATTGCAAAGTAGTCACTCCATTCTTGAGTTGATAGAACTGATGACGAGCTAGATGACGACGGAAACATTTTTGAACCCCAACTATGCCTTGCAGAATTCGTTTCCTCCTGCCCTCCAATGTGGCAATCTGTGAGTCACAAGAACTTAACATCAAGTCAAGAAGAGAAAATATCGACACGAAAAAAAGAACAGAGTCATTGGTAAACTGGAGCTGAACAAGTTCAGAGTCAAAAAGGAAAAGAAAAAAAACATTCTTCTATGCGCAGCTTTTATTTTTACAGAAGAATGATATAAACAACTTAGTACCTCAAAGATCACGACGACATACTGCATGGAATGATGCCATTCCTAAATTATTTTTTGGTGACTATTAAACTAACATGTATCAGGTGGGAAGAAACAACAATCAGTTAAGTTGACAGCCTCCATTTTCAGGAAAAACAAAAACAGGCCTTAAAAAAGGATCCCCCCCCACTTTTGCCCATTTCTTTAGGCTTTTACTTTCTAAAATGGACAAACACCAGACTAAAAACACAAATCCCACCCAAAATGTCCAATAACTACAATGTGCTTCTTTGTGCAGTCAAGAATAAGCAACAACCGACGAAGATAGAGATAGAAGATCTCTTTTGGAATTCATTTCTCACTTACACCTTTTTTTGGAAATCTTGTAGAAGGATCATCTCTCACAATTAGATGCAGTGGACTAACATAACAAAAAAACATTCCAGGCTTACTTCAGAACTAACCTGCCCTGTTCGCAGATACAGTTTTGTGTAACCAACTTGGTACATTTCCGGAAGGACATTAAATTGTTGTAAGACAGCAACAGATACACTCAAGGGATCCCTCGATACACTAGTGTCCAAAAGCAGAAACCCGTACCTAAAACAAAAGCCACAGACCAGGTAAATTACTCAAGGTTCTCTGAATAAAAAGGAAACAAAAAGGGAGAAATCAACAGCTGAACTGTTGCAAGACAAGGTCCTTCTCACAAAGAAAAAGAAAGAAATTAGAAGGTTTACCTTTCTGAGAACTCTTGATGAGTCATTCGAGTGGGATATCCAGATCTGGAAATCCTGACAACTTCAAGGACTCCACAACACCTGAGCTGTTGCAAGACAAGGTCCTTCTCATAAAGACCAGGAAGCTGCTTATTATTTGGCTTTATGCAACGGATAAAATGAGGTTTTGTCCTTTCCAATTGATGCATCAGTTTGAAAACCTGACCCTACAAGGGAAAAAAACTCTTGATTAGAATCAATCCATCAAAGAGCCCGTTAAATGCCTCAAAATTAGGCAGTTATTAGTATTAATTATACTAACACACCTGAAATTCACATCTATGTAAATCTAAGAGAGAAGAAAAGGACACCCTCAGATAGCATAGACCCAGATAATTAATACAGAGAACAAGGAGGATTTTTCTTCCCTCAAAAGTAATAGAAATGGCCGACTACAACTTTACATGCACACGCATATCACTAGGTTATAGCTTCCCATGATCTTTATATCACTGGATCAGGATACATGTGTCTGTACAACAGTTTACTTACCTTAAATTTTGTACCAACACTTTGCTTCTGAGACTCCATTGCACCGTGATTTAATGGACTTGCTGATTTTGTCGACTGCTCAAGTACTCTCAAGGCAAATAAGTGAGGCAATTGGCAACTGCAAGATGAGAGCAGTTCAACAGAATCAGAAGGAAGAGGATCCCTGTTCTTCTCCAAAAAGCCACTTGTATCATATTGAACCTGACAAAACATCCCATGTCAATGTAAGCCATGTGGTAATTCAAGCATTCCTGCTTAGATACATGTATGGAGTGAAACTAACAAGCCCGCAAGGGAAGATTACTTTTCTGGAGGATTAATTCAAGTTGCTTATTATGGTCAAATCAGCAGTGATGAGACACCAAAAAACGAGGGAAAGAGAGAAAAAAACTATTTTTAAGACTAGAAACTATCTCATCTAAACATCTTTAAAACCTATGGAACTTAAAAATGCAATAACAGGTGATGTAGCAAAAAATCACAAAAAAAAAAAAGAAAAAACAATTGTTTAAGAAAAGCAGCTCATGCATTACATACTTAGACTGGACCTAGACCACGGCCTGACTGACGACTAAACAGTACCAAACTTTCCAAGTACAAGATTTTAGCACAAAAAACCTAAGAATTCTAAGTGCTTGTTGAGTTTGAACTGTTTATGTAGCGTTTGCTTATACTAGCTCGAATCCAATAGGGGAAAAGGCAGAAATCATCAAGAAATTTTAAGGTGGCTTCTAATTCATATCCCAATAAGCAAGACTGAGAGCAAGACATTTGCTCTAGGAAAGAAAAGGAGAGTAAAAGACAAACCTCTCCAGCATAGTGACGAATGCCAAAAGCCCCGCCTCTTTCTCCTTTAAAGGAAGGATTAGAAGTCAAATGCTGCTTAAGCTTATTGGCAAATGTCAAATCAGTGGCCTTGGGAAAGTTTGATTCCTCATCCAACAGAGAGAGCACCCCCAAAGGTTTCTGCAAAAGTTGGCATACAAATAACAATTGACTGCTTCAACTTTATAAAAAACTTTATCACAGTACATAGAGACCCAAAGTGATGAGTCACAGCATAAAAGTTGATCCGTGAAAAATAAGATGAACAAAATATTGCTATACATCAAAAAGTAACATTATCTATTGAATGACCAATCAATCTTGTAGAAGCAATAAAGAGAATGTGTCTCCTTTGATCTAAATATCAAGCCAACAATCTGTGCTCCAACATTATTATCATTATACACGTTTCAAAGAAAGAAATTAAAAATAAAGAAAAGGTTAAACTCAGAGTACCTTTTCAATTAGCGTCAAGCAATCCTCATTGTCTTCAAAATCTACTTTAGTCCAGTCAACACCATCCAGTTCATATTCCTGGACACACAGAATATAGCAATAAGTTTCCAAAATTGATCAAAACCCCTAAAAAAGAAAAAAAAACGAAGTACCAAATGGAAAGGTTTTGCCACAATCTAGAATAAGCACATAAACCTAGGGCCTTAGGTTCAGGTATCAGCAGAATATAAATAAGGGCGGCCAAGATAAAATACACCAATGGATTTCACCTAAAAGTCCAGAGTCTTAATTTGCATAATCTAGGAGGCAGAAGCCACAATAATGCAAGTGTTTTATCTATTATGGTTCGTCAACTAAATCCATCTCAATCCTCCTACTTCAGAAAGGAGCAATAACAACAAAAAAGAATATCCTTCTATTCCTTCTTAAAGCTACAATGACGCTAACGGTATCAGGACTCCTAGAGAAGATGATATGCTCAATGCATCTACAGCAACCACTTAGCAAAGTATGTCAATGCACAGTCACCATCATATATATACTAGACAAAACTAAAGACATGATCCACTTTTCTTTTGGTCATAAAAGACATGGTCCATGTTAGATGCTCACTTCCTGCTGCAGTTTTAACAGATGCCGATTGAAATGTTGTTGCAACCTCTCATTTGCATAATTTATGCAGAATTGCTCAAAGCTGTTCTTCTGCAAAACACAGATTGTCAGGAATTAGACACAAAATTATAATGCACTCCAAAAATTATCTGACATCTGCATAGTAAATTAATACATACTTGAAATGACTCGAACCCATATATATCAAGGATATTTATGGACCTTCCTGCACATGGTTTGCCTGCTTCAAGTGACTTGTTTATTTGTTCTACAAGCCAGTCAAACAAGCTCGAATACAGGAACTTTGCCAATGCATCTCTTGTGTCAGTTGCCTGAAATACAAAATTAAGGACATAACTCCCAAAAGCAATTACAAAAATAATTGTTCAAGAAGCAAAGTTAGATGAAACTGCAGAAGTAAAGTTGAATCTAAAACAATCTCAGCAACAGACCTGCTGCAAAGTCAACTTCTTAGAGATACTATCTTTGCCTGCTTTGATTCTACGAACAGATAACGCTAATGCAAGATCATCAGCACTACAACCCAGCAAGCCAGCAGTAGTGGTGACAGCTATTAAGAAGAAATACATAGAATCAGTGAACACTGTTTCCAAATTGAATGTTAATATATTCAGCTTCTAAAGGATACATAATGGCTGTAAAGTAAGCAATCTTAATTAAGTAAAGCAACCGAGGTAAATGCAATATACGGGGAAAGGGTTGAAGTTCATTGCAAAAGAACTGACAATCCTAATTCCTCTATGCCTACTTTTAGCAGTTGCAAATGGGAGACAACTTCATTAGTTCCCTACTATAATTCTCTTTCTGCATATTATCTGTCCTTGGGATTTATGTACATCAGTTCTCCTATGACCGATTGTTGCTATGTCTTCACTTCTTGTGACAACAGGCAACAAGAAATTGGCTGATGGAATTTAATGATGCTGGAAATGGGAAGAAGAGGAAAGTTGAAAGAATCACAACAAAAGAGTGAAGAACTTCAGAACCTACTGAAGATCACAAAACCTCCAAAGACAACCCCTCCCTTTCAAAATGCAAGTAGGTCTGTTAAATAGGGAACATGGAGATCATAATGGTCTTAAGAAGTCACCCTTCTTCATAATCTATGTCTTACCCAAGTAGGGCATGCTATAAGTTCTTAGAAAATATCACACACTTGGAGGAGGTAAAATCTCTTCAATATACTTGTGATCCTCACCACAGGCACAGCAAGCCTCCAGACACCTAACTACTCTCAACCATTCATCTCCGATCTTTCCAAACTTAATTTTGCTGCATAGATCACCTACTTAGCTGAGCACCCAATTAACTTTCTCCGCAAATGATGTCTGTCTCCATTAACTTTCTTTCACTATGCCCCTAACGTAATCTCCAGATATAGAAGTAAAGCAAATAACTAGATGCAAGGCCCTAAAGCATGCCCACAACAATTGGAATAATAAAAAATAGCGAAAAAGGAGATGGCTTTATTTCCTTCCATTCACACCTTCATGAGAAGAAACGAGGAATTAATAGTATGTGACAAACAATGAATGACTAGCATATCTCTAATATCTTTAGTATAAAATCATAATATTTCTGGCTTCCAAAAGTAAGCATGTAAAAGTTACCTTCGTCAACTACAACCTCCACATGATTTTCATGGCTCGTAACCCGAAACGATATGTTTCCTAGCCATAGTACTGCAGCAAGTATTGCAAAAGCATGCTCCTGATCTTGTCTAGGTATCCGAACCATCTCTAGAGCTTCCTGGACATACAGGAAAAAGAAGAAAGATGCAACCATCAATAGGACCTCAATGAGGCATAAGTAAACTGGAAAGTGGGGGAGTCACCTGACAACAAGTGAATGCAGAAAAGAAACATTACCAGAAGCATCTGAAACTTTTTAGCATCATCAACACCATCAATTGTCAAGCAGTTGCTCTGCTTAAGATAATTGTATTCAGAGGCCACTTTTAAATTCAACTTCTCTGCATATAATAGATGAACCAAAAGCATTAAGTTAAAACAGTGAAATGATAAATAATGGCACTGCTGTTCTCAGCAATGTAGCAACACAACAGATGTGCAAAGCTAATAAAATTGGTTTTTAACTTTGATGGATTAAATCTATCACAGCTATAAAGGCATATTCAGCTTAACTTAGGAGGAGTATCTTGCACCTTTAAGAGATGGAGGAGCGCCGGCACAAAGTTCATAAAATATATGGTAAGACCTTTCTCCATTTGCCACCTGAACTACCCTGGACTGCACAATATGAAGCTTTTACTTCAGAAGTGGCATAAAACCATGATTATTAATAGTTGACAAATTACATAAAATTACCTTTTCTAGTAAAACTGTTCCGCAATTAATGATTGAGAATTGGCAATGGACAGTACATGACATTACAACAGGCCAGTAGGTCAGTTCCAACAGTTTAATCAGCTGACTAGAAGTTCATCA
Organism: Eucalyptus marginata; assembly: GCA_014182565.1. NCBI lineage: Eukaryota > Viridiplantae > Streptophyta > Magnoliopsida > Myrtales > Myrtaceae > Eucalyptus > Eucalyptus marginata. The sequence goes on along the minus strand of CM024590.1, from coordinate 41,455,677 downwards.
ACTGGCTTCAATCAATCCAAAATGCTTACATGTTTGGATTTTCGCACCGCAAATCTTTCCCAGTTTGCTAAATTGAATCTCAATAAACTTCCCCTGAAAGAACCCACTAATCAATCAACAACTTTCTCAAAAATCACAATCTTGAAGTGCATAAGAAAGTATAAAGCTCTAGAGAAATATCATGTCATGATGATGGTAAAAGACTGATTGTGCAGAACATATGAATTTGTATAATGAAGAGAAGAGAAGGGAGGCATACAAATCTGCTAGAGTTTCCATTTCTAGATGTTTTTGCATTTCCAAATGCTTCAAGTATAACATTGGTATGAAGGACCTCATCTTCTATTCCGAGACCAGAGCCACCTCCAAGAGCAGCCAAATATTGCATTGCAATCTTTGCCGTTTCTGTCTTCCCAGCTCCACTTTCCCCGCTGCAAGGTAAATTTTTTATTACAGTCAACTAGTCATCTCAAGTTGATTTCATCAAAGTAAAAGAGTGCAAACAAGAGCAAATCCATTAAGGGGCACCCCACATAAAACAGAAAACAAAATTATAATGAAAATAATAATAATAAAAAAATTTAAAAAGAAGAAGAAGAAGAAGAAGAAGATATCAAATGCACCTTATGATGATTGATTGATTTACTTCATCTGCAAAATAGAGATTCACCGTAAATATATAACTTCTACCCCACCAAAGACTGAGATTAATAAGAACAAAACATGACAATAAAGCTGACATAACCTCTCATCATTTCATTATAAGCAGTGTCTGCCACGGCATACACATGAGGACTCTCCGCAGTCTTCCGTTTGTATGCCGTCATGAAACTGTTCCCATAAAGTTGTACCTCTTTAAAGGGATTGATTGCAATCAAGACAGGCCCTGCTTTACTCTATACAATGAAACAACATGAATGAATAGAAGCTACAGAAGAATCCTCACTCTGCACCAATGCTCAAGAGATTTGTACTCACATAAACCAAATCACGAGAAAATCTGTTCTGAAGATTGTGAAGAACCGATGGCTCGTTCAAATAACTAAGCTGGATCAGATCATCAACACCCTCAAGGATATAGGGGTTTGCTGGCAGAAGTTCTCCTGTAGACACTTTAACAACCTATGCAAATTACAGCAGGTCAGTGCATTTACAGAAATTGACTCTGGTGCCAAAAAAATATTTGTCTTATAAACCTAAGGCAGGACGGAGGAGCTTGAGAACTCACATTTCCATTTGGGAGTGAAATAACAGCTTCTTCCCCTGATGTTGAAAGTATTGTTCCCAAATCCCACTGCCCACTGACCAGTCGGCACCACACTCTAAGTTTCTGAGACATCACACGACCAGATCAAAATGCATTACACAAACACAAAAAATGCACATGACCATGATAGGCATAAACAGCAGATCTATACAAATGGGATCAGCTTCAGATACTTAAGCCTATGAGGAGAAGGGAGTCACTATGGTGTAGATAGACATTAGAGTTTTTATATGACGAGCGGGTTGAGCAGTCATGGAACACATGCCCATTACAGCATAACCTCTATTTTACCTGGTCCTTCCATTCCGTAACTATCACCAACAAAACTTACATCTGCTGACAGGGCAACAATTGAACGCTCTGGTCTGCTACAAAGCAGACGATTTTAGGCACCAAGGAACGCATAGACAATGAAATCTTAAAACTCAACCCAGTCATACCCAGTGAAACCAGATTAACTCAAAAGAAAATATAAATTAGACCATAAAAATTACCTTTTTGATGAAATAACCGATGTTATCACCCCACTCTGACTCGCACAATTTCGGAGGCGCGCCTGACTGAGAGGTAATACCACCATGAGAATGGCTGACTTCGTCATTTTTCTCCTCTCGTTCCGCAACTGCTGTGTACGGCGAATCCGAGTTCTGATCTTTCTTAATTTTCTTGCTCCCAAAACTGCTTCTATTAGGTGTAAAATCTTTCTCTTTTCTCTTTGCATCTTCCTTTCCAATATTTGCCTGGCTCGATGCGCACTCCTGCAAAGTAGCAGCGCCGACGGTGAAGTTCACCGGCAAAGACCGCCTCGCCGATGGCAGCCGGGCCCTCGAAGAGGGCCGAGCAGGCAATGCCGGTGGCAAATCCTTGGGCTTCTCGGGCTCGTCGCGACGGCGGAGCGAATCGAGCATCTCCTCCAGCGAGCTCCGCGCCACTGAAGTCGGCGATGCGGATAGCATCATCTCGGAAGCACAACCTCTGTTCAACCCTGAAAATACCTCCGACGGGCAGTCCTCCTCGAGGCCTCTCCTCTAGCTTCCCGAGAGCAACACCAGCCAGCCCTCATGCAACATTAACCAGATTTCTCCCACAGAGTCATCACGGACGTTCTCCCAACGCACGACTCGTCCTCTCGAGTCTCGCGAAAACAATCACGACCCGACACTCTCCGAAGCTCGCCGAGGAAAACCCTAAATTCAAGCACCTCCCGGAAACCCGCCCCGACTCGATCTCGAGCCCCCTGAATCCGAGCGTCTAAAGCTCCAAGAGAATGAAAGCTGAGATTTCAAGGGAGCTGCGCGGGAGAGAAAAGCAGCCAAAACTCCGGCCGAGCATTCGCCCAAAAAAGAAAAGCGAGGAGCTCCGCAAAGAATGCTTCTTTCCTTTTCGTAACTGAAGAGCGCAAGTTGCGAGGTCGACTCTGCAGAGGGACGGAGGAGGAGGCTGAGGTCGTTGCGAGCACGACGGATTAATAGCCCAAAAAACAATTTTCGAACGTGAAAAAAAGCCGGAAAAAAAATTTAAAAAGAAAGAAGGGAGATAAAAAAGCACCCCAGAAAAAAAAAAAAAAAGGTAACCGTCGCTTCCGCTCCTTCTAGATATTTCCTCTTCCGACGAGCGCGAAATGCAGAGACGCGGAGCTTACTTCCACGAGGAGGAGAAGGTCGAGGTTCGCGTCCGTCCGCCTCGGTTGCTTGAAGCTTCGATTTTGTACCCTCGCTTTTTCTTTTGCCTTCCGTGGAAGGAAATCTCAAATGCGTCGCGGGCGGGTGGCGGCCGCAACGGCGTTCCGCACTCGTTTCGTGCGGGGGCGGTTATTCCTTCAGCCGCGCGGATCCGACGAGACGGAGGTGACGGCGGAGGAGAGGAAGAGGTCGCTGTAAAGAAGAAGAAGAAGAAGAAGCAGATGGAAGATGGGAGATGGAGATGGAGATGGAGACGGAGGAGGGTGGTGGCATGTGGATGTGGCAAACCACGAGATGATGAAGGTGCATCAAAAGCGAAGACGAGAGAGAAATAAAATAATAATAATAATAATAAATAATTATTTTATTTTATTTTAAAGGCACGAAATGGAAGGATAGATAAGGAAAGGCTGAGTTCTGACACTTGGGTCCTCTCCATCAGCTCAGATGCATGTTTGGTGGGGAAATTTCAAATATATGGAAAGCTACTAGTTTTCTTTAATTTCTCGATATTCTTATTCTTATTATTATTATTTGCGAGAATACAAAATTCTTGCAAGCTCAATTGCATTATTGCCCTCCAAGTTTCTTTTTTATTTCCTTAAAGGACAGATACTTCTTTGACGTCACAAGGATCGGTTTCTCATAAAAAATTTGGATAGGAAGATAATTACTCCATAGTCACTATCCATATTTGCAGATTTGACCACGTGAGAACAAATATTTAGATTTACGATATTATTGATAATGAAAGCAGTTTAATTCTTTCGAGCGATAAAAATGAATATTTTAGAGAAATCCTTTTATATTATTAATTTTTCGCAAAATTACCCAACCTTTCAACTTGTTCTATGGTGAAAGACAGAATGAGCTCAAATATCAATTATTGAGCTAAACATGGTGCGAGATGTCCTCTAAATTCTCGCGCCTTGCTTCGTGACCTTTCTTAATTTCCTCGAAGTAGGATTTTAGATGATTATGACACTGACGTGATAGGCCTTTGGCATGTAACTGTCCGGAGGATTTGATTTGGCTTTAAATCGGAATCCACCTATTCTTTTTTTGAATTCTTGGTCCAAACCAATGAAGGATGTTGACCAAATAATTTAAATTTATCCGTAAATAAAGACCGATAGTTAAAAATACTTAACTCGCTATACCATTTGAAAATAATGCAGCAAAATTTGAAAAGGTCAAAACACAGGAGACACTTTTCCTTTTTTAACAGCTAAATCTTCAACGGGCATTTGAAATATAGGGAAATTGACACGGATAATCCATTTGAATTTTGGTTTGATATGTAATTTGATTCTTAAACTTTTTAATTTATTTAATATGATTCTTTAATTTTTAATTTGTTCAATATAGTCCTCGAACTTTTGGCGCATCTTCAACACAATTCATGAACTATACGAAGATGTTCCATATAGTCTTTCTATAATTATTCAAGATTGGTGATTATATTTGATATTTTCATATAATTTCAATGAATGGTGCAACCATGGAAAAACTGTGCCGAGCGTTGCGTGCTACTACAATGGCATATCCGTGAATAGCTTTCTGCTCAAGGGCATATGTATAACGGAATTCAAAAATAAGTAGTGGCCCGGGCGTTCGGATTGGACGTGCCGCGAAGAATATCGTTTATTCCCTGTCGTTTAATCCTCGCTCGTTTGACCAAATAACGGACTCCACCCACCCCACGATTTCTTTATTAAAATTTTATTTCGGACAGTCGTCCTAAAACCGGAATTTTTTTAACGTTTCTTTTCTGCAAGAAAAGCATGACGTGCTGCGTGCGATCTTCCGAGTCAAGACGTTTTTTTATGTTTTTCCAACCTACCAATATTGGAGGGAAATTCGAAAAATTTGAAGTTAGATCTGTCTGTCTTCGGCCCCGCATGAATAATGCAGAGTCTACGACCGTGCCCTGTCCGGATAGATTCTCATTTTGTTTATTTTATGCTCAATCTAAATTTTGTGCTATTTGAATATTTCAAAATCGAAGCACCTGAAACTTTCAAAATAGAAGTAAATCCACGTGTAATTTTTTTTAGTGAAAGTTGGATAATGCAGTTTAAACAAGAAGGTTAAAAAAAGTAATTATGGCTTTTACTTAATCATATGCTAACAAAAAATCGTATCTTGTTTAAAATTCATTGATTAATCATGATTTACAAAAAGATATCTCAAATTTGAATACAGGTGATATGCCCATGTATTAAGAAGATGTGAACAATCAATTGTTTACTGACCAAAAAAAAAAAAAAAACAATCAATTGTTTTACTAACATAAGATTCGACATTAAAACATGACTCACGTGTCTTTATATGCTATTGCACTTGTTATTGCATTGTAAAGCGCAAAATTTACTTTCCATTATTTTGTAAACATAAAAAATAACATATATTGTGAAATAAGACAAATAGCTACATCATTCGACGGATAACCATACAAAGAATTGCATCGTGCCTACCGATCAATAGATATCTAAAACATGGACTCGCCAGGTGAAAGTGAATTTTTGTTTACGAATCAAGATACCAATGATTTGTTCGATCAATACCCGTCACCAAAATCTTAAATCGAATCTCACGATACAAATCGAGAACTGACCAATTCTCATGACTACAATAGAGATGTCATCGTAGTGACTTTTACGAAGTCCATATTGATATATTTGCACGAACATAGATAGACGGTATTCTTAAATACGATAGATGAACCATCTCGACACGAAACACATATATAATATCAACCCCAAAAGGAGAAATCTTCTCTTCTTCTTTTGACTAAGGACGTACAAATCAAAGTCACAACGGTAACGTGGCCCGCGCTAATGGTGGAGAAAAGGGCAAACGAGGAGCATAAGAGTCAACAAGATAGTTGTAGGCAACAAAAGATCAGAGGACCCCGGCTCCTCCTCCTCCTAATCCATCAAACCCAATCCTTTCGAGGGCCATCTCTTTTTCCCCCTTCCCCCTTTTTTTGGAAACTTTAATCTTTTGTATTTTTCTATACGCAAGCTTCGAAAAAAGGCGGTATAGTGTCTCTCAATGGGGACACTAAGCAAACAAATTGGTTGAGAGGTACTGTATGTCCCCCCGAATAGTCCCCAAATTCTTGATTGAATGTGTATCTACATCCGAATTTTACATCATAAAGTTCAGACGAAATAATTCCGAGCCTAATCCTTTTGAGGGCTTTCTTTTTTTCCCACCCTTTCCCCTTTTCCGGAAACTTTAGTCTTTTGTATTTTTCTACTCGCAAGCTTCAAAAAAGGGGCGCGACACGGTGGCCCCAATTCGCTCCCTTCGGTCGCCAGAAAAGGGTCCCCCCTCCCACCCTCAATCATCGCCAATGAGGGGTCTCGCACCTCTCCTATTCTCCAAACAAATCTAAAATGGTCGTTTAGTAATGATAGGTAGGCTCTGTTTTGGCCCGTCATATGCTCCCTCTTGCAATTGCATAGAAGGTGCATAACATATGTGAAGGTGAAATCTAGGGAAAGTCGATGTGAAATCGTCCGTCCAGAAGGATTAAATTTTGGGAAAGGGTGATTATTGCGTGTCTTTTGGAAAAGTCTTCATGATTACTTCATGTGAATGCACAATTTAACCTTACAGCTAACATGGTCTTTGGGATTAGAGTGTCATGATGGTCTCCTTCGAGACTTCTTTGCTTTTGCGTGCCCTAGTCTAGTTGTCTGGAGATTAGAAGCTTTTTAGAAAGCGAGGGCGACGCTAGATTATTGATAACCGGGCAAATCTCGTAATGGAATGTCTTGACATCATGCAATCAGGCGAGAGAGAGCTTGTGATTGTTGGACATCTTTGGGGCTTTATTCGCGTGAACATATAATGATATCAAAGTACTACACTATTGATTGAGAATTGTATTATCTTAACAAGGACCTCTTTGACGTTGTACACGATCGGTATCCTTAAAAGAGACCAATGGTCAAAATAACTTTTTGTTTTGCATTTCTCTTTGAAAAAATGTTAAGTGAATAATCATTCCGAAATTCATCAATCTTAATCATATGCACAATTTACAGGGATGTGTTAGAGTTGATGTATCCAACTAGTTAAGGCGTGCGTGGCGTGGTGTACTGCAAGAGAGGTCACGATCTTCTGATCTTTCATTGGATGTGCACAGGTAACTTTTCAATAATTGAGCATCATCCGGAGCCGGAGAATATGCAAAGCTAGTGAAAAAAGTGGCTTAAAAGATGAACCTACAGGCTACACGAGACACACTTTTGTGTGGTCACCAAGGACCCTGCATAAAAAATCAGTTCAAGAAGAAGATAGATTACTGCCCGAAAATCAAGCTATTTTTGGTTTCCCTTTAGACTAGTCTCAAAGGGGCCATTTCTTTTTCTTTTAAAAAAAAAAATTTAACTTTCGGTCTAATATCTATGATTTGATTCGACCAAAAAAAATTTGATTTGAATTTTGTTTATATAAAAAAGATCTCAAACTTTCATTCGAGCTTCAAATTTGCCCACGAGTCAAAAATATTCAACAATTGAAGAATATTGTTGTTCCATGTGAAGGTGAGAGTGTGGATGGAGGAATTTCCAGCTGACCTTGATGTTGATAATTTTAAAGAAACCAATGCGATTTTTGAATGCATGAACATATTTAAGATCGAGTGAAAATTTGGAATCTTTTTTTAAAAGTTCAAGGTAGAATTGGTAATTGACCTAAAGTTAAAGATTTTTAGATAATTAGGCCAGTCTGAAAGTAAGTGAAATTTGTCCAAATACAAATGATAGAAATGCTTCTATAGGACCTTATCTAAAATCCACATGATTAATGGGAAGTTGTGATTGACTCTACAGTGTAAAATTGAATCTAGACAATATTCTCTCATGGTGAACATATATAGTTCGATTGGTGAGGGGCTTTGCGAAACAAAAACGTCACGTTATATCACATCCGTATTTTTAGGCTAGTGTAATTCCTTGCGTTGTGGAACACAATGTCTAAATCACGTTCGACATTGTCAGCCTATTATAACCACGTGGATTATGTTCATTAGCGCTGTAATTCCCTCTTTGGGTCAAGATTTGGTAGAAGTAGGTAAGCGCTCGATGAATGAGGATATTAGCCCGGTAAACTATAGGGAGAGCATGGAGGTACGGAAGTAATTTTAGCTAATCGATGCCTAATATTGTGTCATTTCTAATGTGATTTAGAAAAATACCATAAGATCTCCATCGTGCAATAAAGTCAAGTCATTTGGAAGCTAGTTTTCCACAAGCTTCTGCTAGTATGTCGTTTTCTTTTTCATGGTACATCCCTCAAATCTCCGAGTTAAAATTTAATAGTATACCAAAACACTTTCTTTTCTTTTTTCGGAGATCGATTGCGATCGAGTCTAATCATCGCATTTAAGACCGGAATCGACGAGCTTTGTCTCCCAAAAGCAAGATCAAGTTGGGTGATTCTTGTTCATCAAAATGATCATGACCTATTGAACCCATTGATCCCTTTTTTCTCCTTTGGATCCACGCACCTTTTGAAAAACATGAGCACACAGAATATGGCTGGTTCTGGTTGGTGGACGATCATTAGAATTGTCCTGCGGAATGATGCAACGGGGTCCAACACCAGCTCCAGCTCCATGAATTGTAAAAGGGGAGAAGAAATTGGAAATAGTTCTTTCGTAGACAACCATGATTCGGTCCAATGACTGGAGAGCTCTCTGTCTCGTCTGGCCTGGCCTGACAGTGCCGTGAGGCAGTTTTTGGGGAAGTGATGAGGGATTGCTTCATTCCCAAGTCATGTGCACATGAACTGATCCGACAAACGAGATCGAGCCCAAGCCAAGCATGTCCGGAGGGTCGTGCGATGAATTATTATTACTATTGGTTGTTCTGGATTCATCGCATGGCGCATTATGGCGTGTCGCTTTCGCTTCCGAGGACTCCTTGTCTCGAACCGACGAAACATGCACCTAAAACAACGTGGCTCGAAAGTTGGAAACCACCAACTTTCGTATTGGGAAAGATTACGGAGTGATGGTCGAAGTTCGCACCCCATCTCGCATTTGACATGAGGTACATGATAATTGACGGTTGCCGAGTCCCAGCTTGGAGATCGGGGAAGTTCTTTTGATTCGATGTCATGAGAAATGGGACAAATTAAAATCTCAGTGAAGATACATGAATAATGAACATAAATAAGTACCATTGCCTACTAACCAAAAAAGAAGGAAGTGCCATTGACAAATGACGATGGTGTATCCATCGCATACAATACATTGTCCTTAAACCTAGCATATGATGCATTCATACTGTCGTTTCTTATTTTAAGGAGAATTTCTCTTTTAAGCACCAGGACTCGACATTGGCGAACCATAAACATAAGGGCCAACGTGTTTTCTTAGTGTACATCATTAAGATTGTCACTATTTGAATGATTATTATCCAAACTCTTTCTTCCAAAAAAAGAAAGTGATAATGTGCACGTGAAAGCTAATTTAAACACAGTGATGTCGCAGATTCTTAATCAAGTAACTAATGAATATTCATTATTTACAAAAATGAATGAATGGAATTTTTTTCACTGTTTAGGAAAAATATTTATACATAAATTGTCATCCATAATGAACTATTTTGTATAGACTGATTATTTCAAATGATACAAGCAATCATTATCAAAAGATATTTTCTAAATATATATATTTTTTCGCAAAACAAATTAAGTCATAAGTTCACAAAGTTATAGACTAATCTAGCATTACTCTAGGTGGGCCGACTGGACGAGGCCCGTTTTCAACCCACGGCGACGCGGGTTCGGGCTCGAAGAGTTTTGATATCACAATCGGGCCGGCCGATTCCAGCCCGAAATGTCCCGACGTCGTTTTGATGGAACTCACGGACCGTTTTTGCAACGCTTCGATCCGCCATGTCACTATCCGGCGAGCATCGTCATCGGAGTTGCGGAGACGCAAATATCTCCCGCTCTCTGCTCTAATCTCTCTCTCTCCCGCACTTCAAGGACCACACCATTTCGCAAATCGAAGAAGGAGCAGCAGCAGCAGAAGGTTCTACATGGATTTTGCCATGAGCGGTTTGAGCAGCGGCTACTGTTTGAGCTCCTGCAGAATTCTGAACCGCGAGCCTGGCCGAAACATCACGTGCGGTAAGCTCGCACATCGTCGTTCGATACGCGGTCCCTAGGCTCTTCGTCATGCCGCCGTCCGTAGTTGATTTGGCTGAATCGGGAGCTTTTTCCATGTTTTCGCGCTCGATCGGGCGATATTCCTCTGGCAATATCTGATTCCATCCCCGTTTATGGTTTTTCCGTTAGCGCTCGCGACGATTGTCGTTTTTCAGTACTGGTCGGTTCTGCGTTTCGGAACCGTCGATCGTCTTCTTTAGGCTTGTTATTAACTGAAAGGATCGAAGTTTCCTCAAATTCTATTTCTCTGCGGAAGGGAATCGTGGCGCTGCGGTCAAGATGGCTGGGAGATCTTCGGCACCTACGAAGCGTCAGGGAGATATTGTTCCTTCTTCTGCAGCTAGCGGTCTCACCAAGTTCGAGAAGAAGACGCTTCTCAGTTCCATCGCAGGTACCGCCTTTTTCGATTGCTTCCGACGAAGAAGGAACGAACTATTGTTCCTCTTTTGCGGTGCACCTGCGGCCGCATAGTCCGTGTTTGGTTGACCACATAGTCGATTTTACAAGCGAACTCGTGCTACTTGCTCTTTCTCATACTTGCATTCAACTTTTGTCTGCCTCTCATTCGCTTGCTTGTATCTGATTCCGTAATTTGGTTGTGTTGGCGTGTTTTCAGTGGCGAACTTGATCGCAGTAGATGCGGCGAAGGCATTGAGCACCGAGAATGTAATGGTAAGGATCTCTTGCAAATTTTATACCAAGTATTTCACCATTTGACTAGATATATGTACAAATGCCTACAGTTTCAATTGTAGCATGAGTTTGTCACCTTGAGTAAGGATTTTGTTTTACTATGTTGATTAAGTCTGAATCATGTTCTTGAGTATTAATTTCAGCTGTTATCTCAAGTATATACATCCAGTTATGGTTCTTGCATATAACCTCAGGAGCTAGAATTATTTTCCTTCGGGTCAGGAAGTGGCTGCTCCATTTTTTACCATAGCTGATGGAAGTCTTGGAGATTGGTTTGGAGGCTTCCTATTTTCAGCTGGACAACAGGCCAATGAAGCTGTTCAAGATCAGCTCGCTGCACTCAGTTTTACTAGGTAATTGACCCCCTTTTTTCTATTAAAAAGAAAAATTTTCAGATATTTGAGTGTATCATATCACTGCTGTTGATTCACTCTTACTACTTTTTACAGTTTGGCAGTTATATTTGGGGCAGGGCTTGTGACCAGCCTCTCACCATGTACATTGAGTGTATTACCACTGACTCTTGGTTATATAGGTAAGCCTGCCTTCACTCCGAGTAGCAACTGGCAAACTTTCTGCATCTCTGATTATGCTGTTTGTGTATTGTCTTTCATCATCTTAACTTAATTTTCTTCCTTTTGCCCTTGGAATCATGAAGGAGCATTTGGTTCTGGAAAAAGCAGGACAGAGGTACAACTTTCTATTTGAATTCTATAAATCACTTCTAATCTGAGTTACGTTTTCTGTCTTTTTGTTTTGATGGTCTATAGATGTTTGTGAAACATAAATAAACTAAATCTTTTTTTCGTATGCAGAGAACATTATGCACCACTCAGTTTTCTAGTTTTTGAGACAGTTTGTGAACAGGAATAGTGAGATCTCGCAATTGATTATATCCTAATCTCTTGTCTATTCATGTGTCAGGTCGTTGGGGATTCAATTGCATTTGCGTTAGGACTAGCTACCACGCTGGCTCTTCTAGGAGTTGGAGCCTCGTTTGCTGGAAAAGCATATGGCCAGATCGGGCAAGGATTACCCGTGGCTGCTTCTGCTGTGGCCGTTATTATGGGTCTAAATCTTCTTGAGGTGGAAATAGCTCCTTCCTTTCTTTGTAACGCTAACTGTTTTATCAGTTGTCATTTCATTCTTGTCAGCTCTACTAGCACCTTTTGTCTTTGGTGTGTTAATTCATAGACTATTTCCCACACTGACAGTTTTGTAAGAAACATTTGAGATATGACTCTTCTTGAAGCATACTTAGATTAGGAGACTAATCTTGTCGAACATAATCCGGCTTCAGGAGTGTTTCCCTAATATTCTATGATTTATGAACATTTCCCACGTTTACATATTGCCAAATCTCATCTTGGCTCTGTGGTTTTAATTAACAATCTTGTTTTAATTGTAAATTTGCAGATAATCGAGTTTCAGCTTCCGTCATTCTTCGATAACTTTGATCCCCGTGCCGCCGCCGCCAATTTCCCATCAAGTAAGTGGCCTTTCCTAAATGATTCTGCCTCCTCAATCTTTATGATTTGGTCTCCAGGTGCTTTCAATTGATTTGAAGAATATGTGTTACAGGTGTGCAAGCGTATTTAGCAGGGCTTACGTTTGCATTAGCAGCTTCTCCTTGCAGTACACCTGTACTCGCCACTTTGTTGGGATATGTTGCTGCATCTCGGGTCTCTCTCTCTCTCTCTCTATGTACTCAGACACACTAACACGCATAGCATAAAGATGTTCACTTCATGTCCTTTGCTGAAGTATCTCTATGTACTCAGACACACTAACACGCATAGCATAAAGATGTTCACTTCATGTCCTTTGCTGAAGTATGACATCTAATAAAGACAGCGATTTAACTTCTTACTCCAGAGTTGGCAAAATATTCTCATGTTTGTAGGTAGAATTATAGATAAATAATAGTTTTCATAAATGGTGTTCTCTTCTGTCAATCAACGATGTTAGCATTTCTAAGTGATTTCTGGACTTGCAATTGCTGCTATTTTAAAACTGCACATCATTCCTGCAGGATCCGGTGATTGGGGGAAGTTTACTTCTAACATATACAACTGGTTATGTAACTCCTTTGCTTCTTGCTGCTTCTTTTGCCGGAGCATTGCAGGTAAATGATTCCATGCTTTTGGCCAATTTGTAGCTTAGAAACCTTATTCTGATTACCACCGACTATTAAAAAGTTGTTCGGGGATATTCATTCGTTTCTCCCCTTGTAAATGTATGATTTCTTTTGTGCAATTGTTGAATTGATCTCTGACTGAGATTATTGTACTAGAGCCTGCTTTCATTCCGGAAGTTCTCGGCATGGATCAATCCCGTGAGGTACCTCTCAAAGCCACTCTAGGGAGTGTCATGTTCCGTTTCGTAAATTGACAAATCATCTACTGACACAAATTTCCTATTTGTGACTTTTGCAGTGGCGCACTTCTCTTGGGAGGGGGCATTTACACATTTCTGGACAGAATTTTTCCGCCAACAATGGCAATGTAGACAGAAAATTATTGTCATAAAAAATCAGACAATAGATAATTGTCATAGATAAATGGATATAACGTAAAATGTATGCCGTTTTCACCGCTTTTGGTTTTCTTTGTTTTTCGTGCTTTGTAAATGTAAAATTGATTTCCTTTAATGCTCCATCAATCGTTCTCAGGGTAGACAATTGAGCGACGTCTCTTCAAAATGATTTGGCTGTGACTCGGGGTTTCACAACTTTCGTATCCAACAATGAAATGCCCTTTGAATGCCACGAGCGAGTTTTTGTCGAAACGAGCGCATTGTCGGCGAAGGAGCAATTACACGCTGAGGGTGGATTTGTTGCATATGCATTGATCCTTCCCCGACAATGCGCTCATTTCTGGACTTTTGGGTTCCCTAAAGAATCAATATAATAGCAGAAGCGCGTCCCGATCAAAATGGTTGTCTCAGATATCTTTCCCTACAGAACAAGCTGCGTGTTGCATTTTCATGTTGGGAAGCCAAGGTTCTGATTTATCCTGGTTCCAGAAAACGAGCCCTACCCACTCGCTGATCATTAAGATAATGTCGACAAAAAAAAATTGAGGCATGAGTCCGACGAAAACTGAATGGCCAAGTCCCAAGTCTAATGTTGGGCTAATAGTGAGAACAGGTAGAGAAAAATCGGGTCTTTGAGTTGGGATCTTTTCCAGTCTCTCTGTTACTAGTCTCCCTGCATGGACTGCATGATTGTCCCTTCTTTTCGTCATGATTCTCCTTTACCTCATGCGTTGTCTTCTTGTACGGCTCTTTAGATGATCAATGAATGGCATTACCATTCGCCATGCGCAAAGGAACATAAGATGAACACATGAACGATTGACAACCAATCCGGATGCTGGCAACATCAATCTTTGACCCATACAAACCAGAGAAAACATTGGCATTTCTAGAATGCAGAATTAGAAGCCTGCGCCATGGCCAATTATAAATTCCTGGAAAATTGCAATGGATACCTACCACAAGGAACATAAACTCAACAACTTGAGACTCCCAGGAAGTCTTCTAAACTTAGCGAACTGATGCTCAAGATTCCATAGACAACTTCAATTATTGTCCCAGCTTCAGAAGCTTAAGAATCAAAATCCGACGAATGACTGTAAAATGGATTTGCAAAGAAGTGTTGAGCAGCCAAATGAACCAGTAGGAAACTAACCAGCACAGGAAGAGTCGGTTGGACCAAGAAACGATCACATACTCCAAGTAAATGTGTGCAGTGTGAATTTATATTATTTGAATCATGGAACTAAGTTATTCCCTTTCTCTGTATAAGAGTTGAATCAAATATGAACAAAATTCAATATTGCAGGTAAAAGGATGTTCCAAATCGCAGCTAAATTTACTTTTATTGCCCTCAAGGCCTACTCATACTATACCACCTGATGTGAAAGGAAAACCCGACCTGCCTCTACAAAGTAGTGTACAATCCCAAATGGAGGAAGAAGCTACTGTAAGCTCTTCGGTTTCTTTTTTTTTCCTCATAAATTTAGTCGGAATGACAGTGTTTGATCTCCTCAATGTTTAGAGAACATCCCTTGTGTTAATGAGGAGAAATCATAATCCTTCCCAGGTTGTGATGGAGAAGCGGATGAAATGGGAGAGGATGATTGAGGTTTACTCACTCCGGCACTTGCCAAACCATTAGATGAGGTAGCTTGCCCTGCTGTCTGCAAGCTGCAGAAAGCAAACACTCAAATTAATTACCATAGAACAGACATAAAAGGTTTAGTATTTGGCTGCAATTCAAGCTTGTTTAGGTGGTCTGTCTGCATGTTGTTCTGCCAATTTTATCAGTGACCCTACATGAAAACCATCCTGCAAAAGGCACTGACATTCATTTGGGTATCACTTCAATGTTAGTGGATAAAATTTGAGTTTCGTCTCACTTTTTCCAATTGATATTGGCATGTCTCAAAAGGTCAATTGCTAATACTTGGATGTTCTCAAAATGTTAGCCAGTGCAATTCTAAGACTTGACTTGGATCTTCTCAACATGTCTGATGTAATTTGAAGACTGTAAACCTTTTTTCCTTTTCTGGATAAGTTACTTAATGGTACGAAACCTTTGTACTTAACCATGGTAGACATTATCATTAAATTTCTTTGTTCAGCATCCTCTTCAATATATTTCACAAAAAACCAGCTTGTTCTCAGCGCAGAGAGACATTCATTATGTAAAGGCATTTCAAGATGTAGCAAGATATTTAAGCAGATGAAAGATTCAAGATGTATATATACATATATTTGTTGCTAGAGCATACCTAGCTGTTGGATATGGCACAGAGCTTCCCACTGGATGTGACGGACCAATGTTGCTTCCCTAAATTTTCAATGAAATGATATTTAAGCACAACCATTGACAAAGAGAAGACATGGCAAAAGCTAATTATATTTACCTGCATAAGCTTCAGCAGCTCATCTTGGTCTATTGGCATCGTTCCTGGAATTTGGTAGCTACTGTGTGGCCAATTTGGGACAGATATATTGGTACCTTGCAGACCAGGTTGTTGTGCACTGCCACTCGATTTCTGATCTCCACCAAGAGATTTAGCTGCAGCAGCCATGAGACGGGTTTGGTGCTGCGCCAGCATTGCCACTTGCTGTTAATACATCAAGAATCGCGATACCATTGACAAAGAGAAGACATGGCATAAAGCTAATTATATTTACCTGCATAAGCTTCAGCAGCTCATCTTGGTCTATTGGCATCGTTCCTGGAATTTGGTAGCCACTATGTGGCCAATTTGGGACAGATATATTGGTACCTTGCAGACCAGGTTGTTGTGCACTGCCACTCAATTTCTGATCTCCACCAAGAGATTTAGCTGCAGCAGCCATGAGAAGGGTTTGGTGCTGCGCCCGCATTGCCACTTGCTGTTGATGCATCAAGAATGGCGACACCATGTTGGACTGCACAAACAACAAGCACATGACCACATAATCATATAAGCCCTGCATATTAAGCAACTATCGAAGATGGACAACATGATAATTTGCAAGAGTGCTAAGCTAGCCCTTTGAACAATAATATTTTATTCAAGCTATCATTACTTGAGATGAAAGATGGAGCACTGCCAAATCAATGTGTCCTCCAAAGTCAAAGAATCGTGAAAACCAATGCTTCAGCAGAAATAGAAGATACCTTTTCAAAAAGGCTCATGATATCATTTTTTACATCTTTCTGAGGCTTTTGTGGTCCTGAGCCCTCTGGAACTGATTCTTTAAATAGATCCTCCACACCTGGTGTTGGGTTAGAGCTATTGTCAATAGCCTCCGTTGGACTAGACTTTTCTTTTTCAGCTGTTGAGGCTACTTCAGCAGCTGCACAAGAGGGTAACGAGACAGTGAATCTAAAAGCAAACAACAGTATCCATAGCCTAGATGCCAGGATCACGCTGACAAGAATCAGAAAGAAGCAATCGCACAATCTTGTCATCCCACCCTATAAACACAGATAAGGACATTCAACATACTCTGGAAACCAGCCCAATCGTCACAACAGGAGCCTCTGAATTATTCTCACTGGTACCATCCATGGATAGCATGTCAAAAAGGTCGGTGGAAAAATCGACCTTAGGGGGAGAAACAGAGGGAGCAGCATCTACGTCCTGCACTTTCAATTCAAAATCTGGTTCTGTTGTTGGAGCAATAGGATGGAGCTCTGAAACAGGAGTCACCTGATTATATACCAGATATGTCATTGGTTGAGTTTCTCTTTTGTACTTACAAGTTACCCTAAGTTATCCGAATGCTAAAGATCTACAAATGCTTCACAGGATAGGGGTGCAATCATTGAGAACAGAACGCTACCCTCATATCATTTCGAATCTAAGAATAAATTATTTCAAAAAGTTCTGTTATAATAGGGCACCAGCTACGAAATGCTACAAAAGAACATGCCAAGTAGATTTAAACCAATATCAGCAGTCCTTTGTCAAAATAGGCATGGCATCAGAGAGACAATAAAAGAAAGTACCTTCTCAGATCCTTTAGGAGGAAGTGGAAAACTAATCTTCATACTAGGAAGACTGTCCTTGTCTTTGGAAGCTTGAGGTTTCTCCTTTTCCTCAAATAAATTTTCTGAACTGCTCACATGTGAATGTCCACTTATTTCCCCGGCTCCATGGAAGTAGGATGAAGGCTTCTCTTCCTGCAGTTGGTAAGGTGATTTTTGCTTTCCCTCCCTCGCGACCCATCTTTTTTCTTCATATCTTCAATGATATAGAGAATTGCCATCAGTAAAAATTGGACATTTGAGCATATAACTGCATGACACTGGAAATAACAATGCAATTACTGTTCAATAGATCATAGTTCAGGCTTCATACTTTGCACGGATGAAGTTCTCAATTCCTACTCTGTCATAATTTGGAGGCAGCTCTGCTTCCCAGTAGCTATTTGCCTTCTCGTTACCCATGGCTGCACAACAGAAAAAGCCAGTGATTCTCACTCGAAAGAGCGAACAAATTAATCCATTAAAGATGGAAACCAAAAGACATATGAAAACATACTTTGTATAAATGCAACCTGCTCTGGCAGCCATGTGTCCAGGGTTGCAGATCGCACCTGCAGCAGAACATATACAATATGAGATACAGAGAAGTGGTCTGAAGACACAAAAAGCTTTATCGACATCCTATAACAGTAGTTTTTAGGTTTTCAATTAAAAAGGAAGAATATTCAATTATCTCCTAAATCAAGATCTTGAATGACCATGTACTAAAGAATCTACAAATTACTTCATATGGAGCTTATGACTAAACACCAATGGAAAAAGAGCATATTGCATGTGTTTTTCTAGGGTGCAGTCCAATGGAGGTCCTCACAGCTGAAGATCACTTTTTCACTCTGATTGCTAATTCCCCGATTTTTATGTTCTGCTGATGTTCAAATCCTGCAAATAGTTTTTTAAGCAACACCAAAGGTGTCATAAAGATGATTCTTTCAAGAAACCAAGTTACATATTTCCTCTTGCCGCTTTCTCTAACCATCTCTCTTTTTTAAGGTATAATTTTCAAATGTGTCCTCACCTTTTTCTTCCCATAATTAATTTCCAGGACAAATTAGGCATTTCATCAGTGCTTCTGTTCTGTCGAAATATAATTTCTTTCTCACCTTTCATTCTTACATTCTATTCTCTTCCTGATCCCATTATGTCCTTTTCTAATATGTGAAACATGATCAACATGTGTTACACGATTAGACTAAACATGATACACTTAATTAGGAGCACGGGCAAAGAAAGTCAAATCAGTGACCTTTGATATGTGTACCCCCAGACTTCGATGGATTCCAGAACACTGCATGCAGACAAAGATTCCTAAATTCACACTAGCCCATCTTGGACCTCTGCACATCAATTATAAGCAATTCTTTCAGATAAGAACAGCTTTGGCAACATGGATGCATCAGCTCCCATTTAACAGTAAATTGTCCTAAACTGATGTCATGATTCAAATTCATGTCTGAAATGCCAATGTACATCTCTTAGAGTAGTTATCCAGGACATACTTAGCTTTACAGTCGGCACATTCCTTATTCTCTGGCAATTTCAATAGACCTTCCAGGATCTGCATATGTTTAAGTCATGGTCAAGATTTGATAAAAGAAGGAAGACAAGGTTAAAGCATTATCAAAACAATTTGACAATTTGCTTGGCTACACAAGCATATTTTGTGTGCGTTGCCATAAAGATGCCAGAAAATCAACCCCTAAATATCATATTATTCTTTGCAATGGTGTAATAAATTTAACAACAAATAATATCTCGAACAACGATTAGAAACGGAATCTAAGGAAACGGTTATATCAGAAGCCTCTGCGAAAGGAAATAGAAGGCGTTTCTTGCAATCAATGGCACTGCTTTTATCCATCAAGAGTGCTAAAAATAAGTCAAATCAGCACCAAAAATAACCTAATAATCACAGGATGAGCTACTTCCAGAGATTGTACTAAGAGCTAGAGGCAACAAAACAAGCTAAACCATTGAGTTGAAGAGTTCTTAGAAAGATAGAAACTTCAACATATGCAAAACATTGCAGTCAAGATGAAAAGAGAAAAAAATATAAAAAAAAAACTACAAGTAGCAAATCGCAGAATTAGTGAGAAACTATGGATATCATGCCTAACGAACAAGAAACTTTTATAGGAGGAAAGCGAAAAAGGAGCTCCTTTTACAAGATCAAGACCTTCGATCTCCCATTTCTCCAAAAGGGTAAGTAAATCTTCCGAAGATAACTAATTTAACTGCACCATTTTGCATCACCCGATACTCTCTGCAGATAAATTCCACACAGATTTCGCTTCTCATCACAATCGCTACATGATCATTTCAGATCCAACTACAAACCACGCCAGCAGCCAGCCGCGCACAGGAAACCGGCACGGACGATGACGAAACGGGCCGCGACATCAAATCCAATTCTCAACCCCGAGAAATTCCGGAATGCACGGAAACAAAAAAAAAGCTCGACCCTCGACGCGGAACAATCCGTATTCACGGCACCCCGCGACGTCCAGACGCGCGAAGCTAAGATCGAATCGGCGACGCGATGAGAGAAAAAGAGAGGGGGGACCTTTCGGTGCCTGGCATTGAGCTCCTTGGAGACGTTGGCCTTCTCGTTCATCGGCGATGATCCACGGGAACGAGATCGGGAGAAAGGAAAGTGGAAGGATCGGTCGGATGGATATTCTCTCTCTCCCTCACTCCCTCGTTCTCTCGTTCTCGTTCGAGCCTGAGGAAGGAATCTGGGGAGAGATGGGGGGATGGAGATTCGGGGTGGGGTTGCTGGGATTTGTGTAACGACGGAGTCTTTGAGTGGCGATTACTTCATTCGTGCGCGTTTTCTTCGCTGAAGGTGGGGAGAAATGGGTTGGACGGTACCCATCGCCTGTTTTAATTTAACTGTTCTCACCCCCCCTCGTGTGAACATGGAAAAATTGAAGCATTTTCCTTTTGATTAGCACAAGGAAAAATTCTAAATTTATATGTTTATGATAAATTTATTTAGGGAAAATTTTAAATAGGGATCCAAAGTACACTTATTTTTTAAAAGGGACCTGAAATATAGTTTGTCTTAAATAAGGAACCATAATGATAATTTATTCTCAAAGAATGATCTCACTCGCCGGCGGTGAATATATATTTGGGAAAATCTCAAAAAGGATATGAAGTATTATCTTTTTCTCAAATAAGGGTTCGGAGTGGACCTTGTTTCAAATAATGACATTCATTTTTTTTAAATAAGGGTTTAAAGTGGATGTTATTTCAAATGAACACCTAAAATGGTTATGTTTATTTCAAATAAGAAATAAATAATAGTTATGTCCATTTCAAATAAAGGATATTTCTAGTGATCAAGGGTATTTTTGTCATTTTTCCTTATTTTTTTTTTTCCATTTTTTTGGTTGGTTCTTCTTCCTCTTCACCAATGGCTAGCCGGCCACTAGCAATGCCTGTAAAGGGCTGGGTGAGGGATGACCTCGCTTGGGTATGGCGACCCTCGCCTAGGGGCCATCCGCGAGTTCGGCTTATGCCGGCCCCAAGCGAGGCCGACGAGGGTTGGGCGACCTCGTCGGCCGCCCTCGCTTGGGACCGGCGAGGGCCAACCTCGCAGATGGCCCCTAAGCGATGGGTCACCATGCTCAGGCGAGGCCGTCCCTCACTTGTGGCCAGCATGCATGGCCCTCGCTGGCGGGCGACCCTCGCTTAGCCCTCTGTGGGCATCACTAGTGGCCGGTCGACCACCGACGAAGAGGAAGAAGAAGAACCAAAAAAAAAAAAAGGTGAAATGCAAAATGATAAAAATACCCTTGAGCGGTTAGAAAATTTAGCCGGTCGGCGATCGGTAAGGTTGGGTCCTTATTTGAAACAACCAAAGTCACTTTAGGCTCTTATTTGAAACAACTAAGGTCACTTTAGGTTTTTATTTGAAACAAAATCCACTTCAAGCCCTTATTTGAGAAAATAATGACACTTCGGGTCATTTTTTGAAATTTTCCCTATATATTTTGGTGATTTAATCAGAGTATTTTTGTCCATTTTTTTCTTTTTTAATTGTGTTGTTTTTTTTTTTTTTGGGGGTCAATGGTTGTGCTATTCATCATCTTCTTCATCCCCTGCTCATATTCTTTTTGCCTAGATCAAGGACACCAGACTTGGGGAAAGGCCGACGAGCGCTAGCTGTTGGTAAGGGTTGACAAGGGCTCAATGCCCATTGCCGGCAGTGAGTGAGGGCAGTTGAGCCCTCGCTGGCTGCGGGTGAGGGCTTGTAGGTTGACCTTTGCCACGTATGGCGAGGGTGGCCTCAACCGCGGTCGGCAAGGGCCGTCCAAATCAAGGGCTTATAGGGAGGTGCTCAAGGGCAAAAGGGTAGCCAAAGAAGCCATTGATCTGGGAGCGATGGTGGGAGGAAGGGACGAAGAAGGCGAAGTGGGCATCCTAGTCGTAGTCCTAGTAGAAGACGAGGTTGTCGGTGGAGTAGTGAGCGGAGGTAGGGGAGGTCCCCCCTTGCGGCCATTAGCGAGGTCACCCTTCTCTTGCAGCTAGCGAGCTAGCGAGGATTCAACAACCCTTGTTGACCGTGGCCGAGGCCACCCTCACCATTGGTGAGGGTCGGCCTGCAAGCCCTCGCCCGCAGCTAGTGAGGGCTCAACGGCCTTTGCCCGTTACCGGCGATGGATATCGAGTCCTCACTAGCCCCAGGCAAGGCCAACCCTCGCCAGCAATGTTCATCTTCTTCTTAACCTAGGCAAGAAAAAGATGAACGAAGGACTAAGAAGATGATGAACAACACACCATTGACCAAAAAAAAAAAAAAAAAAAGAAATGGGACAATCGAAAATGAAAAAAGAATTTTTTCGGACGAAAATATCCTTGATCAGGCCATTGGAATGCATATGCTTCTATTCACCGGCCGACGAGTGAGGTCATTCTTTGAGAATAAATGACCACTTTGAGCCCTTATTTAAGATGGACTCCACTTTAGGTCTTTTTGTTGGAAAATGAGAGCACTTTGAATCCCTATTTGAGATTTTCCTATTTATTTATTTCGAATGATTTCTTTTTTTATAAATTTACTTTTCTTTAGTTTTTGTTAAATTTATTGTCAAAATACTGAGTTGGATCATACGTAATAGTTAACAAATGTGCTAATTTGAAGATTTACCCTCTGTTTATTACATATATATCATATTCTAATTTTTCGTGATATTAATCCAATTTAACGAAAACTAATGAAAGTAAATTTATCACAAATATACCACTTTAACATTTTTAGTGGTCAAAAAATTAATTTCAAATAAACTTCTTACATGTGTATCAACTTAGAATTCTTAATAATCAAAAAATTAATTTGAAGTAAATTTAGCACAATAATACCAATTTGAGAATTTTCGTGATATTAGTTTTTTTTTATGGCAAAAGATTTGAATTATTTAACAAAATTATGAATTCGATCTTTCAGCCAGTTGTTGAGATATAGTGACATGATTGGCGTTAGAGAAATTTGACATCAAAACTTCCTATGCCATACAACAGCTATGCTAATCGGCCCATAATTCATGTCTTCAGGTATAAATTGTAAGCACCGTTAACGGAGTAGCCGTGTGATTCCATTTTGTGCTGGGATTTAGTACGAGCACTCGAACAATCTTATTATGCGTGTCACGATCAATTATTAGACCGCATGACTTCAAAGTTCATACGTAAACAAATTAGAGACAACATTCGCGTCTCGAAGCTTGAAAGAAGGGATCCTGTTCGGCTGTTGATTCCTACAGTTCAAGGCCCCCCCATATTCGCAGTGCTACATTCTCTGAGTGCTCAAACGTAATATATTTTCACTAATTCTCTCTTTCTCCACGGGATTCTTGAGCCCGATTTTCTTCATATGCTGGTGCTCTACAAGCTCAGGAGTTCCGGGCGAAACAAAAGATGCTAATGAAGATTTACATTTCGATCTAAGCTCGAGATAGAGACTTATATACAGGTCTGCTACGATGGAGCATGATCCGACTTATCAATGGAGGTGAAAGGTAACAGTTACTTTGTCGAGTTCAACTCTACTTCTCTCCACCTTGGGCCATACTCGCTCGCGGTCGGGATCTTGAATTTTGATATGTTCAAGAGTATACCTGCATCTGAAGCACTTGAGTCACAAAATGATGGCACGCATCTCAGAGCAAGTGAGAGAACTTTGATCGCATATCCACCGAGAAAGCTGAGTGGACACAACATACTTTTGTATATGTGACCCGTGCAAATAAACCTAAAACCATAACGAAAATCAAATCAAACATGCCGCTCTTAGATATTCATAGTCCATACATGCAAATGGGCAAATTCATGCTTCTTTGCAGAAGCTGTGTGCCTACATGGTCTGGAGTTACCCTTCACAAGAGCCAAAATAGCAGAATTTTTTTTACATTTCTCATCCTATTCCTACACAAAGGAATATATTTATACATATATATATATATAGAGAGAGAGAGAGAGAGAGAGAGAGAGAGAGAGAGTACATGATGGAAAATTGGCGCCAGATCCTTAATCAGCATCCTTCACTTCCGCTTCAACATCTACAACTGCTGTAGAAGTATTCTTTCCTGCGAAAACCAAAGCAGTTTTGTCTTGTTGAGCCAAATGATTAGTTTGGGTTGCAAATATAAAAAACTACACAGCCATCTCTCTCCATTGATCAAAACAGATGAAAATTGATCAATACATGAACAGGGATTTGGAATAAATATATATATCGAAGCATTGAAACAGATGGCATCAACAATGAACCTTTCTTGGGTCGAGGAGAGAACTCATTGGCTGCTTCTCCTTTTGATGTAAACTGGTTAGAAAATGTCACTGATTCCCGAACAAACTTGTTGTCCACAACTGAAAATCATTAACAGGAGATGAATATGCCCTTCATCATTTGTCAGCAGAGACGTTTTAGAGAAGTACATTTTTAAATTGGCAAAGTAGTCTAAAAGTTCTGGAGGGAAAGAAAACCCGGAACTGGCTACCCAGACATGTAAAACCCAAATGATAGAACTGTACTGCAAAATCGGAAGCAATAGCAAGTTGGGAGGTAAAATACAAGAGCAAGTTGCAATCTTGGCAACTGCACTAAAGAAGAAAGGCTTTCAGACCTATATATCATGTCTTACCTGAGAAAGGTTGACTGCAAAAGGGGCATAATTGCAGTTCATCATTCAAAGTAGATCTGCAAGGAATTATGCAATTGCCTAAGTTAAAAAACTCCGAGCAAGATAATCTTCCTTGCTTACAATCAATTAAAGCCTTCAGATATCTCTTACTTGAAAATCTGAAAATCGTTCCCACAGTTTGGACACTGCAAATGCAACAATGTCAAAGGAGATCCATTTCAGAAGCCAGACGGTGTAACCAATTAAATGGTTTGAAGTTTTAGAGAGAGGCTTCAGTGAAAGCAAAGTTTCAATGCATACCATGGACAAGAACCTCAAAATCTAAACATCAAGACAATCAGTTAGGCCTTACTATCTTTTAAAGTAATTAGGCTCAACAAGCCAGCTAGGGAGAAAAACTTTTGATGAGCTACTTCTAATAATCCAATTTCCAAAGCAAGTTCCCGAACATACTTGTGCAAAGTAAGTAATGCAACGTGGCTGATGAAGAGGAAGCTTAATCATCCTGATCACCACTATCTACTGTATAAAAGCCCGAAATCATCCTTATAGACAACGAAAAGCCATATCGATCAACTTCATTCTAAGACTTTGGATCTATGTGATGTAACTCTGTTCACCCTGCAGAAGTGAATTCTGGATCTGTCATATACATGTTCCGGTTGCTCCGGATTGTACCAACATACTCAGATTACTATGATTGAACCACCAGATAGAAAATGAGAAAAAGGGAAAATACATACACAAACTAATATTGCAGGTAGCTGCCCACGTATGAGGAGATATTGGTGTATAATGTCACTAGACGTCCCATAGAGTAATACCAAGAAAATGAAAAGAACAACAGGAGGTAAAAAACCAGATAATGTCACAAAACAAGATGTATAGATGGTGAAAGAAGCCTCACACTGCTTTGTACTATATCTCGTCCTGCCCACCACAGAAATGCCCCCAAACCGACAATTGGTATCAGCACGACAAGGAGCTGGATCCAAAAGGCATCAACCAATCACTCCCAACTTTAAGAGCAAAAGAAATAGTCCTGAAGATACTAGACATATAACAGCAGAAAGAAACATGGAGTTCTATCCTATACTCATGGCCAAGCAAAGTGTGTAAAGCTAGTAGGGATTGAATTCACCACAAATAGCCATGCAAAGGGGCAAAATGCCTATTTAATCAGGTGATCTCAATTAGAGAACTTGTGGCTTTTTCATTACTTATTAGGATCTCCAGCAACACATGGCTACTATGTTAATATCTTGCTCAACGCTTTCTGAGAGCTGAAGCATGCTGTATCAGTAATTGCTATTGAAAAATTTCATCTTCAAACACCACGAAACTGAAAATACCGGTTCAAATGATTCAAACACTTAAAAAAGAATCAACTACGTGTTCCAATTTAGCAGGTAATATACTGAAAAATTAACTGGAAAATGGATTTTAACTCCCTGCATCCACGGCTGAAATTTAAATCAAAAGCCTACACACAATCGATCCTTCACAAATTGTTGGTGCATATGCGTGTGTTGACAGAGAGAGAGAGGGAGCAATACCCAGATGGAAACGATCGCATCGAAGACCCAACCAAGTTGTCCAGTCATGGAGAGATAAGTCAAGCCAATGGCCAAAATAAGATTACCCACAACCCTCGCGGTGGCTCCGTCATCTCTCCCTCCGCCGCCTCCGCCGCCATTAAAGCCGAAACCTTGGTTAAACCTCACGACAACCGCTCTCCCGTTCCTCTTCAATTTCTCCTCCTTCACCAAGATCCCATTTTGAACTCTTCCCACTTCCAAAAAAGACAGCTTCTCTCTGTAAGGCTTCAATTTGAAGCTGTTTCCACGTAGTGAAGCAAGGGCGGGTCTTGAACGACCACCAAGGAGGCTGCTCAAAGCCGAAGAACAGGTAACAGAGAGGTGTGCACTTGGAGACATGGCACCAAATTATTACAAATTTTCAGACGGAATACTTTGCTCAGTACGGAGGATAGACTTCGCAATCCGAAAGTAAAGTAATGGATTGGGTTTGTCGATTGGAGGGGAGGACTCCAGGGGCAGAGATCATGACCAAAACAGACAAATTTTCTTCAGATTTTTCTTCCACTTTCTGGAGCACCACGTTTTCACTTTTCTCTTCTTCTTTCGCTTTCGCCACTCTCAATCTTTTTCCCCGTAAATCCAGTCAACATCTTCCCTCGAACTATCAACTGCATAAAACCACATATACTGGTCCAAGAATTACACAACAAGATATGCGAATACCGTAGATACTGTCCTAATATTTGGGGCAATATAAGGATGTGTCTGGATATATTTTTCTTAGCCGTACATAAAAGTAGAGCTCAACTTTGTCAATTGCACATTAAACTTAAATGATTTCTTTTTAAGTGTTGACCAAAACCAACAATAAAGTTAATTTGAAAATATAAAACTGTGATAAACATTTATTCAAGTTGTTCTTCCACGTACTTGCACCGCAAAAAAGTTTCGAGACATCATCGATGTCAGATTTCTTGAGGTTTACTCAGAGGATGAGTTGGGTTAGCTGGGTATTTTTTATTTGTTTTATATAAACATATTACTTTTTGAATGACGCTAGAAACTAATCATACTTTGATAATGTTTTACCTAATATGTGGAAAGAAAAACCTAAAAATCTTGATCTTGGCTCTTCCGTTCTCAATTGGGAAAGTAATGTAGCTAGTTAAATCTTATAATTACCAACCACCAAAACAAGTTATCCAAAGTTACTTTGATTATAAAATGTATGAACATACTGATCATTCAATGAAAGAATTACTAAAAAAGTTATAAGTAATAGTAATTGTGCTAATTTGGTCATAAACTTTTTTTTTATGTCAATTGATTCCTAAACCTTTGGTATCTGTGCAAATTTAGTTCATTCAGTCGATTTTGACTAGAATCGTTAATATGGACTGAATTTGTATAAATGCAAAAAGTTTATGATTCAATTGGAAATAAATAAATAAATTAAAATACCCACCAGTGGGTAACGCAATTGGTTGGGCTCTACTATCTCATCACTGAGGGAATGAGTTTGAATCTCTGCGTTGTCAAACACGTTTTAAGTGGGGGGCCATGGCGGTAGAGTCCTATGTTAGTTTCCCCGAGGTTTACGTCTAAATAAGAACATGGTGGTGACTCACAGTCTTCTACGAAGCACCGGAGGGTCGTGTATATCCTGATTAGCATAAGTGAAATGTGATCTCTGGTGATTCCTCGGTATAAAAAAAAATAAAATTAAATTGATACAATTGTAATAAATTTAAAATTTTTCAAGTAATTTTTCCGTCATTCAAAGTAAGAATGCAAGAGGCCCAAAACTCTTGAAGCAGGCCCTTGAACTTTTTAGGGGCATAGGCCTAGCCCAAAATTCTCATTTTCGGAGGGCATCTTAAAAGTGAATTTAGGCTTAGTCCTCCATTAATCCCTCATCAATTGGTAAAGCATTGTAAATGGAGAGACACTAAGGGCGTGTTTGATAACGTTTATATTTAGGAGAATAATTTCTTTTTAGAAATAATTTTATTAATTTCTATTTCCTATAATAGATTTTGGGTAAACGCATTTTATAACTACACAAAATTTCTATTCAAAGAATAGAAAAAGAATATAAATGTGTTTAAGTATGATCTAAATTTTTTTAAATAATTTTTCTAGATTTTTCTTCTTTTTTCCTCTCTTCTTTTTCCTCTTGTTGACAATGGTAGCAGGTGATGGCAGTAGGCAGGCAGTGGGTAGTGATCAACAGAGGCGACCGGTTAGAAGAGGAAGAAGAAGAAAAGAAAACAATCGACTTATTCCAAAATTGTTCCCAGAACAAGAGGCAACTCTTTTGTACTTTTTATTTCTGTTTTGATTCTATTTCCTGACTACTTTTCTATTTTAAATTAGTTGACGTTACTAAATGGATTTCTGTTCTTTTTTTGTTCCATAGAACAAAAGAACATAAATTTGGAGAAATAGAAAAGTTATCAAACGGAACCTAAGGCCAATTTTTTATTCTTTGGAATAGAAAAGTAGACGGGGAATATATTTGAAATAAAAACAAGAACTAGAAAAAGGTTGCTTCTTATTTTCGGAAACAATTTCTAGAATGAGTCATTTTTTTTCTTTTCTTCTTCTTCCTCTTCTAACTGGTTGCCTTCGTTGGTCGCCAACCTCTGATCACTATCGCCGGCTAGAGGAGGAAGAAGAAGAGAGGAAAAAAAAAAAAAAAATTATAAAAAAGAAAAAGAAATTTTAGGTCACAAAAAAATTTGTGAGTCGTAGCAAATACATTCATGTTCTTTTTCTATTTTAGGAATAGAAATTTTGTATAGTTACTAAAGACATTGCTTTACTCAGAAATTATTTTAGAGAATAGAAATAGAAAAAAAGCTATTTTCGAATTAAAATTATACCTCGAAACAAAAATGTTATCAAACGTATTCTAATATAACAAATTGTTAGCCTTATCTGATTCACTGTGACACATTCCTTTTTATATAAACCATGCATATATGTATGTATGTATGTATGTATGTATGTATGTATGTATGTATGTATGAATCATATACTTTTGAACCTCCAATCAAAAGTTGACACGTCTAATCATTTATTTATTCGTTAATTTATATTTGTTGGCATTCGTATGCCATGTTTAGGAAACACAATCACAGGATAAGAATTGTTCAAATTGGGCCGATTCGCTCATAATTGTGAAGTTATGTATGAACTCATTTTGAAAAACTCCGTTTTTGAAGTTCCATTTAAATGCGTGATTTCGTATCTAAATTCACAACGCCGAAGCGACCATCTAGGGTACAAAGTTTTAGCACCAAAAGTCGAAGGCTTTGCTCAAAGACGGCGAGAGGTACGCTCGTTCTAATAGTGTATTCATTTCATATATTTCTTTAGATGACATAGAATTTCTATGTTGCTTCATGATATAGCATTGAAGATCCTCTTGTGTGCTTGTATTTCCCGTTGAGTAGTTAAATGAAGATGAGCTTAGTGTCTGTTCTTATAGATTCCTAGATCTCGGTGAGTTCTGTCTAGATCTAGCAAAATCCTATATGAAGAAGGATGATATTGTTCCTTTCTTGCTTAGATTGAGTCAAAAACCCTTTTTTTGGTTCGAAAGTCAAAAGCCCTTCTACAGAGTTTACTTTGGACATGCGTTGGTCTGAATGATTGCACGCAAGGGTTTTCCGATTCTCTTTTTAGATTAGAATAATCCTATACAAAAACCCTTCCAAAAAACATATACACCCGATTTTCTAAAATCATATGCTTGTAGCCTTTAAAAAATTTTGTGCTTTATCTGCCATTTTGATCCTTGAATCTATCGTGGTTTTCTCATCACTCCTCCGATATTGATGCAAGCTGTTGAAATTTAACATCAAAGTCAAAAATTGCGATGTAGGAAATTCAATAGTTGGACGAGTACGTCAGACTGTGCATTGGATGGATTGCATGCCATTTGATTAATTCTATCACGGAGAAAATCATGTCTAGAATGTTTTACCCTCCTATTTGATGATTTTCATATTTATTAGATGATTGTGAGTCATTTATCATGGGCCAATCGATCTAGCGTTCCCTTGCCCGTGCGGCCTTAGGATTTCTCCCAAGCAGCCTTTCTCACAATCAACTCACAATGATCTTTAGAGAGAGAAACTCTAGAGAGAGAAGCTCTGGATTGTACAATAGCTCTTGATTGTATTGGTTATGAATAAGATTAAGCAAAGATTTTCTCAACTCACAATGATCTTTAACTCACAATGATTGTATTGGTTATGAATAAGATGAGGGGAAAGATCTTTAGAGAGAGAAACTCTAGAGAGAGAAGCTCTGGATTGTACAATAGCTCTGGATTGTATTGGTTATGAATAAGATTAAGCAGCCTTTCTCACAATCAACTCACAATGATCTTTAGAGAGAGAAACTCTAGAGAGAGAAGCTCTGGATTGTATTGGTTATGAATAAGATTAAGCAGCCTTTCTCACAATCAACTCACAATGATCTTTAGAGAGAGAAACTCTAGAGAGAGAAGCTCTGGATTGTACAATAGCTCTGGATTGTATTGGTTATGAATAAGATGAGGGGAAAGATATTTAGAGAGAGAAACTCTAGAGAGAGAAGCTCTGGATTGTATTGGTTATGAATAAGATGAGTACAATGAGGGGGAGGAGACCCCTATATATATAAATACAAGGCAAATCGTATCCGTAGATCTCTTCTCGATCTAACGGTGGAGATCGCATCTCCTCAACTACCAACTACCCGCATTTATTACATACGAATACAATTACCGTATTGCCCGCCTTCAGGAGTATTCTAGAAGATTTGAGAAAACCCTAGGACTCGGGAATACAAGCCGAGGGTTGCTTGATCCACGGACATGTCACGGCCATCCCTTAGAACCCTCTTGGATCGGCCTTCTTTCGGGCCATGACACATTTCTTAATGGCTTGAAACATTTTCTACTCTTTTAGGTGGAGGAGAAGCAAAGTAGAGGTTCTCATTTGCTAATATTGTTGAGAATCCTTAGAGTTGTTAATGAAGCCTCGTTGATAGATCGACTTTGCTTTTATCTATTACTTGATATTTGTTAGCATTAATTGTGCAATGCAACAGGATCCTGGAAGTGGCAAATTAATACTCTAAATGAGTATGAAATGCTGAAAACAGCATCGAATATTTCTAGTAATCCTGGAGTCATTATATATGTTTTGTATGTTACATATTTTACATGCTGTGCTATTTTATGATCATGGAATGTACGCAACTTTCGAATGCATTACCTATTGAGCATAAACACCAAAAAATTTATGGCACAATGAGCAACTGTTTGCTAGCTAGTCATGCATGCTTGCATTACCTATCCACAGTTCATTATTAAGGGTGTGTTGGTTTGTGGATAATTTATGATTTTGAAGTATTTTCCCTAAAAATGGTCATTTCAATCGCTTGGAAAAAAATGAGTAAAAGAATAGTTTCTTTATCATGAAAATGTTTAGACATGGAATGTTTCACAATATTTTTCCATCGATTTGTTTGTAAGCAATACCAACAAATGTTTCTAGGGTGTGTTGTGTTGTGGTCCACGCTAGGCTTTCCCAATATATATGAGGTAATTTAGGAAATGCCAAAACTTGTCATCTATAGTACTTGTCAGGAGTATAACCCCAGTTTATTATGCATGTTTAAGTGTTGGTCTATATGTACCACACGCATACCAGATGATAACATATATGTTTGCCTTCTTTTCCACCAAAAAAGAAAAGAATCTGTCGGAGGTTTGGTGCTTCATTGCGAACTGGTGCATTTATTTGCAGGTAAAGAGATGGCCCGGAGGAAAAATGCCGCTCCAAGGAGACTAAATCCCGCGGAGATGTTTGGCGAACCGGAGATAGCACAGATGAAGGGACATAAGATAGAAAGTGACTATGTGGAGGTCGAGTGTGGGTGTACACTCAAGAGGCTCGGCGATAGTTGCGGCTTTCTCCGCGTGTATGAAAATGGCTTGTTCCAAATCAACTGTAACTGTAGCCCAGGTTGCACGAAAGGCAAGTGTGCTTGTCTCTCTCTCATGATAGATTTGCTCTTTCTCGCTGAATTATGGTATTCGAAATATCCAGTTTTCTTTTCTTTTGAGTTTAGTTATCCTCTCATCATATCAGAGTCGTCGTCATTTTCTTCCCACGATGCATGCTCAGCAAATCCCTATTTCTCGGTGTCTGTGACTACTTTGCCGATCAATTACAACGGCTTTTCCTGATTACCAGAAAACTTGACACCAACTGAGTTCGAGAGGCATTCTGAGAAAAGTGGGAATTGGAAAAGACACATTTGGGTGACAATAGGTGAGAACAAGGTCCCTCTTGAGGAGACCCCTCTGATGAACTACTATGATTTGGCTTCCAACGAAGCGAATCATCCAACCAGGCTGAGATTCCACCGCGACGAGTTTGTTCGCTGCTCCAGGTGCAAGAAGGAGCGGCGGTTCCACCTCCGCAGCAAGAAGGAATGCCGAGCTCATCACGATGCTGTTGCCAACAAGAGATGGAGGTGTAGTGATCATCCCCACAAGTAAGTATATGCAATCTCTATACTCTAGGCTAGAGCCTAGAGCTAAAGAGATGGGCATCGAAAAACATCTCCTCACGCTTGAACTCTCTTGTTTCAGGATAACCTGTAAGGATGCGGAAGAGCGTGCTGCTAGCAAACGGCCCAGAGGATGTAAACAATCCCCGATATGTCAGGGTTGCCCTAAATGCGTGTGCTTTGGCTGCCTGAAATGCCGTTTCTTCGACTGCGGTTGCCGCACATGCGTGGATTTCCTGGAAAACGTCGAGCCCTGATGACGTCGACCTCTCTATCATCCTTTGGATCCATTTGCTTTCCTGAATAAATTAAGAAAACTTTGAGATTGTGGTTTGGATTTATTTTCATCTCTAGTTTCCAATATTTCGCCGGCATGATTCGGGCGAAGCAGCAATTTGACTTGATGGGGAATTTGACCTTTCTTGAGCATGGATGACTTTTTATGGTCTGTTTAATTTGGATCGAGCGTTTCTTTATTCCGATTTCTCAGATTCTCCTTTCATTTGTTTATGACGAGCTTCTCTTCTTCAAAAATCCTCGAATTTCTCTCCTCAACAATTCTTTCTTCCATGCATGAAACATTTACGCACCTCAAACTTACATCATCTCATTAGCAGACAAAACACATATTGCTTTGGTCTCTGACAATGTTTGAAATGATAGAAGAAGCACGTGAATTTGTACTTTAGATTAGGATTCTATATCTCGATCCCTGTTCTGATATAATAAGTTTTTCATTGTAGTAATTGAATGAGGTTAGATGTGAAATTTATGGCTGAATGCATCGCAAGTTGAGATCTAATGGGACGACCATTAGAAGAGGATCTTATTCGGGCCAAGTTTTCCTTGCACTACTCGAAAGAAGTGAAGTTTACAAAGTGATAGGAGTTATTCATCAAATTTCAACCCTAAAAGATAAAGCACACAAATTCTAGGATGAATCTACTATGTGATGGAATTTTTTCCATGCCGGTACATTTATAAAAGAGTTGTCAAGTGTTGAAATACTGTTGGTAAGAAAATTACTGATCATGTGATATTCAATAAATCTTTTGGTAACTTACCAACACTTTTATGAAATTATCAACTATTTTTTATAGTTTCAAATTACCAAGTTTTCTTTACCAACTTTTATATGAATTTACCAATCCTAATTTTGAATGGCTTAATAACTTTTTTTCCGATTAAATTACCAATTAGTTCTACAAATAGAAAAAAAATTCATATGCTTGAAGTCATGTAACATGAAGTATTGATAGAGTCAGTCATCTATGCCATTATCGTCATGTCTAAAAGCAAGTTGCAATTAAAATTCCAGGTGAGCCCTTGCTTGCTCGGCTTCAAATGCTAAATCTAGCCAGCTAGGTGTCACAGGTTGACGGTTCCCTTGGTTGCGGAACGACCCATGCGGCGCTTGACAAGTGAAATTCACTAGGCCAGCCTTCCTTCTATAGTTGTTCCAATGAATAATACGATGGATTACTTCTTTATACAAGGTCGTATCACACCCAACTTAGCTTGGACGTTTAGTTCATCGAGTGAGACAACAGATATGTTTAGGCTCAATAGCTGGTTTCGGTTTGTCATGACCTCATGAGGAGAGCGGCATCAACTCTCGACTAGTTTGTGAATGGGAGGCCAACCCCGCCTTCAGAGCTCCTAATTTATATAATCCTTCTATCCTAGAACTTCTAACACCAACCATGTTGATGCCACTCTCACAGACTAATTGTGTTCGTCCCCTTTGCATCCTTACTCTTCACTCGATAATCCCAAGCACTCACTCACAAGTGTCACAAGTACGGGAGGATTCATGAACCGTGACATTCTCCCCCACTTAATTCTGCAATGCCCTCGTTGCGATATGCTTTGTCGCTTCCTTACATCCCTTTACCATTGATACGCCACTTTCGGGATCTCACATTGAATGGTCACGCTCGCCCGAAAAAAAAAAGGGTTTTGCTCCATTGGTAGCCTCTTTTGATCTAAGCTATCCGGGCCATTTTTGGTCACCTACGCTTTATTTGGCAAGTGTGGCATTTCTCGCCAACTATATCTTTTGGCAGCACCTACTAAGCATTTTAACCTCAGCAAACCAAATGGAGGTTCTTTCCTTGTTAAAAACTCTGCGGTAGAACTCCTCTTTGGATTCACCAATCGATCAAGGAATGTTATCCCCATTTAGCGAGGATTCGGTTCTTTTCCAACTTCACCTACTCAGTGAGGAACCGAATCTTCCTAGTGCCCCCATTGTCATCCTAGAAGCTTAGTTGAGAGCCGCGCTTTGTCAGAGCACCTTTTGCCTCGATGATTCACTCTCCGCCCTCGTAAGACCGGGCAGACCACTAGTACTTTCTAGTTCAACCCACACTAGAGCGAGAAGTTCGATTCTTCGACTCACCCACTTACTGGAGGGATTCCGGCTCTGATACCATTTGTCACAGGTTGACAGTTCCCTAATTGCGGAACGACCCGTGCGGTGCCTAACAAGCAAAATTCACCAGGCCAGCCTTTCTTCTATAGTTACTCCAATGAATAACACGGTGGATAGCTTATTTATACGAGGTCATACCATGGCCAGCTTAACTCGGACATCTAGTTTAGCAAGTGAGACAACAGATCTCTTTAGGTTCAATAACTGATTTCGGCTTGCCATGACCTCATAAGAAGAGCGGCATCAGCTCCCGACCAGTTTGTGCACGGGAGGCCAACCCTACCTTGAAAACTCTTAAGTAATATAATCCTTCTATCCTAGAACTCCTAACACCAACCGTTCTCACGCCACTCCCACGGACTAGTTGTATTCGTCCTCTCTGCATTCTCACTCTTCACTCAATAACCCCAAGCACCACTCACAAGTGTCACGAGTACGTGAGGATTCATGGACCGTGACATAGGCATGGTCAATGATCTTCTTCTAGTTTTGCATCTTCCTTAAACCAAAAGTCAGTATGTTCTCTTGAGACCAGTCTATGGCGAAAGAGAAATGGAGATCAGAGGCTTTTAGAGAAGCGAAACTAGGTTTGACAATATCTCTTTCTCTGGCTTTCCTTTAAAGCAGTACATACCCTGTAGCTAAAGAAACATACAATGCTTCAAGGAGCCGGTTAAACTTTAATTGAATAGCACACAAGAAGGCTATGTAAAGACACGATTATATATACCAGGATCTCTCTTCTGCTGAATCATTCGCAACAAATTGCTTATTTGTATTCTTCGGAGCAAAAGGCCGATGAGAAACATGGCGTTCTTAAGAATAATCAGTTTGCACACATCACTAATTTTGCTGCTGTTTGTTAGAGGGTCGATGCAGGATACGTTTTTCAGTGGACCCAGGGGGGGTCTTCTTCTGTGCAACACTCCCAGGACCCGCTGCTTTCGAAGGGTGCTTTCATATCCGTCTGAATGCCGTAGTCCATACTCGGCGAATTCAAAAGGGAAATCTTGTTATGTCAATTGCAACTCGCCCACTTGCAGCTCTGAATGCAGATGTAAGATAGTTCATAATCCTTACTCTTTGCTATACTTTGACCGATTTCATTTCAAACTGAGCAAAATCCGTTCCTTTTTCTTGGAAGATGAGTTTATTCATGTCATTTTCTCGAAAATGATCAAGATTTGTTAAATTATCAGCTTACAAAGCTTTCTTAAATATACAAGTGGATACGCATATCTAGTTTACCCAAGCAAGAAAAAGTATCATATTTACTCTCGACTGAGAATTATGCTTCCCAGTAGACGAGAGCAAAGTCTTTTTTGAGTGAGTTTTATTAACCAAACTGTTGGCAAAAATCCTGAGCTTATTCAAACAAAATGATTGATGTCAATAGTTTTTCTATTAGATCGGAAACCGAACTGCAATGGAATTGGATCAGCATGCTATGAACCTCGCTTCATTGGTGGAGATGGGATCGTGTTCTACTTCCATGGCAAAAGCAACCAGATTTTCAGCCTTGTTTCAGATCTCGCCCTCCAAATCAATGCTCAGTTCATTGGCTACCGACCAATGGGCCAGACCCGCGACAACACATGGATTCAAGCACTTGGAATCCTCTTCAACTCCCATTCCTTTTCTCTGGAAGCCACAAAGGCCGTTACCTGGGATGCCGAAATTGACCATATGAGTTTCGAGTACGACCGAAGCGAAATAGCAATAACCGAAGGTTCACTCTCCTCATGGTACTCCCCAGGAAGGGACATAAAGGTTGAGAGGATATCAAACAAGAATAGTGTAGTGGTCACTTTGAAAGATATGGCAGAGATTATGGTGAATGTAGTTCCCATCACGAAAGAAGATGATAGGATTCATAAGTACATGTTGCCTTCAGATGATTGCTTTGCTCACTTGGAAGTGCAGTTCAGATTCTTTGGACTGTCCCCCAAAGTCGAAGGTGTGCTTGGGAGGACTTACCAGCCGGATTTTGTGAACCCGGCAAAGCCCGGGGTGGCGATGTCCGTCGTG
This sequence comes from Eucalyptus marginata, assembly GCA_014182565.1. Classification (NCBI taxonomy): domain Eukaryota; kingdom Viridiplantae; phylum Streptophyta; class Magnoliopsida; order Myrtales; family Myrtaceae; genus Eucalyptus; species Eucalyptus marginata. Next base: position 41,418,570 of record CM024590.1, on the reverse strand, counting down.
GGTGGTGAAGACAAATACAGGACCACCTCACTTCTCTCCGCAGATTGCAAGTTCTGCATTTTCTCACAGGGAAGTGCGTTGAACCAGGATAATCATTCATTGATGATGACCACTGATTATGGCACATTGGATTGTACTGGTGGTGCCTCAGCTGGTTCTGGCAATGGCATTGTTTGCGAGAAATAAATGCCAACCTGCCGAGGCGCCTTATTCGTCTTCCCTATGATAATTAATCTGATGTTTACTTGCTGTGGAAACCCAAAGAACGGAATCAATGATGACCACTCTGTTGTGTGAATGTTCTTGTAAAAATGAAACTGTGTATCCCCATAAGCGCAGATATTAGCGCAGATCATAATTCTGGCCTCATTTTGGTTGATTACCAAACTGCAATAATTTAGTTTCATTTTTCCATGAATCTTCTGTGTATTGTCCTTGACATTATAGAACCACCCCAAAATTATTCTTTCAGAGGGACAATCTATAACTAGGTCAATCTAAGTTTTCATTTGTTTGCTTTTGGGCCACCCCTTCTTCTTTTATCATAGTAATTTTTGTACATGTTTAGACTATAGCACCGTGAAGTACACTTAAAGAGCCAATCAACTATGTCAACTTGTCAATAACATATTAATCAACCAATGAAAAGGAATTATAGTTTCAATTTTCTCCATCAGTTGTTTTCACTGCTGAATTTGTGACGACCCAGCAGAATACGTAATGCAGAGAAACATGGGTTGTTAATTCTGCTACATATCACTAATTCTGCTACTGCCTGTGAAGAGTTCGACTCAGCTATCTTGTACTAATTTTTTTCATGGTGGGGAACTTTTGTACGTGTATTGTACTCTGGCCCTCGAATAAACTCGAAGAACCACCCAACTATGGCAATAGTGCACTGACCAGATTAATTGAATGAAAGAACACAAAAAACTGTCTATAGAAAAGGAGGACAGCAGAGTTTTAATCATTTGCTGCATCCATCCATCCATCACTTCTTTTTGCTGCTATGTTCTGCTTCATGGCGTTGTTAAGATTCAGGATTATCTGTATAAACGCTGTTTTGTTGCCGCTTGTCCAATGGGTGACGATGCAAGACTTTTTCCACCTCCCCCGGCGGCGACATCATTGAAGCACTTTGCACCTTTCTGAAGAGCTGCTGCTATGGACTCAGAACGATCTGCCCCATTCGAATATTCAGCCTACCCAAATGAGGAGGCAAAAGTTTGCTATGTGGATTGTACCCAATGCAGACACATGCGACATGGTTAAAGGCCTCTCTATTTCTCAAGTCAATAGGCGTTGATAAATTTTTTAGTCTTGAATAGTGCCCATAAAAGAACTTTGTCGTGTTCTTTTTGAGTTGAACGTAAAGTTAAATTATATCTCTTTTGTGTAATGAATATTCAATTTGATTTGTGCGGGATTTTATTCATTTTCGGGTTGGTAGACTATCGTTGTTCTGTTTTCTTTCGTCCTGTGTACAGAAGATGGCAGATACCTACTGATCACAGTCCTCGTTTTCTCTTCGTTGAAGATGTGTTCATGATTTATGTGTACTTCTCTGCCTAATGGTTAGATATCATTATGAATTCTCTTTAAGGTAACAAGTTATTGATACAAAACTAAATCATGACTCTAATGCGGATAGGATTAAAGTATGCTTTGATTCACCTCACTCGGCATGCTATAAAATTATCCTCACCCTTTTCTTGATCGGAGATGGACTGTGATAGATGTAGCTCTATTTAGCATCAGTACTCAACAAATGATTCTCAAGGCACTTTATACACGCGAGTGCAGAAGCTGTAGTTTTTGAGGGAGAGCCTGTCTCTTCTGTCTCACATTCATATGCCACCATGACATCCACCAGTGTCTGCTTCTCTGAAACTGTCGTCAGTTGGAATGAAACTTTGTAAAAGGTGAAGCCCAGATCAAGGTGACCCCTTCTATCACTTGTAACCCTATTCGATGCGAAGACTCATCGAGTTCCACTATCTTCTCCTTCTGGTACTTCATTTTTGGCACATCTGACATTTGGCAAATCTTACATGAAGCCTAGATCGTGTCCAATGAAAGGCTAGGACAACCCATATGAGCTCCCTAACGTGATTGACTTCCATCTAGCATGCTCATTCTTGAGTTTTTCCATTTAGAAGTGCAAGAAAAGAGATGTGACTCACCCGGGCCAAAAGTGCAAAGAATGACTGAACCGAGGCTGCCATCTCCTTCAATGACCTCTGCATTCTGCACTAAGTTTGGCGTGACCTGTGGAAGGATAGAGTGCAGATCCTTGGATAAACACTTCCACAACGAGTCAATCCCGACATTGACCGTCGCTTGAGTCTTCGCTTCTTTCATCGTTGCCACTTAGCTTCTGGAATTGGAGGAGATTGCGGTATGGTGACAATTTTGAAGGGACTGCTACGTTTGGTAACAACACAGAGGTACTCTTCTAGCTATAAAGAGAAGCAAAGAGACTGAGAAAGGGACAAGATAGAGCATCTTTCATCGTTGGTGCTGAGAGATGGCTTCATGTGGAAATTAGATGCCTCTTCTTTTTTCTATATGTTGCCTGATAAAAGACAGAATCGGTGGCTGGCCGCTCGTTCATATTGTAATGCTGTCATTTTTATTATCTGAATCTTTCAGCAACTACTTGGCCACCTTTTCAATTGCAATTTCCTGTGGCTTATTAGGGGGCATAATATTTTGGCACTAAGTTATGACAAGTCATACCGCTCATTGTGGGAAAAATTATAAAAAAGTACTAAATCTATTGTACATATGTCAATTTAGTTTTAAATATTTCAATTTGACCAATCTATTCCTAAACCTTTTTAATAATTTGTCGACATAGTTATTCCAGCTAATTTTGGTCGAAAATCGTTGATGAAACGCAAACCGTCCTAAGTGGCATGGTCGGTGCTGATGTAGATAATTCTTGTGAATTTTTTTTTTTAAAATTCTGATTTATTTATTTATTTTGGCTAGCAAGAGTCACTGGTGCTGACCTTTGGGTGCCGGCCTACAAGCCCTCATCGGCCATGACATCCTCGCTCGGGCCGCAATGGTGGAGCTCTTGCCAGAGGCCACGACGGCGGCTCTCACCCAAGCTGTGCAAATCGAGCCCTCACCAGATTCAACAAGGCATTGTGAGAGAAGTGAGAATTGGAAAAGCCACATTTGGGCGACGATAGGCGAGAACAATGTCCCTCTTGAGGAAGCCCCTCTGATGAACTACCATCAGCTGGCTTCCAACAAAGCCAATCATCCTACTCGCCTCAATTCCACCGCAACAAAGTTGTTTGCTGCCCCTAGAGGTGGCAAAATGGGTTTTAGACTCATATATGACCCATTTAAATCATAAATGGGTCATGTATGGATCGCTTATTTTTTTAAAAAACTAGTTAAATGAGTTTAAAAATTGAAGGTTTAAGATAAATGGGTTGGACTTAGAACCCATTTTCAACTAAAGCCTCACAATCTCTCTCTTTCCTCTTTAACTTTATAAAAATCGAAATTATAATTATTTTTTTATATTTCAATTTTCTTTTTCTTTTTATTTCCTTTTTTTCTTTCTTTCTTCTTCCTCTTTCCTTAACTAGTGGCCGGCACGGCAATTGGCCAAGTGAGGCTCGAGCTCGCTAGCGTCGGGCAAGGCTCAATCCTCGTCGATTTGGCAAACCGGAGGCTTGCCGTGGCCGGTCATCGGCCATCGTCATGGCCGACGGCTGGCTGAAGAAGTAGAAAAAGAAAAATTATATTCTTAAAAAATAAAAATAAAAATAATTAAAAATTGAATCTTTAAAAAATAAAAAATTTTAAAAAAAAATTAAAATAATAATAATAATAATAATAATTGTCCATTAAATTTGTATTGCATAAAATTATTTTAGCAATACTATTTTTTGAAAAAAATCATAAGAATTAAGCTTTCTTAGATTTAGTTAAAATGGCCGAGTATGGGTCAGGTATGCGTAAAAATTTTTGCACTAAGATAAATGGGTCATAAACAAGTTAAATGAGTTGATTTGGGTTGGATCATTTATGACCCAACCCGATCGATCCGTTTAACAGGTCTAGCTACCCCAAGTTCAAGAAGGGGTGGCGGTTCCAACTCCGCGGCATGGAGGAATGCCGAGCTCATCATGATGCCGTTGCTAATAAGAGATGCCTGTGGGTAATCTCTGTGCTGAAGGCTAGAGACTAGAGCTAAAGAGATGGGCATCAGAAAGCATCTCCTTATGCTTGAACTCCCTTGTTTCAGGATAACCTGTGAGATCATATAAGAGCGTGCTGCTAGCAAACGGCCCAGATAATGTCGACGATGGCCCATATGCGAGGGTTGCACTAATTGCGTGAGCTCTGGCCGCCTGAAATGCTGTTTCTTCGACTGCGGTTGCCGCTGGACATGCGTGGACTTCGACAACAATGTCGAGCCCCAATGATGTCAACCCTCTCTATCGTCCTTTGGACCCAAAGGCCTTCCCAGAATAAATTAAGACTTAGAGATTGTGGTCTGGTTTCATTTTCGTCTCTAGTTTCCAATACTTTCCCTGGAATGATTCGGGTGAAGGCCACTTGACTAGATGGCGAATATTTTTGGCACAATGGACACATCTGAATACTTTTTATGACCTGTTTATATTTGGATCGGGTGTTTCTTGATTCCGATTTCTGAGATTCTCCTTTCATTTGTTTATGACAAGCTTCTCTCCTTTAAATACCCTCAAATTTCTATTCTCAGCAATTCTTTCTTCCAGTTGTCTTGTACTAATTTGTCACATCATGGGGAACTTTTGCACGTGTATTGTACTTTGGCCCTCGAATATTACCTCGAAGAGAAGAGCCACCCGACTATGGCAGAGTGTACTGACCAGATTAATTGAATGAGAACCCAAAAAACTAATCATTTTTGTGTCGGTCGACTATTGTTGTCCTGTTTATCAATTTCTCCTATGCACGGAAGATGGCACATACAAAAGATCATGTCCCTCGTTTTCACTTTTATTGAAGATGTGCTTATGATTCATGTGTACATCTCTCCCTGATGGAGTTCTCTTTCCAGCAACAAGTTATCGATACAAAACTACATGACCAATTCAATCACGTAAGCATTCACAGGAAAATGCATGAGTACCAATTCTGATGCAGATAGGATCAAATACGCTTTGATTCACATTATTATTGCTCTTTTCTAAATCGGAGATGAACTGTGATAGGTTTACCTCTATATAGCATCAGTACTCAACAGATAGTTCTCGAGGCCCTTGATGCATGCAACTGCGCCGGCCGTGGTTTTTGAGGGCAGTACCGTTTGTTCTGTCTCACATTCGTATACCACATCCACCAGTGCCTGCTTCTCTGAAATTGCGGTAAGTTGAAATGAAGTTTTGTAAAAGGTGAAGCCAAGGTCAAGGTGACCCCCTTCTATCACTTGCAACCCAATTCGATGTGAAGACTCGTCGAGTTCCACAATCTTCTCCTTCTGGTACTTCATATTCGGCACATCTAACGTTTAACTTGAAAAAAATGTTAATGGACAGTAATTAACCCTCATTATAGATTAAGATAAATGAAAACACATGCTCTGTGATATAGGTCTCTACAGGATACATTAAGCACAATGCCTATACAAGTCTCCATTACCACAAAAGCTTTGATTTTTCTCAATTTTTTTCATATTTCGAATCGAGAAGTAGTGTCATCGCCGAGAGTACAGAGTGGCATTGCTTTGGCTGCTAGATGCTTGATGCAACAGACTGAACTAGTCATCAACATTTGGCAAATCTTACATGAAGCCTAGATTGAGTCCAACAAAAGATTAGGAAAACCCACATGAGATCCCTAGCCCTAACGTGATTGACTTCAATCCGGCATATGCCCATTCTCGAGTTTTCCCAATTATTAAGCGCGAGAAAAGAGGCGTGACTCACCAGGGCCAAAATTGAAAAGAATGACCGAACCAAGGCCACCATCTCCTTCAATGACCTCTCCATTCTGCACTAGGTTTGGAATGACCTGTGGAAGGATAGAGTGTAGATCCTTGGACAAACACTTCCACAATGAATCAATCCCTACATCGGCAGTCACCTGAGTCTTGGCTTCTTTCATCGTTAGCACTTAGCTTCCAGAATGTGACCGAGATTGCAATATGGTGATAATCTTTGAAGTGACTTTGTTACTTTTGGTAGCAATACTACTTATAAAGAGTGGTAAAGAGTACAGAGAAATGGACAAAATAGAGCATCTTTCATTGTAACTGCGGAGAGATGGTTTCATCTGGAATCTAGATACCTCTTCTCTCTCTTCTCCTCGCCTGCTAAAAGACAGAATTGGTGATTGGCAGCGTGTGCATACTGTCCGTAATGCTGTCACTTCTAGCATCTTAATTTTTCTTTCAACTATTTGGCCAACTTTCAACAAAGGTATGGTTCTTCTTATAAAGAGTGGTAAAGAGTACAGAGAAATGGACAAACTAGAGCATCTTTCATCGTAACTGCAGGGAGATGGTTTCGTGTGGAAATTAGATACATCTTCTCTCTCTTCTTGTCGCATGGTTAGAGACAGAAATGATGGTCGGCAGCGTGCGCATACTGTAATGCTATCACTTTTTATCATCTTAATATTTCTTTCAACTATTTGACCCTCTTTCAACCTCAATTTCCTATCACTTATTATGGTGCATAATGTTTGTCGCACTTTTAAGATTATTATGGGACCACTACCAATCATTCTAAAAGTTTAAGTTATTAGATGAAGGTTGTAACACTCTTCCTCACATTTAAGCTATTAAATGAATACGTAGTTTATTAAAATACACTCCCTTGGTCTTTTGCTTAATACTAAACGTGAAAATTTAATTGGGGGGCAAATGAGACCTGATAAAATTTGAACTGTTAGATGAATGCGTGGTAAAGTTAAAGTTTAAGCTGTTATATGAATGTGTTGTTTAATATTTAATTATTCTAACACTCCCTCATACGCTTAGTCTGGTCTTTTTGTCAGTACTAAGCGTGGACATATTTAATTGGGGAGACAAATATGGCCTAGTAAGATTTAAACTTAAGATCTCCAACTCTGATATCATGTGAGATTTTTGCGGAATTATTACTGATTGTTTTTAAAGCTTAAGTTATTAGATAAAAGCGTGATTTATTATTTAAATATTCTAACACTCCCCAATGCTTAGTCTGGTTTTTTGTCTAATACTCGTGGAAATATTTAATTGAAAAGACAAATAGGACCCGAAAAGATTTGGATTCAGGACTTCTAACTCTAATACCATGTGAGATTTTGTGGGATTATTAGTTGTTATAAAAACTTAAACTATTAGATGAATGCGTCGTTTAATATTTAATTATTGTAATAGCGCTAAGCTGTGACAAGTCTTCTTACTCATTCAACAATCTTGGCTGGAACTATGAACCCAAATGCGTACAGACTAGATAGAGCGCCCCCTTCGAATTGTTTTATTGCCTCGGGAATGACTTTACTTGAAACTAATGTCAAGATAATTTCTTTGTTGTGTCAAACGAACGACATCGGTACATTATCTTCATCTTTTTCTTTCTTCTTCTCCAATAAATCCCGCAAAGTCATCCATAATGTGTACTGTCTTTTATATATTTTAAGTCAGCCTCATGGAACAGGCGAAGTATTTTCAATTGCTGATTCTTGCATAGTACTCCAGGTTAAACAGCTACTTTGTTGGATCGCATGAAACAGCTTCTTCTTTAGAAAGCATTGACGATATATGAAATACCCTCCAATGGAAGTTGCCGGAACTCGAAGTTCTACAATTTCTGGTTCCTTTTTTAAATAGGTTGAGCAGGAAGCAAGTGTGAACTTTCTCCTGATTAAGGAATGACACATGAGATTCATCGCTTCATAATAGTCCGAATCTTTAGGACAGATCGGTAGTGCAGAGCTCCAACTGTATTCTACGAAAGTTCCATTTTTGTTCTGGTGGAAAAGAGGAAGCTCATCCAGAAAAAGAAAAACTGTATGTACTCTTGAGTCTTGACTCATTGAAAGCATCGATCGCGATAAATACAAGCCGAATTGCATACAGCATCCGCGATGAAGTCTGTAGCGCCGGTCGACCCTCCTACCATTTTGTCAATAGAGAAAAAAAGTGGCATATAATTAGCAAGTAGTGGAATTTTTAGCTTGTGTCATCTTGGTTTCTCTGATAGGAGCCAAGACATGAGATCACGTGCATGTGGGGCTCTTTCAATGGGTTGACTTAACTTACCTCTCGAGATACTGAAACATAATTGTCCCGGTACTTGAAAGTGCATTGAATTGTCTGAAAACGAATATACCAGTGTAGAGAGTGCGTAAACTTAATTTAATATGAACGGAATGCTCGCTCGATATTGAGAAAAAAGAAACCGTGTAATTATATATATTCTTCGATTTTTACTCAAAATTTCGTAATACTTATATCATATGTCATATTGACGTGGTATCACCCATTCAATTAATTTGTCTGATAAATCGATGATGTTGCATTTGCATGCTTCATGGTATTAAGTTTACGTGTTAAACTTTCTCCAAATCGAGAGGACCGTACCCAATATATAATAGTATATTTTACCGGCGTGCAACGGCAGTCTAAAACGCCTGCAGTGCACATCCTGAGCCGAACAAAGCTATTAAGTGTGCACATGTTTCTGCTCGTCCCCTTAATTGAGATCAAGAAATCTCACATGCCTGTAGTCTCACCGTGAAGTATCCACAGAGTCAACCTTAATGCTTGAACCTCAATGAAAGATGACGAGCATTCTGATTCCTATAAATACCCGACGTGCAACGTTCCGTTTTCTGCATCTCACCTTGGCTTCTAAATCTTTTTCATCTCTTGGGGTCTTTAGCTTTGCTAAATATTGCAAAGATGATGGCCAAGATCAGCTACGTGTTTCTGGTCCTGCTCATCTTTGTCGAGAGCTCGACGCAACAGGTTTTTAATGGAGGTTCCGTCTATTGCTTGCCGGGGACTCGCTGCGAATGGCAAAATATAGCGTGCCCAAAAGAATGCCCAAGCCCTTACTCCATGAGCAAGAAGGACAAAGCTTGTTATGTGGACTGCAATTCGCCCACTTGCTCTTCCCAATGCAGACGTAAGACACACACACACACACACACTCACACTCACACTCCATATCCACTTTGTGCCTTTTCTTATTAATGTTCTCTCACCTCGTATCTATGTTTTAACTTTCAAGAATTTGGATCCTCTAGATCTGAGATTAAATTAAAAGGGTTCTGAGAGGGAAATCGTTCTTGCTATATTCATATATATCAGAGTCATGAACGGGCTTGAGTCAAGGTTATAAGAACAAACATCGGTACCAACCCGTCTATTGATCTAGCGCAAATTGAGTCATCAAATATTATAATGTAGAAACCAAATCGCTTTTCATAATCTATATCTAGGTATAGGACTAAAAGGTGGCTTTGTCTCGCTTTATCCAATCCACATCCAGAGCTTAATTAGGCCAGCAAATTAATTAAGGTCTCTTATTGGTCCTCAGAACGCAAGCCGAACTGCAATGGCATCGGATCAGCATGCTATGACCCTCGTTTCATTGGTGGCGATGGCGTTGTCTTCTACTTCCACGGCAAGAAAGACCAAACTTTCAGTCTAGTTTCGGACATCAGTCTCCAACTCAATGCCCGCTTCATTGGCCACAGACCGAGCGGCCGCTCCCGAGACAACACGTGGATTCAAGCACTCGGAATCCTCTTCAACTCCCAGTCCTTTTCCCTGGAGGCAACGAAAGCTGAGGCGTGGGATGATGAAGTTGACCATCTCAATTTCAATTACAATGGCAAGGAAATAGAGCTAACCCAAAGCCCTATGTCCACATGGTACTCCCAGGCTAGGGACATAAAGGTCGAGAGAATTGCGAGCAAGAACAGCGTGATAGTGACTCTGAAAGACATGGCCGAGATCATGGTGAATGTGGTTCCGATCACGAAAGAAGACGACAGGATTCATAAGTACATGTTGCCTTCGAATGACTGCTTCTCTCATTTGGAAGTGCAATTCAAGTTCCTGGGCCTGTCCCCGAAGGTCGAAGGTGTGCTCGGCCGGACCTACCAGCCTGATTTCGTGAACCCGGCGAAGCCCGGCGTCGCAATGCCGGTCGTGGGCGGTGAAGACAAGTATAGCACCAGCTCACTTCTTGCTCCGGATTGCAAGCTTTGCATTTTCTCTCCGGGAAGTGAAAATGCGAACCAAGAGAGCGCATCGTCGAGCGGGCAGTCCAGCACATTGGATTGCACTCACGGATTTGCCGCTGGCTCTGGCTATGGCATTGTTTGCAAGAAATGAGTATGTCGCTCATCTCCATCACGATGGATAATGGCAGACGCTTCTGCTTCGCCAGTTATGTGTGTGAAATAAGTGAACGACAATGATGTCGCACCTCTTCGTTCACATTGTTCTGCTTTGTCTGTTTCTCTTGTACACGAAATGTCATGTGTATTATCATGGTCTTAAAGGTGATGAATAAAGATAGAAGCTTCTGTTGGATGCAAATTACGCAATTCCAAGATCTCCATAACCAGAACAAGAACATGCATAATTGAGAAGAAAGATTAATGCACTTGTTTTGGGATCCATCATTCTTGAAGCGGAAGCAGAAACATGATGTTCCACGCGCAAGTCCTTCTCCTTTATTACCCTCCGTATCACTGGCTCAATGAGGCGGCCCCCTCACGTTTAGCGTTAGGTAAACGCTCTTTAGGTGAAGAAACATGTGAGAATTAGGGTTAGAGGAGAGACTTGAGCACTATTTATAGAGTTTCCAGCCAGGCCCCCTCATTACGGGCTAGGCTCAACTCGGTCCACACTAGCCAGCCCCATATTAGACTAATTAAGAAATTTTCTATCTCACCTTAGACCAATCCCATTTTACAATAATTATAAAACAGTAAATTACAATATCAATTAATCTAGTCCACATTAAGAAAACTCTTACATTCTCCCACTTGGACTATATTAATTGAAATCGTACTATATGTGCGCACATTGGTCTAGAGATAATTCTTAATAGTTAATCCTATCCCATAAAGTCTCAAACACCGAATCATGGCGGTAATTGCATGTATACACACAGAGCCTTCCATGGTCACGAATGTTCTCAACTCTATTGATATGGATTCAATATAGTAGTGTGTCAAATGGACAACATCTCTCATAGAGAGATCCCATTTGTCAGTCATCATTTTCTTACCTTAAGTGTCACAAAAACTTGTGCCACTAGAAAATGTCATTATGGTTCCATGAACCCACATATGTCTTGTCCTTACGATTAACCTTTCTTTATGTATAACAAGACATATGGACAAGACTAATAACCGGATGCCCCTAGCCTTCACTCAAGGTTTATACAGTACTTTGAGACTTTATCAATATGTATTCAACATAATAACAACACATTCAAAAAATACTTTATTGAATGCAAAAGTTGATACATATCAAACCGTTACAAAATGTAACAAACACAGATGAAACCTTTATCAGAGTAAAACCAAAATAAATCCCACTAAACAATAGCATCTCATTATGCTCATAGGCCCATGCTAATGACATGTCGCTTAAAATACACATGAGCGTAGACCTTTAGTTAGTGGATCTACAACCATATCATCTGTGGAAATATGTTATATTAAAACGTAACATTTCTGTCCCATTTCCTTTTGGTCAAAATTTTTGACCACTATATATTTAGACCCCTTGAGACCTCTGTAGTAAATAAATAATACTACAAATTTGTTATCTCAATACAATCATATGGGTCTATCCATAAAGTTAAAACGATTAACTCATTCATGAGGTTCCGGAGCCTAATAGCCCAAGTAACAACCTAAAAGAATGTTACTGACGCTGCTTACATAGTAGAAGATGACATAAAAGTTTATTTACTGCACTTCCTACTAACATAAATATGTATTCTATTATTGATTTCATGTCATCATAACAGCTAGCAAAGTTTACATCTAAATACCCTACTAACTGCAATAATTGAATATATCTGTAAATTAGCATATAATCTCTTGTCCTCTTTAAGTACCTTAAAACCTTCTTGGTCTTGGATTTGACCAATATCTGCCTAGAAGTCTCATCACAAAAACGATATTTAGTCTAGTGCAAATTCGAGCATACATTATACTTTTAAGTGCACTGACACAAGGTACACCCTTTAATTAGATTTTCTCAATATCTAAATAAGGACAATGTAATAGATTCAATCCATCACCCTTAACAACAAGAGCAATTCCTGGCTTGCAATGATATATATTGAATATTTCCAATATACAATCAGCAAATGTCCTCCGAGAAAATCTAATATACTATGGCAAAAACAATCCTTACAGACCTTAGTACAAAAGATATAAGATGTCTCAAGATCACAACTTGTAAGCAAAATATCATGTACATAGAGTATGAGAAAAAATAAATTTCCTCCCACTAACCTTGTAGTATATTGAATTACTTTGTTCCCAATTGAACAAAATAACAACACTATGAAACTTTAATAATATTGTCTGGAAACTTGCTTAAGACCATGAATTAAGACTTTTCAGTCTACACACAAGTTTACTTGAATCTGTTGCAAAATTCTCCAGTTGCACTTATATAGATTTTGTATCTCTTTGACGTAACTCTATATAAAAAAAAAATAAACTATCAATGCCACGTTCACTCTGAAAGAATCTATAAAGAAATAATTATTTCTTTACTAACTATCCACCCCTCTTTCAGAGTGAAAATATTATTATCTTTTTTTATGGCATCTAATCACATACTTAATTAAGAACAAGAAATGACATTTATATAAGTTGCTAAAACAACCATGTAATGGATATTGTAATCATGCTCTCACAAATAGACTATATAGTCTGATGGTATAACTGATCGTCTTTCCCTAACAAATCTCCTTAATAAAGCTGCAACCACTTCATTCTGCACTTAAGAGGTTTAAGAAATTTCATTATAAACTATATTAAGAATAGTACCTTGAACCTCAACAAATTTAGTCTATGGTACATGAGATTCCATAATTATCTGTATAGGTAAAGACAAAAACACAGTAACCCCCATCATACTATTATCTTTAATAGTCTGAGAGCAGCTATCCTCTACATTACGTCGATCTTAAGAAACTTTAGAGTATGTGATTCCAGAATTATTGTACCTTCTTTAGGGTCATAAAATCAATACCCCTTTAACAATCTAAATAAGATACAAAATAATTCCGAGTTGATCTGAATTGCAACACACTTAAAATTGGATTAGATAATCTCACTTCTGCATGACACCCCTAAATTTAATATGATTCAAGTAATCTATGCCCAGTCTATAACTCAAAAGAAGTTTATGAAACAACTTTGATAAGGACACATTTTGTATGTGAAAAAGTTGCTTTCATAATATCAGCCCACAGAAGACCGGATAAATTAATCTTACTAATCATACTCATCACCATGTTCATTATGGTGCTTCATGCCTTTTAGCCAAATCTTCTTGTCAGGATTTTCAAGCATAGTAATTAAATTACCACCCCAGAATTTACCAAGTATTTGACAAATGACCCTTTAAGCAATTCAGTATTGTCATACTTGCCAAAATACTTACCGCTACTATTAGGCCTAACAACCTTCAAGACTAATTTTAACCAGTTTATTCTTTATCTCGGCTATTTTCCTTAAATAGAAAACTTTTGGAAACAACCTTTTAACCATATACGAGATGTATATGTCATTAGGACTTAAACACAATATTTGCAAATATGTCTTAATTTCAATATTAGACAAGACATAATTTCAAGCAACTAAGGCTTCCATCATCTTATAGTAGTGCAGTCCGCAGGCAAACCTCTTTTCTAGTGTTTCAGAATGGAACACTTCATGGACAGTAAGTAAATTCAATTGCTCTTTTCTCAAGCAACAAATCATATGTCCACAACTTAAAATTTGATACAGTAAAAAACCTCAATAATAGTGGAGTTATTAATTACAAAAAATGTGATTGAAAAACAAGCAATGTATATAATTAGCATCATGTGAGCACTGTGTAACTTGACGTACAAGTACACGTCCAGAGAGTTACACGCATAATCATATAATCACCTTTGGGCAAAATACATGATATGCAGTTGTACACTCCCTATATGATAGTGATTATGAGAATATATTCTAACCTTCGTGAATTCATCACCTTTAGGCATATGAACCACTAGGATTAGTCACTTCTCCATCACACCATCATGTATCCCTCCATGAACTAATACACAATCACCTCCTTTGGGAGTATGACCACACATTAGACCAAGAGACATCCTAATCATTATACAAGACCGATATTTCTCAAACCCAATCAAGCGTGCCACTTTGGCGGTCACTACTCAATTGAATCCTTGAAATTCTCTCATACCAGGGATATAAACTTTACTTCTCACATACACCATATACATGTGATTTTAACTTTAGTGATAGGAGTAGCAAATCACCAAAATCACATATCATGCTAATTATATTGCTTTATTCATTAATAAAATCTTTATTCATTAATAAAAGATTAATCACATATATATATAACCTGAAAAATAGACTCCAATGAGATCACCGATGACAGCAACACAAGAAACTTCTCATAACAAAGAAGTAAGCATCTCTTGTGCACCCCGAATATTGATTACCAAAACAACATAAAAGGAATGCCAATCCAAATGATCCCTCACAAGTTAACATCAATAGCAATACATGGTACTCCAGATTGACAAGCTTGATAATTGATCAACTATTGCTCATGAGTTTCATAAGGCAAAACATGACTCCAAGGCCAATAGCTGATTTATTAGCTAATTTTAAGTAACAAATTATCATTATATCAACCAGTGGCCTATAAATTGAGTCAAAACACAAAACCAAATATCTAAATTATAACAATAGATACTATTGCTCTGCGTAAATGCTGTCATACTTCTTAATTATAAAAAATATTCAACTTGATAGACATTAACAAGTGACCAGATGAATTTAGGTACAATATGCACTAATTTAACCAACATGCATTACCCACATTCAGCAGATTTGTTAATCAGTACAATTAGTTTGGTTACGAGTTCTTAAGACGTCTATCATTCAAAGGTTAACAAAATAAACAAAAATACATCAAGATGCGTATAAAGAACTATGCTTGAGTAACAAAAGTTCCATAACTTTTACTGTTTCACATCACCTCAATACATAGTTCAATTACTATCCCATAATGATTGTATCTCAATAAGCTAATTTCACTTCACAATAAAATTTATCTTTATTAATGACTCACACCTTTATAATGTTTAGGTGATAACATATCTATAACCCAACACTTGTATTTCCAAAATCATAGAAAATACAAGAAAAATACGCAAAAATACACTAAAAATACACGTATTTAGGCTTTGTATGTATTTTCACATCCATAAAATTATCAAAAATATAAAATAAACATACCAAAAGATAGAGGATGAAGATACGAGTCCAACACCGCCGGCCACGCGCAGATTGGAGCCTCCACGCGCCCGCACGCGCCTCCTAAGTGTGCGGCGTGTGGAGCCCACGCGTGCGGCAATCTTGACCAGTCAAAATTGGTCTGACCGGCAGCGGTCCGACCGGTTCTAGGCTCGATCGTTCGGTCCAGCCGCCCGATTCGACCGGTTGACCGATCTGGTCAAAGTTGACCAGGTCGGGTCAGGTCCTAGGTCGAGTCGGGTCGGGTGGGTCGCCAAAGTTGATCGAGTCAGGTCAACGGTCAACGGTTCCTGGTTAACGGTCATTGGGTCGGGTCGAGTCCGGTCATTGACGTCATGATGACGTCAGCCTCCGCACATGCCCTACGCGTGGGGCACGTCTCCAACGCCCCAGCGGCGTGTGGCCGCGCGTGCGGCCTCCCCCGGCGACGCGCCGCCCACGGATCTTCTCGTCTCGTTGAGCCCAGTTTGAATTTGTGATTTAATTGAGTTTGGGACACCTGGAGTGCCATAACTTGGCACGGGAGGACACTTGAGTGCCATAACTTGGCACGGGAGGACACTTGAGTGCCATAACTTCGGAAAGGTACACTTAAGTGCCAATTTCGGAGTAAAGTGGAACACTTAAGTGCCACTCCAGCCAAAATCCGGCCAAATGGGTGACGTGGCAATTTTCCGGCGAGTTGGACACAAAAAATGACGTCGTTTTGCACGCGACGTGGAGAGAAAATACAAAAACGACGTCGTTTTGTTATATATAAATAATTAATATAAAAATTAATTAAATTAAATTAAAACTTAATTTTATTTAAAATATTCTAAAATTTAAAAACTTAAAATTTAAAAAACTTAAAATTTAAAAAACTTAAAATTAAAAAAAAATTAAAAACTTAAATTTTAAAAATTTAAATTTAATTTTTTTTAAAAACTTAAAATTAAAAAAATTTAAATTTAAAAACTTAAAATTTTAAAAACTTAAAATTAAAAAAATTAAAATTTAAAAAACTTAAATTTAAAAACTTAAAATTTAAAAAACTTAAAATTTAAAAAAACTTAAATTTAAAAAAAATTAAAATTTAAAAAAACTTAAATTTAAAAACTTAAAATTTAAAAAACTTAAATTTAAAAAAATTAAAATTTAAAAACTTAAAATTAAAAAAATTAAAATTAAAAAACTTAAAATTTTAAAAAATTAATATTTCAAAAAAATAATATTAAAAAATTAAAAAACTTAAAAAAAAAAATTAAAAAAATTAAAATTAAAAATACTTAAAATTTAAAAAAAAAAAACATAAAATTAAAAACAATTAAAATTTAAAAACTTAAAATTTAAAAAACTTAAAATTAAAAAAAAATTAAAATTTAAAAACCTTAAAATTTAAAAAAATTTTAAATTAAAATTGCCACCTTTTTAAATTTTAAGTTTTTTAAGTTTTTACTTTTAAAAAAAAAAATTAAGTTTTGAAAATTTTAAGTTTTTTAAGTTTTTAATATAATTTTTTTTTAATTTTAAATTTTTTTTAAATTTTAAGTTATTTAAATTTTAAATTTTTTTAAATTTTAAGTTTTTAAATTTTAAGTTTTTAAAATTTTAAGTTTTTAAGTTTTTTTAATTAATTAATTAATTAATTTATTTAATTTTTTTAAGTTATTTTTTAATTTTAAGTTTTTTAAATTTTAAGTTTTTTAAATTTTAAGTTTTTAAATTTTAAGTTTTTTTTAATTTTAAGTTTTTAAAATTTTGAGTTTTTTAAATTTTAAGTTTTTTTTATTGTTTTAATATTTTAAATAAAATTAGTCTTTAAGTTAATTTAATTAATTTTTATATTAATTATTTACACATCGACACAAACGACGTCGTTTTGCATTTTCTCGCCACGTCGCATGCAAAACGGCGTCGTTTTGTGTCCAAGTTGCCGGAAAATTGCCACGTCACCCATTTGGCCGGATTTTCGCCGGAGTGGCACTTAAGTATTCCATTTAACCGAACCGGCACTTAAGTGTACCTTTTCGAAGTTATTGATGCTTAAGTGTCCCCTCGTGCCAAGTTATGGCACTTGGGCTATTCTTTTGCCGATTTAATTTTATTTTCATTGAACAAAAAATCTCGAAAATCACAAATTATGGCAAAAAACTTATGCGTTCGAGTTCTAGGGTTATGGTTGCTCTGATACCACATGTTGGATGTAAATTATGCAATCCCAAGATCTCCATAACCAGAACAAGAACATGCATAATTGAGAAGAAAGATTAACGCACCTGTTTTGGGATCCATCGTTCTTGAAGCGAAAGTGGAAACACAATGTTCCACACGCAAGTCCTTCTCCTCTATTGCCCTCCGTATTACTGGCTTAATGAGGCGGCCCCCTCACGTTTAGCGTTAGGTAAACACTCCTTGGTGAAGATACATGTGAGAATTAGGGTTAGAGAAGAGACTTGAGTACTCATTTATAGAGCTTTCGCCAGCCTCTCATTACGGTAGCCAGCCAACTCTACCACACTAAACAACTCCATATTAGACTAATTAAGATAATTTCTTTGTTGTGTCAAATGAACGACATCGGTACATTATCTTCATCTTTTTCTTTCTTCTCCTCCAATAATCCCGCAAAGTCATCCATAATGTGTACTGTCTTTTATATATTTTAAACCAGCCTCAACTGCTGATTCTTGCATAGTACTCCAGGTTAAACAGCTACTTTGTTGGATCACATGAAACAGCTTCTTCTTTAGAAAGCATTGACGAGAACCATATATGAAATACCCTCCAATGGAAGTTGCCGGAACTCGAAGTTCTACAATTTCTGGTTCCTTTTTTAAATAGGTTGAGCAGGAAGCAAGTGTGAACTTTCTCCGATTAAGGAATGACACATAAGATTCATCGTTTCATAATAGTCCGAATCTTTAGGACAGATCGGTAGTGCAGAGCTCCAACTGTATTCTACGAAAGTTCCATTTTTGTTCTGGTGGAAAAGAGGAAGCTCATCTAGAAAAAGAAAAACTGTATATACTCTCGAGTCTTGACTCATTGAAAGCATCGATCGCGATAAATACAAGCCGATTTGCATACAGCATCCGCGATGAAGTCTGTAGCGCCGGTCGACCCTCCTACCATTTTGTCAA